>NW_026844366.1:210599515-210709551 GCF_025583915.1 Anolis sagrei ordinatus | reverse complement strand
CTACTGAAGAAGGACGCGGCGGACGCCATCTTCCTACAGGAAACACATCAAAATAAGCGGGGCTCAAATGAGTTAAAGTCGAGCTGGATAAGGAACTACGAAACATCTTTTGGGACATCAAAGTCAAGAGGAGTAGCAATAATAATAGCAAAGAAATGTAATTTTGTCATAAACAAGGTATTGAAGGATGAAGAGGGAAGATATATAATAATATATGGGGAAATAGGGGAGGAAAAATATGTATTAGTAAATGTATACGCACCAAATGTGAAACAGCAAGAATTTTATGAAAAAGTGTTAGAGCAAATAGAGAATTACCATCAACAAAATGTAATATTTGGAGGAGATTGTAATTGCTGTATGGATTTAAAGAAGGATAAAACTACGATAGCATCAAAAGCTAGAAACATTGAAACAACGGAATTAAGCAGAGTAATGAATAAATGGCAATTAAAGGATGTGTGGAGATTGGTAAAAGGGAATGAAAGTAGATATACATATTATTCATCAGTACATAAGGTGTATACAAGAATTGATTATATTTTGTCTCCAAAAATATGACAAGTAAAGTGCTAAATGCTGATATAGGTATGATTAAGATTTCGGATCACGCTTTGGTTTCAATTGAGATTGCGTTGAAATGTGATTATGATGAAATGAAAAGGTGGAGGTTAAACACAAGAATACTAAATCATAAAGAGATAGTAGATAAAGTGCAAGCAGAATGGCAAGAAATATGGGGCTTCAACGAAAAGGGGGTGACAAAAGGAGTTCTATGGGACACTATGAAAGCAGTGACCAGAGGGTTATGTATAAAAGAGACAATTAATTTAAAGAGAAGGCAAGAAGAAAGGAAAAGGAATTTAGAAAGAGAAATAGAAGAGATTGAAAAAGCATATGTAATAAAGAGAGATACACGAATTTATGCTAGGTTAAGAGCAAAAAAAGAGGAATTGGATAAAATGGAAATAGACGAAGTACAAGAAAATTTAATTTATTTAAGGAGGGAATATTTTGAGTTTAGTGATAGGAATTCAAAGATCCTAGCCAAATCAACACAGAAAAAGAAAATGGAAGGAACGATAAACATGATAAAAGATAAAACAGGTAAATTATGTAGAGCTATGAAAGAAAAATTGAAAGTATTTGAGGAATTTTATAAAATGTTCTAAAATGTATTGACAAGGGGTGGCTTTGGGGTAAGTAATAATTAATGCTTTTTCAGAATTATGTAAAAGTTTTGGATTGTGTAAGGGGAGATGTGAATGTATAATATAATAATACTTATTTTAAATGAATCTTCTCTGGCCTCAAAGTTCCAAAGGACATATTTATATTCTATATTGAAGTATTTTTTTAAAATTTCAATAGCTCCTATATTTAAAATTTAGAGGGGAGATGGTTGAACACTATAAAAATTAAGTGAAAGTTCCCATTTTAATTTAAATAGAAAGCCCCACTTGGATGATTTCGTGACGGATCCTATAAACTTAATTTTACCCCATTATTGAATTTGGAGTGAAGTATTGCCCTCTCATGTAGACTTTATATTTGATACCCACCTTAAGACTTAAGACCGACTATGCCCATATCGTTATAACCAAGAACAAGATTATCCGCGATATTATCTAATGATAAAATGTTGTGATATAGTACAAAGATCCAGTGTGGTTTATAAAGGAAGCCAATGTCTTTGAAGGGAATCTATAAAATCATGGGGCCAAAGAGGGAATGAGGCAGGATTTATCATTGATTTTTTTAAGCGTTCATTGTGGGAATGGTAGACATTAAGGGAATTTGATATTGAATGGGAATGAAAATAAGTACTAACAATTGTATTCGAATCATTCTCAGTATACTATAATGATGGAGTGACCATGACTCTTGAACTCGAGGACTAGACCAGCGTTGGCCTTGTCCCCGATATATGCTACTTTGGTAGAACTTTTTGCTAATAAATAAGAATGATAAACACTGTATGGATTATGAAAGAGAACAGCAGTAGCTTATTTGCTGACGATACATTGTTATTTATAGAAAATATAGTGGAGAAAATAGATAGAATAAAAGAACATTTGGAGACATTTGGGAAAGCAACGGGTTTACAAGTTAATTGGAACAAGTCAGAAATGATGCTACTCAACTATACAAGAGAAGAAGAAAAAAAATAGAACAGAGAAAATGGGAATAAGAATTAAGAATAAATTAAAATACTTGGGAGTAATAATAACTAAGGATTTAAAAGAGATAGAGGAAGTAAATGTAGTAACTTTAAGAAAAGAAGTTCAGAAAAAGTTAACAGAGTACGAAGGTATACAATTATCCTGGTTTGGAAGGATAGCATTAGTAAAAATGAAAATACTTCCAGAAATAAATTTTATATTTAGAATGCTACCACTTCAAATCACAGAAGAAGAACTAATTAGATGGCAACAAATGATTAATAAATATTGCAATGGAAGTAAAAGAAACAGGTTAAACAAACAGCTATGGTATAGATCGCAAAAGGAGGGTGGACTAGCACTACCTAATATAAAAAAATATTATGATGCAAGTAGATTAAATTTGGTTATAGAAGGAATGGTTAAAAAAAAGGGAATAGACTGGCTTAGTAATGATTCAGGAAAAGTGGAAGATGAAACCTGGAATATATTTTTTAAACAGCTTACTAGAACAGAATTGAAGGAAATTAGAAACCCAATGTTGAGTAACATACTGAAAGTATGGAATAAGTACAAGGGGAGGTTAATAAAGGAAGGATCAATTATTACCCCAATAGTGATGGAAAAGAAATTCCCAAAAAATTTAAAAAAAGTAATGGATAAAAAGGTAAGGGAAATAAATTTAGATAGAATAGGGGATTGGATGAAAGTGGAAATGAAGAGGGAAAGGATGTTGGAAGAGTTTAAAGAAATAAAATTATCATGGTTTCACTGTATACAATTAGAACAATGGTTAATAAATTGGAAAAAGAATAATAGAAATGGAGGCCAACTTAATCAATTCGAACAAATAATACAGAAGGGAAGGGCAGTAGAAGAACATGAAAACTTGAGAGGTATAATTAGCAAAATCTATAAGATACTAATTGAAATGAGGGATGGAAAAATAAAAAAGTGTACCCTTAAGGAGATTTGGGAAGAGGATTTAGGGATAAAAATAAGCGAAATAGATTTATATGTTTGTAAAATGTTTATTGTTTTGTGTTCTGTTTATGTATGTAAATAAAAATTATATTTAAAATGTCTTATTTTCTTTTATATAGGTTATTAAAAATTTTGTGAACGTTTTGTGTATTTCTAAATGTCGTATTTTGTACATCTGGTTCAATGAAGAGTAGCATCCTTAACCAGAATTAAATTCATCACATGTTTTTCTAAAGGAGATCACTAAGACAGCAAGTTTAATGAAGGATTTTCTCCAAAAGTTTCAGGGAAAAGGAAGCACACAATACAATAATTTGCCCATGTTTTATCTCTAAATTCACTCTGGTATTATTATACACAATTTGCAGTCTAGGAGATTAAGCAGCTCACAATATTTATAATTGCACAAAAGAAGCCCAACTTTTCCATCAAGTTATGTATGTTCTCTGCAGCTTGCAGCATTAAATAGGACTTGAGAACCTGCAGCCCTCCAAATTACTTTCCAACAATTTCCAGGGGCACCCCAGGCTTCACATAAAATATGGCTTTGCCACCTAATTGCACTATTTTGACTCAAGCACCTAAATCTGAGGCAGGGTTTGTTATGGATCTATATGGCTTTTGCCTGAAGACAAGCAAATAGTTCTGTGGAATAGCTCTGCAATATTTCTTTATACATACAATTTATATCCTGCCCTTCCAGTACTTCTACACTGCTCAAGACAGCCAGTAATGAAAACCTGCAAAATAGAATTGCTGAACACATTATGAAAAACCAATTTATCATACTGCAGATTGACTATAATTTTTACAGTGCACTGTGCGCTCAGGATTTGAGCTAGGATTAAATTGTGGACTTCTATTGTCTGCTTCTAAAAATTATGTTTTTGGTTTGAACTTATATTTTTAAACCGTAACAACATCAATGTGCTGAATCTCTAATTTGCCCAGTGTAAATCTATGGACATAAATGTTACAGGTCAGGGAAAGGGGCTTGAGACTTCCTCACAGAAGTCATGATGTTTCTTTTGCACCATGCAGTTTTTTAAAAAACCCAAGCTTAAGATGTATACTTTGTGCTAGTACTTTTCCATCCATGGGCTCTTCCAACTGACCTAAGACACTCAGATGGTAAAGAAAGCTCCTTGGGTTTTGACAGATGCTGTTGCTTTTGCATCCTTTCCTTGCATTCTTTGGTGATGCTCCTATATGTACTAATACATATTTTTTTATCTACACTAGGACATTTCTGAAGTTTATTAAGCCAGGGCTTGGTTTGAAAAAACCCCATTTTATTCTCTTTTTAAAAGAATTTATAATGCTATAGCGCAGCAATGTTATTTCACGGACGCACTATAACTCTTTAAAAAGAGAAAAGAGTTGGGGGGTTTTTTGAAAAAAAAACCTAATCACTTTAAATATTAAAAAGACAAATGGGAATAAAATGTTGCAAATGGAGCTGGGAATTGTTAAAAACTAGTTTGGAATATGAGGCATACATCTTGTCTTTTTAAAACTAACCATTGCACACCGCAGCTACAAAGCCAACAGTCTTGATATCCTTTCATATTCAACTCATCAGGCCACTCATTACTTTCAGTAATCATGTTTTTACTTTATAACAGGCCAGGAAAATACTAATTTATTACTAAACCAGTAATGAACAAATTTTACACCATCTCTATAATGCTTCAATCATGAATATTTATCATTTGCTGGCTGCAACATCAAGAAATAGTATGCCTGAGGGATATAACATCACAGCTGGACATTACTCCAGAGTAATTATTTTAAATGGAGCTTGTATATGTGCTCAGATGCCTACCACTGGATGTACAGCAATCAAATATAAAGCACAATCAACATGGATTTTAAGGGCAGATTAAGAAACATATACTCAGTCACTCCTAGTTTAGTAAACATGTAGGTTTCGGTTCTCTGAAATAAATGTCCCTATTTAGAGAGAAAAGAGCTATGGTTTGAACACTGGACCAAGGCCTGATTCCCTACTAGCCAAGGAAATCCACTGGGTGACCTTGGGCAAGCCACACTTTCTCAGCCCCAGAAAACTCTGTGATAGGATCCCTTTGGGGTCGCCATAAATCGGAAGGAACATGAAGGCACACAAAACACAATAAAGTGGAAACAAACATTTGAGAAGCCTTTATGTTGGTATTAATACTGTATAAACTGCACCACACCTTGGGGTAAATGTTATTGACTGTGGTTGGATCTACACTGCCATTATATAGTCCATGTAAACTCATACAATTCTGTTTAACTGCATAATATGGGTCTAGATCACATTATGTGTATAACTCCTATACCAGATTTTATTTATTTAGGCCCCTTCTACACTGCCATCTAAAATCCAGATTATCTACTTTGAACTGGAATATATGGCAGTGTAGACTCATTTAATCCAGTTCAAAGCAGATAATGTGGATTATCCGACTTGATAACCTGTATTATATGGCACTGTAGAAGGAGGCCCAGTTCAAAGCAGATAATCTGGATTTTATATGGCAGTGTAGAAGGGGCCTTAGTCCATCTTGCAAGTCAAGCAAACACCTGGAAATTCCCCTCACCACATGCCTTTAGAAGTACTAGGTTCCTCCGGCGCGGACCTCCATTGCGCAGTGACAGAAGCCATGGCGATCCGCTACCCAATGGCTGTGGGCCTCAGCAAAGGCCACAAGGTGACCAAGAACGTTTCCAAGCCCCGCTACTGCCGCCGCCGCCTGACCAAGCACACCAAGTTCATCCGGGACATGATCCAGGAAGTGTGCGCCTTTGCTCCTTATGAGAGGCAGGCCATGGAGCTGCTCAAAATCTCCAAGGACAAGCAGGCCCTGAAATTCATCAAGAAAAGAGTGGGGACCCACATCCGGGCCAAGAGGAAGCGTGAAGAGCTCAGCAAGGTCCTGGCTGCCATGAGAAAAGCCGCAGCCAAGGAGGACTAAACAAACCCTCTGGCTCCCTCAATAAAAGCTATTTCCTGAAGAAGAAAAAAGAAGTACTATGTTCCTATTGCCTTCTTTTCAATGCAGTCATCCAGATTTAGAAGCCAATGACTTTCAGGAAAGGGTTCCTGGGACTAGTGAAGTTATCAACTGAGAGCACAGTCTCATGCAAGTTGACCATCTCTTATCTGGAAATTCACAACACTCCAAAATCCAAAACTGTCTACATTAATGGCTAAGATAGTAACACCTGTGATTTCTGATGGTTTAGTGCAAACAAACTTTGTTTTGTGCATATAATTATTTAAAATATGGTTTATAAAAATTATTTCCAGGCTATATGTATAAGGTTATATGTATAGGCAATATGTATAAGTGGCAGGTTTGAAATACTATGATGTATTGCTTTGGCACTGTTTACTGTTTTGAGTCTCTTTTGAGAGAGAGAAATGAGATACAAATAAATAACAATAACACTATGTAATGAAATTTGGGGGAATCTGTTCCTGATTTTAAAGTGTTATTTCCTGTATAATTGTGCAGCACTTACTTTGAAAGTAGTCATTATACTCCAGAAACTTTGTTTTTGTGCCACAAACTATGTTGAAGTGGTTGAGACTCTGAGAAATTCACTGAAAAACTATAGTAAAAATGTACTGCAGGATGTCTTGCAAAAAATGTTTTCGCAGTTTAATACACTTTTCCCATTTTTATAATAGGCCCAATTAGGAAATGACACCTATAACCCAGGAACAAAAATCATCTTTAGTTCTGTTTTAATGTTTGTATGCTTGTAGATTTTAAATTGTATTGAAATGCCTTTAATGTAAGCTGTTTTGAGTCTCCTTGTGGAGAGAAAAAAAGGGGTCTATATAAACATAATAATAATAATAATAATAATAATAATAATAATAACAACAATAATAAAAGTAATAATACCACTATGTAACAAAATTTGAAGAAAAAAATGTTCCTGCTTTAAAAGAGCTAATTCCTGTATAATTGTGTGGCACTTCCTTTGAAAGTAGTCGTTATACTCAGAAACTTCATTTTTGTGCCACAAACTATGTTGAATTGGTTGAGACTCTGTGAGATATTCATTGAAAAACTATAGCGAAAATGTGCTGCAGGATGTCCCTCCCGCAAAAATAAAGTTTTGGCAGCTTACTATACTTTCCCCATGTTTTTATGACAGAACCAATTAGGAAATGACATTCATAACCCAGTAGCAAAAACTGAGTTACTGGTGCCCCTTCCACACAGCTGCATAAAATCCCACATTATCTACTTTGAACTGAGTTATATGGCAGTGTGGACTCAGATAACCCAGTTCAAAGCAGGTATTGTGGGTGTTCTGCCTGGATATTCTGGGTTAGATGGTTGTGTGGAAGAGCCCTCGGATAACCCAGTTCAAAGCAGATACTGTGGATTATCTGATCGGATATTCTGGGTTAGATGGCTGTGTGGATGGGTCCTCAGATAACCCGGTTCAAAGCACATACTGTGGATTATCTGACTGGATATTCTAGGTTAGATGACTGTGTGCAAGGGCCCTCAGATAACCCAGTTCAAAGCAGATACTGTGGATTATCTGACCGAATATTCTGGGTTAGATGGCTGTGTGGAAGGGATAACTCAGTTCAAAGCACATACTGTGGATTGTCTGACCGGACATTCTAGGTTAGATAGCTGTGTGGGAGGGCCCTCAGATAACCCAGTTCGAAGCAAATACTGTGGATTTTCTGCTTTGGTATTCTGGGATATAGGGCTGTGTGTAAGGGCCCTCGGATAACCCAGTTCCAAGCAGATATTGTGGGTGTTCTGCCTGGATATTCTGGGTTAGATGGCTGTGTGGAAGTGCCCTCAGATAACCCAGTTCAAAGCAGATACTGTGGATTATCTGACCGGATATTCTGGGTTATAGGGCTGTGTGGAAGGACCCTCGGATAACCCAGTTCAAAGTAGATATTGTGGGTGTTCTGCCTGGATATTCTGGGTTAGATGGCTGTGTGGAAGAGCCCTCAGATAACCTAGTTCAAAGCAGATACTGTGGATTATCTGACCGGATATTCTGGGTTATATGGCTGTGTGGAAGGGCCCTCGAATAACCCAGTTCCAAGCAGATATTGTGGATTATCTGACTGGATATTCTTGGTTAGATGGCTGTGTGGAAGGGACGGATAACCCAGTTCAAAGCAGATATTGTGGGTCTTCTGCCTGGATATTTTGGGTTATATATTTATTTATTTATTTATTTACTCCATTTGTATACCGCATTTATCAGCCTGAGACGGCGACTCAATGCGGTTTATAATAAAAATGGGCAACACTAAACAATATATAAGACGCACATACACAAACAACACACATAGTCATCAACGCCTCAATTAGAATCAGATCCCGTTCTCACAGTCCTTTTCCGTTCCTTGTTCAAATGCCGTCTTACTGAGTTAGTTGTCATTGCATAGTTATCCAAATGCCTGTTCATAGAGCCACGTCTTCACCCTCCTCCGAAACACCAGTAACGAAGGGGCCTGCCTGATGTCCACTGGTAGGGCATTCCATAGCCGAGGGGCCACCACCGAGAAGGCCCTGTCTCTCGTCCCCGCCAACCGCGCTTGTGACGCCGGCGGGACCGAGAGCAGGGCCTCCCCGGACGATCTTAAGGTCCTCTGCCGGTTCATAGGTGGAGATGCGTTCGGAGAGGTAAGTGGGGCCGGAACCGTGTAGGGCTTTATAGGCTAAAGCCAGCACCTTGAATTGTGCCCGGTAGCAAATTGGCAGCCAGTGGAGCTGGCTCAGCAAGGGGGTGGTGTGCTCCCTGAGTGCCGCTCCCGTTATATAGCTGTGTGGGAGGGCCCATAGTGTAGCACTTGGTATCCCAAGCATTTCAGACAAGGCAGACTTCTTTAGACTGTGACCCTTCAGTTTTTGGGCCTCCAACTACCAGAATTCCTGTCTACTGAACAAGCTGGCAAGCGCTTTTGGGAGTTGGAGGCCCAAAGAGCTGGCGGGCCCCAGTTGGAGAAGGCCTGTATAATAGTGCAGATTACACCTCTCTTTGGCCGCTTTGCAGAGCGACGCCAGAGCCCTTCCTGTCAGAAGGGAAACACTCCCCGAGAGCCCCTGTGAGGAGGGGAGCCTTCGGGCCTTCCTTCCTGCTCACCTTGTCGGCCTCCAGGCGCGTCTCCAGCACTTTGCGGAGCTTCCGGGAGAGAGGGTTGGGCCCGGGCCCCCCTCCTCCTCCGCTCAGGCCCTGCGAAGAGGAGGAGGCGCTGGGTGTGGGCGCCGCAGGGGAACCCGCCATTAAGAGCGGCAGTGGGCGATGGAGGTCTTCGGCCGCCGCCATGTCTCTGCCCCCCCTCCCCCTTTCCTCTTCCGTGGCGCGAGAGAAGCAATCGGCCGGGCGGACTTGGAGCAGCGGCGCACCGGACCTCCTTGACCGAACAAAAATGGTTCCGCCCACTTTCTGTTCCTACCGGGCCCGGCTTCGCATGACGTCATCCAGCAGAAGCCACAAGTTGGTGGGAAGCATCTCAGAGTCTCTCTCCCTGGCCTGCGTTCCCCTTCAGCATTAGCCAGCACACCCAGGGCAGGCCTCCTCCAAATGCAGCCCTCCAACTCTTTGGGACTCCCACTCCTAGAAGCCCTAGCCAACTTGTTCGGTGGTTAGGAGGAGTTCTGGGAGTTGGAGGCCCAAAGAGCCAGAGGGCCACAGTTTGAGAACCGCCCAAAGATACTCAGCAACCTCTTTCTCTCTATCCTTGGGGTACAGCTGTTCCCCAAAGAAGATCTCATTTATTATTATTATTATTATTATTATTATTATTATTATTATTATTATTGTATTATAATAGTAGTGATGTTGACAGGCTTTACCTGCCCAGAAAATCAGGAGGCAGAGGGCTTCTGCAAGTGAAACAAACGGTAGAAGAAGAGAAATATGCCCTGGCAGATTATGTGAAAGGCAGTCAAGAACCAACATTGAGGGAAGTCAATAGTAATAAACTGCTTAAAGTGCAAAAGACAAAGAGCGAATACTGTAAAAACACAATCCAGAGCAGAAGATAAAATGCAAAAGAAGGCTCTCCATGGACAGTTCCTGGGAAAAATTGAGAGCCAAATTGACCAAGAAAAACATGGCTGTGGCTCACAAATGGGACTGTGACAAAGGAGACAGAGGGCCTGATTCTCTCAGCCCAAGAACAAGCCATTAGAACTAATGCCATCAAAGCCAGAATTGAAAAGACGACAGATCCAAAGTGTAGACTCTGCAAGGAAGCAGGTGAAATAATAAATCACATTCTCAGCTGCTGCAAGAAGATCGCGCAGACAGACTACAAGCAGAGGCATAACACCATTGCTCAGATGATTCATTGGAACCTGTGCCACAAATACCATCTGCCTGCGACAAAGAACTGGTTGGATCACAAGCCAGAAAAAGTTACCAAAATGAACACATCAAGCTACTCTGGGACTTCTGAATTCAGACAGAGTTTTGGAGCACAATACTCCTGACCTCACGATCGTGTTAAAAAAAACAGTGTGGATCGTTGATGTTGCAGTCCCAGGCAACAGTAGGATTGAAGAAAAACAACTGGAAATGCTGATACGATATGAGGATTTCAAGATCAAACTGCAAAGACTCTGGCACAAACCAGTCAAGGTGGGCCCAGTGGTGATCGGCACACTGGGTGCAGTGCCTAAAGACCTTGGCCTGCACTTAAACACAATCAGCGTTGACAAGATTACCATCTGTCACTACTGTCCGTTTTTGGTTTAAATTATTTAGTTGCTTTTGCTCCCTTTATTTTATCAGTTTTATACATATTTATTTATGCAACGCTTTTGACACAAAATAAATAAATAAAGCCATGGTCAAAACTAGTCTTGTTTCAGTGTGTGATAATTTACGTCCTGGACTCGAGCACAGAATCTTTCAGTGTCTTAACTCAAGAGCAGAGCTTTCCGAACTGTATGTCGCGACACATGAGTGTGTTGGCTGCTGTGGGTAAGTGTGTAACACAAATGTAAGAAAATATCTCAAGTCCATGTGAAAAAGTGATAAATCATATTTGAAATATATATATAAATGAAAGGTTTCATGAGATATGTTGTGTCCCCATATATTCCATTGTTACAATTTATGTATGTGACTGTATCTCTTATAAGGGGTTGGTTTAACCTCTCATTTGCTGGTAATGAAGCAGAGCATGGATTTAGGGGTCCTGCCAAGCAGAAACTGGTGAAGACCCAAAAAGAGGGTTCACTACGCCTGGTTCTCTCCTCTCTTGTGTACTTGCCTTCCTCATCCCCTCTCTTGCGCTTGCCTTCCTTCTCTCCCTCTCTCGCAAGCCTTCCTTTCTCTCCCCCCCCCCCTCTCAATGGCCCTGGCTCCCAAAGTAGGAGAGAAAGGGGCAGTTTCCACACACCCCCTTTCATACCTCAGTCATTCCCCCTTCCCCAGTTTCCCTCTTCTCACCCCAATCTGTCCTACTTTTCCAACCACCTCTTTTACACCTCATTCTCCACTTTTTCAACCACCCCACCCCTTCCCATTCCAACGTTTCTAGTCCTACTTTCCCACCTCCTTCCCACGCCAGTCTTTCCCACTTTTCCTTATTCATATACACAAAGCATTTTCCCCAAAATGTATAGTAAAAATACACTATGGTGATTATTGGAATGATACGTAAGCACATTTACATTGTTTATCAGAGTTTGATAGTCTTATCTTAAATTACGGTTTTTATGTAAATATTCAAAAACATTTAACCTACTGATTCCTCAGTTAACATGATTTTATTGGTATCTATTTTTATTTTTGAAATTTACCAGTAGTTGCTGCATTTCCCACCCCCAGCTTATATTTGAGTCAATAAGTTTCCCCATTTTTTGTGGTAAAATCTGGTGCCTTGGCTTATATTTGGGTCATTTTGTACTCGAATATATAAGG
The DNA here is from genome assembly GCF_025583915.1 of Anolis sagrei ordinatus. Taxonomy (NCBI): domain Eukaryota; kingdom Metazoa; phylum Chordata; class Lepidosauria; order Squamata; family Anolidae; genus Anolis; species Anolis sagrei. The sequence goes on along the minus strand of NW_026844366.1, from coordinate 210,697,486 downwards.
TATATAGAGAGAAAGAGATAGTATCAGGAAGGGTTTTGCTGCCTGTGTCCCTGTTCAGAAGATTTCACCTCACTTTCCATCCCTGTGAGAATTGGATTTTGAAAAAAATGACTTGTTGTGGAAATAAGGATGGGGGAGAAAGCTTCAGTGGAGAGACTTTTTCCCCATGAAAACTCTTTCAACAGTGAATTTCTCTTCCGAGGAGTACATTTCTCTCACTTCCTGTTGTCGCACCCTCATTCTTTACTATGAGACATGATGTTTGTCACTCACGGACAGCCTGTATATGTTTAGGACTTTTATTTCCAGAGGTTGCAGCTCACATAGGTCATAGTAAATAGATATGGACTTTATAGTTCAAAAATCTGAACTATACTAACCTTTGCTTGGGATCAAAGCCCTGAAATGCTTTTTTCCCCCCACATAATATTTGCAGCCACTCTGTTAAGTGAATCAGTATTACTATCCCCCTTTTTGCAAAGGATAGGTTGAATTGTAGACTGGTCTAAAGCTACCAAATGAGTCCGTGCCATAGACATAATTTAAACTCTAAAATTCCTGATAAATTCCTTGACTGCAAATTACTACACTAAAATTTCCAGACAGGGCATGTACCGTATTTCTACTTGGAGCAGACGCCCTTGCATTGTCAAGGAGAATCCCCCTATAATTATAAGTAATTTCCCCTATGTTTTCTAATCTCATCACAACCTTTTTGTAAGGGTCTGATAATCTAGTCATCATTAATAAATTACATTTCAACAAGAATGCACAGGGTGCTTGGATCGGTCCTTAGGTCTGTGCCAAGATACATGCAATTTGCATTCTGAATAGAAAGCAGAAACATGAAGTACGTATTATAGTCACAACAAAATGGGGATTTGGGAGAGTCATTCAGCCTGTGATAACAGAACTCTGACTTTCAGACTAGAATTAGATATTCCTGGAGCAAAGCAAACAGCTCCATTCTGAAAAGCATGCCTCCTTACCTGTGTGCCGTAGTGATTTTCGCAGATACTGCTCTTATTGAGGAAAAGCCAGCCATTATGGGATTCAGAGAGAGAGTGCGGACCCAGGATGCATTTAGAGTTGATAGGGGAAACATTCACAGTGCAGACCCATAGAAAACAAGACCCAAAAGGTGTAAATTCCATTATCTATCAAGATGAAGTATCAAAGCTCCTTGTCAGGAAATTGAATCACAGAATCGTGGAGTTAAAAGAGACCACAAGGTCCATCGGGGGTTGGACTGAATGGCCCTTGTGGTTTCTTCTAACTCTATGAAGAGCTGTAGCACAGCTGGTTAATCGCCAGCAGCAATAGATCACTGCAGACCAGAAGGTGGCAAGTTTGAAGTCTGAGCTGGATTAAGCACTTGACTGTTAAGCCTAGCTTACTATCCACCTAAGCAATTTGAAAACAGCTGAGCTGTGAGTAGAGAAATTAGGCACTGCTTAAAATGGGGAGGTATTGTAAAATAAAAATGGCAGTGATCAAAGAATAAGGAGGAAATAACTTGGCGTCATAGTGGATGAAGTGACAGCACCCTCTGTGGCCGGAATTGGGCATAACCTCCAGGCGCCGAAGTTGGAAAATGCCAAAATACCTTATCTCCCTTGTATGTCTAAAAAAGGCATTGAATGTTTGGCGTGCATGTGGGCACTGTGATCTGCCGTGAGTCCCCTTCTGGGTGAGAAGGACGGAATATAAATACTGCAAATAAATAAATAAATAAGATTCTATGTTTTTTTTCAGTTCAAAGCCTCAATGTTTTATACATGTGCAATATTCTCTTGATGAGTAACCATAACCTTCTCTATTTTGGTATTCACCATTACACATGCTCCTGAACAGAGTGCATGTATAACATCCTTGAACTAGAACTCCTAACATCCCTCGCTATTGGTTGTGCTGGGTAATCCAACAAGTATCTGGGGGGCCATGAATAACCACTACTCTAATACCAAGGATGTATCATTTTTGTGGAGCCCCCGGTGGTGCAATGGGTTAAACTCTTGCGCCAGCAGGACTGAAGACCGACAGGTTGCAGGTTCGAATCCAGGGAGAGCGTGGATGAGCTCCCTCTATCAGCTCCAGCTCCCCATTGCGGGGACATGAGAGAAGCCTCCCACAAGGATAAAACATCAAAACATCCGGGCGTCCCCTGGGCAATGTCCATGCAGACGGCCAATTCTCTCACACCAGAAGCAACTTGCAGTTTCCCAAGTCGCTTCTGAAACGAACAAAAAAAATTGAGGCAAAATGCAAGGCAGCTATCAGGGCTGGCTGAAGACACTTTGCTTCCTTCTCCTTCTTTGTAGAGAAATGAATTGGCCTTTGAGCTAATTTTTCTTTCATTGCTACAGAACTCTTAATCAGACGAGATGTTAAGCAAAGAGGAGCAAGGCTTGTGAAGTCTGCATTTGTCACAGTCACTTTCGCTTAGCCCAATAAAGATATATGGCTTGATTGGAGCTGAGGAGCTGTATGTGCCCTGAGTGCGTTTTTGTGCCACAACTGCAGTGCCCAACCTTTTGAGTGCTCCAGGAAGAACTGGAATTGTTTCTGATTTTATATTCTCCAGTTCTGCCGCATGGCTAAAAGATCTAGGAAGATCAGAACAATCTCCACAGAGTGGTAGCACCTCATTTGTGCTATGTTTAAACTTCTTTAATCATACTTCACCAGTCAAATATTTTATATGCCTTCAGACTGATATCTTGCAGGGGGGGGGGGGGATGATGGTTGTGTGGCCCATTTTATTGTATGATGATGATCTTCAGTTTTGTGCTGTAAATTGGGTGGGCTGCAACCAAACCGTTTTACATTAATTTCATTGTATGATTTGATCAAAGTGTGTAGTTTAGCGGTGTTGAGTTATGTGACCCATTAATGTCTGAATATTGTGAGTTGGATTTCACTAGTTGAGTTCAATAGGAATGATCAAAAAGAGACTAAGAGTCGGGTATAATAACCTCACTTTTCAACCTGTCTCTGTGGAGATTTTCCAGACCTTTTTTTGCTGCCTGAGGTAGAGCTGAAATTACACTCTAACAATCCAAAACCATTTCGCAATTTTGTAATCTCTGTCCATTCTGCAGTAAATATCTGCAGATATAACTGTCTGGTATGTATAAAGGAGTAAAATATGTACATTAGGCTCAGTTATTTTCCAGTGGTGCTTTTAAAACATATATGCCACATCACATTAATTTATTGTCTCATCTTAAGCAATGAATAGCAAGCATTACTGGCCATAGCTTATTAATCTGATGCTTGACTGTGACTAGAGTTGACCCATATCTCCTCCTTGTTCACAGTTCAGTGGCTTAACACAAATCGTTCATCATAATGATCATTGTTGTCCTATGTCCATAAAGCTGGTTGTGTGCACATTTCCCCCACTGTTGTTACAGTATCTCCCACTACAAGTCACTGTGCGGCACAGATCCAGAGCCATGAATCAGGATAGGTTGCTTTGTCCTGTTAGAAGGATTCATGAGGCGTTGCCGGTTAGTGCGCATATATATCAGAAATTGCATCATTGGTGTATCTGGCAGTTCAAAGCTTCCCGATATAAGAATGCTAATAGATGCTGAGCATGGCAGTTTTAGCAGACTCTCTCTTTAGGTATCACAGTGTGGCCGTGGAAAATGAAAGTCATTTCTCTTCCAAAAAGGCACACTGAAATGCTATTTCCACAGCCTGTTCTGCAGAATACATACAGACACAGTTTGACTGCCAAAATGTGATCCTGTGTTCAGACTGCTTTTCCAACACGTCTTTCAGTTTATCAACTGTATACCATGGTTTGCAATCTCTCCTTCAGGAAAGTGTTTGCATAAACAACTAACATAATTGGTGCAATTGCCTCCTCGGCCGCCAACAATGTTACTTTCACACGAAGGCTCAAAGGCTTTCTCGGGAAACTCTGCTGTGTACAGAACTGTCATCAGTCTCATCAGTTTTAATGATCCTGGCAGACCCTCTCTGGCAACCGGTTCAACATCTAATTGCAGAAAAACAATGCTTTCGCCAGGCTAAAGAGCTCTGCTATGGAAGCAAACAACACACTGGGCAAAATGCCTTCCTTTTTATATTATTTGTACCCCCTGCAACCATGATGGCATCTAGAAACGTGATATAAATTATGAGATTAGATTCTGCAGTTCGTATTGGAGTGTGGTTTGCAAAAAAATAACAATGAAAACTCTCTTGACGTGTTAAGAGAAAGAAAAAGGCTGAAGGGCTGGGGGAAACCCACAGACGAAGCTCGATCAAACAAGGCTTTTTATTATGCAGCCAACTTGTCTCATTAATGGAATTTTTACAGGCAATTCTCACATCTTTTTTTCAATTGTAACTCTTCTGACACACTTCTTTCCATAAAAAAGGTCTTTTCAAGGGAAAAAACAAAACAGTTGGACAATATTGATTGGTAAAATGCTAGAAACTAGGAACAGTCCAGGAAAATTTATGGGTAGTGGGGCAGAATTCTTATTTGGAGAAGCAGCGCCCTTTTCCTCCCTCTGAACCACACCTCAGTGCCCTCCCATGCTGCAGATTTTGAGATGTCATAAACAAGAAAAAATAGTGCTTATTAATTAATAACTATTGTAATTTTAATTATTGGGCAGAGAATTTCAGGTTTGTTTTTCAGCTGTAACAATAACTTATTTAATGTGGGATACACTTTACTTTTACTTACTTAAGCGATCCCTTGTAGTCCGAGGATGATGGTCCTCCAAGTTTGGTGTCCTGGTGGTGGGTCCGTAGGTGACTGTGGAGCCCTATTCTTGATCTGCATCTTCTTCCGCAATGAGGGCATTGGTTTCCAGGTGGAAGGCGGTCTCAGTTGGGGATAGCTTGACGCGCCTTCCTATTGGCACATTTCTCTCTTTCACCCTCCATTTGTGCTTCTTCAAATTCTGCAGCACTGCTGGTCACAGCTGACCTCCAGCTGGAGCGCTCAAGGGCCAGGGCTTCCCAGTTCTCAGTGTCTATGCCAGAGTTTTTAAGGTTGGCTTTGAGCCCATCTCCCAATCTCTTTTCCTGCCCACCAACATTCCATTTTCCGTTCTTGAGTTCGGAGTAGAGCAACTGCTTTGGGAGATGGTGGTCGGGTATCCGGAAAACGTGACTGGTCCAGCGGAGTTGATGGCGGAGGACCATCGCTTCAATGCTGGTGGTCTTTGCTTCTTCCAGCACGCTGACATTTGTCCGCTTGTCTTCCCAGGAGATTTGCAGGATTTTCCAAAGGCAGTCCTGATGGAATCGTTCCAGGAGTTGCATGTGACATCTGTAGACTGTCCATGTCTTGCAGGCATATAGCAGGGTTGGGAGGACAATAGCTTTATAAACAAGCACCTTGGTCTCCCTACGGATGTCCCGGTCCTCAAACACTTTCTGCTTCATTCTGAAAATGCTGCACTCGCAGAGCTCAGGTGGTGTTGTATTTTGGTGTCAATGTTGACTTTGGTGGAGAGGTGGCTGTCAAGGTAGCAGAAATGGTGGGGTACAATGACAAGGAATAAATGGGAGTTGAATTGGGATAGCAATCCCTGAATTTGTGATACCATATGTTTTGTTGTTAAATGCTGTCAACTTTAACAACATTGGATTGCTTCAATTTATGGCAACCTCATGAACGTGAAACCATCCAACTCAGTCATCAACAGCCCTTGCAAATTCAGGGGCATGGCTTCCCGTGTTGGGTTTGTTCAACTGGAATGCAGTCTTCCCTTTTCCTACTGCCTCCTAGCTTATTGTATGCCTCCAACAGATTTCTGACTAAGGCAAACCTATCATAGGGTTTTCTTGGCAAAATTTATTCGAAGGGAGTTTGTCTTTGCCTCATTCCATGTGTAGCAAAAGTCTTTGTTGTGGAAGTCTGGGCATCACTTCGCTTGCATGGGAAATTAATGCAACAGTCTTATGTTACTGCAATCCCTGGTGCCCCCTTTCTTGGGGACTGGAAAGTACACTGAGCAGTTATAATATTTGGGCCATTGTTTTATTTTCTGTATTTGTTGACAGGTTTTAATTAGAGCTAGAGTAAATTCTGTCTCCGTAGCTTGAAGTACCTCTATTAGTATGCCATATTTTCCTGATGACTTATTTCTCCAGAGTGCCCTGAATGCAGCTTCCACTTCATGTGGAGCGGGGTTCCAGCCCAGCTCACTTGTCCGAACGCATCTCCCCCTACAAACCTGGATGGACATTAAGATCTTCTGAGGAGGCCCTGCTCTTGGTCCTGCCTCCTTCACAGGTGTGGCTGGTGGGGACGAGAGACTGGGCCTTCTCAATGGTGATGTGAAGTCAGCCTCCTCCCTCCTGGCATTTAGAAAACAAGTAAAATCCTGGCTTTGGAACCAGGTGTTCGGACACTAGCTACAATGCAACAAATAGTTGGGAATCAATGTGACTGTAACTAGAATGGTTCATGGACTCTGATTATGGACTATGGGTTGTTTTAATTACTATTTAAACTCCTGATTTACTTGTATTTATATGTGATTGTTTTATGTTAATGATTTAATATCTAATGTATTTATAGTTTACTATGTTTATGCTCTATGTGGCATTTAATTGTGCCGTTGTAAGCTGCTATGAGTCCCCCTGGGGAGAGATTGGGTGGGATAGAAAAATAAATAAATATAGTTCTTCAGTGCATTGTTCCCACCATCTTTTTTCTTTGTACTTGGTTATGTAATGTGTTCCTCTATTGAGTGTATAGCATCCCCGCTCTTGGTTTAAATTTCCCTTTAATGTCTGAGATCTTGTAAAAGAGGTCTCTCATTCTTCCTTTTGTAATATTATCTACTGTTTCTCTACATTGAATCATAGAATCATAGGGATATGGGCGACCAAGCAAGATCAGCAGTGGCTAAGATGGCACACATTATTCAGAAGAATAGACAAAGTACAAGAAGCTGGAGTAGTGTGCTAATTCAGAAAGGCAAGATTCACCTTCCTCACCTTTCTCACTTCCTGAATTATTGAGTACACTTCTTCTGTAGTGAACTCAGTTTGCAGCAAATAAGAGCAGAAGAGAACCAAGAGGAAAAGAGAGAATTGGGGTCATTCTAAAAGCAGCTGAAAAAGTGGAACAACAGAAAATGAATGTCTCTGCCAAACAGGGATTCCTGGAGGAAATAGTGGAATCATGAAGTTATCTGTGAACCGGATTCTATTTTTTATGGATCACTACACACATTCAAGTGTGACCTCTCAGTTTAGATCAGAGCTTCTTAAACTTTTCCATTTGTGACCCCTTTCGACCTGAGAAATTTTAACATGACCCCAGATATATAGGTATATAAAATAAGCTTATAACAAAATCAGCATTTACAAGTCTTGCTAAACAGGCAATTTTTCCTTTTTATGATGTTTGTTTACAAGAGATTTGTGTAAATGTCTAAATCAGTCATGAGGTGACATTCAGAAAACATTGACTGTTCTCAATTTTTCAGAACCCTAACATTGAGCAAAGGGGATCCCATCTGGGGCCAGGACCCACAGCTTAAGAAGTAGTGGTCTAGATGATGAAGGTCTGAGTTCTATATAGACACCACGCTGTGTATACTGTTATTCTGCAGAAGAAACTTGTATAGAGGTGAAGTAACCCTAATAGTTTTAGCAAGTATATTCTTCCTCACCTAATAAACTAAGAAGAATGTTGCTGGATCAGATCAACATCCAAAATCCTGTAGGGATAATGGATAACTAGTTATCTCTGGGGAACACACCAACCCACCTCGACTGTTTTTCCTTAAAAAGGCCTGTCCAGTTGATCTGGATTCCCAGAATCTGAGCTCCATTCTGCTGCTGCTTCTTGCAAATTCACGCTTGAAGGGTAATGACAGAGGCAGAGAGAGCAAGATAGCCCCCTGAAATGACACCTTGCAGCTGCCTTCTCGCCACACAGTGCCCACACAACATTTGTCATCTCACATTCCCTTCCTTAGCCCTATCCTAAATAAGAGGCGGCCCCATCAGAGGCGAAATAAAACTACTCACTAATGGAAGAATCTGAGCACCGTTTAGGGTACTGCGCTGCTTGAGAGAAAGGCAGGACGGATCCATGGGGTCATGTTGTTTACATGATTTTAATATGTTGTAAGCCACTTTCGGTCCTATAAGGGAGAAAAGCAGGATATAAATAAAGATGATGGTGGTGGTGATTATTGTTCACCCTCAATAAAGTTTCCATCCATGCATCCATTTGTTGTTAACTGCCATCATGCTGACCTCAAAGTATCTTGACTCCATGAATGAGAGACCTCTATGGGTTCCACACAGCCATATAACCCTGAATATCAAGGCAGATAATCCAAAATATCTGCTTAAAACTGGGTTGTTTGAGGGCCCTTCTACACAGCCCTATATCCCAGAATATCCAGGCAGAAAATCTCACAATATCTGCTTTGAACTGGGTTATCTGAGTGCACACTGCCAGTTCAAAGCAGATAATGGGGGATTTTATTCAGCTGTGTGGAAGGGGTCTATGCAGTGGTTCTCAACCTTCCTAATGCCCCAACCCCTTAATACAGTCCCTCATGTTGTGGTGACCCCCAACCATAATATTGTTTTTGTTGCTACTTCATAACAGTCATTTTACTACTGTTATAAATTATAATGTAAATATCAGATATGCAAAATGTATTTTCATTCACTGGACCAAACTGGGCACAAATACCCAATGCACCCACATGTAAATGCTAGTGGGGTTGGGGGAGGACTGATTTTGTAATTTGGGAGTTGTAGTTGCTGGAATTTATAGTTCACCTATAATCAAAGAGCATTCTGAACTCCACCAGCGATGGATTTGAACCTAATTTGCCACACAGAATTCCCATGACCAACGGAAAACACTGGAAGGGTTTGGTGGGTATTGACCTTGAGTTTGGGAGTTGTAGTTCACCTATATCCAGAGAGCACTGTGGACTGACGCAGTGGTGGATCTGGACCAAACTTGGCACAAATACTCAATATGCGCAAATGTGAACACTGGTGGAGCCTTGGGAAAATAGACCTTGACTTTTGGGAGTTGCAGTTGCTGGGATTTATAGTTCATTACAATCAAAGAACATTCTAAACTCCACCAACGATAAAATTGGCTCAAACTTCCTATATGGAATCTCCATGACCATCAGAAAATACTGTGTTTTCTGATGGTCTTTGGCGACCCCTCTGACACCCCTTCGCGACCCCCTCAGGGGTCCCGACCCCCAGGTTGAGAAACACTGGTCTATGGCATCATATTCTCAACAGCTCGACTCAGGTCTTGCAGACTCGAGGCTGTTGTTGTGCCTTTACTTACTTACTTACTTACTTAGGCAATCCCTCGTTGTCCAAGTAGGATAGTCTTCCAGGATCTGTATCCTGGTGGTGGGTCCGTAGGTGACTGAGGAGCCCTATTCTTGATCTGCATCTTCTCCCTCAGTGAGGGCATCGGTTTCCAGGTGGAAGGCAGTCCCGGTCAGGGTTGGCTTGACGCACCTTCCTCTTGGCACATTTCTCTCTTTCGCTCTCCATTCGTGCCTCTTCAACTTCTACAGCACTGCTGGTCACAGCTGACCTCCAGCTGGAGCGCTCAAGGGTCAGGGCTTCCCAGTTCTCAGTGTCTATAATCAATCACAGACTCCTCAAAAATGACCTTATTTTAAGTGGAATGCTTGGAGGTGCATTATGGCACACATTTGGACTGTCACCCCAATATCCCAAATTATCTGGCAGTGCGGACTCATATAATCCAGTTTAAAGGATAACACTTGGGATAAGATCCTGGGATACAGGGCCTGTCTGGATGAGCCCTAAATTATAAGTAAAGGGTTTCCCTTTGACATTAAGATTAGTTGTGTCTCACTCTGGGGGTTGGTGCTCATCTCCATTTCTACACCAAAGAGCTGGTGTTGTCCATAGACGCCTCCAAGGTCATGTGGCCAGCATGACTGCATGGAGTGCCGTTACTTTCCCGCAGAAACGGTACCTATTGATCTACTCACATCTGCAGGTTTTTGAACTGCTAGGTTGGTAGAAGCTGGGGCTAACAGCGAGAGCTCACCCTTCTCACCGGATTCAAACCGATGACCTTTCAGTCAGCAAATTCAGCAGCAGAGGCGGCCCTAGGTAATTTTCAAAGGTAAGCAAACAGTATTTTGGTGCACCCCCCCCCCCAAACCAATCATTGATATATATTTTCTGTTCATCATGGGAGTTCTGTGTGCCATATTTGGTTCAGTTCCATCATTGGTGGAGTTCAGAATGCTCTTTGATTGTAGGTGAACTATACATCCCAGTAGCTACAACTGGCATATGTCAAGGTCTATTTTCCCCCAAGAGCGTCTCAAGAGCGCCCCTGGGCAAAATCAACTATACTGCGAATGCTTACTTTGCGTAATGATTGAGCTGCCTCTGCTCAGCAGTTAAGCCCATTGCACCGCTGGGGGCTCCGGCATTGTCCATAGACGCCTCCTAAGTCATGTGGCCAGCATGATTGTATGGAGCACTGTAACCTTCCTGAAGAAGCGGTACCTATTGATCTACTCACATTTGCATGTTTTCGAACTGCAGAAGCTGGGGATTTGAACCGCCAGTCTTTCAGTCAGCAAGTTCAGCAGCTCAGCAGTTTAACCTGCTGCGCCACCAGGGGCCCTAAATGATATTTTCCTTTTCATCTGCGACTTCCTCCTGTTGTGCATGCCTGTGTTGTCATTGTGTTGTTGTATGACAATTAATGCTCTGTCTGTGTGTGTGTTATATAGTGGTATTGGTGCCTTGCCAAACTACAAATCCCACTCAGCAATGGCTGGGAGAGGTGTCCAAACTGCACTCACTCTACTACTAACAGTGTAGAATGAGTCCCTAGCCTCAGGTGCTGCCTGGGAGGCCCAAGATGCTGGCAGATGAGGCTCTTGGACCTTCTCCTCCTCCTCCTTCTCTCCCTCTTTCTCTCTCTTCCCTTTCCTAGCCTTGCAATCCTGCCTGGCGAGGCGAAGCCCCTCTTCTCCCTCCCTCCTTCTCTCTTTCCTCCCCTCCTCCCTTTGGAGGGCAGAAGGGGGCGGAGCTCCCCACTCGCGGCTTTTGGGACCCTGCTTGCTGGCCCTTCCCCCGGATCCCGCCCAGGCAGCAAGAGGCAAGGGGCGGGGGGCTGCTCCTCCTGCTTTTCCTGCTGCTGCTCTTGTGCTCTTGCTGCTGCTGCTGGGACTCCGGGTCCTGCCTTCCCGGGAAGAGACAGCTGGAAAGAAAGGCAGAGGGAGGCTGCGCCCATGTGTGCCCGGGCCGGACCAGGGCCGCCAGGTTAGTCGCCCCTCTTTTTCCCCCCAGCAAAGAGATCGAAGGGAGGGAGGAAGGAGAGAGAAAGAAGGGGGGGGGGGTCCCTTGTGGCCCCGCCCCCGCCTGCCCCACTTCTTGCTCTTCTTCGTCTTTCACCTCCTTCTCCTTTTCTTCTTCATCTCCTTCCCCTTCTTCCTCCTCCACTTTTTCCCTTTCTTTCTTTTCTTTACCTCTTATTTTTCCTCGTCTTCATCTTTTCCTTCTTCTCCACATCCTCCTCTTCTTCCTTCTCTTTTCTCCACTTTCTCTTCCTTCTCTTCTTTTTCTTCCTCTGTCTCCTCCTCCCCTTCTTCCTTCTTCTTCCTCCTTATCCCTTCTCATCTTTCTCTTCTTCTTCCACCTTTTCTTTCTTCCCCTCTCCCACCACCTCTACTTTTTCCTTTCTTCTTTTTCTGTCCTCTCTTCCTCCTCCTCCTCCTCTACTTTCCCTGCTTCTTCTCCTTCCCCTTTTTCCTCCTCTTCTTCCACCATTTATTTTCCCCCTTCTTCCACTTCTTCCTCCCCTTCCTCATTCTCTTCTTCCACCTATTTCCCCCCTCTTCTTCCACCTCTGTTTCCCTTTCCTCTTCCTCCTCTTATTGTGCTTCCACCTCTTCTTTCTCCCCTTCTTCCTCTCCCTCTTCTTCCACCTCTTCTTCCATCCCCTCTTCCTCTTCTACTTCCACATCTTCCTTCTCTTCTTCCTCCCCTTCCTCTTTTTCCATCTCTTCTTTCTTCTCCTCCTCCTCCTCTTCCACCTCTTCTACTTCCACGTCTTCCGCCTCTTCTTTCTCCCTTTCCTCCTATTCTTCCACCTCTTCTTTCTTCCCCCCTCCTCCTCCTCTTCTTCCACCTCTTCTTCCTTCCCCTTTTCTTCTTCCTCTTCTTCCGCCTCCTGTTTTTCCCTTCTTCCTTCCCTTCTTCCTCCTCTTCTACTTCCGCTTCTTCTTTCCTCTTCCTCCTCCTCTTCTACTTCAACCTTTTCTTTCTCCCCTTCTTCCTCCCCCTCTTCTTCCACCTCTTCTTCCTTCCCTTCTTCCTCCTCTTCTACTTCCACCTCTTCCTCCTCTTCTTCCCTCTCCTCTTCCTCCTCCTCTTGTACTTCCACCTCTTCTTTCACCCCTTCTTCCTCCTCCTCTTCTTCCACCTCTACTTTCTTCCCCTCTTCGTTCTCCTTCTCTTCCACCTCCTGTTTTTCCCCTCTACTTCTACTTCTTCTTCCTTCCCCTTTTTCTTCTCCTCTTTTACTTCCCTCTTCTTCCCTCCTCCTCCTCCTCCTCCTCCTCCTCCTCCTCCTCCTCCTCCTTCTATTTCCTCCTTCTTCCACCTCTTCTTCCTTCCCCTCCTCTTCACCCTCTTATTTTCCCCTTCTTCTTCTACTTCTCATCTTCAAAATCCACAGGCACTCAGTACGCGGGAAGTGGGGGTGCTCTTATTCCAGACTTCGTGAAACTGGGCTTGGGTCTCCGCATCCCTGAGGCAGAAAGAGCAACGGGGCTTCTTCCAGCTTCGAACAGACTCTAAAGTGTCCTTCCTGCCCTTGCCACATTCCAGAGAGCCCATTCCTCCTTTCCCACAAGAGTCTCTGTCCTGTTTTGTTCTTCCTGGGAAAGCACATTGCTTGCCTAACATGGTCATTTTCTTTCCTCCCTTGAGTCCCAGGGCACCAGAGGAGAGCAAAGCCACAGCCTCTCCTCGGTCTCTTTTGTCCTCGTTCTGGCCCGAGGATACATCTGATTCTTCTGAGATCCCTTTCCCTCCAACCAGATGTGCTCCAGATGTGTTGGACTACATTTCTCCTTACTCTCAGCCAAGGGAGTTGGCAGGGGATGATGGGGGTTGTCATCTAACACAGCTGAAGGACACCCACAAGGGAGATGCTGCTTTGAGCTCTCATATAACTGTGCAGTTTATCATTTGTTTCCATGCAGTGTGGCAGACTTTTTCTTCTTCTGTTTTCCTAAATTGTCTCATAGAGGTATAGGCATTATCTACTGATGATGTATGGCGAGGCTGTTACAAGGCAGAAGAGCATTTTTGCCATTTGTTAGTTTGTTTTATTATTTGGTCAGTTGGCGGCGTATCCAAAGTGGGTGTGATTCAATTGCTGCCAAGCAAACCAAGAGAGCGATGTCCTGGGGCCCATTCACATTATACAGTTATCACACTACAATTCCTCTTGAACTGTCATGGCTGCAGCCTATGGAATTGGCAGTGTAGGGAGAGGCATTTCGGATCTTCAGCCAAGGAGCTCCTTTGGTGCCTCGGACTAAATTTGAATTCCATAGGGTGCTGTCATAGCAATTAAAGCTGTTTTGAGTCTCCTTGTGGAGAGAAAAAGTAAGGTATAAATAAACATTAATAATAATAATAATAATAATAATAATAATAATAATAATAATAATGGGTTTTTGTAGGTTTTTTGGGCTATATGCCATGGTCTAGAAGCATTCTCTCCTGACGTTTTGCCTGCATCTATGGCAAGCATCCTCAGAGGTTGTGAGGTCACCCACAACAACCCAGTGATTCCAACCATGAAAGCCTTCAACAATACAATAATAATAATAATAATAATAATAATAATAATAATAATAATAATAAAGTGGGATTATAGCACTATAATTATGTAGTGTGAATGGACACCCTATTCCTTGGATCTGCTAGCCCTACTTTTATCATACTTTCATTTTCTTTTGCCTTGCTTTACTCCCGCTACTTTCATGCAGAAAATTTCTGCCTATCCCATTGCTTTTTTTTTCCATGTCAGGAACAAATTGAGAAACTGCAAGTTGCTTCTGGTGTGGGAGAATTGGCTGTCTGCAAGGACGTTGCCTAGGGAACTCCCAGATGTTTTACCATTCTGTGGGAGGTTTCGCTCATGTCCCTGCATGACAAGCTGGAGCTGACAGACAGGAGCTCACTCCGCTCCTCGGAATCAAACCGCCAACCTTTTGGTCAGCAGTCCTACTGCCACAAAAGTTTAATCCATTGCACCACCAAGGGCTCCATTGCTGATGGAACAAGTAGATGTTATATACTAATGTGGAGATCTATAGGCTATTGCTGGTTGTCAAATTGTTGGTCTATTGAAAAATAGGAATAGTTGTAATCAGTGGCCATAAATATGGTACAAATCCCTGTCACATTAGAAGGAAAAAAAATCAGTCCACATAAAGTAGCTTGAGAACCATTGTGCTAATGAATGTTTTTTTTCTGCTTTGTTTTCCTCCCATTTCCCCATTGCCTGTCACCGCAACGCAACAACTTCAGCTGTCATTGAGAAGGAAGGATCAAGGCAAAAACTCCTGGCTGCACCAGGAACTTTACTCTCAATGATAAAAGAACCAAACACGATGTCTCTTACAGAAGGCCTTGTCGGACTGGGGAGTAACTGGAACTAAGGGCTTTTGGATTATCCACAGTTCTCCTCCAAGTCTGCACAGCACACACAGAATCGTCTTCCAGGCTCTGCTTTGCCACGGTGCATCGCCATGGGTGGGAAAATGGTATCCAGCCTTACATGCACAGGGGTGATATGGGCCTTTTTTTCCTTTGTCTGCGCTGGCGTCTCCTGCGTGGGGTTCTTCATGCCTTACTGGCTGCTGGGGTCCCAGCTGGAGAAGCCGGTATCCTTTGGCACTTTCCGGAGATGTTCCTATCCTGTCCGAGACGAGAGCCGCCAGATCACGGTGATGGTGGAGCAGTGCGGGCGCTACGCCTCGTTCCAGGCCATCCCAAGCGTGGAGTGGAGGATCTGCACTGTGGTGACAGGGCTAGGCTGCGGGCTTCTCCTTCTGGTGGCCCTGACTGCGCTCATGGGATGCTGCGTGTCGGAGCTTATCTCCAGGACTGTGGGCAGGGTGGCTGGAGGAATCCAATTCTTGGGTGGTGAGTAACCGCAAACTTTTGACCTTAGAACCGACCTCTTGCCTGTAGGGACACAGAGCCTGCGTTGTTCTCGCTGGGTCAAATACTTTCTAACATTAATTTATCTGTTCAGTTCATAATTAACATTAGAATGAGGGAAGGGGTTGTGGAGAAGAATAAAAATGGGAAGAAGACCTGTCGGGATTTCTGAGCTCTCAACCAAGTGTGCTTATTCCCCTTTGAGTACCGGCAGTTCCCAAGTTATGAACAAGATAGGTTCTGTGGGTTGAATTTGTATGTAAGTTGGAACAGGTACATTTTTAAGTGTAACTCCAGATAGATAGATAGATAGATAGATAGATAGATAGATAGATAGATAGATAGATAGATAGATAAGTGTAACTTCAGATAGATAGATAGATAGATAGATAGATAGATAGATAGAGGCAGGCTTTGGATAACATAGCTTCGGATAATCATCATCATCATCATCATCTTTATTTCTACCCCACCACCACCTCCCCAAGGGGACTCACACCCATCAATACAATAACACAATATAACACAAGAACACGACAGAAAATAAGAAAATAAAATGCAAAACCAATATAAATAAACAGCACAACAATATAAAATCAGAACATTAAAACACTCAAAATGATCACAGAGGCAAGGGCCAATTTCAAAGATTAAAAATTTAAAACCACTGGGTGATAGGGCAATGTAATATATCAGGACAGGGGATCTGAGCAATAAGGTAGGATTTGATTGCACAAACCAGAAAATAAAGTGCTTTTGAGGGCATTTTATGCAGAGTTTGGTCAGGAATTATCGTACATTCAATCATGGATAGCATAGCTGTGGTGTTCGTTTTGCTTTCTGTGGGCTGTCCAGAAGATTACGCCTCACTGTCTGTCCCTGTGACAATTTGATTTTGAAATATTTGGCTTGTTGTCGAAACAAGGATTGGTGATAAAGTTTCAGTTGAGAGACCTTTTCCCCATGATACAAGGGGCATTCATTAAAGATTTCCCCTGACCCACTTCCTGTGGACTGAGAGCAATGAAACTTGGCCCAGTTATGAGTCCTTCTCTCCATAGATGCCACCTAGGGGCACACACTTCTCCCATCTTTTTAAGCAACTGTAAACACCTTGCTTGTAGAAGTCGACAGGTTGCTCCAAAAACCACGTTGTGACTTCGTAAATCAGTCTTATCATCTGAAAAATGTTTGCACTTCAAAAATAACTTAATTGTTGGAAAGAGTAGGAAGTCCAATGGTGCGAGGTTGGGTGAATAAGAGGGATGAGGTAGAATTTCAAAGCCACAGGAACGTGCTTCAATTTGGGCAACATGTGAGTTGTGAACTGGTGCATTGTCTTGCAGAAGGCGGACATCTTTGGTGAGCATGCCACATCTCTTGGTTTTGATCACCTCCCGCAATTTCCACAGCAGTGAAGCATAGTATGCCCCAGTGATCATGGTACTCTTTGCTAGGAAATCCATCAATACTACTCAATACTACTCCATGCTGGTCCCAAAATACTGTGAGCATTACCTTGCCTGCCAAGAAATGAGCCCGTGCCTTCTTTAGAGATGGTGAGTCATGATGCTTCCATTGCATCAACTGGACTTTAGTCTCAGGATCATAGTGATG
This sequence comes from Anolis sagrei ordinatus, assembly GCF_025583915.1. Lineage (NCBI taxonomy): Eukaryota > Metazoa > Chordata > Lepidosauria > Squamata > Anolidae > Anolis > Anolis sagrei. Next base: position 210,680,647 of record NW_026844366.1, on the reverse strand, counting down.
GACCCAGCTTTCATCCTGTGTGATCAGTCCCCCTGGTTTCCATGGCACATCGTCAACAGAGCCTGAGAGCATTCGACTCGCTCCTACATCTGGAAAGGTGTGAGCAGCCGGGGGACCCAGCAAGCGGATACCTTATGAATGTGAAGATGGTGTTGGTTGATTTTTTCCACGGACCCCACACTAATATTGACATTTTGGGCTAGGTGGTAAATAGTTTCCAAAATGGCGACCTCCACTTGCTGGATAGTGTGTTCATCCATAGTAGAGTGGGGTCGCCCCGGAATTGGAGCTGTTTGCACTGAAGTCCGACCACATTTGAACTGATGATGCCAGTTCTTGACTACATCATATGATAGGGAATCATTACTATAAACCTCTTTCATCTCATTGAACGTCTCATTTGGTGTGCGGCCTTTCAACTTGGTAGTTGATTAAATGTCCTTTGACCAGTATCTGGCCACTCGGAGTGCCTCTGGTGTTGCCGTAAGGAGGTCCTCCCTTGTGCATGTGGCGGGGCTCAGGGTGCATTGCAGCAGGTGGTCAGTGGTTTGCTCTTCTCCGCACTTGCATGCCGTGGATTCCACCCTGTAGCCCCATTTCTTAAGATTGGCTCTGCATCTCGTGGTGCCAGAGCGCAGTCTGTTCAGCGCCTTCCAAGTCGCCCAGTCTTCTGTGTGCCCAGGGGGGAGTCTCTCATCTGGTATCACCCACGGATTGAGGTGCTGGGTTTGGGCCTGCCACTTTTGGACTCTCTCTTGCTGGGGTGTTCCAGCGAGTGTCTCTGTAGATCTTAGAAAACTATTTCTTGATTTAAGTCATTGACGTGCTGGCTGATACCCAAACAAGGGATGAGCTGGAGATGTCTCTGCCTTGGTCCACCAATTAAGATTGGTGTAGTTGCTTGAATGTTAGGACGATGACTCTGGGAACCAGAGTTCAATTCCCACTGGGTCCATTATCAAACCTCACACCACTTCAGCACCTGTAAAATCAAGACCATTATCAGTTCAGAGTTGTAAATTGGCACGTAACCTATCGAGACTTATATCATTACACATGTGCAGTTTCAGTGTCCTGGGATAAATAGAAGTGGGTCAGGGGAAATCTTTAATGAACACCCCCCGTAACTCTTCTAGGAATAAATTTCTTCTTGTTGTCTCATCCCTGTTCTTAACTACGAGTCATTTGTAAGTCGGATGTTTGGATTTCTATACTCTAGTTTTGCTTGATTGCCTCTGGGAGGAAAAAAAATGTGTTGTAGTCTCCAAAGTAACGAATGTTTTTGCGTATTACATATAAAGAAAGTGTGTTTGACTTGCTGCCCGGGCCTAATGTTTACCTGGATGTAAGCCCTGTTGCTTTCAGTGAGACGAACATTGCAATTACAACCAAGGCACATTAGGAAAGAAGAGCCAATTTGTTCATCAGGGGTTGTTCCTAGGCTAAGTGTGTATAGTTATTTTAAAAGTTAGACATTGCAGCTGAATAAAAACTACGCAGATTGTTCCCCCAGCCCTTAAGATTCCATATGTGTCTGTGTTTAAAATCTTTTGGATATCCTGCTGTGTTTTACTGTTTCAGACCATATGGTTTCAATTTTAGCTTTTCCATTTTTGTGGCAACACTCCCTACTTCTTTGTGTTTCTTTTCCCCCCACAATTGCTTCTAATTCCAACTTTTGCAGCTGGTGCAGAGGAAAGAAAACAGAAAGTAGGTGAAAATGCACGTCTCTTCTGTTTTTATGATGTAGTCTTGCGAGGAGAATTTGGAGTCAATCTTTGGTCCTCAAATGACGAGAAACAAGGGCTGGCTTGCTAACATGTTATATTGTTTCCCATTTTCAAAGCATCCTTCCATATATATATATACACACACAGGGCCCATGTGGATTTGAAACATGTCAGCTTGAGCAGGGTTGAAAATGGCCACTAAATGCTAGTAAATAAAACTTGAATTCTGAAGCTTTAGATGTCTGTTTTCACAGCTTGAGAATATTGCTTTCTGTGGTTTCAGATTCCATGACTCATGGCGACGTTGTCTGGGGGATTCTGGAAGTTATAGTCTGAACTTTTCACATCCTGCCTCATAATGACAGATGAGGAATGGAATGCTTTCTGTGGAAAGTTTTCCACTACTTTAGTTTGTTTTGGGACCTCCTTGCTGCTTCACTTTTCTATTCTTCAAAAAATATGTAGCTGGATAAAATGAAATGGTAACAACATTGGACAACATTAGAAATCAAATTGAAAAACTGGAATGGAGATAACACTATTCAAAGTTAAAATTGTGATTATGATCATCTTTGTTTCATGGGACAATCCATAGGGAGCATGTCTTTTTATGGGCACAGCTCTTCAGGCATGCAGAAATGTGTACATGAACATGGGTTGCTGTGAGTTTTCTAGGCTGTATGGCCATGTTCCAGAAGCATTCTCTCCTGACATTTCACCCACATCTATGACAGCCATCCTCTGAGGATGGCTGGCATAGATGCAGTGGTCCCCAACCTTTGGGCCTCCAGATGTTTTGGACTTCAACTCCCAGAAATCCAAGCCATTTTACCAGCTGTTAGAAATTGTGGGAGCAGAAGACCAAAAGACCTGGATGCCCAAAGACTGGGAACCACTGCTTTACTAGAATATTTGGAGAGAATACATGAGAGGACCATTTTGTTGTATGCCCCCAAGCTCTGGATCCCAAGCTTCCTAGGCTAGATCTCGACTGCAATGTTATCCAGTTTCTGCTTTGAACTGAATTATATGAATCTACACTGCTATATAATCCAGTTCAACGCCAATAATCTAGATTTAGAAACAGGATTATATGGCAGTATAGATAGGGCCCTAGTGAGATTGAACTCCTTGTGCGATCCTTCTGTACGCAGGTGAAGACCTTTTATTTCAATAGGCTTTTGGGGGGCTGACTGCTCAGGGGGAAAGGACCTTTCATGTACTGTGATGCTTATAAAAGATAAAAGTTTCCCTTGACATTAAGTCCAGTCGAGTCTGACTTTGTGGGTGGTGCTCATCACCATTTCTAAGCTGAAGAGCCGGCCTTGACAGCATGACTGCATGGAGCACCGTTACCTTCCCGCCTGAGTAGTACCTATTGATCTATTCATATTTGCATGTTTTTTAACTGCTAGGTTGGCAGAAGCTGGAGCTAATGATGGGAGCTCGCCCTGCTCTGCGGATCCAAACCACCGACCTTTCAGTCAGCAAGTTCTGCAGCTCAGTGGGTTTAACCTTCTGCGCCACCATGGCCCCAATGTGTTGCTTATATATGTTATTATTGTTGATCTTTAATTTCATGGAGAGTGCAATTCCATTTTAAATGTTTTGTACAATGATATATTTTTTAAAGTTTTCTTTGTTTTAATTTTAGTGGACTGTCATGAGAGCCAAACTGGGGAAAAGGCACGTTGATGATGTTTCTGATAATACAAAACCATAAGCCAATAACAGTTGTTGTTCTTGACTTTGGCTTGTCAGTGGGGAGATAGTTCAGACATCACAGTAAAGCAGCGTTTCTCAACCTGGGGGCCGGGACCCCTTGAGGGGGTCGGGAGAAGGTGTCAGAGGGATCTCCAAAGACCAACAGAAAACAGTATTTTCTGTTGGTCATGGAGATTCTGTGTGGGAAGTTTGGCCCAATTCTGTCGTTGGTGGGGTTCAGAATGCTCTTTGAGTGTAGGTGAACTGTAAATCCCAGCAACTACTACTCCCAAATGTCAAGGTCTATTTCCCCCAAACTCCACCAGTGTTCACATTTAGGCATATTGAGTATTTGTGCCAAGTTTGGTCCAGATCCACCATTGTTTGAGTGCTCGCTGAATGTAGGTGGACTACAACACCAAAACTCAAGGTCAGTGCCCACCAAACCCTTCCAGTATTTCCTGTTGGTCATGGGTGTTCTGTATGCCAAGATTGGTTCAATTCCATCGTTGGTGGAGTTCAGGATGCTCTTTGATTGTAGGTGAACTATAAATCCCAGCAACTGCAACTCCCAAATGATAAAATCAATACCGTCCAACCAGAGGCAGCCCTAGGTAAGCAAACAGTATTTTTGCCCTCCCCCCCCCCCAAAAAAAAAAAAACCAATCACTGATATATATTTTCTGTTTGTCGTGGGAGTTCTGTGTGCCATATTTGGTTCAATTCCATCATTGGTGGAGTTCAGAATGCTCTTTGATTGTAGGTGAACTATACATCCCAGTAACTACAACCCGCATATGTCAAGGTCTATTTTCCCCCAAGAGCATCTCAAGAGCGCCCCTGGGCAAAATCAACTATACTGCAAATGCTTACTTTGCATAATGGGTTGAGCCGCCCCTGCGTCCAACCCCACCAGTATTCAAATTTGGGCATATCAGGTATTTGTGCCAAATTTGGTCCGGTGAATGAAATTACATCCTGCAGATCAGATATTTACATTATGATTCATAACAGGAACAAAATTTACAATTATGAAGGAGCAAGAAAAATAATGTTATGTTTGGGGGTCACCACAACATGAGGAGCTGTATTAAGGGGTCGCGGCATTAGGAAAGTTGAGAAACACTGCAGTAAAGGAAGCACAGAGTAAAGGTCTGTGGGTTGTTTAACTACTCTTGCTTTCAAAAGAAGTGGTATGGGAGTGATTCAGCACACTGGCTTTTTAAAAAACAACTCTGGTTAGGACATCTAAACACAGTATCTTCTTGAAATATCCGTAATGTGAGAAAGTGCATGCTTTTGATGGTCTTGTCCTGAAATATTTACAAGTGTTGTGACAAAAATAATATGCAGGTAAATTTCAGAATGTATATACATGCCATATTTAAAATAAGTCCGTGTCTTCCCCACTGTGATCCCTTTTCCTCGTGTGCTGTATTTTTAGATTGTAAGCCTGAAAAACATGCCCTTTCTTGTTCTTTCTCTTGTAAAGCACCACGTACAGAGATGGCACTCTATAAATACACGATGGTGGCGATGTTGATAATCATAATATTTAAGGCAATATTTAAGACAAGTGCTTTGTTGAACTTTTCTTCTTAAAACTCCAACTCTGCTGGATACTGGCAAGAAACCTCACGTTCCACAGAATGCAGTAGATAAACTAACATTACATATTTGTTCTGTTCTGTTTATTTAATTTAATTTAGATACCTGATTAATTGGATTAATCCATGATTATCAAGAGCTCAAGATTTGTTTCCAGAAAAAAAAATCCCATTCCAAAATTTCTAGAAAATTTACATTACTAACGAAGACGTATAGTTACCCTCCATGACTCCGTGTTCTGTTTCAAGCCTAGTTTCACTTTGTTTGTATTCAGTAATTATGAGAGTCCATCCATGTCCTCGTTTATGAGATACCTTTCAGGTCCTAGCTTTTATCTACTAGTTGTAAAAGTGTATCATTGATGGGGAAGTAAGGTAAAGGTAAAGGTTTCCCCTTGACATTAAGTATAGTCAAGGCCAATGGTGCTTATCTCCATTTCTAAGCCAAAGAGCTGGTGTTGTCCGTAGACACCTCCAAGGTCATGTGGCCAGCATGACTGCATGGAGCGCTGTTACCTTCCCGCAGAAGTGGTATCTATTGATCTACTTACATTTGCATGTTTTCAAATTACTAAGTTGGCAGAAGCTGGAGCTAACAGCGAGAGCTCACCCCACTTACTGGATTCAAACTGGCGACCTTTTGGTCAGCAAATTCAGTAGCTCAGCAGTTTAGCCCACTGCACCTCCGGCATTGTCCATAGACACCTCCTAAGTCATGCGGCCAGCATGACTGTATGGAGCACCATTACCTTTCCGCCAAAGCGGTACCTATTGATCTATTCACATTTGCATGATTTCAGACAGCTAGGTTGACGGAAGTTGGGGTTAACAGCGGGAGATCACCCCACCCACAGATACGAACCGCCGACTTTCTGGTCAGCAAGTTCTGCAGCTTAGTGGTTTAATCCACTACACAAGTAGCTGAAAAATATTTCCACCTGTCCTTTAACCACAACAAAGCTGGCTTAGGAGAATAGTCTGTTGTATTCTAATCAGGCCCGTAGCCAGGATTTTGATTTGGGGGGGGAGGGGGGGCTGGGTTTGATTCGGGGGGGGGGGGGGGGGGGGGGGGCTGAGTCTGAGTGAAAGAGGGTCTACCCTAGCAAACCTTTTGTATCGTTACCCCAATACCCCCATGCATATGGGATATATTGAGCATGGTGATCAGATCATGATATGAATAAACATAACAGTTTAAATAATGCACCAGTAAGGCCTTCTTGCAGACCACCATGAGAATTTCGGGGGGGGGGGGGGGCTGAAGCCCCTCAAGCCACCCCCTCCCCCAGCTACATGCCTGGCTCTAATGTAACTATATGTAGTGCTAGGTTCCAGTTTCTTCCTGGGCAGTTAGGAAGAAACGAGGATGGCATAGTGGTGTGAGCGTTAGACTGAAACTCTGGACAACAGGCTTTGAATCCTTACTTGGCCATGGAAACATACTGCGTGGTATTGGGCAAATCACACTCAGAAGAATTGTAGAATTGGAAAAGACCAGATCGAGTCCATCCAGTCCAAGTCTCTTGCCATGCAGTAAAAGCACAATCAAAGCACTCCTGACAGATGGCCAACCCCCTGCCAAGAAGCAGGAAAATTGCATTCAAAGCACCCCCGACAGATGGCCATCCAGCCTCTGTTTAAAAGCTTCCAAAGAAGGTGCCTCTACTACACTCTGGGGCAGAGAGTTCCACTGCTGAACAGCTCTCACAGTCAGAAAGTTCTTCCTAATGTTCAGATGAAATCTCCTTTCTTGTAGTTTGAAGCCATTGTTTCACATCCTAGTCTCCAGGGCAGCAGAAAACAAGCTTGCTCCCCCCTCCCTATGACTTCCTCTCACATATTTATACATGGCTAGCATATCTCCTCTCAGGCTAAACATGCCCAGCTCTTTCAGCCACTCCTCATAGGGCTTGTTCTCCAGACCCTTGATCATTTTAGTCGCCCTCCTCTGGACACATTCCAGCTTGTCAATATCTCTCTTCAATCCAGAATTGGACACAATATTTCAGTTTGAAGTCTGGACATATACAGCTCACATTTTAGCTTGTTGTGTGTGTTGATTTTTATACCTCCCACACCCCGTTACGCTGTTTCTTACACCTAAATAGATGGGCAATGTCTACTTTATTCTGGTCCAATTCAGAAGACCACTGCTAAGTTGCACCTATGCAAATTACAGAGTATCCTAGGTTTTCCCATCAGGGGAGGAACAATGTCACACAGATCACAAATGCAGGGGTTTTGCCTCCAAGCCAACAGGGCCACCCCCTCCCGTCACAACATCCTCCCAGACAGCCCTCCTAGCAACCAGGGCATGAATGGCACCAATGAATAGGCAGCAGCCTGAGGCTGGCCACCCAAGTTCATGATGCTTGACCCGTCATTCCCGATCCCTCTTCATTATGCAAGGGGCAGGGGCAGTTGGAGGACAGAAAGCCCTCCCTCTCTCAGCTTCATGTTCTCAGATCCTGATCTGTAGCAAACAGGGAGGAAAACCTGCTGTCAGTGGGAATCATGGGTTCATGACTCTGTCGTGGTTGTAATTCCAAAACGTGAGGCAAAGGAAAATTCTTAAAAAGTAGAATCAGAGCAGAAAATGTATAGATGTGTAAGTACAGTTGGTGAGCTGTATCTATGGAGTTAACGATGCACAGCTTGATAATTTTGTTTAAAAATCCAAAAGGCTGATCTTATTATTAAGGGAGACCAATTGACTACACCAGGAGTTCTCAAACTTTTTCAGCCACAGAGCCCTTTTTGAAGCAAAGGTTTTTCATGGAAGTCCAAGATATATAATGTATATATATCAGGCACAGGCCAGGCCAGTGGCAGATGGATGGAGAATGTTTGTGTAAACAGTGCAAAAAAAAAAGGGGGGGGGAGAAAGAAAATATTTAAAATGAAGATACTACATAAACTTAACAATATTTCAGTGGAAGACCCCAGGGACCATCCAGTCCAACCCTCTTCTGCCATACAGTAAAAGCACAATCACTTTAACTTTGAATATGTTTTAATGGATTTTAACTGTGATTTTTAAAATACCGTTTATATTTAATTCTGATTTAATGTTTGCATATTTATATATTTTTAATTGTATGCTAATACTTTTAATGTTAAGCCACTTCAGGAGAAAAAAAGCAGAGTATAAATACATATAATAATAATAATAATAATAATAATAATAATAATAATAATTAATAACTTCCAGATTCAGACAGACAGAGTTTTGGAGCACAATACTCCTGCCCTCATGATCATGTTAAAAAAAAGTATAAATCATCGATGTTGCAATCCCATGCAACAGGAGAATTGATGAGAAGCAACTGGAAAAGCTTACATTATACGAGGATTTAAAGATCCAACTCCAAAGACTTTGGCACAAGCCAGTAAAAGTGGACCCAGTGGTAATCGGCACATTGGGTGCAGTGCCTAAAGACCTTGGCCTGCACTTAAAAACAATTGGCGCTGACAAAATTACCACTTGTCAGCTGCAAAAGGCCACCCTACTCAGATCTGCAGTCATTATTTGCTAGTGCATCACATAATCCTAGACACTTGGGAAGTGTCCGACGTGTGGTGGAATACAAAAGCCAGCACAGTGATCTTGTTTGCTGTGTACTACTCTTGTTGTGCAACAAATAATAATAACAATAACAATAATCAAATCACCTTCAGCAGATGGCCACCCAATCTTTTAAAATAATAATAATAATAATAATAATAATAATAATAATAATAATAAACAAAGTATGGATTGTCAATGTTGCAATCCCAGATGACAGTAGGATTGAAGAGAAACAACTGGAAAAGCTGACACGATATGAGGATTCAAATATCGAACTACAAAGACTCTGGCACAAGCCAGTCAAGGTGGTCCCAGTGGTGATCGGCACACTGGGTGCAGTGCCTAAAGACCTTGGCCTGCACTTAAACACAATCGGCGCTGACAAGACTACCATCTGCCAGCTGCAGAAGGCCACCTTACCTAGACACTTGGGAAGTGTCTGACTTGTGATCCAATACAACAACAGAGTGTCTTCTGTGGACTCATCTTGTTGTGTTTCAAACAACAACAACAACAGGAGGAGCAACCCCAGCCCAACCCTCTTTTGCCATGCAGGAAGAACACAATCAAATCACCACCTGAGCAGTGGGAGGGAAATAGGATTTTGGAAGCAAAGAAAGCTAGGGAAAGGGTCTGGGCTGTGAGAAAATGCATCAGAAGAGAAATTACATTTGTAATGGAAAAAAACTGGCATCTTTATAAAAATATTAGAACAAAAAGTTTCTCTTTTGCCTTTTCAGTTCTGCTGCTATTCAGTTATAATGCATGTATTGAATAGTTTTGCAACAGACGTCACTTTAAGCTTCTTTTTTATATAAACCAGTGGGGTTTTTCAAAAATTAGTCTGGATTTAGCTTAATCCTGATTAATAACTTCCGAGCTGCCAGCCAGTATCTAGAGGAGTGCTGTTCTTGCTTAATTGGGAAGGGGAAACAACAGGAATCCTCCTTTAGCGTTGGTATGATATTGATTGTAGTGTGAGATTTTTGCAGGCGAAAACATACTCCGTTAGATGCACACTAGAGCCAGGATTCAAATGATATATGCATGCAAGATAAAAAGCTTGTGGGTTGTGAAAGTAAAGCTCTGTCTGAGTCTAATTCCCTCCTGAATCAAGACAACCACCCCAGGGGTTGCTGCCTCCACAACTCTAATAAGGCAATGTGATAAGAGACAGAACAAGATGGCACAAGTTCATTTTGTCCATAGTTATACCACTTAGGGCAGTGTTTCTCAACCTTCCTGATGCCACAACCCCTTAATACAGTTCCTCATGTTGTGATGATCCCCAAACATAACATTATTTTAGTTGCTACTTCGCAACTGTCATTTTGCTACTATTATGAATTGTCATGTAAATATCTGATATGCAGGATGTATTCTCATTCACCGGACCAAAATTGGCACAAATACCTGATACGCCCACATTGGAATACTGGTGGGCTTGGGGGGATTGATTTTGTCATTTGGAAGTTGTAGTTGCTGGAAATCATAGTTCACCTACAATCAAAGAGCATTCTGAACTCCACCAAATACTGGAAGGGTTTGGTGGGCATTGACCTTGATTTTTGAAGTTGTAGTTCAAAGCATATAGACATGGATGTTATAATAGTATTAAAATATAATCACTGGTTAGTGCAGATACAACCTCAGTCCAAGGATGCATCTACACTGTGAAATTAGTGCACTTTAACAGCCATGGCACATTGCTATGGAATCCTGTAAGTTGGAGTTTCAAAAGATCTTTACCCTTCTCTGTCGAAGAGTGCTGGTGTTGGAAAGGACAACCTTCTTCAAGCCTCCTTTAGTAATTCATTTATCTGTGATTCTGTTTGTTTACTGTTGTATATATGTCCTGGTATGCAGCTTCCTTTGCTCTATGTTTCCTGAGAAATTGTGGGAGGGGCTGCAGTCCATGATCTTATCCGAGACTGCTCAGACCTCAGACTCCATTAGACTTTAGGAACTGTTCAGGCCAACACTTGCCTGATGTTGATTGTAAAAAAGATGCCCTGTGTCATCTGCACACAGATTAATTATCTCAAACATATCTGTAACTGGACTGATAGATTGTGTGCCTATGTGTGATGGAACAGATGAAGTTGTGAGTAAACCAAATATGTTATTTTTATCAAAATCTACTTCATTTTTGTATCTTGAGTGCATGATATAAAACAAGTTGTTTTATGGGAGTGTGTGTGTGTGTGTGTATGTATGTATGTGTGTGTGTGTGTATATGTGTGTGTGTGTGTGTGTGTGTGTGTGTGGCACTGAAAAGCACTTCTGAAGCACTGAAAAGCACTTCTGAAGCACTACTGTTTTTGTCCACTGGCAAAATCTGTTTTCTTAACTGATCAGAGTCAACCGGTTATCAGTCTAACAGCTGAAGCCAAATTGCCTTGCATAATTACATCTGGTTGTATAATATAATATATAATAATAACTTTATTTTTATACCCCTCCAACCATATCCCATAGGGGACTCGGGGCAGCTTACAAGGGACAAGCCCAAAAATTACAGATAAAACAGAGACACAATTAAAATCTATTAAATAAAATAATAAAACAAACACAGTCATTACAACAAGACCACAAGAGAAGATTACACTCAAACGGGTTTTTGGCTCTTCTCTGAAAGATCATGCTTTCAAAAAGGTTATGATCTCCAAATGGTTATGAATGCCATTTTCCAAAAGCTAGTGCTTCACCAAAATACAAATCCCATGATTCTATGGTAATCAATGTGAAGTTATACTGCATTAATTCTACATGCTAATGCACCCCAAGGAATCTCTAATATAGTCGGCTGAAGTTAGGACAGCTGCTATGGAATTAAAAAGACAAAGGAATATAGATGTTATTTCCTCAATAGCCTGTAGCATTGCTGAATTTGGAGAGCCAAGGAACATACTACACTGTTTTGGATATTGATATGGTGTAGAATTTTCCAGAGAGTCAGCATGTAGTGGATTGATTGTCGGACTAGTATTTTGGGAGACCAGGTTTCAAATCCCCTTCCAACCATGGAAGCCAACTGCACGAATTTGGGCAAGTCCTACTCTCAAAGTCTCAGAGGAAGGCAATGGCAAACCTCTCTGAATAAATCTTGCAATGAAAACTCTGTGATCGTGTCAGCATATGTTGGGGACGATTTGAAAGCACATAACAGACGTCATTAGAACTTTACAGCCCAGACAATGAGGAAAGTTTAACAGTTGTTTGACAATTATGTATATTTTCTCATTCTTTAGAACAGACGTTCCATCTCCCTCTGCCAACATATATAAACCAAGCCCTCCTAGTTTCATCCTACTTATTGTGGTGAACCCTGGATGCCCCCATACAAATTCTTCCAATCTCCCAATTCCTTTCTGTCCCTAGTGTGATTACCAAAGCTTTCTCTAAAGTTGTGTTTTACATCAAGCCTGCCTAATTGTAAGATTCATCCGTCTTGGACATCACCTGAAACAAATGGCAAAGCTCTAGCTCAAGAGTAAGCAATCACAGCTCTTCAGATGTTATTGAAATGCAGAACCCATAATTCACATCTATTAGTTTTGCTAGGGCTAATGGTAGTTGCAGTTCAGAAACATCTTGGCAAGCCACAATTCCTCACCCCTAGTCTAGGTAATGGTGCCCCCAGTGGGTTAAACCGTTGAGCTGCTAAACTTACTGATTGAAAGGTGAGCAATTCAGATCTGGGGAGCAGGGTGAGCTCCCATTGTTAGACTCAGCTTCTGCCAACCCAGCAGTTCAAAAACATGCAAATGTGAGTAGATCAATAAGTACCACCTTGGCGGGCAGGTAACGCCACTCCATGCAGTCATGTGACGCAGCTGTCTGAGTGTCAGCTGCATTAAGATCACTTAGGACCACAAGGTCATGAGTTCGAAGCCAGCCCGGGTCGGAGTGAGCTTCCGACCAATTGTGTAGCTTGTTGTCGACCTTTGCTACTCGAAAGACAGTTGCATCTGTCAAGTAGGAAAATTAGGTACCACCTATGTGTGGGGAGGCTAATTTAACAAAATTTACGAGGCCATAAAAAAGACTCCAGCAAAGCACTCCAGCAAAAAGCATGCGGGAAATGCGGAAGTCCTTCATCAGTGTTGCAGATGGACGATGAAAGTGACAGCTCCACTGGTGGCCAGAAAAAGCTAAATAGCCTCTGACTGTTTGTCTATATCTGTTGTTTGTCTTTGGCATCGAATGTTTGCCATATATGTCTACATTGTAATCCGCCCTGAGTCCCCTGCGAGATGAGAAGGGCGGAATATAAATAGTGTAAATAAATAAATAAATGTTGGCCACATGACTTTGGAGCTGTCTACGGACAACACCGGCTCTTCGGCTTAGAAACTGAGATGAGCACCACCCCCCAGAGTTGGACACAACTAGACTTAATGTCAGGAGAAGACAATAAGAGGACTTTATGTATCCTAATTATTTCCCTCTCATGTCTGTGAAAGAAACCCAAATTGTTTTTGGAGAACACCAGGGTGTGTGGGACCAAAAGTGAAGAGATATATGGCTGTTTTTAGAACTATTCTCAGTAGCAAATCCAAGCTGAACACATCCCGATACTCTTTCCAGTTTTCCGCCTCTGTGTAAGAATGGCTACCTTTATTACAGTGTCACCAAACTTGGAGTGTAAAAATGTGGATTGTCCGGATGTCTTTAAAAATCAGTGAGTTTTAGGCTATGAATAATTTGTAAGCATCTTTATGTATATAATACTAGTTGTAAATTCAGCTTTTATTCCGCAGGCACAGAGGCATGTAATGGAAATTCCCCCCAGGACTCATTAATGTGCATGAAGGGCAAGGGAGTTCCCACAGCCCCTTGTTCTGTTCCGGGTGTGATTTCTGTTTGTTCTCTGCAGGAGCCTTTGCATCTGTATTGATGTATCTTGATGACTGTTTTCTTTTTAAAGCATAGATATATATTCTCCTTTTTTTCAGAGGTTTTAATCTCAAAGCCCCTCAACGCAATTAATATTCCATGCACAATGCCACTGATGAGTATCTTACAGTAATGAAAATAAGACCCAGACCTTGCCCTGAGGTTTCCAGGCTAAAAAAGACAAGATATACAATGGAAGGGGAAGCAGAAGGAAGATTTGGTGCCAGAACAAAGAGGGGTATTGTTGGGGAGGGGCTGCAGCTCAGTGGGAGAGCATACACTTTGCACTCAGAGGGCTCCCGATTGAGTCCCTGGCATCCACACTTAACCTTGCTAGATAGCATGTGCCTAGAACAGTGGTTCCCATCCTTTTTTTCACCAGGGCCCACTTGACCAGGGACCAGTTTAACCAGGGACCACTCTGTCCGAGGACCACTCCACCTGGGACCATTCTCCAACATTAGTACCAAAAGAGTTACGAAGCAGTTTTTGGTCGACTTTAGATTCGGTTTTGTTATTTGGAGTGTTAATTCAGAAAATTGCATTGGATAGACCACATCAGTACTAGTTTCTGATACAGAACATATGCCACCCAGTAATCGCCATCTGCTTGCGAAGACCATATTTAATGAGCCTTGACACTGTTTATTTATTTACAGTATTTATACCTTCTCACCCCAAAGGGGACTCAGAGCCACTCACAGAACACACATACTGCAAACATTCAATGCTGATGATACACTTAACAAGGACAGATGACACAAACAGAGGTAAAGGTAGTTTTTCCCATCTCATTTCCGGCATCTTGGAGGCTGTGCTCAACTCTGGCCATGGTGGTGCTGTGGCTCCATCCTCCATGCCAAGGAGCTTTCCTCTGATCAATGTCCTTATGGGTGCCTTTATTATCTCCCCTCTAAATGCAATACCTATTTTATCTCCTCGCATTTCTGCTTTCGATCTGCTAGGTGGGCAGGTGAGCTGGGGCTAACAGCGTGTGCTCACCCTGACCCAGGCTCAAACTACTGATGTTTTGATTGGCAGGATTTTTCTGCAGCACAGCAGTATGGCCTGCTGTGCTAGGCCCAGCTCCTACTGTGCATAGTCTAGGACTATGTGATGTATTGGTGAATAAAGTGTGCAGATCCAAGTACAGATTTTGCATATTATTATCATTATAAGAGAGTTTCGCGAGACCAGTGGCTCTCATTGCAACAGTCTAGTAAGGGTGCAGCTGCGGACCATATTTAGTGGTCCATGGACCACAGTTTGGGAACCATTGGCCTAGAAGTATTACCTCCTTAGATGATAATACTCAGGATTCTGCAGCCAATATGGCCAGTGACTATGCTGGTGAGAGATTCTGGGGAGTTTAGTTGGAAAAAAAGTTTTTGATCTCAGAGCTGGCCAGGGGTGGGATGGTGGAATCACTCACTGTCCCCCAAAAGACTTTGAGGTGCCTACCAGAGAGCAGGTCTTATGTTGAAGGGAGTAACAGCGGATGAACCAAATGCAGTAGAAAGGCATGATTACAGTTTCTGAATAGGACAGGGATCCTGCTCAGGAATCTCAAGAGATCTTGATCAGGAATTGCAATCCTGTCTTTCTGTGTGAGCCACCAGCCATTTCCGCTAGTGGCTAGTGCATGCATAGGTAAACATTGGCCCTCCAGGTGTTTTGGACTTCAACAATTCCTAATAGCCGGCAAGCTGCCTGGGATTTCTGGGAGTTGAAATCCAAAATACTTGGAGGGCCAAAGTTTGCCCATGCCTGGACTAGTGGATCCATTCCAGGTTTTGACTGCCTTTAAAGGAGTTCTCCAAGGTGCAGAACCTGTTACGAATGGGATCCAGCACTCTGGAGAGCTCCTTTAAAAATTGTACCATACCTTGAAGTGGATTCACAGCTCTGCTGACATAGAAGCAGCCATGGCTCAATGGCTGTGATTGAATTGCTGGGGGTGGCCTGGACCTCTTATAGCCGGGGTTAGGGATATGTGGCCTTGCAGTTGATGTTGGATGGCAGCTCCCATCTTCCCTCATTACATGCTAGATAGAGTTAAGGAGGCCACAAAGCCACACATCCCCCATTCTTGCCTTAAGAGTAGGTTTTGCTCAAATTGTAATGGAAATCATATTCAGTTATCACTTTTTCTCTAGCAAAGGAATTAAGAGCTCTCTGACTGAAAGGCATTCCATATGTAGCGCTTCCTACATGAAAATGTGGACAACTATGCCTGCTGAGTTTTCACAACGATGACATGAAAGCAGTCCATGAAATATACATTATTTAAAATGCTCTTACTCTCTGCCGCTCAAATGTTGTCTTAAAACATTCATTATCAAACTTTAAAAGGAAGCCTGTCTTGCTGGTGCTTTTATTTGTCCTATTAGTTCCTTGCAACCCGAAGTTTCTTGTGAACAGCTTCAGATGTTGCTTCATTTATTCTTTGTCCTTTGGCTCATCTAAGTCGTGTCACTTTTCTTGATTTGTTTGTATATCATCAAATAATCAAACTGGGATAATCTAGCCTTTGATCATAAGACCGAATGCTTGATGACTTTCAAACATCTTGTCTCTGTGTGGTATATGTGTTGACACAAAAATTAACACAGTAGAAAAGCCATGGGGGGAAACACACACACAGGCATCGGTCCAAATGGCTGCCGTTCCTCCTTTTCTCCCTCTCTAATACTCCCAACAGCTTGTAATTGGACTCCAGCTGCAAAGCATCAGCACAGCGACAACAACATTCCCCATGGTGCCCTATTTCTTTGGATTCACAGGTGTAGTCAAAGCCTTACAGGACAAAATAACCTTCACAGGGCAGAATAACCTTCAAGGCTTCTTTTTACCCAGTTGCAATCTAGTAAACTGCACAGAATGTGGGGAGGGCCTCACTGAAATGGGGAAGATCTCAGCAAGGTGAAGTTTCGCACACAAATGCACAATGAGGACATTATTTTATCAAGACAGGTGTGGGATTCTGAATTGTATTAGAAAGTGTCTTTTTCCTGAATTTAGTGCCATATCTGCCCAGAGTGTGAAGGATAAGAGAGCATTAGAAGAATATGAGATTACAGACCACCTCTTCTTTCTAAATATCTAGCTTCTGTCTAGTTATTCAGAGCAGTGCTTTTTCTGTCTGTTGCACTGAGTTGACAGTTCTCTTGTTGTGTAAAGCAAGATGTGGGAAATCTTTGTATTGTAGATATGAGGGTTGAATGAAAAGTAATGCCTCCACCTTCGTAACTCCTCAACAGATGACAGTACTGGTATGCGGCAGGTACTGGCTTATTCAGTAGACTTTCCTCTACAGTTCCATTTTGGCAGGAAGCCTTAGCATTGAATGGTTGTGTTGTTAAAGTGCGAAATATGAAACCCTGCACAGACGGTCGATCAATGCAACTTAGCAACGTGCAGTCATTGTATTCTTGACAGCAGAAGGTGTCACCCCAAAGGAGATTCATCAGAGAGTGTAAGCTGTGAGTACTGTGCATCATTGGGCAAGTAAGTTTAAAGATGTTGAGGTGGGAACATCTGACTTGCGTGACAAACAAAGCAAAAGATTGATAGATTGATTCAGGACGATAATCCTCCATACAGTCCAGATTTAGTACTGTCTGACTTCCATCTTTTACCAATAATGAAAGAAGACCTGTGAGGACATCATTGTGCTTCTGATGAAGACTTTGAGAGAACTGTGAGACACTGGTTGCGGAAACAGAGTGTCGACTTCTTCCGTGACGGCTTCAGAAAACTTGTTCATCATTGGCAGAAATGTATCCAATTGTATGGTGATTATGTGGAAAAGTGAATAGTGGTAGTCAAAGGGCACATTCTAAAAAATGTTTCTGCGTTTGATTTATTAATTAAAATAATTCCTATCCAAACCCAAGTAATGAAGGTGGAAACATTACTTTTCATTCAACCCTCATATTATTGGGTTTCTACTTTTGCCAGTCTCAGCAAATATCATTGGCAGTGAAGCATATTTGGATCTGCAGTTTAGGAACATCTAGAAGGCCAAAGTGTCTCCTGCTGGTTTAAGGCAAGATCTCCTTTGTATTACCAACACATTACAATGCTTATCTAGGAGGTCACATGAGTTATATCCCTATGAGAGAAGTTAACCCTTAAGAGTAGCAGAAGAAGAAATAAAAGAAGACATATGTTACATCTCATGGAAAATGTTTGTTAGTTATACGTGTCAAAGCAGTAGCGAATTTAACAATCAAATGACCAAGTGAAAATTTTGATTTCCAGCTAGATAAATACAATTGCAATATGTTGTCAAAAGCTTTCATGACCAGAATCACTCGGTTGCTGTGAGTTTTCTGGGCTGTATGGCCATGTTCCAGAAGCATTCTCTCCTGACGTGTCACCCACATCTATGGCAAGCATCCTCAGAGGTTGGGAGGTCTGTTGGAAAATAGGCAAGTGGGATTTATATATCTGTGGGAGAGAAAAACTCTTGTCTGTTTGAGGCAATTGTGAATGTTGCAAATGGCCACCTTAATTAGCACTGAATAGCTTGGCAGCTTCAAAGCCTGGCTGCTTCCTGCCTGGGAAAATCCTTTGTTGGGAGGTGAACAAAGAGACACAGAGAAGCCATTGAAATCAATAAGCATGTAGACAATTTAAACAGAAAGGAGGAAGCCTGAAAAGGAACAAAATCTGGCTACCAGAATTTTTAAAACTCTAAAATCAGGACAGTAAATAAAGCACCACACTTAGAAAACAGGGGAATGCCTGACAGGAAACAATTAGGGCCAGCTAACACCTTCCAACAAAAGATCCCCCAGGCAGGAAGCAGCCAGGCTTTGAAGCTGCAAGACCATGCTAATCAAGGTGGCCAATTGCAACATTCACACTTGCTGTAATCAGACAAGAGTTCTTTCTCCCACCCTGGACATCCTACAGATATATAAGCTTCACTTGCCTAGTTTCCAACAGACCCTTCAACCTCTGAGGATGCCTGCCATAGATGTGGGTGAAATGTCAGGAGAGAATGCTTCTGGAACATGGCCAGACAGCCTGGAAAATTCACAGCAACCCACTATTCTAATAATTTATCATGAAAGGGATTGAAAAAATGCAGTTGTAAGAGATTTGACAGAGCAGCATTTTAACGGTGTAGGAAAGGGACTGGATTTGTTTTGAAAACTTGTTGTAATAGTAATATCATATTATTGCTTAACGTCTTGTTATAATAAAAAACAAAACAAAAGGAAAAATCACCTACAAGGACATCCCCATGTTTTCCAATCAGGAAGATGATAGCTGCCTTTCAAAAACTGAAATACTATTGAAGGCTGTGTTTCAAGTTTCAAATTTTTCCTTAGAATCTGTAGAAGTAAAATCCAGAGTCATAAATTGCTTTAAGATTGTGAACAATTTAATTCTGTTTTAATAAAGTTGACATGTGGTGTGCGCTTTTAGTTATAGTATACTTGGTTCAGTTGTAAGCCGTCTTGAACCCCAGTTTTGGGAAATGTTAGGGTATAAATCATCACCATTATTGTTTGTGGAGACAAATGCTTGCCCCGCTTATTGTAGATTCTGCCATTTCATATAGGTGATGTTCATCCTGTACACAGCCATTATGTTTTCCTTTGTCCAATAGAGTTAACATCCCTTTGGCTTCCAAGTTCTCAAAGGACAGCGCAGCGTATGTGAATACAATCCAAGTGGGCATTCAACCATGTGCTGTCGTGCAGAGAGGAAGGCCCCCAGGCGGGGATGGCTTGGAAGGGAAGCGGGGAGACACTTAGTGTGTGGTTCAGGCTGAAATATGGGAGGCTATGAAATATTTAACAGTGTTTTTTAATGTTCTAGGAAATGGTACATGATACATCACTCCCTGTAATAGCACTCCCGGTTTCCGCCTGCTGTCATTCGCTGCGCCAATCTGCCAACAGCAGGGATTCCTAAACTGCCAACAGTAAAGGCTCCTATCCTTGCAGGAAAATAGCAGGGGTTGAGAATAGTCCCTTCTGCCCGGACCCTCCCCCTCTGCTCACATGGGGCCCAGGGTGAGTGGCTGGCATGCACTCTTCCCATGCCCTGGGAGGGAGTTTTCCTGGCATTCGATCGCAGGGCTTGGACCCTCGCCTTCAGCTATATACAGGGTTGGGAAAAAACTGCTTTTGTTCTGTCCTGATTTTCTTGCCTTTCTCCAAACTCCTAATCTGCATTCTTGTCCTTTGTTCATATCAGGCTTTGTGTGGCACCAGTTTTCCTACGTTTCTATGTTAAAATCCAAAATCCACTTTCTCTAATGTTCTATACTTTATTAATGGGCATTTCCTTTTCCCTACATATATCCATTTCTGTAGTCCACCACTCTCTAAGGCAGGAGTCCCTATAAGTTAGTCCCAAGTAGAGAGAACCCGTTCAGTCAATTGCTGAATGGTTATTTATTTATTTATTTATTTATTTATTTATCGTGTCAGGAGCAACCAGACATTTGTATTACATTTTTAACAAAACAAACAAACAGACAGACAGACAAAACACAAAGTTTGCAAGCTTGGTAGTTGATTAAATGTCCTTTGACCAGTATCTGGCCACTTGGAGTGTGTCTGGTGTTGCCGCAAGAAGGTCCTCCATTGTGCATGTGGCAGGGCTCAGGTTGCATTGCAGCCAGTGGTCAGTGGTTTGCTCATCTCCACACTCGCATGTTGTGGATTCCACTTTGTAGCCCCATTTCTTGAGGTTGGCTCTGCATCTCGTGGTGCCAGAGTGCAGTCTGTTCAGCGCCTTCCAAGTCGCCCAGTCTTCTGTGTGCCCAAGAGGGAGTCTCTCATTTGGTATCAGCCATTGATTGAGGTTCTGGGTTTGAGCCTGCCACTTTTGGACTCTCGTTTGCTGAGGTGTTCCAGCGAGTGTCTCTGTAGATCTTAGAAAACTATTTCTTGATTTTAAGTCGTTGAATTGTAAGTCCGCACAAAGTGTTTTGTTGTTTTTTTTACTTGAAAAACTGCAAGCCACTTCTGTTGTGAGAGAATTGGCCGTCTGCAAGGATGTTGCCCAGGGGACACCTGGATGTTTTGATGTTTTACCATCCTTGTGGGAGGCTTCTCTCATGTCCCTTCATGGGGAGCTGGAGCTGACAGAGCTCATCTGTGCTCTCCCCGGATTTGAACCTCCAACTTGTTGGTCATCAGTCCTGCCAACACAATGGTTTAACCCAGTGTTTCTCAACCTTCCTAATGTTGTGACCCCTTAATATAGTTTCTCATGTTGTGGTGAGCCCCAATCATAAAATTATTAGCTGTAATTTTGCTACTGTTATGAATCACACTGTAAATGTGGGATGTATTTTCATTCACTGGACCTAATTTGTCAGAAATACTGAATACTGGTGGGGTTGGGGGGAGGTTGATTTTGTCATTTGGGAGTTGTAGTTGCTGGGATTTATAGTTTACCTACAATCAAAGAGCATTCGGAACTCCACTAATGATGGAATTGAACCAAACTTGGCACACAGGACTCCCATGACCAACAGAAAACACTCAAAGGGTTTGGTGGGCATTGACCTTGAGTTTTGGAGTTGTAGTTCACCTACATTCAGAGAGCACTGTGGACTCAAACAATGATGGATCTGGACCAAACTTGGCATGAATACTCAATATGGCCAAATGTGAACACTGGTGGAATTTGGGGAAAATAAGACCTTGAAATTTGGGGGTTGTAGTTGCTTGGATTTATAATTCACCTACAATCAAAGAGTATTTTGAACCCCACCAATGATGGAATTGAGCCAAACTTCCCTCACAGAACCCCCATGACCAACAGAAAATACTGTGTTTTCTGATGGTCTTTGGTGACCCCTCTGACACCCCCTCACGGCTCCCCCAAGGGTCCTGACCCCCACGTTGAGAACCACTGGTTTAACCCATTGTGCCACCAGGGGCTCCAGCACAAAGATAAATCCCGCTGATTCAATGGATCCATTGTAGTTATGACTAGAAAGAGAATTCGAATCTATGTGCGTCTGTATATATTTTCAAATTGCACAAAGTTT
Organism: Anolis sagrei ordinatus; assembly: GCF_025583915.1. NCBI lineage: Eukaryota > Metazoa > Chordata > Lepidosauria > Squamata > Anolidae > Anolis > Anolis sagrei. The sequence continues at coordinate 210,659,113 of NW_026844366.1, read as the reverse complement.
TCTGTCCATATCTTTTAAACTGCAAATGAACTGTTTCATTATTTTCTTTGAAATGCACCATAGCTTTGCCAGTGTCAGAATTTCCAAGGCAAAGGTGTATTTTGTCCCAGTGAGTCTTAGGCACTCAAAAATAAAACAAAAATAGTCTTAAAAAATACAGGTAACAGTCCGCAAGGACACATGGAAACTGTGCCCAAAAATGAGGAATGAAATGCTATGCCAAATTGGAGTGATATGCATCCGTCCTATTTTTCTAGCTTGGTGAGGAGGTGGCTGGAGAAATTGAAGAGGCTCTTGTTGATCTTCTGGAGGGTGCTGACCTCCTCTTCCAGCTCTGTCACTTGGATCTTCCATATTCTTCAAAAGAATATTGTTGAAGGCTTTCATAGCTGGAATCACTGAGTTGTTGTGAGCTTTCTGGGCTGTATGGCCATGTTCCAGAAGCATTCTCTCCTGAAGTTTTTGTTTATTTTCATGGTTTCTTCCTTTCTGTTGAAATTGTCCACAACCTTGTGGATTTCAATGGCTTCTCTGTGTAATCTGACATGGTGGTTGTTAGAGTGGTACAGCATTTCTGTGTTCTCAAATAATAAGCTGTGTCCAGGTTGGTTCTGTTATGGCTGACTTCTCTGGTTGAAGTAGTCTGCAGTGCCTTTCATGTTCCTTGATTCATGTTTGGGCAATGCTGCGTTTGGTGGTCCTTATGTAGACTTCTCCACAGCTGCATGGTATACGGTATAAGGAAAAACCCCATAAAATGAACAAAATCTGATTACCAGTATTAAAAAACTCTAAAATCATAACAGTAAATAAAGAACAACATCCAAAAACAAGGGAATTCCAGACAAGAAACAGTCATGGCCAGGTAATCACCTCCCAACAAAGGATTACCCCCGGCAGTAAGAAGCCAGATCTTGAAACTGCTAGGCCATTAAATGCTAATCAAGATGGCCAATTGAAACATTCACTCCTACCTCAAACAGACAATAGTTCTTTCTCTCACCCTGGACATTGCATAGATATATAAACCCCACTTGCATAGTTTCCAACAGATCTCACAACCTCTGAGGATGCCTGCCATAGATGTGGGTGAAATTCAAGAGAGAATGCTTCTGAAACATGGCTGTACAGCCCAGAAAACTCACAACAACCCAACAAAAGAATAATTCAATTTTAAAAATTCAATTAAAATAAATCAAATTTAGTGCAGTTCTTTTCTATTTCAGCTGTTTATAGTTGGTTTGATGTTAATAAGATCAAAAGAAGGCAAATGGCATGTTTTATTCCAGGAAAATGACTACACAGTGACTAAAATTAAAGCCTGGAGAAGATACTTTTCTGGACTTCAATTCACAGCTTCAGAAAAGCCATGCTACTTGGGGATTTCTACGGGCCATAGTCTCAAAAGTAATTTTTCTAAGAATGCACTGATAGTACACATTCAGAGATTACACAGAAGCACAGTTGGACAAAGCTATGATGGATCTCTTGCAGTTTGTCAAATCTTCTATCTGTGCCTTCCTCACAGTGCTATCTAGACTTCACATCTCATTCCACTATGAGGAAGAGAAAGGAAAGCAATGAAAGGACAGCACTGTACAAACCATTGTGTGTGTGTGTGTGTGTGTGTGTGTAAAACTCAGTGGTGTACAGCCTGCACTAGGCATCGTTGCCAAACTGCATTTTCCTTGCTGGCAGGCAGAATTGATGGAATCAGATAAATGAGGTAACATCTCAGAAGCTTCAAGTTTTGGCTCTGTATGTATATAACGGCAATTGACAGTTCAAGCCAAGTCCAAACTATTGTTCTGCTTTTTTTCAAATGTTACTTCCACCGATTAGTTAAAAAAAAAGAGAGACTGATTCAAAACATAGCAACATCAGTGAAAACAATCTGCAGCATGAATGGGAATTGTCCCCATTTTTCAGGCAGAGACAAACTCTTTTTTCTAGGCATCACTCATCATTCAAAAATAAGGTACAACCCCCATATCTATAGGGATATCTTCCAAGATGCGTATCTGTGCTACCTGATATGGGGGAATATAGTGAACCCTATATTTTGACTATATTTGGAGTTGAAGCATACAATGGAATTGCATTGGAGGACTTAGAGAGGCCCACACACAATTCCTGGGGGTGAGAGCGTTCCTTGTATCTGACGGTAATGGAATCCATAATTCTTAGAGACCCCAGATTCTTAGATTGTGGGTCCTGACCCCAAATGGGGTCCTCTTAGCTCAGTGTTGGAGTCACAAAATATTTGGCAACAGTAAAAGGTTTCTGAATGCTGCCATTTATATAAATCTATTAGCAACAATGGGACCTCCTAGTGGTACAGCGGGTTAAACCACTGAGCTGCTGAACTTGCTGACTAAAAGGCTGGTGGTTCTAATCTGGGGAGCGGGATGAGCTCCCGCTGTTAGGTCCAGCTTCTTTTAACCTAGCATTTCAAAAAGATGCAAATGTGAGTAGATCAATAGGTACCACCTTGGCGGGAAGGTAACAGTGCTCCATGCAGTCATGCTGGCCATATGACCTTGAAGGTGTCTACGGACAACACCGGCTCTTCGGCTTAGAAATGGAGATAAGCACCAACCCCCAGAGTCGGACACGACTAGACTTAATGCCGGGTAAAACCTTTACCTTTTTTATTAGCAACAATATGTGGTGCTTACAGTGGACTGCAGAAAATGCTTCAGCTGTACTCCCCAAAAAGCAAAATCAGTGTGTTTACTAAGACTTGCAAATACTGATTTATTATCAGTAACTGTTTGATTTTTATACCTATTTTATGTACCTATTAGTCTGGGGTCATGTAAAGATTGGTCAGGTGGAAAGTGGTGGCAAGTGAAAAAAGTTTAAGAAGCCCTGCTCTAGATAATACATACTTTGTTACACTTACAGACATACCAATTTTTTTCAGTAAATACACTGCATAACCATCAATAAAATGTTTCTATGAATATCCTGGATGATCACCTTAAATCAGAATGGTTCCATTTCTGTGCACACCAACAAGCATTATATAATTTCATTCGGTTCCATGTGTTTTCCCATCATTTCTAGATTGTGCTGACTTTATTCCTGTGGCATTCCCTGTACCTAGTGAAAGAGGAACATGCTTAAGAAACCAGAGGTCCTAGGAATTAAATAGAGATATATGATAATGTCTTTAAACAATCATGCCCATAATGTATACAATGAGTCAAATATACTCACCCAAAGTCTTGTGGCATCTCTAAGGCAAACAACTGGCAATACTAAATAAACTGGATGTAAGTTGACAAATGGATTTTCTAATAAAAGCCCATTGTCACAGCTTAGGGAAGCTGAACAAGATGACCAATTCTTCCTGTCTGTGGTGGAACTGGTTGGACTGTTGGATCTTTCTGCTTGTGGGTGATAAATGTGTGCAATCAACTCTACATCGGGTTGCCCTTGAGAAGGATTTGAAGGTTCAGCTGGCGGAGAATGCGATGGCCCATGTCCTGATGAAAGAGGACTGGCAAGAACAAATCAGACCTGCTATTCAGCAACCTCTCTGGTTTCGAGGGGCTGCTATTCATCTGTTGTAACCACCAAAGTGACTTTGGATTTTCAGACCTCTGGGAGTCTGCCCATATGAAAATTCCCCTAAGGCCATGCTTTGTCTTTTGTCTAAATCAGTTATACAGGGAAGCAGAGCTCTTCTTGTTCTTTTCTTTTCCATGGTCTTAGTTTTGTGAAATTCATTCCTGAAGTGGCTGCTCACTCTTTCCTAATCTCAGTCACTCCCCTCCCTGCTCTTTATTGTTGGATTTCCTACTTCCTTCATCACTTAGGATAGGAGCCTTCAGTGGTGCAATTGATTAAATCCTTGTGCCAGAAGGACTACTGACCAAAAGAGAACGGGTTGAGCTCCCTCTGTCAGCTTCAGCTCCCCATGTGGGGACATGAGAGAAGCCTCCCACAAAGATGGTAAAACATCAGAACATCCAGCTGTGCCCTGGGCAACATCCTTGTAGACGGCCAACTCTCTCACACCAGAACGGACTTGCAGTTTCATAAGTCACTCCTGACACACACAAAATAAAATTCACCTGGGTTGATGGAAGTCACTGTTAAATTATATCTGTTGTCTGGGACTGGAAAATGCTCGTTTGAAGTGTGGTAAAACCTTCTCCCATCTTTAAAAAAACTAAACAAAATGTCTAACAATTTGCATTTTGGGTTGTAAGTTTTTCGGGCTGTATGGCCATATTCCAGAATTATTCTCTCCTGATGTTCTCTAAGGATGCCTGCCATAGATGCAGGCGAAACATCAGGAGAGAATGCTTCTGGAACATGGCCATATGGCCCGAAAAACTTAAAACAACCCAGAGATTCCGGCCATGAAAGCTTTCGACAGTAATTTGCATTTTGCTATGAATATTTTCTCATATTATCAAATTAAGCTATCTAGCACTTGTTTTTGTGCTTCTTGCTATATTGGAACTGCTTTAATTAGTCACTTTGAATGCAATTTGTGAAAAGCTGGGTATTAAATTTCACTTCAATTATGACTTTAGTGAGCTGAATGGTCTGCAGTGAATATTTTGTTATAAGGCATTTTGATGAAATATGCTCACTCGGGAAGTAATTATTAGTTTCTGCTGAATCTTTAACCACCACTTTGATAGCCAACAAACAAAGGGGTTTATAGCATGCTAACATTCATTTTGCAGGAAAAACAGCTCAATTTAGTGGCAACTTTGGTGCCAGTGGAGCTTTTCAAAAGAAATCAATTCAGCCATTACTGGCACAACCTTTAGCCTCAAATGGAGTTGCTTATGTTCTTCACAATTCATGAATGTATATTACTAAATTATTTTTTGCTTTCTCTGGACCCTGCTGTTCAGAAATAATTGTTTCAATAATAAAGAGCTATGATCTGATACACGCAGCTGCATCTGAGCAGCAGATCAGATAATAGCTAGGTCACTTCTCTCCCTAGGCAATGGATCCTTGCCAAGCGTATAGTGTTGAGTGTCAATAGCACTCGATGCTTCCCTCTCTAAGACGTAGCTAAATTTTTCATGAGACTTTGGGCAGTTTGCCTAATGAAAACAGTGCTGTTTCACAAGCTTTCGCGCAGAAGTAAAAATAGCACTTAGCAAGATCAACGAGGAAAAGCGGCACAGATGAACAGGTTGCCTGGGACAGGGAGGAAAATGTTTGGAGCCGGCAATTGCTGTGCTGCTGGAAAACGCATATGGCCTGCGACACGTACTTGACAAGCTTTGGCTGCAACCATCATAATGAGAGGGCTAGTTTCAGCGGGCTATCTGGCTATTTGATGACAGAGCTTCACACTTAACAAAGTCGATAAAAATATCTTGAAAATTTGCTTAGGCGCCTCAGAGCTGCAAGCAGGAGGCTTCTAGGCTTGCCAAATTTCCTAAAGGTCAGTCCTCACGTTGCTGAGAAATCGTGGCATTGCCATCAAAGCCGGAGACACATGTTTTCTCCATATTTCCAGTTTCCACCTTGTAAAGCCATCTGAACTGTCTGAATTCCTTGGCTTTTCACACACAACACCAGCCTTTTAAAAAATTCCTGCCTAAATAGATGAAGAGCAGAGTCAAACGTTTGTATTTAAGGTTGACATCCTTGATTATTTAGAAGGAAGCATTGTCAAATGCAATAGGACTCCGTTCCGAATCAACCTACATTGGGTGTCTGCTCATTCAGTTCTTAACAGGCATCTATAAAGTCACAATTTTGCTTTGTAAAGCAGCAAAGGAAAGGGAAAATCTCCAACAATATTTTTTCCCAAAGCATGAAATGTAGTCTACGAATTCCCTCGAGGCTGAATGATTGTTTTGTGAGGGTTTTTTTTTTAACATTCCCTAGAAAATGTGAGCTATATTTTCCATTCTGTCACACTGTGATTTATGGGCCTTTCAGGAGCAAATATCTAGCAGCTTGTAAATAATTGCGCTGACAAGGGAACTCAGCCTGGTAAACAGATTATTCCTCATTGTGCAGGAGAGTCGGGAATCCTGCTGTTATGTCTGTAAGCATCCATCATCCCTCGCGTTCTTCCCAAGGCATGGCTGCTGTTAAAGCCCTAACTGAACAAACCCCATCATAGATGTATGAGCAGAATACATAATATACAGTTAAGTATAGGAACATAAATCGAACAAACATAAATGGCATATTGCCTCTGATACCCAACGTAATGCATCCTGACTACTAGTAGCAATTGGTAGCCATATCCTTAATGAATCCATATAAAGAAGTAGGCAGACACCACTTCATCCTCTGGTAGCAAAGTCCACCTCTTATGAAAAACACTGGAAAAGTGCACAATTTCACCACAAGGCTGAGTAAGATGACCTAGTAAAAAATTCTGATTTGCCGATTCCATGAGCAAAGTGCTAATATTTGAATAGTTCTTTGATCTTGGGTTTTACCTTGCCAAAAAGGTAAATTTTAGACTCATGGTTGAACAGCTGGCCCTCTGTATTTATGGGTTCTGCATCCGGATTCATGCAAACCATAATTCAAAATATTTTGGAGGGGAAAAATCCAAAGAGCAGACCTTCATTTTGCTGCATGCTGAACATTATGCTGATGTTTAAGTGCACTCTGTTGTGGCCCTCCAGCATTTCACAGATCCTCAGACTCTTTCTTAGTATTCCTCAATACTCATTTGAGTATGCCATTTTAGTACTCCATTGTATATTATGAGATGTGGGCATACATAGGGGTCCTGGCACCAAACCCCAGTGGGATATACTAAGGGCCTACTGTACTTCAATCCAGGTTGTCTTATCAGTTTTAATGAAGCTGATGACAGTCTCCTGTCATTCAGAGTGGTCAAGTGGCATCCGCTTAGAGATTCTAATATTGCTGTCGTTGTCAAAGGATTTCATGGCTGGAATCACTGGGTTGCTGTGAGTTTTCTGGGCTGTATGGCCATGTTCCAGAAGCATTCTCTCCTGATGTTTCACCCACATCTATAGCAGATATCCACTTGCTTGAATCTAAAGTTGATCAAAAACTGATTTGTAACTCTTTTGGTACTAATGTTGGAGAGTGGTCCCTGGTCAAGTGGTCCCTGGTCAAAAAGAGGTTGGGAACCACTGAGCTAGAGAGAATTTGATCTACAATATAGATCAACATCTCTACAGCCATATTACTCTCAGATGATCTTTTATTATAACCAACTAGTATAAAATGCTTTCCCTTCAAAAAAATCATTGTAACAATGTTACCTCTACCAATTTGTATGACTCAGGCCCCTTCTACACTGCCATATAATCCAGATTATCAAAGCAGATAATCCCCATTAATGAGTCTATACTGCCAGATAATCCAGTTCAAAGCAGATAATCTGGATTATATATGGCAGTGTAGAAGGGGCCTAAGAAGGAAAATTGCTGTGAGTTCCAACATGTGCTGTATATAGATCAAGATAAACAAGTATGAAACATTGACAAAAAGTAACTAACAGTTAAATGAAATGATTAACTACAAGACACTTGTTTGAAATACCGTAAACTCAGTCAGAGCCCTCTTCTACACAGCCATATAATCGAGATTATCAAAGCAGATAATCCACAAAATCTGAGTCTACATAGCCATATAATCTACATGATTAAAGCAGATAATCCACAAAATCTGAGTCTACATAGCCATATAATCTACATGATTAAAGCAGATAATCCACAAAATCTGAGTCTACACTGGCATATAATTAGTTCAAAGCAGATAATCTGGATTTTATATTGCAGTTTAGAAGGGGTCCATGAAGCTAGTGTAGTGTAGCAGATTCAATATTGAACTAGGATTCCTGGAGACCACTTAGCCATGGAAACCCATTGGGGGAACTTTGAGCAAATAACTCTCTCATCCTAGGAAAAAAAGCAATTCTTCTGAATGAAGCGTAAAAAGAAAATCCCTTGATTGGGTTACTATAAGTTGAAGTCATCCTAAAGGTGCAAAACAACAAAGCTCAATCCAACTGTATTCAACATTTCCTTTTAAAATATAGAAAGCATTTCTTGAGGAATCTTGCTAATCCTGCCATCCTGCCATCTAATAAAAAGAGTGAATTCCAGACATGGATTTTTCCACATGCTGTAATTAGTCACCTTTCCTTATTTCTAGTATTCTGCAATCAAGCACCTTGTTGGAATCAACAAATAGGGGGGGGGGGGTCGTTTTGCTTCCTTCTGAGACTTGTTAAAGACATTCAAAAATGAAAATGCAATCATAGGCATATTTGCTCCAAAGTAAATGAGGCTTACTCTGTGTGCATAGAACCACAGTATTAATCTTGTAGGCTGTTCTCGGCTTGCCTAGGACTATGCTCCATATTAATGAATGAGACTTATCTGCTCCATAAATCTCTGACTATATGAGCAGCATCACCATATAAGTATTAGATCATCTTTATAAAGTCCACCACAGGTGCAGCATACTGGAAGTTCATAATGATTGCCAATTAGTTAATAGATCTCAGATATTTCCATTTGTTGTCTGGTACTGCTTATTTATTTACCACCTTTATATCCTGCCCTCTTCAACCCCGAAGGAGACTCAGGGTGGCCTTACAAAGGCAGCAAATCAATGCATAGCTTATATGTTAATATCAATGCAATGTCTGGCCTTTCCCGAGTAGCTATTTCTTTTTCTAATTCGTTTTCTGTATCATCTTCCTACAATTAATTGCTTATTTATTTTTTAAATATAATCTGTATTTGAGTTAAAAACAAGATACATTATTATAATAAAAAAAAGGATACAGAAAAATCAGTAGCTTTGGATGAATAATATAGAAATAGAGATAGAGATAGAATAGTTAAAAGTTATTTTAGTTCTTACCTTCAAAGCCCTGAAGGGTTTGGGACCCGCCTACCTGCATGACTGCATCTCTGTATACGAACCCACACAATCTCTTCGTTCATCTGGAGAGGCCCTGCTCTCGATCCCACCAGCATCGCAGGCGCAATTGGTGGGGACGAGAGAGAGGGCCTTTTCGATGGTGGCCCCTCGACTCTGGAACTCACTCCCTAAGGACATCAGGCAGGCCCCAACCCTGGCAGTCTTCAGGAGGAGCTTGAAGACGTGGTTGTTCCAGTGTGCCCTTCCCAGAATAATGATTCCATAGCACTTTGTCCCTCCAAAGCACATTACATTTTTAGGTCTGCTCGTATGTCTTTCCACAAACGCCACTATCACCTTTTCGTTCGTGCTTCAGCATTATTTCCAATTTTAATTTTACATTTGGCCTTCCCACAGTTTTAATTGTATGTTGTCTTATTGATAATGTTATATGTTTATTGTTTATGTTCTTATTTTAATTGCTTGTATTGTTGTGATTATTGCTTGTATTGTTGTGTTGGGCTCGGCCTCATGTAAGCCGCACCGAGTCTCTTGGGGAGATGGTAGCGGGGTACAAATAAAGTGTTATTATTATTATTATTATTATTATTATTATTATTATTATTATTATTAATATTTATTTAAAAGTTATTTATTTGTTTATAGTATTTATATTCCGCTCTTCTCAGCCCAAGGGGGACCCAGAGTGGATCACAGAACACATATATGGCAAACATTCAGTGTCATTAACACTGACAAGACAGACAACTGTAAATAGACAGAGGTATATTTAGGCTTTCCCATCTTTGGCATCTTGGAGGCTGTGCTTGGTTCTGGACATGGGAGGGTGCTGTCGCTCCACCTTCCCTGCCATATCCTTATGGGTGCCTTAAATACCTCCCTGCTTTAAAGTGGTACCTATTTATCTACTCATATTTGTTTTCAAATTGCTATGTAGGCAGAAACTGGGCAAAAGGCCAGGAGCCCACTCCAACCCGGGCTTCAAACTATCAATTTATTTATTTATTTATATACCACATTTCTCAGCCAGAGGCAACTCAAAGCGGTTCACAGCCAGCAACCTTTTAGTTAGCAAGATCTACTGCACTTGGCAGTTAACTGGCCCTTTGCTTTAATCCTGCTAAGTCACAATGACCCCACTGTTTATCAAAAAAGCATTGTAAAGTCTAAAACGTTTCCCAAACAGATGCTTACAGATGCATTTTTGTAACTATTAATTCCTTTTTATTTTTGCCCATGGCAGATAATTTTAGAATATGTAATTCTTGATTGTGCATACAGATGTATAGGATTATTTTCATCTTGCCTCACCTATTCTATTAAATCTAGTAACTGGTTTGCACACTAATTTTTGTTTTTTTGTTTTTTTCGATCAAGAAGCCCAAAGTCACTTTTTGCTTCACTGTGGAACAGAATTTTCTTCTCTTACCACTTGCACTATATATTTTAATATATCTAATAGGGTCTGTCATTATTCCAATTGTAAATTCATGATCTAAGCAGTATCTTGGGAGCTGTGTTCATTTTAATTATGGAAATGATTTCCATCTATATCTGGAGGGGTAGCCATTTTAGATTGTTGAAGCAAAAAAGAACAAAGAGTTTTGCACTATCTGAAGGTCTAACAAGTAGTAGACAGGCATCCCCATCCTAGTGCTTTTCAGATCTCAGAGAGTAGAAGTAATGCATCACAATTATGTCTAAGACAAGGAAATGAAACCACGACTTACTTAAAATATCAGACAGTTAATTTTATTACTTTTGAATGTAATGCTTACTCATTGCTACAAAACATTATTGAGAGTTGAGATTATTTGGATGGATTTTGGGGCCACTTTTAAAAATAACGCTGGTGATTTTTAAAAGTTAAAAAGGTAACATGCCAATGGAGACGAGTTACATGGCACTGAACTCACAAGTAAATGTGTGAAAGAAACATGAATGCAATTTGCAATATTTCAAGCTTTAGTGTGATTACCCCATACCAGCTGAGGACAATGGGTGCTGAGGCTAGACACATCTGCATAACCTCAGTATAGGGGAAGACTGGCAGAAGGTTTCATGGTTATCATCTGATATGTGAAATATTATTCCATGTTGGCAGATAAACACACATGGATATAGTAGACAAATGTAACCTGGTAGGTAAGATAGAAATTAAATGCAGGGGGAAACTCCAGTCTAGGATAATCCTTTTAAAGCTGAAAATATATTCAAGGCAACCATATATTGCTGCCTCCTCATGGTACTTGTTTTTGTTCATGCCAGAAGGTTTTGGGAGCTGTAAGCTAAAATAGTGAATTGTCAAAGCTTTGGCTTTAGGTTCCTTAATGAAAATTATCTAGTTATCCACTAGATTGTTGTTATGTGCCTGACGTCTGGCTACCCAAAGGCAAACTTAGCACAGGATTTTCTTGTCAAGATTTCTTCAGAAGAGGTTTGCCCCTGAAGCTGAGAGAGTGTGACTTGCCCAAGGTCACTCAGGAGGTTTCCATGTCCAAGCAGTGATTCAAACCCTGGTATCCTGAAGTCTTAATCGAAAACACAAAACCACTTTATTTCACTGTCTCCCATCTATTAGGTTTGAAATATATAAAAACCTACTCTTCTAATTTTAGTTATGCTGTTTCACTGCAACCCACATCGGTCTTAGTCAGCAAAGCAAGTCAACAGGGATGTTGGAAGTTTAACCCCATCAAAAAAGCCTCATGCTACTCACCTTTGTTCTAAAGAGTTTGAGCACTGGCTTTCTGCTTGGGAAGTGATGTAGTTGGGTCACCCAGTTTATGGTGCTCCCCGTATTGCAAATCCCTGCTTGTTCTGTTGTGGGAGGTGTCCAAAACCTTAGAAGCATCACAAAAGTTTGTATTTTACATGTCAGTAAAAATGAGCTCCCTGGCTTGGGCAAATGGAAGCACTAGGGTGCATAAATCAGGGGTGCATCATAGCACAAGTGTTGCTGGCTCAGATAGTGGACTACACCAGGTTCTTTCCACACTGAGAGGAAATGGCAGGCCCCAGTGAGCCTGATACACATCCCTACTAGCTGCAGTGGGAGAATTTGGTGAATTTAAAGATGTCCAAGTACCTGCAGAGAAGACACATGTAAAGGCCCACAGGTTGTGCATCTCTGTGCTAAGATACAGCAGCCATTGACTCCAGCCTTGTCATATTTCCTACTTCACTTAACCTAGGGCAATCTAATGTGTTTGATCACTTCTTCTTTGGGTTGTTGTACGTTTTTTCGGGCTATATGGCCATGTTCTAGAGGCATTATTTCCTGACTTTTCGTCTGCATCTATGGCAAGCATCCTCCTTCTCCTTTATTTACATTCATGTTATGTTCTTTGTCCATAGGTTTGCTCATTGGTTCTGGCTGCGCTCTTTATCCTCTGGGCTGGGACAGTGAAGAAGTCCGGCAGACCTGCGGTAACCTTTCCAACCAGTTTGAACTGGGTAAGTGAGCAACTTGTGGAGAACGGCCTTCCAATATGACTGAAGTTATTTTCAAAAGTTCGCAACCCTGATCAAAAACAGAATACCACTAAAGGTAATGAAGGACTTACGTAGCATTTTAAATTTCTGGAAAGACTGTTCTGGAAAACTGATTTCACTTGAACACCCCAAGTGGGAAAGCGCCAAGTTATACAGACCAAATCTAACTTTGCCAGGCATAACCATTCATTTCCTTAGGTTTAAGAGGGAAGCAAGTTATATGCCTGCTTAACTCTCCCTTCTTGAAATTAGTGGGATTTCAAATGGGTTACCCTTTGTCCATGATTTAAAATGAAATCTCCCATATTAGCGTCTATGACTGTTAATTCAAAATGATCACACAGCTTGCACAGTTAGCCTTCAACAATTACTGGGGATGGGAAAACGGGAGTTCTGTGAATGTGAAAAACCAGAAATAAATTGCTGGGTTTTTTTGGGGAGGGGGGTTTCCTGAGAGAACATTTTTCTAGGAATTTCTGGATCTTCCAAGACAACTCTATGGACAACATCCACTGCTAGATGCTGAACATAGAATCATGCTGGAAGACTTAGAGATCACATTTTAAATCAAGATCTGTAACTAATAAAATCTGCAAATGACAAAACCACAAATGTGAAGGGATGTCTGTATAGGGTAACTGCAGAAATACAGCCGTTTACAAAAATGCACCTCTTGGTGATATTTCTCAGATATATAGGTTTTCCCCAATAGATTCAGGGAATTTAATTTGAGGCTGTTTTTTTTTTAAGAGACTGTATTTTTTCACAGACAAAAATATGCTGGAAGGAAGGCATTTCTGATACAATCTTTTATTTTCCTGTGTTGTTTTCTTTCCCTGTAGGCACCTGTGAAATTGGCTGGGCTTATTACTGTACTGGAGGAGGAGCTGCTGCAGCAATGCTCATCTGCACTTGGCTGGCCTGTTTCTCGGGCAAGAAACAAAAGCAGTATCCTTACTGAGGGCCAGAAAGACATGAAACAAATTTATCTAGTTTAGGGAGAAGGAAGAAAAGGAGTGTGCAAACCTTTTTGAAAAGGCGCACAAGCTCTTCATTGTAGCCAGTTCAATACAAACAAGAGTCAAGGATTTGGGAGTTGATGTGTGACACTGTGAATAGCAGGGTTTTTCTGTATCTTAGGGGTATAAGCCACATGGAGCTTAAGCTCTTACCATACTCTACTTAGCATATTTTGGTCTCACAAAACAACAAGACGTTTCCCCTGTCTGAGGAAAAAGAAAATGGCAGGGTTTTTAACAGACCATACATTCAAAGGGTTAAAAAAAAGCTATACCATATTGAAGGTTAAGGATGTAGCCTTAAAAAGGATTGTTTGACATGTCTGCCAAGTTGAGAAAAAAGAGGGCATTTCTTAACAGTTCTGCTACCGTTAAAAGCACTGGTTTCCCACAAACACTTGGCCTCTTAAGCTCGCTGCTGGAGCCGCTGTTGTTTGTGTGTCCATATGGAGAAAGCACCTATTTTCAGGCCTTAAAAGTATTAGCCTCTAAAGGCTCCCCCAACCACTTGGGTTGGCTCCCATTTGGAGTTCAGCCTAGTGAATTCAATATGAAAGAGGAAAATGTTCTCTTTCCACATGAGACTCCTAAAAGCACATCTGCCTACCTTTGCACAGACACTTTTCCTTCATACACATAGAAAAAAAACCCAGTAGCCTCACAATTAAAACATAACAAAAGAACTGCCTCCAGAGTTAAACCAAGTCTGACGAGTCTGCCTGTTGTTGTAACACAGTGCAGTCTGGAAAGCAGTTAACAGTGGAAGGCATTGTTACTCAGGCAAATGGCAATGGCTAACATATTCTGTTCACCTTCATCTAAAATTTAAAAAAGCACAGAAATCCATCAGTCGCCCACTTCCCCACATTTATAAATGCCAGCTCAGTCCTTCACTTGCACATAGGGTCAAACATCATTTTAGAAACCAATGAGTGTAGCACAAGTACAACAAATCTACCATTTTTGGCATGAAAGGCAATTCTAAGTGGGATAAAAAGCAAGCGAGAGAAAGTTCCAAATTCCTCGCTTTTTAATTCCTAAATGCCCCATCATGCTAAAAAAGGGGGGGTGCTAAGTTGCCCTTACAGATCACCTTCACATGCAATGTATAATTGTGACGTGGCCTAAGCTTTTCATACTTGACACCACAAACATATAACATAACATTCTCTTTATTCACAAGGTGCAAATATATGTGCCCTTTTCCTCCATATAGAGAAGCAATTCCCCTTTTCAACACCTGCACTGTTCCATCAGATTAACACTCATACATATGTGCACGCACATAGAAAATCTCCTCTTCCTAACCTCTAAGCATCATGTATGCACAGGCACACATTTTCCATTCCACTTTTGTACTCCTCCCCTTCAGATTTATTTATTTTTCCCCTTTTTATTTTCCATCCCCTCCTCTCCAAGCTATCCCTTTTCCTATTTGCTCCTCAAAGGAGCAACACAAAGACAAGTGTTTCTCGATTCTTGTTTTGTTCTGTCAGAGAGTGGCTTCAAGACGTTCACGTGAAGCAAAACAGTGGAAATGCACATGGGCCTTTTCCTCTATAACCACTCTCTCTTGAAAGAGGCAAACAGGTATGTTTTGCCTGCTGCAAAGCATGCATTCTCCTTTCCACAAATACTGTCTTGTCTTTGTGCAAGAAATCCCCTCCCAAAAAAGGAAACAAAAGGACATTATCATTCCTGTTTACTTGCTTATTCAGAGTGGTTCTGTTTGCAACCACTGTAACTCAATCATTCAGTTCTCTTTGTTTGAAATCAATCAACTTCTGTGTCGACTGATCCGTCATCACTCCTTCATCTTAGAAACTCAGAAAAAAAGTACTGTGGAACAAAGCAATTGCAATGAATACTCTGTGCACTTCTTACTTTCTTTGTTTGCTAATTATTTTATTTGAATTTCAGTATTATGCCATATTTTAAACAAAAAACCTAATGGACTAATGGGCCATTTTTCAGTATTTTATATAATCTGCGTACACGTGTTCTTGGATTTTATTAACGGCCTTTCAGACCTATATAAATTTTATTAACCTCAATGTTTTTGAGATTATTACAAAAAAATGCAATATTTTACTCAGCGTATGTAGCCTTTTAGATAGCGCATTCCTATGAAGGGCAATGAAAGGCAAGTCTGTCCTATGAGAATTGTGTGTTTGTGGCACAGTAGAGAAATATTACTTATGCAAGAGCAATGACAGACATCTTCCAGGTTTTATTACTAATACTGCTAGGTAATTATTGTTGTATTGTGCTGTATTGTTATTTTAACATGCATCTTTGTAATGTAATTATAAAATATACTATTTTGTCTGTACTTTAGAATCTGTGTAAATAAATGTCTTATGATAGTTGACCTGTATTTAAAATCTTCTTTCTCCCACTCTTATGCTTATGATAAGAGAGGTAAGGACCACTGATCTAATCACCTCTGTGGTGATTAGCATTAATTGCCAACAGACCCATGAACTAATCCTTCTAGAGTCCATAAATCCTAACAGGAAGCCCACAGGTAAAGTCAGGAGCTGCCAAGGTGGACCAAGCAAACAAAGCAGGAGGTGATAAGACTTCCATCTTCGTTAGAAGGACATCTGCCTAATGCTGTGGAGAGGAAAACCTCAAGCCTTTCTTTCCCAGCTTCCATGGTAGCGTAGACAATACAGACAGGATTCCTTGTCTGTAGTTTCTGAAAGTAGAATAGAGCTGGAAGCTGAGCCCCCTTTGTGATCCAGGATGGTAGAATAATCACAGAGTTGGAAGAGACCTCGTGGGCCACCCAATCCAACCCCCTGCCAAGAAGCAACAAAAACTCATTCAAAGCACCCCCGACAGATGGCCATCCAGTTTCTGCTTAAAAGCCTCCAAAAGAGCCTTTACCACACTCCGGGGCAGAGAGTTCCACAGCTCTCAGAGTCAGGAAATTCTTCCTAATGTTGAGGCGGAATCTCCTTTACTGTAGTTTGAAGCCTTTGTTCCACATCCTAGTCTCCAGGGAAGCAGAAAACAAGTTTGCTCCCTCCTCCCTATGACTTCCCTGCACATATTTATACATGGCCCTCATCATGTCTCTTCTCAGCCTTCTCTTCTGCAGGTTAAACATGCCCAGCTCTTTAAGCCGCTCCTCATGGGACTTGTTCTTCAGAGCCTTGATCCTTCTCTGGACACTTTCCAGCTTGTCAAAATCTCCATAAAATTTCAGTGCCCAGAATTGGACATAGTATTCCAGGTGTGGTCTGGCCAAAGCAAAAAAGAGGGGTAGCATGACATCCCTGGATCTAAACACTATTCTCCTATTTATGCAGGCCAAAATTCCATTGGCTTTTTTAGCCGTCGCATGACACAGTTGGCTCATGTTTAACTTGTTGTCCACGAGGACTCCAAGATCTTTTGCACGTGTACTGCCATTGAGCCAGGCTGGAGATGAAACTGAAGCAGAAGGAACTTTGTCATTTGCCGTGCTGTGACAGTAGGATCACTATGGAGTGTGTATATAGTTAATGGACGGGATCGAATATTCCTCTTTTCCCAATGTTGCAGTTACATTTCTTCAATTTCACCAGACATAAGTGAAACCAACCAGTATATTCCTGTATTCCAGCTACAGATACACAATCACATACTTTGGGGGTAAATTCTAGACATGTCACTGCAATGACCTGTTGCAGTAAAAACAAAGATTCATAGCCATAAAGAAGTTCTCTCATGGCACAGAAGACCATGTAGGTAATATTAATTTCCAAAACATTTACATATTTACATATCGTTTCACATCTGATGCATCCAAAACAATGTTTAAAATCCAGAAAAAATGAATTTAAAACATTTTAAGATTGTACAAAACATACCAAAGTAGAAATGCAAACAGTACCCATGTTGCAATTCAAAATAGTTGTAGCCTGCAGGTAGGGGCTGGTTAGCACAAATGTGGAATTTCCCTAACGTTCTCCAAATCATCAGGAGGCAACAGTCCTAGAACAATATATACATGCATACATATCTTTAAAAATTATACTACCATGCAAATAAACATATCAATATTGTATAAAAGCATTAAGAAACAGATCACTGATTGAGAAAGGAAGGCTTTAACCTTCTTCTGAAGGGATAGTAAGGAGAGGCAGTGTTTACTTGCCTCACAAGAAAATTCCAGAGAATTGGGACCACTTCTAAGGAAGTTCTGTTTGCTGGAAACTAATTTCTCTGAAATAGGATTTCTTCAGATTACGTTACCAGCTCCTATAGGATATGATCTTTGCAGAGGCAATCATAACGCACACTGTGGAGCATGGTCTCAGAGCATGGAGCAAGGCTTACCTGTTTTTTCCCCCCATTCACAGAAATGTACCAGTAAGGGTACTTGGTAAAAAAAACAAAAATTACAAATGAACAGGAAGCGCTGATGCTGCCAAGAAATTGCTTTCAGATAAAATTTTGCAGTTATACTAAAGAAGTATTCTGGAAGATTCATCCTTAGTGAGAAACATGTAAACAAATTAAGTCCCTGAGATAGATTTAGAAGGAAAAATAAATGTGCACTTCAAGTTAATTCAAGGGTTCTCTTCTAATTGAAGGCAACCTGATAGGTGAAAAAGAGTTCAGAAGCTGCTTGTGAAGCTTTTAGTTTAGAGGCACATATCTCTGTACTTGCCGGGCTCCAATTTCGGCCACATATATTGCTCCAGTTTGTTTGTTGACATCAACAAGATGAGGCCTGACTTCTTTGGCTAGTTGAATTGTGTCTACTACAACACAATCCCCGATCAATCCGACTGGTGGGGCAGCCAAAAATGATATCTTGTCAATATTTAGATGGGCCACGATTATATACTTCTCGTCGGGAGTAAATCTATCAGGCAAAGGAAAAAAGAGACAATAAATTTAAAAATTCAATTCCAATTCAGATATCCCTTTGTACAAGCAGAATATCTGGAGGGTAACAAAGGATGGTAGTGGTCACTTTCCATCCATTTATATCTGAGAGACTGCTTGGGATAGGATGGGGGATGTCTCTTGGAAATCCCCAAGGGATGTGGAAGATTTTCTAGGAGCAGAGTCAGAGGCAAAGGGAAACTGATATCCCTCCCAAAATGAATGGTTGCAGCTTCAACCCATATATGTTCTTTGATCACAAATTGTAGATTCCAATCACTATGGTTTTTGTGTGTGATGGGCTTTGTGTTTATTTAAAAACTTTTAGCAGATGATGATGATGATAATAATAATAATACTTTATTTATACCCCGCCTCCATCTCCCCATGGGGACTCGGGGCAGCTAACATAAGGCCAAGCCCCAAAATGACAACAAATCAAAATAGAATACATACAACAAATAATAACTTCAAATAAAATGTAAACAAAACAAATTAATACAAAGTAAACACAGGACATGAAATAAAATAGTAAAAGTTGAGCACAGTGGGCTGGGCCAATTGCAAGGGATAAAATTATAAAAACTATAAAAACCCCGGGTGAGATGGATGAGTAGGGTAGTGGATCTGGTGAGAGATTCAGATGGAGAAGTTATGGGGTTAATTTCACTAAAGGATAAGATAAAGTGCATCGAATGGCATTTTGTAGTGAGCTGGTCATGGTATGGGGATTTGTTGTTCATTCCTCAAAGGCACCCTGGAACAGCCAGGTTTTTAGGTTTTTCCTAAAGGCTGCCAGGGTGGGTATTTGCCTAAACCCTCCAGTTTGCAACATCTATCAGAAGTGAGCCATACATAGGTAAGAACCTATATAAAGCACACTTAAGTAGAATTTATTATCAGAAATAATAAATACATTTAGTGAAAGAAAGATAAAGACCATGCTATGTGCCTGCTTCATTCGTTTACAGAGTACAGTTACAGCACCAGCATATATAGTGGGTCCTTGTTATCCACTGCGGTTTGCTGGTGTTGTAACCACCCCCAAAATACAAAAACCCATGGATGCTCAAGTTCTATTATATACAATAAGGGAGTAAAATTGTGTCCCTTAAATAAAATGGAAAATTAAGGTTTCCTCTTGGGATTGTTTTTTAATATTTCAAGCTGTGGATTATGGAATCTGTGGTTATGGGGGGTCGACAGCACTGACTGGCGCTTCTGACATTCAACTGCACTGAATTATGGTTAAATCTTTTTGGCCATGGACACAAATACAAACATAATAAAAAATACCAAACAGAATGGAGCCAAAAGAGACTATCCTTCCCAAAATAAGTGTTTCCACTTGCAGGAAAGCCCTTGATCCCCTCCCTGTCCCTCAAGCCAGTTCCCATGCTGTAGTGAAGGACTCTAAAATCCTTTGAGATGTTTAGGGAGCATGAAGAAAATCACAAATCCTATTTGAAGGTTTTGTGAGCACTCTCCATGAATGAAATTCCACTCACAACATCCTCAGATCCATCTCAAATACGATTCACTCATCAGACGCTAATTAAAAATCCCAATTTTACAGTTCAGCACTTTGCATTCCATACCCAATAAGCCTTTTGAAATGAAAAGTGTCACAGATGATACTCTGTTGTATTCCATATCCATAAGTTCTGAAAGCACAAAGCATTGGTGGATACACTGGATGGGTAGCTGTCACTTTGGAGCAAATATATTACTAATAAGTATAGCCAGTTTATACCATACACAGGATGGATGAACAGATGGCTCTCTAATATGTGCATTTTAAAGTTGGACTGTTTGGCCATTTCTAGCACACACACTTAGGGCCCTTCCAGACAGGCCCATATCCCAGGATTTGATCCCAGGTTTTCTGCATTAAACTGGATTATATGAATCCATACACTGTCAAATAATCTGGGATAAACAGAAAACCTGGGATCAGATCCTGGGATAAAGGTCCTGTCTGGAAGGGCCCCTGGTCAAAGGTTGGTATACAAGAAGGCCTGGGCAGTTTAGTGAAAAACAGTTACTTTCAGGGTGGGTGAGCCAGCTCGCATTAAGACTAAACTAATGATGTTAGGACATGCTGCTTGCCATGACTTGTACTTGACCCAAGTCAGGCCCCAAATATACTTGATCTCATTCAGATGCTGACAAAGTGGAATAGCAGTTGGTCTAAAAGGAAAAGAATCATGCAAAGCTTCTAGAGCACACCAGAAAATAAGAAAAAGGAGAAACTGTGCTGAATAAGACAAACACGTATAGGGGGCAACAGTGGGGTGCTATGGCTTTTTGCTTCATGGTTCTACAGAGTCGCTGACACAGCCATTTATGCAAGCTCTGCTGATTTTACAAAACTAATACTGCACATATTCTTCCCCACATGAAAAAAAATCTGCAGAAAAGTATGTTTCCTAAGGGAAGAGACTGAATCTTGCCCCAAAAAATAAAAGGATTTACAAACAGGAGGAGCAAAGGGGAAGTTAAGCAAGAAGAAAACAATAAAATAGAATTAGCTTCGATTGTGCTGAAATAAGCCATTTGGAGGACAATCCCTGATCCTAAAGAGTCCAAAAGAGGTCGGCCTGTCTGTAGTTTTAATGGAATCCTATCTCAAGGAAAGTGGAAAAGTTCAGGCTTTGTTTCCACACAGAATAGAAGATAAGCCAGTTTAACTGAAACCAGGAGGTATGATTGATCAGAACGGCTTTAGCTTAGTTATTTTATCTTCAGATGTATTCAGGTAACTGTAGTGCCACATATCAGGTAAACAGGCTGTAACTGAGGAATTGAAGCTCTTCCTCAGCTACTTGACTCACAAGACAGCTTTTCAGACACTTTGACAGGTTAAGATAGTCAAAATGTCTCCCTTTCAAATCCGCACACACATCTGCATGCAAAGATGCAGACATCATACCTGACAGAATAAGGTCCATCTTCTGTGAAGCAGCTACTCCAAGAGCCCAACCATTCCCCTGTGGTTTTGTCAAAAACCTGAATCCGTCGGTTGGCTCTATCAGCAACCCACACCTAGTGCATACAAAGAAATGGCCTCGAGCTGTTAAAAATAAGCCTTAAACATAAATGGTTTAGACCCATTTTTAAAAAAAATGAAACAAAATCCTCTTCAATACAGAACTCTGTGTAGGAAAAAGAAGAAGAAGAAGAAGAAGAAGAAGAAGAAGAAGAAGAAGAAGAAGAAGAAGAAGAAGAAGAAGAAGAAGAAAAAGAACAACAACAACAACAACAACAACAACAACAACAACAACAACTTTATTTTTCTACCCCACCTCCATCTCCCCGAAGGGACTCGGGGCAAGGCAACATACAATTAAAAACAAAGACAATAAACAAATTAAAATAGTATAAAAACAGCAAAAACAATAATAAACAAGCATCAAAAGCAACAACTGACTCATTTTTGGAGGGGAGGGAGGGGGCCAATATGCGAAACTAGTTAAAGGATAGGGTGGTCAGTAAAGTGGATAGAAACGTATAGTGGCATAGATACAGATCACTTAAACAGGATCAATTCAACTTGACTTAAAAATGTAGTAATGATATAGGAATTTAGGTTCAGGTTATGATTAATTCTTTCTGTTAATGAATGGGGAAGATGAATGAAAATTCAGAAATGGGGAAACTTGAGGAATATGGTTCACACATTTGCCAAATATGGGATCTAGTGTCTGAAATGATGCTTCATTAATGAGTGTCATGTGCGGGATGAGAATCGGAAGGTCTTCAGCTACCATTATACTACAAATGCAACATGAGCAGAAGCATCCTATCCATTCGTATGATCAAGCTTATATGTAGAAAGTTACTGAGCTATGAACATACGACATCCAACTTCTAATTACAAACGTGGCTGAGACAACAGGAAGTAAGAGGAAAGCTACTCCAGGAAGGGAAATCTATTCAAGCTGGATAGCTCAAACGAAATCCAGAGAAGACATAGGTACTCCTGGTCAGTTGTAACGCAGAGCATAGTGTGGGATTTCAACCTGTGTTGGATGGGGTCGCACTCCACCTGAAGATACACATCTGCAATCTGGGGGATGATCCTGGAGTCATTATTGACCCTGGAACCTCAGATGTTGGCAGTGGCCTGGCAGTGGCTAAAACTTGTGTGCCAGCTGCGACCATATCTTGAGACACCAAACTTGGCCATGGTAGTTCACACTTTAGTCATATCCTGTTTGGACTACTGCAATGCTCTCTACGTGGGGCTGCCTTTAAAGACAGTTCAGAAGCTGTAACTAGTGCAGAGATCGGAGGCTAGATTGCTAACTGGAGCGCCACATCGTGAGAGGACAATTTCCATGCTGCAGCAGCTCCACTGGTTGCCGGTCCACTTCTGGGCTAAATACAAAGTGCTGGTTGTTACCTATAAATCCCTAAATAGTTCAGGTCCACGCTGTTTGTCAAATCGCATCTCCCTGTATCACGTACACTGCAGTCTACAGAGGAGGCCCTCCATTCAGTTCCACCCCCTTCACTAGCTCAGTTGGTGGGAACGAGAGAGGGGGCTTTCTCTGAGATCGCTCCCCATCTCTGGAAATCCCTCCCTAAGGAAATAAAAACGGCCCCCACCCTCCACTCCTTAAGAAACTTCTAAAAACGTACCTATGCACTTTAGCATATGGAGAGGAGGAGGATTAGGACTGCTGGCTAATCTACATGTATTAAATGACTGTAATGATACGTCTTAAATGTAACACAGTTGTCAGCAATTTTTAATGTAATGTCTCATAATCTGTTTTTAGGGTGTACATTGTAATGATTATTTATGTTTTAGTTTTTATGTCTTAATGCATGATTTTTTTTATTTTGATGCTTAATTTCTTGTTGTAAATTTTCTGTTGTTACTCTTCATTATTTCGTATTATTTTATGTGCTCCCGCCTATTCTGAGGCATATGGATGTTTGCCTTTTTACGTGTAAATCATCCTGAGTCCCTCTGGGGAGAGAGGGTGGTATAGAAAGAAAGGTTTTTTTAAAAAAATATTATATTATTGTTACTCCTGGAAGAGTTATCATGAGAAAAAGGTGTCTTCACTTTATCATTAATCCTTGTTTTCACAACAACCTAAAATTTTCAAAATCTAAGTGTCACAGGGGCAGAAAATGAGGTGAAAATTTCTGAAAAGGAACAGAGACAGCAAAACAAACATTACTGGTGTGTCAGCCCTTCCCTATACTATCCAAACCTTAAAAACACACAGCTGGAGTTACATTTGACTTGCATACAAATGCTACTTAAGAACAAACCTACAGAAACTATCTTGTTCGTAACCCAGGAACTGGATGTAGTATAAACTGGGGAAGTTGCGGACCTATTTATATAGTCTTAGATGGCAATTCCTATCTTCTTTTTTTACCATCAGCAACCTTCTCTTCATAAGTCAGAGGTGCCATGAGTGTTATGAGGGCTGTTAAGTCTTCATTTAGGATGAAGACTTAAAAGCCCTCCCCATCCAGACATCTTGGCAACTCACAAGATAGTACAGATTGGACTCCAAACACATTGCTCCCCTAACTCCTGTTTTAGCTGCGATTGCTGGAGTGGCCTTGCTACATGAGTAGCATTCAGTTGGGAGCAATGCCAGTTCACACAGATTGTGCTTCCCCAGGAACACAGTGCGTGAATGATCTCAAGAGTAGCCCCATATGCTCATGCACACAAGGCCTTCTGGATGCATTAGTCTTTAGATTCAAATTCTTGTGTGTGTGTGTGTGTGTGTGTGCACGCGCACATGCATTCATCTAAAGCTGTGCTCTGTATTTTTCCATGCGCTTCTATGAGCTCTTCGCATTATAGAGTCTGACAAGGATACATAGCTCCTCCTGGTGTTGTAACTGTGTTGTTTTGTTTGGGTGCTACATCCATAGCAGCTATTATTTCAGGACAAAAAAATCCAGATCTCCTAATTAAAATGTTGGCTACTTTTGCAAGCCTGAAGTAAATAACAAGGTCTTTGTTTTACAACAAGAAAACAACCTCATTGCAAGTTAACTCAGGCTTAGCATAAACCCACTGTTACTTCCTCTTCTTTACCCTCTTCTGCTGCCTGTTACTCAGACTGGCATCAAAAGGAAAAATCAAGGAAAATTCCATAGTAAATCACCAGGCAATTGTTTTAGTTCACTGACAAATCCTTTGTTTCGAAAACCAAAGATAAAAGTGCTTCAAAAGTTGGAGTAGTTATGAATTATGCCAAAGTAATCCCTAACTCTTTCCACTTCAGACAAAACAATAAATGCATCAGACCACACCTTGAATACACTGTCCAATTCTGGGCACTACAATTGAAGGGAGATGTTGAAAAGTTGGAATGTGTCCAGAGGAGGGTGATTAAAACAATCAAAAGTCTGGAGAACAAGCCCTATGAGGAGCGGCATAAAAAGCTGGACATGTTTAGCCTGAAGAAGAGAAGGCTGAGAGGAGACATGATGAGGGCCATGTATCAAGATGTGAGGGGAAGTCATAGGGAGGCTTGTTTTTTTGCTGCCCTGGAGACTAGGATGTGAAACAATGGCTTCAAACTACAGGAAAGGAGATTCCACTTGAACTTTAGGAAGAACTTCCTGACTGTGAGAGCCGTTCAGCAGCGGAACTCTCTGCCCTGGAGTGTGGTGGAGGCTCTTTCTTTGGAGGCTTTTAAACAGAGGCTGGATGGCCATCTGTCAGGGGTACTTTGAATGTGATTTTCCTGCTTCTTGGCAGGGGGTTGGACTGGATGGCCCACGAGGTCTCTTCCAACTCTAGGATTCTATGATTCTATAACCCTTTCCTCTTAGGATAAAACAATAAATGCATCTCTTCCGCATGGACTAAATGGATGCAACTAGATCTATTATTTCAGAACAGTGTTAACTTGGCATTGTTAACTTATTGGTGCATTTAAAACTCTTTAAAAAATAGAGAGAGAATGCAGCAAGAAAGTGGCTTGCATGATGGGCATGACACGTCCCATATAAAATCCTGGGGGAAATTGTATACTCACAGGGCTACTCATAGTATAGCAGCAGAGAAAAGGCAAAGAGTATTGTGTGAAGGCACTGGAAAACATTTCAAGCAACCTTGCAATAATCTAGAATTATTGGACTGACTGGAGGAAAACTCTGAAGAGAACACTCCATTGAAATATTTAAGACTGCTTCCAGACAGGCAGTGATAACCAATCTTTAGCCTGCTATTAAATTATGCAATCATAATTTCATACTATTAAAAGTGTGGTGCTTTCCCTCTATGACACTAACCTCTCAATACACTAGTCACTGTGACATCATTTCTGTATGTGGAAAAGAGGGTGCCCCTACTTATTTCAGTGATCGTTTTAATCTAAGCAAACATTTGCTTTCACCTTCTTTTTGCTGGAGGGGGGAGGGGGATTGTGAAGGAGGTCCGTTATTAAATTGCTGCCACCAACTGTGACGATGACCGTTTTAATGCCACCGAATACCACCAATTGTGAAGGTGCACGTGGTAAAGCACCCACTGCCACCTTATCTATGAGGGAAGCCGGGCAACGATCAATATCAGCCTAGGAACTTTTTTATAAAGGGACTGTTTCTGGCTGACTTTATTATTGCAGGCTGTTCAACTTAGAAGAAACTGTATCAGGCAAGGCCTGAGGAAAAAGTAACAAGTTTATTTTAACAGGAGTATAACAATGTATAACTGTTCTTCAAAAGAGGCATAAATCTTGATGGTTACATTGGAAAGGTTTCATGAGTAAACTCAGGCAAACACTTCATAAGGTTTCACAGCTGGCACAACAGGCTTAAACCCAGCCAAACCTTGATTCTTAATTTAGAATCAACAACCCCCTGTACCGGGTCCTTCTCTGCAACCACTTTGGTCACCAATTGATTCCCTGAATCTCTAAGAGATTCAGTTTTTCCCTATAGCACACTGGCTACAGACACATTCCCTGAATCTCCACCAAAAGATTCAGTGTCCTCTCAGTAGCTCTCCGGCCACTGACTGACTTTTTAAAACACAGCTGCCTCTGAAGAGGCGGTTGGCTCCGCCCCTGTTGCTATGGCAACTTAGCTAACATCAAGCCACTCCCACAAAACATAACCTCCCATACTTACCATCCCTAAACCATTGTCCAAACTACACATAACCAAAGGAATAAAATTTACACATCGTCACAGGGATATTACTCTTCAAAGCTCTGTTAGGGTGCCTTTGTGGAGGTTGTTTCCAAAAGGTAGTAAATCCATCTGAACAAGTTTTACAGGAACTGGGGAACAACATGTGGAGAATATGTATTCTTTATCTATAAGATGCAGTTTCCCAAGCCCTGTATCAAAGTGATTTGATACATTTTGATAATTTTGATCTGTATGTAATATTTTACTCCTAGCAAACAATACACTGCCACTTTTATCTAATGATTCAATTTGGGAGGGATGTGGTAGCTTTTGGAAACAAACTCCACATCTACACTACAGAATTATTGCAGCTTGACACCTTGAAAGTTGGAGTCTGGGGAAGCACCAGCGCTCTTTGGCAGAGAAGGCTAAAGACTCTGTAAAACTACAACTACCATGATTCCTTAGCATTGAGCCATGGCAGCTACAGAGGTGTCAACATGAACCAATTCTATGGTATAGATGCAGCCTTAATTAGCAGTAAACTCAGTCTACACCAATTATATAAGTATTATAGTACCACACTGGTATAATGTCACCACCATTAACTATTGTGCTAAAAGGCAGGAAGCAAAAAAAGAATTGAAAAATTATAGTGCTGTAACTAAAAGATATAAAGACCGATAGTAGTAGCACTGTAGTGCTACAGAGTCTATACATTGCATTTGGCACTAATTAAAGGGTTGATTTATAATAATTAAAAACACAAGGGAAACAGAATGACAAAGATTGGATTATGGTGCATATCCTGGGGGGAAAAAGAGTGAACAAACCATGGAAATTCCACACTAAACACCCAGTAAAATAATCTGAATGTAAATTTCAAGTCAATACTGTATAACTGTGGTAAAACGACATTTTATAAAACTGCTTAAAAAGAGTCATTTCTACTTTACCCGTCCAACAGAATCCAATGTTACACTGTGTGGAATCCTGAACTGTGTAACAGCAGAACCCTTCTCCCCATGCAGCCATAAAGTCTTTAAATCTGTGGGTGGAAAGCAGCAGATCAGGCATCATTCATTTATAATCAAATAACGGAAACAAAAATACAGAATTGTATGTGCCATCTTAATTTTATAGGCACTGAGTTAAGAGAGATCAAGACATCTTTCAGGGGAAAAAACCCCACATAATTCTCAAGTTAGAGTGTTGCAAAGATACCCCTTAAAATATCTGACATCCCTAAGTTAATAGAAGTCTTGACTCAGCACTGATTGAGTGGATCCTATATTAATTAAGCTGGCCTTTTAATATTTTTGGGTTGCCCTGTAAGTGAATATATGGAAGAAAAGCAAATACAGTACGAATATTGAAGCGATCAGACAAATAAATGAACAGATGGTGGTTACTGCTGATTGTGTCCAGCTAAAGCAGACACCTGAACATCACAAATGCACTCTTTATTACAGAATGCATTACTAGCCAAAGGTCTCTTGAAAGTTTCACACTTGGCTCACCTTCAGTCACTTTGAGCAAGCGGTTGTTCATCCCTCCATCCCCATCCACAATGTAGATGTCACCTGTTTCTTCAACAAAAATCTCTGCTGGCTGATCAAACTGCAGGGGGTTTGTCCCAGAACCAGCTTTACCTGGTGTGCCCAGGACTTGAAGCAATTTTCCTGCAGGATCGTACTGTTTAACTGTGTGTCCACATTCACCTATGTGAAGAAGAGGTAGAGACTTTTCAGCAAAATTACATAATCTCTGGTACAAATAAGTATGAATGAAACATACTATTGAGTCACTCAATGCCAAGTGGTCTAAACCTTCCCACCATCATGTCTTCTTGGTCTCCTGAACTTTTCATGCCAATATCTATTTTTATGCAAATGCTTTTTTTTATCCATTGTCTTTCATGTCTGTGCATGTTTGTGTGTATACATATAAATAAATATTGAAGCCATCCTGAACACAATTTATGTTGTGGAAAGACAGAGTTTGAAGCTTCAGTTAAAAATATCAGAGAGAAATTGCTTTATCCCGCTCTAACATAAAGTAAAAATGTTTTCACATACCAGTGCCAACATCTGTGATCCAAATGGAACTTGCGTTGGGAGTGTTCAGTGCAAACATGCCATGGGGCATTTCAATTGTGGTGTTCCATGCTTGTAAGAAAGAGCCTTCTTCGCCATACACCACAACCTTTGGCACATTATTATCACCTCTCTGAAAGTATATAAACATAATGTAAGAGAAAAGGGCATGCACGACCGCATCTCCTCCTATTAACCTGTTCGGGCCTTAAGATCTGCTGGGGCGGCCCTTCTCACGGTCCTGCCTCCATCACAAGCGTGGCTGGCGGGGATGAGGAAAGGGCCTTCTCGGTGGTGGCCACTGGCTCTGGAATACCCTCCCCAAGGAAACCAGGCTGGCCCTCACATTAACTACTATCTGGAAGGAACTGAAAATATGGCTGTGGAGACAGGCTTTTGAAAACGACTAACCATAATTTTAACCATTGGAGTTTAAACAGAATTATAATTGATCCAAGTGCTCAAACTAGAAAGAGCAGGTCACATGATGTTTACTTGTTTTAATATTTTATATGCTAAACGTTCACATAGTTTTATATTGATTGTAACATTGAGTTATATTCCATCTTATGTATTATGACTAGTTTTATTTTTGGTGATTTAAATTGTTTAACTTGTTATGTGTTTTATTATTATTTATGTTATTGTCTTGTTGCAAGCTGCTCCAAGTCCCTTTGGGAGATGGGGTGGGATATAAATAAAGCTTCACTGATTGATTGATTCATTTCTCAAGCATTTTTCATTGTACTTCCTTATTGCATGGATGGGCAGAAGATGAGAGTGTAATTTTCCAGCAGAGGTGTGGATGATCTGCAGCACAAATATTTCTGTCTCCCAAATTGTTTTACAGCAGAAGATGCAACAAAAAAAACTATACTAATAGTACCTCTATCAAACATACTACTAAAATTAAGAGCCCCAAAATCACTAGTTTCTTTTCCAGGTAACACATTCCCTTTTAAAGTAACCCACTAGTTCCTGGTTCCAACAAAGGCATGCATAACTAAGTTACATTATGTCTGCAGTTAATAGAGGAAAACTTCATTCTTTTGCTATGTAACTATAACTTTTTGCATTTACTTTTATAGTTATGTGTTATGACTTCACAAAGGAATACCACATGTTACAGTGCCACTCGTACTGTGCCATTTGCTGCTCCATTCAGATGTTTGGGTTTTATTTTAAAGCACATGGAAAATATTTTTGAGAAAAGGGGATGTTACCTTTAATAATTTTAAGTAATTAAAGGTGGTAATTTTAAAACCATGAAGTAACCAACTATTTCTTAAATATAATTTGTCATGTTCTGAAGAAATGAAGCAAGTTTGGCAAATGAGTGTGTGTGTGTGTGTGTGTGTGTGTGTGTATTTTCTGTTCAGGTCTGGTACTGAAAATAAATTCCAGGGCTCAGAATTATTTATTTTCTAAGTGTATATCTTTTTACTCCAGCAAAGGGTCACCGCCTTGTCGGGGCGCTGGAGCTTGAGCACCTCAATGATGTCATGAGCGAAACCGTGAAGGGCCACCCAAGACGGGACGGTTGTGGCAGAGAGGTCAGACCAAGCGTGATCCCTGGGGAAGGCAATGGCAAACCACTCCAGTATCCTTGCCAAGAAAACTAAATGGACCAGTACAACCAGAGATATGTCGGTATGCCATTGGAAGATGGGACTCCCAGGTCAGAAGATGGCCAAAATGCTACTGGGGAGGAGCAGAGGATAAGTTCAACTAGCCCCAGATGTGAGGACGCAGCTAGCTCAAAGCCGAAAGGAAGGCTAGCGGCCGACGGTACTGGAGGTGAACGACGAATCCGATGCTCTAAAGATCAACACACCATAGGAACCTGGAATGTAAGATCTATGAGCCAGGGCAAATTGGATGTTGTTACCTTGAGGGAGCTGGGGGTGGTAACGGCCGACAGGGAGCTCTGGCGTGGGCTGGTCCATGAGGTCACGAAGAGTCAGAGACGACTGAACGAATGAACAACAACATATCTTTTTATCACCAACATCTGGGCAGTAGGGTTAAATTAACAAAACAAAAGCAGCTGTTTCTACAGAACCATATCCTGTTAAGTCCAATTCACAGGCAACTACAACATGCAGTAATATACTAATCAACAGTTTTCTTCCACTGAATTAGGGAGATATAATGAGCAAACAGTTGATAGACCAAAGGAAATACCTAAGGCTGGTTTTCACTGAACAGTGGGGCAGAGATACATGTACCTGATCAATGAAACAATAAAATAGTATCAGTCGGAGTTCTTTGGCTCACTAAAGAGTCTACCTGCCATTTTAAGAATATATTTGCAGAGACAGGTGGGGAAAGCTCTAAAGTAAGCTGGCTTATAATCATAGTTTCTTAAGAAGGAACAAACCAAGATGCGTAATTCAGTCATCAGGTTAGTGTTGCCATTTATATGAAGAGGCGGGTGCACCATCTTCATCCAAAGCAAAAACGAGGATTTTTTCATACTAAACAATTATTCCATAGTTAAACCATGATTCCATTTAGCTGCCACGGCTTCTTCTAAGGAAATCTGGAATGTGTTATTTTTAGATTTTTCTAAAAATAGCTTATTAATAGCTTATAGACACTTATCTAGTGTCTATCATAAGATGACAAATTCCTGGATTCTTCAGCATGGAGTTGTAGCAATTGAAGTGGAACCATAATTATACAATTGTACTATGAATCCTAACTTATCATTCTGTGCAAAAGTGGTCATTGCCCACCTAGCTGATGCAATTCTGCCTCAAGTTGCAGGGAGAGTCAGCTCATCAAATTAGTATCATCATCATAATCTCTTCATCCTTCTGGCTGTTCCTTGACATTCCATAAAAGTTTCACACTTGTCCTGAACTCCCATGCTGTGTTTTCTCTAATCTGGGAATGGAGAACTTTTGTCCTTCCAAACATTTTGGACAACAATTTCCACAATCCCTTGCTATTGTTAAGTCTGATTGGTATTGATGTGGGTGTTGTAGTGGTCAAAACACCTGGTAGGGCTGATATATCCCATATCAGCCCTAAACCTTAATATATAGAGCAATGTTACACAAAATTGTGGTTTATGGATTAGTGTTGGTCCATGAGCTATCATGAATGGCCAGTTCCTGTTAAATTTCCAAATTAAAAAACAATTGTAGTTAATGGACACAAATATATGCCACTGGGGGGAAAAAATCCTAGCCCTGCACCTCACAGAGATTAAAAAGTACTGTAATACAACACTAAAACAAAGAAAGCACAATGAGAATGAAGGAAGTCATGAAAATGTCTGATTCTTGCAAAAATGCCTGCTTCAATACAGCAACACATCTAGTTTGAGGAAAAATGATGGCGAAATGTGAGTTTTTTCCAAAGTTGAAGTCTGAACCTCAAATCAAAGTAGAAAGCCTCCACCCAATATTCTGTTCCAAGACTTACCAGACCAGTAGCAAGCATACAGATCTTTTCTCACCTGCCCAATGTAAACTAATCCATGGATGTGGTCAACTGCAACGCAAAATGTTTGGCCTGTTAGTTGTTCTGGGAATTTAGGCCAGTTTACGTCAAGTTTGTAGAGTGGCTTGTCACTTTTCCAGAAATAGTGGAAAGTCAACTTGTTGAGTATCTTAAAAATAAACAATAGAAACAATAGTGTAAAGTTGACCTTGGCTAGAGACCAGGGTTATTTTTTATTAACATATTATTTTTATATCTCACAGTTCATGTAAGGCAGCCTCCTTTAGCCTGGTA
Source organism: Anolis sagrei ordinatus (assembly GCF_025583915.1). Lineage (NCBI taxonomy): Eukaryota > Metazoa > Chordata > Lepidosauria > Squamata > Anolidae > Anolis > Anolis sagrei. Next base: position 210,626,874 of record NW_026844366.1, on the reverse strand, counting down.
CACTCTTAACAGTACATGCTTCCTGATCATTTAATGTAGTTTAAAGCTAGGTTCACATTGTAGCAGCCAGACAACAAACACATAAGAAAGTGTGCTAAAGAAAGTCCTTAGTGTGCATCAGTGCTCTGTGTAATCACCATCTGGGCCTCAATCTTGTTCCAGAATTTCCTTAAAAAATCCTTTGCACAGTGAAACCACTTTGAAACTACATTAAACGGTCATTGTGTAGATCATGGGTCCTCAAACTTTTTAAACAGAGGGTCAGGTCACAATCCCTCAAACTGTGGAGGACCGGATTATAGTTTGAAAAAAGCATGAATGAATTCCTATGCACACTGCACATATCTTATTTGTAGTGCAAAAACCACTTAAAACAATACAATTAACATGAAGAACCATTGTAACAAATATAAACTTATTAGTACAATGGGAAGTGTGGGTCTGCTTTTGGCTGATGAGATAGGATTGTTGTTATTGTTGTGTGCTTTCAAGTCATTTCAGACTTAGGTTGACCTTGAGCGAGGGCTGGGTAAACGACCTTGGGGGGCCGTATCCGGCTCCCAGGCCATAGTTTGAGGACCCCTGGTGTAGATGAAGCCAGAGAGACTACTGTATAATGTCTTATTGAAGAACTTTGGAAAATGTCTTCTAACATTTTGACTGGACCTAATAAAGGCACTAGATGGCTGTGGGTTCTGCACAGTTTCCCGTTCATCAGTCAGTCTAGGTAACATGTGAATTATCCGTGCATATAAATAAGGCCCCTTCTAACTGCCATATAAAATCCAGATTGTTTAATTTGAACTGGATTAAAAGGCAGTGTAGACTCATATAATCCAGTTCAAAACAGATAATTTGGATTTAAATTGAAAGCCCTACATGGTTTTGGTTATTTTAAGCCCCTTCCACACTGCCATATAATCTGGGTTATCAAAGCAGATAATCACATTATCTGCTTTGAATTGGATTATATGAGTCTAAACTGCCATATGATCCAGTTCAAAGCAGATAATCTGAATTTTGTGTGGCAGTATAGAAGGGGACTTAGTGTCTATTTTACTTTATTTCAACTGGGAGGTTTCATGAGGGAGTGTGTGGGGAAGGGTGATTTATTTTAGTGTCTATTTTACTTTAACTGCAAGGTTTTGAAATTGTAAAGAAAAATAAAAGGGGGTTGTGAGAATCATCTGTCCAAATGGACATACATCTGCAAAATCCTGGAACAGGTGGTGGCCAGACAACTCCAGGGGTTATTGGAAGTAACTGATTTCTTAGACTCATTTCAATCTGGCTTCAGGCCTGGAGATGGAACAGAGATTACTTTGGATGATCTATATGGAGAACTATATAAGAGCACTGTGATCTATTTGATTCTCCTTGACCTCTCAGTGGCTTTTGATATCATCGACAATAGTATCTTTCTGGAAGGACTGATAGGAATAGGCCTGAGAGGCACTGTTCTGCAGTGGTCCCAGTCCTTTCTCTCAGACTGCAGTCAGAAGGTGGTGTTGGGGGAGCCCTGCTCAAACTATGGCTGTTGGACTGTGGGGTCCCGCAGGGCTCATCACTTTCCCCTATGTTATTTAACATCTACATGAAAGCGCTGGGAGAGATCATCTGGAGTTTTAGAGTTCAGTATCACCTGTATGAAGATGAGGCTGAACTCTACTATTGCTTTTCACCAGATAATACCAAGAAAGCTGTGCTGCGCTTAAAACCAATGCCTTGAGGCAGTAATGGGCTGGATGAGGCTAAAAATTGAAAAAAAAATTGAAACTGAATCCAGACAAGACAAAAGTACTACTGGTCTCATGTAGGATGAATCCGGGAATAGGGGTACAACTCCAGAGCTGGACAGGGTTACAGTCTCCCGAAAGCTCAGGTTCACAGTTTGAGGGTATTTCTGGATTGCTCTTTAAACCTGGAAGCCTAGGTGGTGGAGGTTCCCAGGATCACCTTTGCACAACTCAAACTGGTGAGCCAATGGTGGCCATTCCTAGAAAAACTTTGGTACATGCTTTGGTTACATTCCACCTGGATTACTGTAATGTGCTCTATGTGGGACTGCGTTTGAAAACGGTTCATAAACTTCAATTTGTTCAAAAATTGGCAGCCAAGTTGCTAATGGGAGCAGATATAAGAGAATGTACTATCAGCTCCTGAAACAGCTGCATTGGTCCATGCCTGAGTCACATCTCGTATGAATTACTACAATGCAGTCTACGTGAGGCTGCCTATGAAGACAGTCTGGAAGCTTCAAATAGCTCAAAGATCTGCATCCAAACTGCTGACTGGGGTGGACTGTAGGGAACATATGACCCCCCCCCCCCCCCCCCCCTTGAAGCAGCTCCATTGCTTGCTGATCTGCTTCTAGGCCCTATTCAAAGTGCAGGTTATTACCTACAAAACCCTATACAGTTTGGGTATTACCTATTTAAGTGATCACATCTCTCCTGATAAACCTGTTCAGGCCCTAAGATCAGCCGAGGACGCCCTCCTCTCAATTCTACCTCCCTCACAAGTGAGGTCGGTGGGGACAAGGGAGTGGGCCTTCTCGGTAGTGACCTCCCAACTTTGGAATGCCTTCCCCAAGGAAATTAGACAAGCACTAACCCTCAAAACTTTCAGGAAGGAGTTGAAAACCTGGCTATTTAAGCAGGCTTTTGATAATGGCTATGACTATCAACCACCTTATCGGACAGGACTTTAAATGGTAATTAGAACTATAATTTATAATGCTGGATACCCTGATCATAGGAATTGGCTGGTTTTAGACAGTGTTTATATAGATACTGTTTTTAGTGGGCGAAATGTTGCAAATTGGCCACCTTGATTAGCATTAAATGGTTTGCAGCTTCAAAGCCTGGCTGTTTCCTGCCCAGGGAATCCTTTATTTCACAGATATATAAACCTCATTTGCCTATTTTCCAGCAGACCTCACAACCTCTGAGGATGCCTGCCATAGTTGTTTGTGAAACATCAGGAGAGAATGTTTCTGGAATGTGGCCATACAGCCTGAAAAACTCACAGCAGCCCAGTGATTCCAGCCATGACACATTAAGGTAAAGGCAAAGGTAGTCCCCTGACATTAAGTCCAGTCATGTCTGACTCTGGGGTGTGGTGCTCAAGAGCCAGCGTTGTCCGTAGACACCTCCAAGGTCATGTGGCCGGCATGACTGCATGGAGCGCCCTTACCTTCCTGCTGGAGCGGTACCTATTGATCTACTCACATTTGCATGTTTTCGAACTGCTAGGCTGGCAGAAGCTAGGGCTGACAGCGGAAGCTCACGCCGCTCCCCGGAATCGAACCTGCGACCTTTCGATCAACAAGCTCAGCAGCTCAGTGCTTTAACCCACTGCGCCACTGGGGGCTCCGCGGTGGCTCCATGACACATTATCTGGGTGGTTTTTAAGGTATTATATTGGGGTTTTAAATAGTGTTTCACACTAATTATACATTAGTATAATTCGTGTGAAATAACATAATATGTATGGGTTTAACTTGGTTTTAATTTTCATATTGTATGTTTTTACTGCCTGTGAGCCGCCTTGGGCCCTTGATTGGGGAAAGGCGGGGTACAAAATTCATAAATAACAATAATAAATAGCATAGGAACAACCTCTCCCTCACAAGGTTGTTGTGAGGGCGCCTGTCATCATGGTGACCCCCTCTGTCACCATGGTAACATGCTCTCCCTCACAGGGTGGTCGTGAGACCCTTGAGGAGGGAACACAGGCCACACACCTCGATGGCATTCACATCTTTTTGGCACAATAAATACACGTGGGCCCTTGGGAGCGTCCTCTTTGTCGCGGCCGACCCACCTGAAGCTCGCTCCCTGCCCTATACGAAGCTAGGACCACAAAGAGGAGGGAGCCCCCCGCAAAGGCCGCCAGCAGCCGGAACCCGGAAACGGAGGGGACCCCCATCGCCAGGCAGCCCGCAGCCCGCTCTCCAGGAGTTCTGCGCATGCTCAGCCACAGCGAACACAGCCCGGAGAGCGAGGCACCTCGGGAAATGGAGTCCTTTTCTCCACCGCACAAGCCAAAGAAGGGGCGTTGCAGACTACAACTCCCATGCAGCAACAGGAGAGGGGAGAGCTGGAGAAGACTTTGAGCCCAGGGGCCATCAGAGGGCCAGGCGTGTCGATAAAAGGGATTTGCTTCACCCTAAGGCTGTTGATTGATTAAGGACACAAAGGTAAACACAGGAAGAGGCTTTTCCGTGGCTTTGGGTGCATCCACACTGTAGAATTAATGCAGTTTGGAATCACAAGAGCTGCAGTTCCTCCATATCTTTAGCTTTCCCTGCCAAAGAGGGCTGGCGCCAAACTACAGTCCTCATGATTCCATAGCATGGAGCCAGGGCAGTGCAAGCGGTATTAAACTGCGTTAATTCTACGGTGTAGATGCCTCCTTAGGTCAGTTTCCTGGAAATGTACATTTAAGTTGCATTTGACTCATTTTTAAAAAGTAATTCCCTGCTGTCCATCCCCAAAAAATACGACATTATTGACTAATAATAGCTATTTTGGAGCTTCACCTGGCTTTGCTGCTAGGTGGACTTCCTTACTTACTTACTTAGGACCCTTTTAGACAGAACCAATATCCCAGGATCTGATCCCAGGTTTCTCCTGTAATTCAGTTTCATGAGTCTGCACTGCCAGATAATCTGGGATAAACAGGAAACCTGGGATTAGATCCTAGGATTGAGATTGATTTCATTGGGATTGATTTCTTATTGCATTATTTGGTTTTGTTTTACTTTGCTTAGTTTTATTGTATTCCTAAGTTGTTTTGGGAGCCCCCGGTGGCACAGTGGGTTAAAGCGCTGAGATGCTGAGCTTGTTGACCGAAAGGTCGCAGGTTCGAATGCAGGGAGCGGCATGAGCTTCCGCTGCCAGCCCCAGCTTCTGCCGACCTAGCAGTTCAAAAACATGTAAATGTGAGTAGATCAATAGGTACTGCTCCAGCAGGAAGGTAACGGCGCTCCATGCAGTCATGCCGGCCACATGACCTTGGAGGTGTCTATGGACAACGCTGGCTCTTCAGCTTAGAAATGTAGATAAGTCGGACATGACTGGACTTAATGTCAGGGGGCAACCTTTACCTTAAGTTGTTTTGCTTTTATAATGTATTTTACTGTAATGTATTTCAGCTTTCAATGACTGAGCATTGTTAATACAATGGTGGGCTCCTCATAAACAGTCATTATATGGGTCTTTTGTAAAATGAAAATAGTTTGTGGCATCAATTTTTCTTTTTGTTTCTCAGTAGAAGTCATGGCACTAAAGGAAATTTCTAGTAATAAATGCTTTGGTGGTTTTCAGAAGGTGTACGAGCACGACAGGTAAATATTTAATTTGTTCGTGTCATTTTATTACCCTGCTCTTAAACCTACAACAGAATACAGCAGAAAAATAACTGAGCAATAAACATAGGCATCAAAATAACTGTAGACAGCAAAAAATTATGGCCAGCATCTTGTTTCTTACTGCTAAGTAAGGCAAACCCACTCAATTAACTGTTGAATGATGACTCAAGAAATCCCATTGATTCAGTGAGTCTGTTCTCATCATAATTAACAGGATTTAGATACATTTTTCTGGTACTAAAAGACCAAAAAATGTTGCCTCCAGACAAGCCTTCCCATGAAGGTAGGTCTACATGCAGGTGATGTAGATTTTGTCCATTTGAGTCTAAAATGAGGGCCCTTCCACACAGCCATATAACTCAGAATATCTGGGCAGATAATCCACAATGTGCGCTTTGAACTGGATTATCTGAGTCCACATTGCCATGTATTCCAGTTCAAAGCAGATAATGTGGAGTTTTCTTCTGTTGTGTGGAAGGGGCCTGAGTTAGTTGCACTTAGTTTTCGCTGAAAGCTTTGGAAGTAACTTATTAACAACTATTGATCTCAATAGGAAAAAGCCTGGTTGCAATCTAAAAAAAAACCTAACTGTAAGCAGTCTTACTCAAGAGTTAATGTGTCTATGATTAAACTACTATTCTTGATCTAGTCGATTGTCTATAGTCCATACAAGCACATAGATAGTTTGAAGTGCCAGTTTGAAGTGCCAGTAGTGAGCTTGAGGCTGAACAAAAAGCTTATTGTAATTATTACTAATTCATATTAGTTTACATTTGTTTAAAATGGCAATATTCTTCCCAAGGGCTTACTATGCAAGCTGATGACCTCCAGATACTTTGGACTATAATGTCCATGAACCCAAACTAGCTTCATTTATGGTTCCCCTTCTACACAGCCATATAATTCTGAATATCAAGGCAGAAAATCCCAAATTATCTGCTTTGATCTGGGTTATCTGAGTCCACACTGCTGTATATTCCAGTTCAAAGCAGATAATGTGGGATTTTATTTAGCTGTGTGAAGAGGCTGTGTGTGAAGATCTGCATTATTTTCCATATTCTGGCAGTTCTTGGCTCCATTGATATATACCCTCAATTCCTTCTTATCAAATCAATTTTTCATTGAAATAGTTGCATAGATTTTCATGGAGGAAGAAACCATGAAATGAGTAAAGCATTGGGCTTATTAAGCACTGACAACTTCTGAGTTCTCTACAAAAGTACAGGTGCTTGGTTACATTGCCCACTGCAGTAACTGCATTTTGTTGTCTTACAGTACCGAACTGAAATGCAAAATGAAATTTGGAATTTATTTGCCACCAAAGGCAGACACGGAGAAATGTCCTGTATTATATTGGCTCTCAGGTGAGTATTTGAAGCTGTCTTTGAAAAGGATGATTAGAATTTATTGTGATGCTATGTTAGCATGGTCTGAATATGCCCATGTTTGGTCTATCAGAAAATGTGTGTTATGGATTAAAGATGCTTTTGTGGTTTATCATTTAAATAAGAATATGAAAGGATATTTAAGAAAACAGCTTTGGACATGCTGGTGACTAAGTCTTGATAAGATTTGGATCACAAATGGGGATTATGTGGCCTTTCTACATGTTGTTGAATCGCACCAAAGTTTACATTTATGTGACTCTAAAAGGTTTCTCTGGTGAGACACTCAGATTTTCCTGAATCTGTATTAAATGCTACATCCCATCCCAGTTAGTGGCAGAATTTGAATGTCTTTGAGAATGATGTTTTATTTTTTGAGTTCTTATTCCGTCCCATGAAACAGAAAAGCTATCTCTTCTGGCAACTAAAATTTTCTCCAGTTTTTACAATAGGGAAGCTGCCTAAGGAGTATTCTGCTCTCTGCTTGGAAAAGAGTTTATGAGCTTCATACTAGTTAGATACAGTTTTAAGTTTCCATGAAAGAGAGGTAGAGTGGTGGCAGTGTTTGTATTTTCAAGATAGCAAATTATAGTATTGCCTATAATAGCAATGCAGGTAAGCTTAGGGACCACTGTAAGGTCAAATCTCTCTCACACACACATACACACAAATGCTTCCATACCTGATTTTTGGAACCTATTCCCTAGAGGAGGAACCTGTGAGTAAAAGTTTGCACAGATTTTCTATTTGGTTGGCCTAATAGCAGTATTATTACAATGTGGAATTTTGGAATTTGCCTAGTGATCAACTTGACATCTCCTGCATTTTGATAATAATTAAACCATCTTTTCCTCCCACGAGGAACATGCAATTAGAAGAATATAGAACATATTTTTGGGAGACTGAAAGAAGTTCATTGGAGTTTTAGTTGTAGGCACTGTTCCTATTTTTTAAATCTTCTGCTGTTGTTTCAGGTTTAACATGCACAGAGCAGAATTTTATAACAAAAGCAGCCTTCCACCAAGCTGCAGCTGAACATGGCCTTATTGTTGTTGCTCCCGACACCAGCCCACGTAAGTATAGTGTACCAGTGTATCTCAAATAAACAGTTTGCATCTCTGTTTGCTATTCATAATTCCAGTAACTTTAAGCCACTTCACATCAAGTTTTTTAATACTCAGCATAGCAGTTACAGCATTTCTTCTATTTAGAAGTTGTTAGGAAACAACTATGATGTTCAAGAGTGAACCTTTTACCCTTCAGAATTTAGACTTAGGAGGGAAAGAGGAACTTTTCCCCTACAATTTCCACCTCCCAGATGGCCCTGCCACTATGCCCAATGCTTCGGGATTGACAACATTATCCTCAAAAACAATTGGAGGAACAAAGGTTCTCAACCCTTGTGCTAGTTTGCAAAAGACTAGTAACTAGGATACAGGTCAATAACTGGCAATTGCTAGGCTTTCCATGGAGTAGACCATTTCCTCTTCCCTTCCTTTACGTGCAAAAAGTTGTTTTTCCTCAGAGTGGAATGATTATCATTGTTTAAAATAATGTTTAACTTTTTGATTTTTAACGCATACTAGAAATGCATATTGAAATACAATTGTACAATGAGAATTTTAGAGCTGATACAAATAAAATAACCATCTAGCCAAAGATCTAGGGCAATAATAGACATTCAAAGCTCAGTGGCAGTGGATGCACACCGAATCTCAATGTGATGAAGACCTACACTTAGGAAGCCATGGCTGAAAATTATAATGTGTCGTTATTACTGAACTATTGAGCAAGAGGTCTCTTAAAGTAGGGCTAGGGAATATTTAATCCTCCCAGTGTTCTGCATTACCAATTCCCAGAAGACTTTCCCACCGGACAAGTTGGTTGGGGCTAATGGAAGTCCAAAACATTCACAGGAACAAATATTACCCTCTCATGTGTTAGGAGACAAACAGGTACAGAGATGGTGATGTTTATTTGTTTTTTTCTTACACATTATAACAGCCCAGAGAGCCTTTCTCCCCACACGTTCATTGTCATAGCTGGAGAGGTCAGATTAAGTCCCAATTTTCATCACAGGAACAAGTGAGGAATCCCAGTTATTCATAAAGATCCTGCAATTCTGAATAGCCACCTTATCTAAAAATTACAGTGCAATTTCTGGGTCACTCCTCTCAAACACAAACACATCTGAGGAATATGTGTGATGAAATTTCCCTTTCTACCTTTAGTGAGTGTTTGAGGGCATAGTGGGATTTTTTTGGCTTGCTGTGTGGGAAGAGGCATGATCACCACCAGTTTTGAATTCCTTTCCATGGCAGGCGGATGCAATATTAAAGGCGAAGATGACAGTTGGGACTTTGGTACCGGAGCTGGGTTTTATATAAATGCCACTGAAGAGCCATGGAAAACAAATTATCGCATGTACTCTTACATCAAGGATGAGGTAACTTTCAACTGGATATATATATAGTTGCCTTAACTGAAATGTAGACTGTGGGATGGCTCTATAATTTCCTACAACCCATATTTTGTTTTGTCAAAGGCTTTCATGACTAGAATCTCTGGGCTGCTGCGAATTTTCTGGGCTGTATGGCTGTGTTCCAGAAGCATCCTCTCCTGACATTTTACCCACATCTATAGTATCTTCACAACCTCTGAGGATGCCTGCCATAGATGTGGGCAAGACATCAGTAGAGAATGCTTTTGGAACATGGCCACACAGCCCGGAAAACTCACAACAAACTTTATAATTTTATTCATTTGTTAACCCAAATTCTTTGATTCTGTCCCCACCAAGGTGAGCTGACGCAGCCACCTCACTAAAGCAACTCCGAGCTTGATCTTTATAGTGCCTGACTGCAAAAAATATATATATTCTGGGAACCGTTTTCTTGAATTTTATTATGCAAACAAACCATGAAATAGAAATTTACTAAATACACAGAATAATAAAGTGTCTCTTTCACGGTCAGTAGTATTACTTTTTCACCTCTGTCCTCATTCTGTAAGAGCCTTAAAACTATGCTATGTTTTGTATGTGTGTGCATGCTTTCAAGTTGCTTGTTTACTTATAGTAGACCCAGGGATTTTCAGAGTGTTTCTTAAGCAAGGAATGCTTAGAATTGGTTCTGCCAGTTCCATGCCCTGCAACAAGTTTAACTAACTAGAGCTGGGCCTCTTCGCTTCCAAAGCCAGGCAAACTCTCATGCCTTTAGAGTACTTAAGAAAGCTATGTTATTGTAAATATCTACAAAGAAGATTCCTAACTTTTTTCGACATTTATAGCTAAAATAAATTAAAGATGGCTTGGTGGACAGCATATCTATGCTTTTTACATGTCGTATACAGATAAAGGAATGAGGGAAGAGCTATTAATCTACAGAAATAGAGGGCAGCATGTCTGTTTTCAGCCTGTGCTGATCAGAATATGATGTGCTCACTTCTCTTTCTTTCCTATTGATGTCTTTCAGTTGCCTAAGCTGATAAATGCCAATTTCCCAGCTGACTCTGGAAGAATGTCTATTTCAGGTCATTCAATGGGTGGCCACGGTGCTCTCGTCCTTGCTCTGAAGAATCCTGGAAAATATAAAGTAAGATTTTAAACCTTAAATCATGTCAAATGAAATGAATGAATGTGAAAATAAGGGAAAGAGAAAAAGTATTGGTATGACAAATGTTCTTTGAAATATGATGCATGGAAAGCTGAATTTTTTTTTTATCGTGTCAGAAGCTACTTGAGAAACTGCAAGTCGCTTCTGATGTGAAAGAATTGGCCATCTTCAAGGATGTTGCCTAGGGGATGCCCAGATGTTTTACCATCCTCTGGGAGGCTTCTCTCATATCCCTGCAAGGGAAGCTGGAGCTGACAGACGGGAGCTCACTCCATCTCACGGACTCGAACCACCCACCTTCAGATCAGCAGTTCAGCTAGCACAAAGGTTTAACCCATTGTGCCACCGCAGTGGAAATTAGGTGCTCAGTTACCTGAGAGTTGTCTTTAAATGATTGGTACTTCTTCTGCATGGAATAAAAGTTAAATCTAGGTTATGTTTTCATTTCAACAATCATAACACAAACTTCTTTGGTAGAAGTTGAATTAGATTTTTGTAGGCATTTGTTTTAGATGAGGATGGAAATGTCTTTATAAATGTGAAAATGAATAAACAGTTGTCAAGTTGCCTATGACAATTTTTGCAAGTTCATGCAGTTTGAAAGAATATATGCCTTATAGCAGGGATGTATACCTATATGTCGAAGGAACTATCAGTTTTGTTCATAAATATGCAAATTGTATTGTGAGATAGATACTTGATTAGTAATACATATTTTTTACAAATATGCAGAAACTTGTAATTAGGATGTGTATTTTTTTCAAACAAAATCAACTCAGTTTAAAAAAAAACCCTTAGCAATTAATCTGGAATCTTTTCTGACCACAAAGAAATGCTAAAATATTGCAGGACACAAAAAAGTACCATATTCACGGGGATGTTTGTGGGTACAGAATCAAGGGTGTCCTACAATATCCAGATACCCTGAGACTGAAAATGCAAATTCAACAAAATAAGTCAAAAAATGATCAAGTACTCAGTCTCTTTCTCTTTTTCTCTCTCTCAAAGTACTGTAATATTTCCTTTGTCTATCAAAAAGGTGGGTGGCTGAAATGTGTGATCTCAGATCATCAGGAGCTAATATTTTTGAGCAGGACCTGTATGTCTTTAACTTCCCCTTTCTAAATAGTCTGTTTCAGCATTTGCTCCCATCTGCAACCCTGTTCAGTGTCCATGGGGAAAAAAGGCTTTCAGTGGATATCTGGGATCCAGTGTGAAAGACTGGGAGGTATGTACTGGAAATGTCAGAACTGCACCTACCTAGTAGAAAAATGTCACAGCATGACCATAGTAGAGCCACCAAATTGTTTCAGCCCCTTCAAAGTTAGACAAATGGAAACTGAACCTAACAGACTGCCTCATGGACTTTGCGGAGGGGGGAACAGCTGCATTTACGCTTAAATTCTTAAGGCAATTAGGTGCCTGATCCCATGCCAACACATTTGGCTGGAGAAAAAAGATATACCACCTGGTAAGAAATGCTTTCACCACCCTGTTCAATTCTGAAGTGTTTGCCAAGTTGTGCAGAACTGTAAGAGTTAGCAGATTAATACTGTGTCTGCTCATTTCTGTTTAGACCAAATAACATCATATTCTGTATGACCATAGGATTTTCTTATGCAAGGAATAATCAGAGGGGGTTTGCACATTTCTTCCTACAATACAGCCTACAATCCCTGTTGTTCATTAATGGTCTCGCATTCAACTACTAGCCAAGGCTTAGCTTCCAAGATCAGATGAGATCTGCTGCTTTTAGGGTATTTAGCCTAAGCATCATGCTGGGATAATATTTTAAAGGTAATATTAAAGCTTATTTTTGTAGTTAATGCCCAAATGAGCATGTTCGTTAAAAAGTTTAAAGACACTTATTGCTGGTTTTTACTCTAGTCTGCAAGTTCATTTTTTTCTGGTTGTGCTGATTGCTGATGAGAGAGGAAACTTTCAGAGGGAAAGTGCAAGGTGATGCAAACATTAAAGTGTGCATGTTCCTCCTTGTTGAGGGATAGTCCCCATCATTGCCATTAGAAGCCCATGTCATGCTTTAATGACCCCAGCCTCAGTTGTGCTTCAAATGCAGGCTGACTGCAAATCACATAGACACCGAGCTCCTTTTGTTGGTCTGTCTTTTTTTGGCTGCCATTTCAGGAACATGTAAGGCTGCTGTTGTTTTGAGGGTGGAATGCACCTTTATCTCTTGCAGGCATATGATGCTACGCACATTGTGAAGTCCTATGAAGGCCCCCCTTTGGATATTCTTATTGATCAAGGGAAAGATGATCAGTTCCTTTCAGCAGGGCAGCTACTGCCTGATAATTTCATTGCTGCCTGTACAGAGCGTAAAGTGCCAGTGGTCTTCAGGATGCAGCAGGTAATGCACAGGAAATCCAGGGCTCTTAGCTCTACAGTTTGGTAGCCAAGGCTGATTGATTATGGGTTTTTGCTGAACAGGGACGGGGGAAGGGTATTTATATCAGGTTCTGTTGCAAACAAGGCAGTCCTGAAGTAATTAACTGACAGTACAATATTCATTTAAAGAATTATAATAATTAATTAGAAAAAGATTTCTATAACATGAGCAAACATTGAGAAATCTATCTGGAACAACAAACTTGGAACCTTGATTGATAGAAAAGAATGCATGCATTGCTCCCAATTTGTTTAATAGTTGCATTCGCAAGCTGGAATAATGAAAGAATAAATCAGGCTTCAACCACCAATACATAACATTTTCATGGTAAGCCAAAATTATGGCTTGTTTTATATCAGTAGCTCTCAACCTGTGGGTCCCCAGATGTTTTGGCCCTCAACTCCCAGAATCCAAACAGCTGGTAAACTGGCTGGGATTTATGAGAGTTGTAGGCCAAATCACCTGGGGACCCACAGGTTGAGAACCACTGTTTTATATGAATATCAACACTGTCTTCATCATTTGAAATTGGTACTAATCTAATTTTTTTCTCATACCTAGAACCTCAATAGAGAATTGTTGAGCTTTGTGCATATTTGAAACTTTGATATAGTCTTTATAAGGTTGTTGTGAGGTCAAATATAAAGGGAGTGTTCTGCATCCACAAGAAGTTTGCATGGAGGTGTCCTGATCTTACTGGGAAAAGAGTTGATAGGAACAGTTGATAAAGACTTTAATAAAAGAACTCCTCCTAATCTAACTGGCAAAAGTCTCTTAAAAGGTTGGGGATTTGCTCTAACAGTGATCTTTGCCTACTAGCCTGTTGTTTTGTCTTCTTTGTTCTGTGTTTTCAATCAAAGCTTACAGAACCAACTGTTCAATTGTTTAATTGTTTAACTTCTGTTGATCAACCATTGCCTATCAATCTTGACTTGGAATATTGTTAGCATCTTAACTCCTCTTAGGGAGGGGGAAGGGAATATCTTAAAGGGAAGGGAGGGGCTAACTCTGGATCCCTCCCATAATGGCTATTAACAATATGGAGGCTAACCTCTCCTAACTAAGAAGGAAAACAGAGGAGGTTTCTGTGGGGGCAGGACAGGGAGACACATACCTGCATTTTATTTACAGTTGGTTTCTATGGCTGAGTGAGGATTCAAAACCTTGCCTCCTGGAATCTATTGCGGTTTAGTCCCAATTTGTGTTTTATTTTGTTGCAGAAATTGCAAAAAAAATAAAAAAAAACCCTATACTACTCCAAATCAAAAATGCTTCTGGACTTTTTTCTGTGTTTGAAGTTTTTATATCTGATGGATTTTTTGTATTTGGACAGTATATATTTTCAAAGAGAAGGAGACCGATGGTTAGCTTCCGGTCTGAATAAAGGTCAGTCTAGATCTCTAGGCAGGTGCTAAACCACTGCTTGGAGTGCTACATAGAAGACTAGGGTACTTTGATTAGCTCATCTGGGAGCAAAACAAAGCCTTGCAAAGTGGCATGGAATACATTAGGAAGGACCTGGAGAAATAGTTTTCCCATCCCTGTTCTAAATCACCATCTGGAACAGTGCTGTAAAAAACGTAGTTTCCTAACAGACTGACATTTCACTTCAGGTAAACAGCTTGGCCTCTGAAAATGAATGCTCCTTTCTTCTTTTTCACAGGGCTATGATCATAGCTACTTCTTCATAACGACATTCATTAATGACCATATCAAACACCATGCAAAATACCTCAACGCTTGACTGAGTACTCGCCCTGGGCATCTCCCGAGATTATAAAATAGCTGAAGGAATCAGTGGAAACAAACAAGAGAAGTTGTGTGGATAATTAGTGCCTACTGCAATGAGGTCTTGATTTTCTGTTTCCGAATAAAATCTTCTTAATTTTGAATTAATCTCTCTTGGGATTATCACTGTTACAGTTTATTAAACGGTAAAGCCAGAAGCAGTACTGGAAGTTTTAACAGTGCCACTACTACACTAACCGCAAACAAAAGCAACATTATCCTGCTGTAGCTAAAGAAAGATTCTTAGACATATTTCTGTCTGCTTGTGGCTTGTAGCCTTCGACAAGGTCCCCCATGACCTTCTGGCAAACAAACTAGTCCAATGTGGGCTAGGCAAAACTACGGTGAGGTGGATATGTAATTGGTTAAATGGACAAACCCAGAGGGTGCTCACCAATGCTGCCTCTTCATTATGGAAAGAAGTGACGAGCAGAGTGCCACAAGCAAGGTTCCGTCCTGGGCCCGGTCCTGTTCAACATCTTTATTAATGACTTAGATGAAGGGTTAGAAGGCATGATCATCAAGTTTGCAGACGACACCAAATTGGGAGAGATAGCCAATACTCCAGAAGACAGGAGCAGGATACAAAACGATCTTGACAGATTAGAGAGATGGGCCAAAACTAACAAAATGAAGTTCAATGGGGACAAATGCAAGGTACTCCACTTTGGCAGGAAAAACAAAATGTAAAGACACAGAATGGGGGACAATGCCTGGCTTGAGAGCAGGACGTGTGAAAAAGATCTTGGTTAGACCACACCTGGAATATTGTGTCCAATTCTGAGCACCACAATTGAAGAGAGATGTTGACAAACTGGAATGTGTCCAGAGGAGGGCGACTAAAATGATCAAGGGTCTGGAGAACAAGCCCTATGAGGAGCAGCTTAAAGAGCTGGGCATGTTTAGCCTGAAGAAGAGAAGGCTGAGAGGAGACATGATAGCCATGTATAAATATGTGAGAGGAGGTCACAGCAAGGAGGGAGCAAGGTTGTTTTCTGCTTCCCTGGAGACTAGGACCCGGAATAATGGCTTCAAACTACAAAAAAGGAGATTCCATCTAAACATGAGGAAGAACTTCCTGACTGTGATAGCTGTTCAGCAGTGGAACTCTCTGCCTCGGAGTGTGGTGGAGGCTCCTTCTTTGGAAGCATTTAAACAGAGGCTGGATGACCATCTGTCAGGGGTGATTTGAATGCAATATTCCTGCTTCTAGGCAGGGGGTTGGACTGGATGGCCCATGAGGTCTCTTCCAACTCTATGATTCTATGTAGGTGGTTACACGTACCTGCTTGTAACAGGGATGAAGGATTTAGGAAGATCCTAGTATACACTATTAAGAAATTGTATACAGATACAATTCTGAAAAGGTGACATTAGATCCTATATTCAAAACTCAATAGTGATGGGAGCAAACTAAGCAATTGCAACTCATTAGATGGTCTTGTATTAGTCACACTCTCAGCTTAACCAACCTCACAGAGCTGTATTAGCATAAGTTGGGCTCACACTTATAATTATTATAACTCCTTAACTGGGTGCTAGCCAGAGATGCAAAAAGGAGCAGCAACTATAGTGACAGCAACCCTCCAGATGTGGCAATGAATAAGACTCTTCTGTACATCATATTCATGATGTGCAGTGGCTCAGCAGCCATGAACAGTCACATGGGATTGAGCAGTTAACATACATTTACTGCATACGCATGCACACGCACACACACTACATTCACATGAGAGCTGCTGCCTACCCGTAGTGTTGCCTATTTCACCAAAACAGCAAAATGATGTCCTTGAGCACTATGTTAGTAAAGAAGATTTTATTATGTTTTGGAATGGAGACAGTATAACAGTAATTGCTGCATTAAACAAACACATAATGATGCCTGCTTGGCTTAACTACCCTGTTACATTTACATTCAGAATGGTGTGGGGGAGAGGGGAGACATGAAATCTTGCCTAATTTGTAATTGGGCGTGAAAAATGTCAACAAACAAATCATTTCTTGTTTGTAGCTAAATCACACATTACATTTCTGACTATAAGGTCAGGATGGCATTATAGAAAATGTGGCAAAACAACATGCATCCATTGTCAAATAAATTAGGATTTTGAAACAAATTGAAAAATGATATGATAAGAAAACTGGCTTACTCCAGACTCCTGTCCTTGGAAGAGGGTTAGAACAAATAACAGGCTTTTTCAACTGATTTTTGCACTGAAGTTGTACAATTCAACTCACCAAGATTTTGAACGATGCACAATGTTATTGGTTGGTTCTTTATTCATCAACATTGATATCTTTCACTGAGAGGTAGCTCTGGAGTAGTACTCCTGGTAGCAGGTTGGTGAGCAGGAGCAAAACAGGTAAGGAAGCCTAAGTCCATACTCGTTTTTATAAGCACAAATGAACTGAAGGCCGTCTCCATACAGTGGTCCTGGGCAGCAATCACAGATCCTGAAGCTAAAAAGTGAGGGAAGCCAGAAATATTAGATGGTCTTTATGTTCAACCTGCCAAGTGGGGAAAGGGAATATAGCCTGTGCTCCAAACAAACAGAAGATTCTGCTGTGTTTCATGCATTTCACATACGCCCTTTCACTGCAATTTCCCCGTATTGCAAGTTGATCCTGAGAGAACAGAAGAAGTTTACCAAAGATCACCAGTGAGTTTGCAGCAAAAGTGAGACTTGAAGAACTTCCCAGTGCACCATTTTAAGTATCATCTTTCAAAATGCAATCTCCAGTCATATATAGGACTGTAACTTGAGTAAACTTCATGCAAGTCATTCTCAACCCATTCGTTCCACAGTGTAGCTGTGATAACAAGGAATTAGAAAGATATGCACCATACCGAGATCCTTAGGCCCCTTCTACACTGCCATATAATCCAGATTATCAAGGCAAATAATCCACATCTGCTTTGAACTGTATTATATGAGTCTACACTGCCATATAATCCAGTTCAAAACAGATAAATCTAGATTTTATATGGCAATGTAGAAGGGGCCTTAGAGAGAAGCTGGGCCAAAAGAAATCAGTTTGCATCCCATAGGGGAGTTAAGAAGATGAAACCAAGTGTTATGCATTTGTAACTGCTTGGTTTTCATGATATCTATGTGTATCCTAATTTTGGGAACATGTTTGTTGTTGTTTTATGTCTTCATGTCATTTCCAACTCATAGTCACCCTGACGGTGTGTGTCATTTGCCCACTTGGGGGTTTTCATGGCAGAGCAGGGAGTTAAATCCTATCCCCAGAGTCATAATCCAATGCTCAAATCACTAGGCCATGCTGAGGGCACTTCTACACTGACCGTATAATGCAGTTCAAAGCTAATTCAAGACTGTAATGGCCACAAAATGCACATGATAATTTGAGTAGTAAACCCCTTCTTCAGGGAGTCCCAGAGGTGTCCCAGGGCACTAGATGTGTCTACAGACCCAATGACCTTGGCCTAATTCAGGCAGCATTGATAAAATGTTCAAATTTGATCACTGCATCACTTCACTTGAAGTCTTGGCTGTATTGAGCTGAGCTACGCCAACTTATGCTAAACCAGATACCAGAGAAGGAAGAACAAGAGACAGCAGAAGAAGAAGAACAAGAAACAGAAGAGGAAGAGGAAGAAGAAGAAGAGGAGGAGGAGGAGGAGGAGTTGACCAAAATAACAAAAAGTATGGCTATAAACATTGTATTCTTAGTCATATTTTTCCTGTATAACTTAAATTGAGGAACATTTTATCTTATCAGCACAGTTTATATTGTGGCTTCTGGTACAATGTGTTTGAAATATATGCATTCATGGGAAATTGTGGCAACATCGTAAAGTACATCATTCTGCCAGGATACTTATTAACTGTGGATGTATATAGCAAGTTAAGCCCTTCCTATTCTGGCATGGGTCTCTTGCTCAGGAGAACCTTTTCGGTCACACAATCATTGGACAAAACTTGTTTTGCAACTAACAGTTCCCTGGCAATGTGTGATAATTATCAAAGTCTCCGTTTTACTTACTTGCACAGTATTTCCTCAATTTTCTTTGGGATGTGACGATGCTTTTTCCACATCTTATGCTTGGCAAAACAATGAGCAGCCAGGTCAGTGAGTCGTTGTGGCTGAAGCTGGCAGATTTCATTCCAGAAGTAGGGATGTAAGAAGTTATTTTCCAACTTCAGGCGTTTCAAGAAGTTAAGTTTCAGTACCGAGCAAGGCAAAACAGTGATGAAATTCCCTTCTATGTTGAGGTATGTAAGGGCACTGAAAGTTCACAAGCAAAAGGACATTCCTCAAGTGGGTTGTGCGTATCTCCACCATCACATACAATGAGGAGAAAATCTCACTATGTAACACAAATTTTGTTCCTAGGTTATAAATGTCATTTCCTAATTGTTTGTATCATAACAACATGGAACATGTTTGTTAAACTGAAAAAAATGATTTTTGCGGGACATCCTGCAGCATATTTTGCTATAGTTTTTCAATGAATATCTTATAGAGTCTCAAGCAATTCAACATAAGTTGTGACAGCAACAAAAAGTTTCTGGAGTATAACAAATATTTTCAAAGTAAGTACCACACAATTAAACAGGAAAAAACACTTTCAAACCTGGAACAGATTTTTTTCCAAATGTTGTCACATAGTGTAATTTCCATGTATTTACCTCCCCATTTAAACCATGTATTTACCTTCTCCCCCTTGTTTCACTCCGTTCATTGATTGGCACAGGGAAAAGCTAGTTCCACTATTACTTAGATGACTGGAAAGAAGTACAATGCATATCTCATGGTGTAAGAAGGAAAGGTTTAAATGTCTTTGCATACCGAGATGATTATGAAACTCAGCAAGCAAGCCTGCTAATAATCTCAATTGGGGTAGGAAGTATGAAATTCTAATGTTGTTTCACTGTACCTCCCAACACGGCTCATCATTATTATGCTGGACAGAGCTACGGGGAGTTATAGCTCTGCAACATATAGGGTTACTGCATCACACAGTCTCTCCCTGAGTCTCCAGGCCTAGACTTTCTTATTTGGCTTTCATGGCATTGGAGATAATCTCTTGGTGAGAGAGATTCCTTGAGAACTGCAGCAATATACTTTCCCGATTTGTGATACTTGCTGTTTCTATTTTAAATGTTCACTCTTGGCTGATGCTTGATGTCTCTTCTGACACCATCTTTGTAACAACAGCATTACCCAGCTCTTATAGCATCACTAGAAATCTTGAGATTTCAGGTTATATCCCTGAAATCTCAAGACCTGGGACAGACCTGCCCTGGAGAGCAACAGGTATATCTATCCCAGGTCCTGAATCTAGTGGCTAATTCCAACCAGAGTTGACTCAATGAGTCAATAGGATTTATGTATGTGCTGGTTGGCAATTCTGCAACCCATTCAGTGGGTTTAGTCTGACTACAATTAGAAATTGAAGGCAGGTCTCCAGTTTGTTATCACAAGTAGCCTTTAGGAGCAAAATAATTGCCTAGTCCTGTTAGAATATGCCTTTCAAATCTCAAAAGCAGTTTCTTCCAAGCACCCATTTGAGATTTTAAGCCAAACCTGAGATCCAGTGCAAGCCCTGCTGATGTTATTAAGCCTGGCACATTAAAAGCCTCAAACACAGTTGCTCAGAGGATGCAATTCAAATTATAAACCCTTAAGGCCCTTCCAGACAGGCCTTATATCCCAGGATCTGATCCCAGGTTTCCTGCTTTAAACTGGATTATATGAGTCCACATTGCCAGATAATCTGGGATAAACACAAAACCTGGGATCAGATCCTGGAATATAAGGCCTGTCTGGAAGGGCCCTTAGTCTAATAAATAAGGAAATATTTCTTGGGTTGGAAATTAACATTTTCCAGCTCTTCGCTGTGCAGAAAGAAGTGCCCCAGAAATGTCTTTGACACCGTGACAAGCACTGCCTTTTAAGAACACGAGAGGTTCTAGTCCAGCAAAAGACAGTGGTCCATGTTCGGTATTGAAACAAAAACTGTAATAGCAGCTGCTGCAAAGCAAGGAGTCATGAACAGGCAGTTAAACCACACAAACACATCAAAGCAAAATTCTCCACCTTGCCCCAAGAAGCAAAGAAAAGGGTCCAGACCCTAACAGCTGGGTACTCTACAGTGAACCATCACTCCTGACGTGTCTTTATCTACTACTAGGAACTATTTATAACTGCAGTTCATACAAAATGATAGGTTTCTATAATGTCCCAAACACAAGCATAAATTGGGCAGAAGATTTGAAGTAAAGCCTAATTGTCAAACACAGAGTTCGGGATTATTTTGGGTGAATTGAGAATGAATCCAGTCCAGAAAATGAAGAGGAGGACAATTATCCTTGCTTTCCAAGTTCAGGGCAGTTTTAGTAAATCCATACTTTTCTTAAATGTACATCCCATAAAATACTGGTATGAAACATTGGCCCTTTATATGTTTAGGCATGCATTTACATCAGCCAGATCAAAAATGACCAATGGGAGAAGATTATAGAAGTTGGAGTCCATAAACATCCTGACAGCCAAATGTTTACTCATCTCTGTCATAAAGAGAGTAAAGTCTGAGTCAGTGAGAAATGTTGTCAGCTCCACATCTCAATCAAACCAACAGTTGGTAGACAACAAGGAAGGGGAAGATTAAAAAAAGGAAAAACACGATCGTACCTGAGATTTCCAATATCATGAGGGATAGTTTCAAGTTCATTATAGGAAACATCAAGGCTCTCAAGGTTTGTCAAAGCAAACAGCCTAGAGAAAGAGGAACCAACTATATCAGAAGCCTCTGAAACTGAACATTCACATGTAAAACTTTATAATTTAAAGCATGTCTTAAATACAGAAAGTACAGAATAAAAAGGACGCTGTTTTGAGCTATCCAACTTGCTTTGAGCCAAACAACAACCAAAAAGATGGGGAGGTATTGCATAAACCTGTAATAAACATACTTGCTTGGAGCAGCGTGTGCAAATAAGGAAACAGAGATGATTCTATAGAAAACAGAAAGATCACAAATAACCCTGTGGAATGGTACAGACCAGCCAATTTATTGCTGCATAATATTAATGGATCAAAATTCTCGAAAGATACATGGTTTGTTTGTTTGTTTTTTTGCAGCAGAAGCAGCCAAATAACACTGACAATAGACAAAGCCATATCACTTTCAAAGGTACCACATGAATGGGAACATGCTAAAATAGATTTGTTTGTGGTATAGCAAATTAATTTGAGCAATAGTAATTGATTAATTTTGGGATCCTTGTAGTAAGTTACACAATAAAGGTTTTTTTTAAAAAAAACCCAAGCTGTGTGCTATTGTTTTTAATTAATAGGAGGAATGGGAGATGTTTTGTAAACTAACTATACGTAAATGGACAAAATCTGGCTACCAGTATTTTAAAAAAACTCTAAAATCAAGACAGTAAATAAAGAACAACAATCAAAAACAGGGGAATTCCGGACAAGAAACAATCAGGGCCAGCTAATCACCTCCCAACAAAGGATTCCCCCAGGAAACCTTATGAAGCTAGCTTTGAACTGCATTAAATGGGCAGTATAGGGCCTTCGTCAACATCCTTTTTCTTTGCTCTTTTGTTGCCAGCTTCACTGCCAGGTTCTCTGCTGTCAGATATCTGAGATCATGTTTTAGTTGTAAGAACAGTGACATCTGAAGATGGTGAAGGGATCAATCATACTGAAAGATCGGTCTATGAGAACAAACTTGGCAGAAGAGCATTTCTGCTGGAAGCAGCAGCATTGTAACTTCCTACGAGCAGCACATCATTCAGTTAGAAGAACTACAGTGGTCAACATATTTAGAGAAAATCTTTTTGTATAAAGACACTCTCAGTTGTTAATATTCCCCCCTATTGTCCCTCCTATCTAATCTAGTATTTAGGACCGGGCTGGGGCGCAGCTAGCTGATAGTCAGCTGCATTAAATCACTACTGATTGAGAGGTCATTAATTCGAAGCCAGCCCAGGTCAGAGTGAACTTCTGGCTATTAGTCTAGCTTGCTGTCAACCTATGCAGCCCAAAAGACAGTTGCATCTGTCAAGTAGGAAATTTAGGTACCGCTTTTTACAGGGAGGCTAATTTAACTAATTTACGATACCATAAAACATTCCAGCAGCGTACAGAAGAATGTGGAAATACTCCATCAAAGGACTTGGTGTCACAAGTGGACAGTGAAGCGGCAGCTCCCTCTGTGGACGAATCGAGCCATTATCGAGCATACCCTCATGAAGCCAGAAAAGCTGGAATGTTAAATTGACTCTGTGTCTGTCTACATAGGTTGTATGTCTAATTGGCATTGAATGTTTGCCACATATTTGTGCATTGTAATCTGCCCTGAGTCCCCTGCAGGGTGAGAAGGGCGGAATATAAATATTGTAAGTAAATAAATAATAAAATTAATAAATCACAACTCTACCCAGCTGGAAGAGAAGTTAGCAAATTGAAGGAGATAACCAAACATTTAAGACTCGCCATCTGGTTGATTTCTTCAGGGATGAATTTTATGGGGTTGTTTCGAAGCTTTAGCACCTCTAAGTGTTTGAGATTAAACACCTGCAAGAAGAAAAGTGAACAGGAGAGATTATTGAGATAGAACATTCACCTAAGTGAGAAAATAAATATGCATCCTAATCCAGGAAGTTACATGGGCTGGAAACCGAACCAGGGTTTGTTAATGTTCACCTACACCTTCCAAATGTGGCTTTTTTCACTGTCTGATAGTTGGCATTGCATAATAATCACATTCCTCTTCCCCTTTTTCTTCTTCTTGTAGATATGTTGATACAATACATGTAAGCTTGACTTAGGACAAATGTTTTTGTGATACTGTCTAACTTCCAGAACATTTTACGTTAAAAAAACCGGATTTCTGCTGAAAAAGAAATAAATAATAGACTTTTGCTGAAACGCTGCACAAAAAATATGGAGTTATTTTAATGTCATCCCCTTCTCATGGTATCTCCCAGAATGGTTTACACTTTCCACATATCCTAGCAATGCCATTGTCTTTGGATTACCAACACAGGGGATTTGGTTTAGGATACTGGATGTGCAGGTACATCTGTACCAGGAGCTCCAATTTTGTTTGCTTTGCATTTAATGTTTGTTGCAGTCCTAAGTTTCAGGGACTCTGCAGATAGGTGGCTTCTTTTGGCTGCAATCACAGGGCAAGCCACCTGTCAATTATAGTTAGGTTCCCTGGTCCCGCCCCCTTTGGGTTTTTGGAGGGAATAGGAGCCAGTTTGAGTTCAGTCCACACAGAGAAGCCTTTCGCACAGGACATAAAATGAAGAGCTCCTGTAGAAAGCTTCGTCTTTTATGGCTTGGCCGGGGAGATATACAGGCCACAGCTTGGCCGGGTTATACAGCCCACAACTTGGCCGGGGAGAAAGGTCCCGTGGCTTGGCCGGGGAGATATACAGCCTACAGCTTGGCCGGGGTTATACAGCCTACAGCTTGGCCGAGGATCATACAGTCTTACAGCTCCTTTGCTGAAGGACTTCAGTCAGCTATCACCGAAACCTGAACTCCTTTTCCTTGGAAGTCTACAAAGCTCTGCTTGGTAAGGGTCGCTCGCGGAAGCCAGACGCAGTTGGTACCGGGTGCAGGGGCTCCACGCCAACAGAGGCAAGTACAGACTGCCCAGATTAGAAGATAAGGATTTCCCCATTAGTTAATTACAGTTAAGAAGATAGTGCCTGTTCCCAGTGAACAAGATTGCGAGAGCCAATAGACTGTTAAGAAAGCCTGAAAGTACCTGTTTGTTTTCATCAATAAAGAACTTTGTTGGACTTACTTTAAGCAATCTAAAGACTCTGTTTGGGGGAATCTAAGGACCTTTAATCTGAGGCAGCCCCGGCGTCCCGTTGGGCACACAGAATTTATGTCCTGCCTACAGTCTAATGCACAGGTCCAGCATGCGACAGCACACTGGATATGGGATATCCTATACTAGATGGGACTCCTGGGACCCCTACTTTGCATTGAACTAATGTAAATTAGCTGTTAACAGCTCCAACCAATGAGTGGTGATAAATGCAGAAAAGGGTTAGTTTAACTGGTTCTTTACAAAACTGATAAGTATCTAGAAATTAGATGGGCATGGGCATGTGTGTTTCAAGCCATAGATGTGTTCAGTTTTTTTTTAAAATGACTTTGTTGAAATAAAACACAAATATACTCACCTCTTTGGGAAAGGAGCACAGGCAATTGAATGACAGGTTAAGATACACCAAAAAGTCTGCCAAAGGTAAGAGATCAGGAAGCTGAGACAGAAAATACGCCTATCGGGGGAAAGGAAAGAAAACAAAATTGCAAGCACTTACATTATATTACACTTAATGCACTTTCAAACTGGTTTTGAAGAACGTGGTTTCATTGTGCAGATGATTACATAGGAAATCCTGGAACCAGATTGGCTGGATCTACAGTGCCCTATATTCCAGCATCTGACCCCAGATCATTATATGAGTCTACTCTACCAGATAATCTGGAATATACAGATAATCTGGGATCAGACCCTGGGATAAAGGGCAGTGTAGACCCCGCCTTTGAGGCCATGATGGTGATGACACAAACCACAAAGCACTGGTACACATGAAGGGCTTTCTTTCATATGCTTTTGTGATAGTTTGTTGTCTGGTGGCCACCACAATTTCAAGCTAGCTTCAAATCGCATTATTTATTTATTTATTTATTTATTTATTTATTTATTTATTTATTAATGCGCTTGTATACCGCTAATATCTCAGCCTAAATCGGCGACTCATTGCAGTTTACAACACTTAAAAAACAACAATATTCAATTTAAAAGCATAAAACACATAAACCATACAAAATTATTGGGCCACCAATAACAATCCAAATGCATCTCGTAACTGGAATCGCAATCCAAATTCATCGTCTATGGTTACCAATCCTTAATCATCAAGATTCGTTTCGTCGGGTTATCCGAATGCTTGTTCAAACATCCATGTCTTCAGTCTTTTCCGAAATACCATCAGCGAGGGGGCTGATCTTACCTCTATAGGGAGGGTGTTCCAAAGCCGAGGGGCCACCACAGAAAAGGCCCTGTCTCTCGTTCCCGCCAGCCGCACCTGTGAAGCCGGCGGGATAGAGAGCAGAGCCTCCCCAGAAGATCTTAGGGTCCTGGTGGGCTGATAGGCTGAGATACGTTCGGATAGATAAGTTGGGCCAGAACTGTTTACATTACATGGTCCATGAAAAGAAGTGAAGCTGACTAAGACAGAAGTCTCCAAATCCCACCTTTTCCGGTGTCCCTATGGGAGTACAGTAGAAATCCCATTTGGGCTATCAGAAGCATCTTAAAAAAATAGGTGAGGAAAATCAGCTAAAATGAAAAAGTAACAGAAGGAATGCATCTGTACTTTAAGACAGTACCTTAAGACTCAGCCCAGTTCTTCTATATGTTAAGCAAAGGGAACCTGCCATTTCAGCCTTTGCTTTTAATTGAATCTCCTCCTCCTCCTCCCATGACAGAGGCTTACATGCAACTCCAGAGATGAAGGTTGCAGAAAAATCCATGTCTTCTATTGATTCTGCAATAAATGAAACATGAGCTATTTAATAAGGCGGGTAATAGCATCTTTTCAAGCCACTGACAATAGCAATTTGAAAAATAAAAAGTTGTGGAATATAACAGACAGTAGAAGACTAAGGCTCTATGTACACAGGCCGAAAATCCAAAATTTCAGATGACGTTTCAAGATAATCTATTCCAACCTCGAGTCAACCTGATTTTCCAGGTTTAATCCAAGTTTAAAAAATACTTCCAAAGATGTCAGAGAAGGTCTGGACCATTGAAGGTATGGGCCTGTGGAGACAAACACATCTGGGATCACCATCCAGGAACTGCATGTATAACATTATAGCACAACAGTGCCGTTTTGGTCATGTGCCATTACACTATTAACTAAAACAAAGTTAAAGAGAGGAAGTGAATCAATAACTTTTAGTTCTGATATACACTGAAATGGGAATAAAATGTTGAAACTGGTGCTGGGAATAGTTAGAAAATAGTCAACAACGAAAACATATTTTGTTTTTTGTTTTAGTATGAGAAGCAGAGCATCAAATACTCCAACTTCCTGATACGTTTGTCCTCTGAAGGAGTCCTTACTTAGGATATTATGTAAGGCTAACATGCAAGAATAATACTGATCATACTCAGCTATATTTTTCCATTTCAGAACATTTTTTCTAATGTTTTTTTTTTGTGTCAGCAGTGATTTGAGAAACTGCAAGTCACTTCTGGTGTGAGAGAATTGGCCGTCTGCACAGACGTAGCCCAGGGGATGGCTGGATGTTTTACCATCCTGTGGGAAGCTTTTCTCATGTCCCCATATGAGAAGCTGGAGCTGACAGACAGGAGCTCATCCCACTCCCCAGATCTGATCCACCAACCTTTTGGTCAGCAGTCCTGCCGGCACAAGGCTTTAACTCATTGTGCAACCAGGGCTCCATTTCCTAATATTGAACAGTGTATAGTGTATTACAGCATGTCTCTCAGCTATCTCAGTATGTGACAATGCACAGCATGCCCTTTTAGTTTTGGTGGGTTGTTGTAGGGTTTTTTGGGCTATATGGCCATGGTCTAGAGGCATTCTCTCCTGACGTTTTGCCTGCATCTATGACAAGCATCCACAGAGGTTGTGAGGTCTGTTGGAACTAGGAAAAAGGGGTTTATATATCTGTGGAATGGCCAGGGTGGGACAAAGGACTCTTGTCTGCTGGAGCTAGGTGTGAATTTTTCAACTGAC
>NW_026844366.1:210474515-210597015 GCF_025583915.1 Anolis sagrei ordinatus | reverse complement strand
CGATGAATATAGGAACGGAATTATGGATGACGAATTGGATCACGACTCTAGTTACCAGACGTTAATGTGTTGTTATTGATGTATCATTACTTTGTATACTATGCTGTTAATGGTTTTTAAATTGTATGTTGTTATGATTGACTTTCTGCTCTTGTTGTGAACCGTGTTGAGTCGCCTACGGGCTGAGAAACTGCGGTATACAAGCAAAGTAAATAAAATAAAAAAATAAATATCCTCAAATATTCTTTAATTTTTTTCAGATTTTGAAAACAAATTCTACTGGGGCACTAGAGAGAGAAGGATAGTCAATGTTATGTGGGGAGGTTGAGGGAGGAAAGCCATTTCCCCTGTTTTTGCTGGTTATCCCCCCCCCCCCCTTCCTATATAATAAACAACGGTTGTTTCCACAATGGGGACATGGGTGGGAGAATAACAGGAAAATGGGGGTGGGGTGGGAGGGAAATGATTTTCCTCCTTGAACCCACTCTCATCAAATAGACCAGGGGTCCTCAAACTAAGGCCCAGGGGCTAGATACGGCCCTCTAAGGTCATTTACCCGGCCCTCGCTCAGGGTCAACCTAAGTCTGAAATGACTTGAAAGCACACAACAACAACAATCCTATCTCATCAGCTAAAAGCAGGCCCAAACTTCCCACTGAAACACAAATAAGTTTATATTTTTTAAAATTGTTTTTCATTTTAATTATTGTATTGTTTTGAAGTGGGTTTTTTTTGCAATACAAATGAGATATGTGCAGTGTGCATAGGAATTTGTTCATTTTTTTTCAAATTATAATCCGGCCCTCCAACCGTTTGAGGGACTGTGACCTGGCCCTCTGTTTACAAAGTTTGAGGACCCCTGGTATAGACTATCCTTCTCTCTCTAGCACCCCCTAGTGGCCTCCACCCAATGGAAAAGTAACTCCTCAGCTACCCAAATTCATGATGTTGTGAACAAAGCTTTGCAGATAATATCAGTAATAGCTAAAAGAGAAACAGAGGCAGGCATGTAGCTGGGGGGTGGGGTGGGGTTGAGGGGCTTCAGCCCCCCCCCCGAAATTCTCAGGGTGGCCCACAAGAAGGTCTTACTGGTACAGTGTGATCTTGGACTCATCGCTGAGCCTGGAGCCCCAGGTTTCAGCGGTGACCAGGGGAGCATTTGCACAGTTAAAACTTGTGCGCCAGCTGCGCCCGTACCTTGGGAAGTCTGACTTGGCCACGGTAGTCCACGCTCTGGTTACATCCCGCATAGACTACTGCAACGCTCTCTACGTGGGGTTGCCTTTGAAGACTGCTCGGAAGCTTCAAATGGTCCAGCGTTCGGCAGCCAGGTTGCTAACAGGAGCGGCACTCAGGGAGCATACTACTCCTCTGTTGCACCAGCTCCACTGGCTGCCAGTTTGCTACCGGGCACAGTTCAAAGTGCTGGCTTTAGCCTATAAAGCCCTAAACGGTTCTGGCCCTACTTACCTCTCCGAACGCATCTCCTCCTATGAACCAACTAGGACACTAAGATCATCTGGGGAGGCCCTGCTCTCTGTCCCACCTGCATCACAGGCGCGCTTGGCGGGGACGAGAGACAGGGCCTTCTCAGTGGTGGCCCCTCGGCTGTGGAACGCCCTGCCTGCAGATATCAGATCGGCCCCCTCCCTGCTGGCGTTTTGGAGGAAAGTGAAGACCTGGCTGTTTGAACAAGCATTTGATTAAACAGTGTAATTGAACATAGGAATACGGAATAATGGATGACGAGACTGGATTCTGATTTTACTGTTGAGGCGCTAATGATTGTTATACTGATGTTAATGATTTATGTGATAATTGTTTTTAATTGCCCTATACTTGTTTTGTGATATTTTGTACTGATGTTGTTCACCGCTTTGAGTCGCCTGAGGGCTGAGAAAAGCGGTATAGAAATAAAGCAAATAAATAAATAAATAAATAATAGACTGTTATGTTTATTCATACCATGATCTGATCACCATGCGCAATATATCTCATATGCATTGGGCTATTGGGATAAAGATACAAAATGTTTGCTAGGGTAGATCCTCACCCCCCCCCCCCCCCCCCCCCCCCCGAATCAAAATCCTGGCTATGGGCCTGAACAGAGGGATTCAATTCAGTGCTAAATAACACTAGAAGCATCGAAATGCAACATACTGTACCTATTAGTATCAAGCTCCCAGGTTTTCGTCGTTCCACAAGGGGTAGCTCATCATAGGAGAATATTATGCTCGAGAATGTTTCAGGGCCTCTTCTCTCTACAGCAATCAGCTGGCTAGTGAGTACTTCATAGTTGTGACTAGAAAGGATGGGCTTTCTAATGTCAGATGCCAAAGACCGAAGATGAAAACCAGTTACTAACATAGCCAGGCCTCGTAGTATAAAATCTGAATCTAAATATGGGCGGTCTCTCAGGGCAGGAATCCGAAAGCGAAGTGGTATACGACGTTTTTGCATTGGGAAACTAGGAGGCCCGCTAGTCTGCAGAGGAATAATAAAATCTCTCTTGGGAATTCGTATTCCAAAATCATAGTCTGGAAAACACAGAAGAATTGGTTGCTTCTTCTCTGGCACTGCAAGCTGGACGTCATCTGTCTCTGAAGTTTTTTTGAATTCTTTCTCTTCTTCAATCGCATCTATTGTGTAGAATTGTATATGTGAAAGAGGGAAAGAGAAGAAGAAAGAATATTAGAGAAATCTAAAGTAGCATTGCACACACACAAACATATAGTGAGCCCTTGGTATCCAATGGGTTTTTTTCCACGATTTTTGTGGATACCAGAGTCTGCAAATGCTCAAATCTCATTATATACAATGGTGTGGTAAAATGGTGTCCCTTATATAAAATGGCAAAAATTACGGTGTGCTTTTTGAATTTTTGAATATTTTCAAGCCATAGATGTTTGAATTCATGTTTGCAGAATCCACAGATACAAAATTTACAGGAGGAGTTGAAATTTTCAGGGGGGGGGTTGAAATTTTCGCGGGGGGTTGAAATTTGGGGGGGTTGAAATTTTCACCAGGGGGGTTGAAATTTTTGGGGGGTTTGAAATTTTCATGGGGGGGTTGAAATTTTCACGGGGGGTTGAAATTTTCATGGGGGGGGTGAAATTTTTGCAGGGGGGGTTGAAATTTTTGCAGGGGGTTTGAAAGTTTCACCAGGAGGGTTGAAATTTTTGCGGGGGGGGGGGTTGAAATTTTCGCGGGGGGGGTGGGGGGGGTTGAAATTTTCACGGGGGGTTGAAATTTTCATGGGGGGGGTGAAATTTTTGCAGGGGGGGTTGAAATTTTTGCAGGGGGTTTGAAAGTTTCACCAGGAGGGTTGAAATTTTTGCGGGGGGGGGGTTGAAATTTTCACGGTAGGGTTGAAATTTTCGTGGGGGGGGGTTGAAATTTTCATGGGGGGGGTTGAAATTTTCACGGGGGGTGAAATTTTTGCAGGGGGGGGGTTGAAATATTTGCAGGGGGTTTGAAAGTTTCACCAGGAGGGTTGAAATTTTTGCGGGGGGGGGGGGGAAATTTTCACGGGGTTGAAATTTTTGGGGGGGGTTTGAAAATTTCAGGGGGGTTGGGGGGGGTGAAATTTTTGTGGGGGGGGGGGTGAAAAGTTTGGGAGGGTGGGGGGGTAGGGGGAGGGGTTGAAATTTTCAGGGAGGGGGGTTTGAAATTTTCACAGGGGGGGGGGTGAAACCTGCCTCCTAGCTCACGCTGAAGCAAAGAATACAGCAGGGGGCAGAGCAGCCTTCAATAGCCTGCAGCTCCGCCCCTGTCAACCACCTCCACCAAGTCTGGCCTCCTTAATGAGAACATTCAACACACACACAACTTGGTTGCTTCACTACATCAGCTATTGCTGCAAGTAATGACAGTGTGAATAAATTGTCAATATTTGCTTGAGGTAGTGCTTGCAGTTCTGGAGGGACTCTTAATTTTTTGCATCTCATAGACTTAGCATGGGGATTTGGTTAACCAGTTAAAATTCATGAGTAAACCAGGTTTTTTAAAAATCTGAAACATTTCGGGGGGGGGGGTTGAACCCCTAACCCCCCCCCCCCCTCGCTACAGGCCTGAAAGGGCCAACTGTGTTTTTGTGCGTATATACAGACACACAGAGATATATTTATCTACGGTATATATTCTAATTCAGGTTGTGGCTCTACCAGGCAAAATACTGTGTAACTTGTTCCAGAGCTGTCCTGTAAAAGTACGGTAGAAGAAAATCCACTCACGATAGAAGGATTTGTGAAAACAAGTGACTTAACACGGGACTGATGATGAGGTGAGGGGGTGCCTCACTGGGAAGCTGTAAGTGAAGGGGGGGGGAGCAAGCTGCAGGCATCCGGGACGCCCAGGGTATGGAAAAAAGAGATAGAGAAGCAGTGTGCCCAGAAAAACACACCTCTTTCCCCCGTCTGCCCTGCCCTTGTATCCTATTACCATACCTCCTTCTCTGCCTCTCAGATCTCGCTCCAGAGTGAAGTGGTGTAGGTGTGCATGTGCAATATCTGAGAGGCAGAGAAGGAGGTACAGTAACAGGAAAATTACTATATTAAAATCAAATCTGATTTTTAAAAAATATATATTTGGAAGAGGGGTAGTCTTATGCAGCAAGTATATCCCAAACTCTATATTTTAACTGGGAAAGTCAGAGGTCATCTTATATGTCTAGTCATCTTATATGCTGGAAAATACAGTACATTTTATTCGGCCCATGTAGACATAGGCATGGGGGCATGGTGGCACAGTGGGTTAAACTGCTAAGCTGCAGAACTTGCTGATTGGAAGGTCAGCGGATCAAATACACAGACAGGGTGAGCTCCCATTGTTAGGCCCAGCTTCTGCCAACCTAGTAGTTCAAAAATATGCAAATGTGAGTAGATCAATAAGTACTGCCTCAGTGGGAAGGTAAAAGCGCTCCATGCTGCCCACATGACCTTGGAGACAATGTCAGCTCTTTGGCTTAGAAATGGAGATGAGCACCAACGCCCAGAGGCAGGTACAACTAGACTTAATGTCAAGGGGAAATCTTTACCTTTACCTACCTTTACCTCTAGACATGGGCATAGTAAAATAAAAGTAATTAAGTTGCAGAGAGCAATATTTCTTACTAATTTAATAAATACACCCAGAGTGAAGTGCAATGAATTGTAAATGACATTTTGAATAGAGAAGGAAGAGTGTGGTGTAAAGAAGTTAATTGAAACCTATTTGAGGTATTTTAGAAAATAAGCAGTGAAACAACAGGTAGATTACAATCATGAGGGAGCAAGGAGATGGAATGAGAAGGAGACGAGCACAGAGTTCACCAAATAGATTGGATGGTGAGGATTTCAGGAAAGAGTGCCAGTTATACAGAAATCAAGCAGCACAAAGGAAGGGAGAAATTTGAAAACTTAGGGTGTATTTCACTTTCTTCAGAATCCCACCCATTGTCTCAAATAGGACAGAATCACTTCCAAGGCATTTGATGATAGTTTCACCTTGAAAACATCATTATCACCACATTCTGTCCAGCAGCAAGAGCAACACTATTAAGAACTGGGAGAAAATGAAAGGTAACTAGATGGAGGATGGATCTGGCTCAATCACTGCTAGTAAACCAGCTCTGCTAGACAGACATTTATCTGAGAGACTTGACACCACACACGGGTGCTGACCCCACCATTGGGTAGGATGATAAAATAAAAACACACAAAAAGTCTAGGGAAAGTGGGAAGTGCATACATAACATATGGCCTACACTATTTCCTACTTCTTGCTAATTTGGCCAAAAAGGTGTGCATTAAATGGCTGCACAGCCCTGTTACTGTCCCTCTTGCTGAGTTAGTGGAGTGCACCAATCATTAGGGTATCCTTGAAGTGACTGGATTGACCTTGAAGGAGCTGGGGGTGGTGACGGCTGACAGGGAGCTCTGGCGTGGACTGGTCTATGAAATCACAAAGAGTCAGAAACGACTGAACGAATGAACAACCAATCATTAGAGACTTCTAAACATAAAAGGTGTTTTGCACTCCACTAACTCAGCAAGAGGGGAAGAGAGAGGTGGCAGAATCTGACGCTTTCCAGTTGACTCAGGCAAAAGCAAACTGCCACAGACTCTCATAGGTTGTGTTTTGTCCTCATTAATATTTTATTTCTCCTTTGTTGACATGACCACAGACTGATGTTGCTGGGACACACGTGTACTGGTTTTCACTAGCCAAATGTTGGAAGATAAGCCAACAGCAGAGTCAGAGACAATAACAGGGCTGTGCAATTGGTCATTGCTGCGTCCTTATTCTGAAAGGGAAGGTCTTCTTCCCATCACTCTTTCTTGTTGGGTGAGCAGAGGTTTGTCCAGCTTCTGATGGCAGATAAATGACCACAGACTGATGTTGCTGGGACACACGTAAGTGTTGGGAGTGTTGTAATTCTCCACTGGTTCTGGAGAGCAGCACTGATCAAGGGAAGCTCTGCAGAACAGCAAAAGCCTCACAGGGGAGAGCAACATTTTTTCTACACAATGTCTTGACATTTAAGGGGCTGTGGATAGCACAGCAGGTTAAACTGCCAGCTACAGAAAATCTTGCTGACCAGAAGGTTGGCAGTTCAAGCCTTGGGTGGGGTGAGCTCCTGCCATCAGCCCTAGCTACTGCTTACCCAACAGTTCAAAAACTGAAATGTGAGTAGATAAATGGATACTGCTATGATGGGGAGGTAAAAGACATGCCAGCAATTCAACCAGGAAGGCGTCCATGAATAACAGGCTCTTCAACATAGAAAAATAGGACAACAGCACCTCCCCATGGCTGAGTTGAGCACAGCCTCCTGATGCCGGAAATGAAAAAGGGGGAAGCCTAGCCTCTGCCTATGTATTGTGTGTCTTTGTTAATTGTGTAATGGCATATATGTGTTATTTGCCATATATGGATTCTACAACCCACTCTGAGTTCCTTCAGGGAGATAGAGCAGAATATAAATAAAGTATATTATTATTATTAAGGAGAATGGCTTGCTAAGACTCCTGTCAAGGGGACTGGGACACCTGTAGAGGACCCTGTGTGCATCTAAGGTAGAAGTGGCAATCCAGAACATGCTTCCTAAGGAATAAACCCATAGGAACTTATTTTTGAACAACTGAGCTTTCCTGAAGTACAACTGATCAGTCATCACCACTCCAGGAGATCATGATAAACCATAAACTATAATATCTATTCATGCCTGTATCCCATATCAACTGCTGGAGAATGAGAAGTATAGGACTGCAATGCATTATGTGGGCCATCATAACCAACTGTCCCACATTACCTTTGTATTTTTTTGTTGGTAGAAGTCCTCTTTCCACCTTTGGAGGCAGAGGTCTTCGAAGTAGTTGAAGCTGAAACATGGTCCTGTCTTATTCACTGTGATGTAAAGCTAAATGGAGAAGGGAATCAAACCTTTTTTAAAAACAAAAAACATACAATGAGGAAGGGAATATAAATGTTGTATCTAATCAAATTCTTAATATTTTTAAGAGGATCAGGTATTCTAAAACCTTTGAACTCAAGATCACCACACTATAAGTCATTTTCCCTGAAGAAAATCCTGACCCAGCCTCAAGCAAGCCCCCAAACAGCACCAATGATACATCAAGTACATGGAGATCCTTGCGTATGGCTTCATTCATCCCTTTGCAATGCATACTTGAGCAGATACAGCTAAATTGACAGAAAATAGTTTTGATTAAAATTATTTTAGGTTCTATTGTGTCTAAATAAAAGGATACTTTAGGGAGTCCCCCAGTGGCACAGTGGGTTAAACCACTGACCTGCTGAACTTGCTGATCAAAAGGTCAGTAATTTGAATCTAGGGAGCAGGGTGAGCTCCCGCTGTTAGGCACAGCTTTAGCCAACCTAGCAGTTCAAAAACATGGACATGTGAGTAGATCAATAGGTACTGCCTTGGTGGAAAGGTAACATCATTCCATGCAATCATGCCAGCTACATGATCTTGGAGGTGTCTACAGATTTTAAATGTGTTTTGTGCTATTGTTCAATGTTTATGCTATTTGTGTATGAGATTTATTTTAATTGCTTTGTATTAGTATTTGTATTTTGCTTTGTATTGTGGTTGTTATTGCTTGTATTGATGTATTGTGGGCTCGGCCTCATGTAAGCCGCACCGAGTCCCTTGGGAGATGGTAGCGGGGTATAAATAAATTATTATTATTATTATTACAGACAACGCCAGCTCTTCGGCTTAGAAATTGAGATGAGCACCACACCCCAGAGTCAGACACAACTGGACTTAATGTCAGGGGAAAACCTTCATTTCTATAATCTCCAAGGATATACAGCAATAGGGATGGTGAAACAATGCTGTGCTGCAGTCTTATCTCTTTGGACTGGAAAATCGCATATTGTCTTGTACTTGTATGTTTCACATGATGCCACGTTTCTCTTGTTGTTAACACCTTAAGTATAATTTCAGTATTGGGCTTTAAGAAATGTATAATGGAAGAATTAACATGTGGTTTTATAGTTTCTCTGCTGTTTAATATATATATATAGGGGGGGGGGCTTTTAAAACAATTATAAACAATGAAAAGAGCAGGAGAAAAGCATGTAAGTATTTCTGAATTGTAAAATGTTTTTTTTTCTAGGCTAAAGTCTAAAACATCTGGAAGACCAAAGATTGGGAACCATTGGTCTAAAGCAGTGGTTCTCAACCTGTAGGTCCACAGATGTTTTGGTCTTCAACTCCCAGAAATCCTAACAGCTGGCTGGGATTTCTGAGAACTGTAGGCCAAAACATCTGGGGACCCACAGGTTGAGAACCACGGCTCTAGGCCGAAGTGCTATGTATGCAGAATGAGAAATTGTACTTACCATGAAGGTTCATTCTGGGATAGCAGGATCCAAGATTCTTTTTCAGTTGAGCTGTTAAGTTCCTGCTCACTTCTCCAACAGTTTTATTATCAAGCTTTAAACAACCTAAATTATTAGAACCACTTCCATTTATCAACTAATTTTTTGTTTGGATTGCTCCTCTTGCCAACCCAGAATAAACCTTCATGGTAAATCTAATATCGCATTCTTGGGATGGCAAGGAGGAGCAGTCCACCACAATTGGGACTTACCTTCTCCTGGGCAGGAGAATTACTTTGATATTACAGATTACCATTCTAAAAGCTGCTCATGCTGACTTATATTGATCCAAAGATCTATGGTGGCCCCCAACCTTTTTTTTGAGCCGGGACCACTTTGTCCAGGGACCATTTTGACCAGGAACCACTCTCCAACATCAGTACCAAAGGGATTATGAATCGGTTTTTGGTCAACTTTAGATTTGGTTTGGTTATTTGGGATGCTGATTCAGAAAATTGTATTGGATAGGCCCCATTAGCTCTCGTTTCTGATACAGAACATATACAACCAGTAGTCGCCATCTGCTCGCCCACAGAAAACCATATTTAATAATCTAGAGCTGATGTAGTCTATCCAATGCAAATTTCTGAATCAGCACCCCAAATAACTCCAGGAACTGGCCTATGAATGAAGACATCAAGACGCTTCCAGGAGGAGGGAGGAGGAGCAGCAGTCAGGAGGCTTGTTGTTGCACCTTTCGTGGGTGGGTCAGCCACTTCCTACCCAACATCCCCATTGCCTAGGCACTATAAGAGGGTTTCGTGAGACTAGTCACTCTCTTTGCAATGGTGTAGTAACAGTGAGACTGCAGACCATATTTTAATTCTTGGGGACCACTGGTGATCCACGGACCACAGGCTGGGAACCACTGATCTAGGCCCTTTATAATACCAAATTTTGTACCTCTTGCAGTGATAGTGTAGCAATGCACATATTGAAATGCTCAATTATTGTATTTTGTTGAAGCCTTATGGGTTTTTGTTGTTGTTGTGTCAGGAGCGACCTGAGAAACTGCAAGTTGCTTCTGGTGTGAGAGAATTGGCCGTCTGCAAGGACGTTGCCCAGGGGACGCCCGGATTACTTGATTTTTTTTCATCCTTGGTGGGAGGCTTCTCTCATGTCCCCGCATGAGGAGCTGGAGCTGATAGAGGGAACTCATCCGCCTCTCCCCGGATTCGAATCTGCGACTTGTCGGTCTTCAGTCCTGCCGGCACAGGAGTTTAACCCACTGCACCACTAGGGGCTCCAGCCTTATGGTGATATTGTAGTACTGCGGACCCTTAGGTGAGAAGTCAGAAAGATAAGAAAAAAATTGCACCAGGGTGCCCTCTTGAGGTAGCCTTGCAGTACTGCAGCCGCTAGACATATATCCGGGAACACGTCCGAAACTACTATTTGCTACTGCTATCAGCATTGGAGACAAGCAATTAAATAGGGTGGGGACCGAGAACTGGGCTTGCCAGGAAAGCAGCATGTCACAGAAATGTGAAACCTTCCCACTGATCTCAATGTACATCTCGGCCATGTAGCTGCTTTTATTTTTTTAAAAATTGAGGAATCTCAAACAGGGAACTGAAGGACACACCTAAAGTAATGTGTAGCTTGAGACTCACTGATAGCTCTGATTTTAAAAAATACTGCTGTAAAAAGCAGGTCATGATGTTCTCAGCTCCATCTTGTAAGGTGCATTTTATCTCTTCAAGTTAGAAATACTCAGTTTCCATATCACTGTTTGGTTAATCTTGAACTGCTTGGAAGTCTTGCTTTGTCTGGCAGTTCCAGGGCTTAGTCTAGAGCATTTTTTTATTCTCCATTTCTGAATTATTCCCAGTTGATACCGGGGAAGAAACATTAGATTCACAGCAGTGTAATATTCCCTAACATTTAAGGTTCTTCTGTTTCCAAACTATGAGAGTTTGCTTCCAGTGTAACCAGTGATAAGTCCAGGTGGTGAAAGTAAACAACTGGAGTTACTGAAATAATAAGGAAAAAGCAAGGGAACAATGCTGCATAGTGCTGGGGGAACCACAATATTTGGCTGGATGGAGCAAAAGAAAAGGAAAAACAATATAGATATCAAAGTTCAATTAGTTACCTTGTATCACGCCGGAAGTCACTCCTGGAAGCATCTGCATCTGATGACTACAACTCCGTAGGACTCAGTTGAAAAGAGGAGTGACTTTAATTACCAATTTAGCTAGTATCAAAAAGTACCTTCACTTTGTAGTCCCATTCCTTCATTTTGTAGTCCCCTTTCTTAAGGTTAGCTCTGCATCTCATGAATTACAAAGTGGAGTCCACGACATGCAAGTGCGGAGAAGAGCAAATCATAGACCACCTACTACAATGCAACCTCAGCCCTGCCACATTCCTAAATGGCTCTGACCCAACTTACTTGTTCAAACTTATCTCCTCCTATGAACCACCTTGGAGATTAAGATCATCTGGGAAGACCCTGCTCTCGGTCCCACATTCTTCGCTGGCGCAACTTGTGGGGACAAGACAGGGCCTTCTCAGTGGTGACCCCTCGACTGTGGAACTCCCTCCTCAGTGACATTACATCAGCCCCTTCCCTCCTGGCCTTCAGAAGGTAAGTGAAAATGTGGCTTTGGGACCATTTCTTTGGAGAATAGTTGCAATAATAGATATGGAATATGTGAAATGACTATTGGAACAGCCCTGGACTACAATTATGGATGGTGTGATTTTAATATTGAATGTAAATGTTTTTAAATGTTTAATATGTATTAATTTTGTTTTTTAATCTTAATTTAAATGTCGTTAGAATTGTTTGCCGCTGTAAGGCATTGAATAATTGCCAATACGTAAGCCGCCCTGAGTCCCCTTCGGGGTAGAGAAAGGTGGGGTATAAATAAGGTAAGTAAGTAAATAAATAAATAAATAAATAGATGCACAATGGAGCCATCCCGAATCCCCGTTGGGGAGATGGTGGCAGGGTATAAATAATAATAATAATAATTATTATTATTATTATTATTATTCTTACAGCAACACCAGTGGCACTCTAAGCAGCCAGCTTTTGGTCAAAGGACATATAGAATAATGCCAAGTTTTAAATTTTGTGTCTTTAAATACATGATAACTGTACCATCAATTCACTTCTGAAACGATAAATAAATTTAAAAACTACCTTAGCATCAGTGATTTATATATTTTTATAAATGCACTGTAAAGGGGTGGCAGTGTTTAACTATTGAAAAGAATGGTGACTGTTTAAAACTTCATTTACTCTATTTCACATCAACACAGTTACATCTCTTGGATTATACAATACTGAGATGCCATCTCATTCATTATGGGACTTATGCCTGGCCACATTGATAAGCTCATCCAACCAAGCAGGAAGATAACAAAATGAAAATAAGAAGTTCAAAAACAGTTTCAATGAGGGGGAAATAAAAGCAGCAAGCAGAAAAGAAAAAAAAGTCAATTGCAATGGTTTCTGAAGTCCTATATTCACATCTTTCGACACCCTGCAATTTAAAATGTTTATTTATTTATTTAGTGTCAGAAGCGACTTGAGAAACTGCAAGTCGCTTCTGGTGTGAGAGAATTGGCCATCCGCAAGGACATTGCCCAGGGGACGCCCAGGTGTTTTACCACCCTGTGGGAGGCTTCTCTTATGTCCCCGCATGAGAAGCTGGAGCTGACAGATGGGAGCTCACCCTGCTCCCCAGATTCAAGCCACCCACCTTTTGGTCAGCAGTCTCATGGTGCCACAGGGGGCAATTGCCTCAGTTTGACTTGGACAGCCCAGGTTAATTCTCTGCAGTCCTAGTTTTGCTCTTTCTTCCACTTTTTTCTCCTTGTCCTCTGCTTACTTAACTTGGTGCACATTGAGTTCAAATACAAATGTTGTTTACACTCCATAAGAAAATTAATAACTTCCTGGGTTTCTCTGTTTAAAATACAAATTATGCATATTCTTCCTCATCAATTATTTTTGCCTGTTATTGTGTGATCACGTCTTCTTGATGATGTGGCTCAGCTATGTGTCCCGGTTTTAATTAGAAAAGCAGGGGAATACATAAGTCCATTTATTTTGCATGCATATCTTTCAATAGGTGACTGTAGAAGTTCCCTATCACCATGCTGAAGTATTTGTCTTGAATTCTCTTTTTTATCCTGAAAAATCAAAACAGGTGGCAATATATTGTCCATATAAATACTTCTGGTAACTCAAAATAATAGTTTATTGTCAAACTTAATGTTCATACAATTTTATAAAATCCCAGGCACGTTTTGTGTCTTGTAGCCTTTATTTAGCCAAGAACAATTGAAATACGTAAAAAGATAAGAAACTTTATAAACATTGCATTATGGACAACAATAACTTCAAACACAACTCTTTTTTGGCATATCACAGATATGACATTCCCTCAAACAGCATAAGTCTACTTTCAGCCAACATTGTAAAACAGTCATCCTACTATTTAACTGTACATTAACAAAAATTAGATAAACAATTAATTCCTTTAGATAGTATCACAAAAAAATAAATCCTCAGAACGACTAATACAAAATCAGACACTTTCTAATTTGTTTCTCATTGTCAGAACGCTCCCTTACTTAGCTCCACTCACCCAAAATATTATATTCAAAATCTGTGATGGTTTCTCTATATTAACCATTTCAAAAAGAAAGTTTTGCACCACAAACTAAGTATCAATATTTTCAAATACATTATTTACAGCTGGGAGAGTACAAAAAAACATTTTAACTTAAAAGTTAACAGTTTATTGCTGCATACACTTTTTGTAAGTCAATAACATTTCAGATACCTGAACTGTATCCAAATATGGCAGGGTTTTACACGCGTTGGTAACAAGAAAACATTGTAAACAGGTTAAAAGGCCCCAAAGAGTGATAGATTCTGTAGCATTTGAGAAAATGAAAAATTCTGTTGAACGTTCAGAAAAGCCAGGGATCCCAGAAACAGCTGGAGAAGAAAGCTCGAAGCAGTGCGATCATTAAATTTAAGGTTGGCTTTAACTTCAGTGTAAAGACACAATTTTAAAGGATTCTAGAAAGGCCAGAAGTTCATGGTTCAAGACTTCACCTCTTCACTCTCCAACGCAACATACTCTTAATCTCTCTACTTCCCTCCCCTACACCTCGTATCTCTACAACACTGGACAAACTGGCCCTTCAGATGTTGCTACACTACGACACCCAGAATTCCTCAACACGTCCTATGTTGATTGGGGCTGCTGGGGGTTCCAGTCTAGCAATATCCGAAGGACCACAGTTGGCCCATCTCTGCACTTTGCAGGAGCTCTTGCTCACCTTGGCTCCTCTGTTCACGCAGCAAAAATGTGCCCATGGGGCAGCAAACAAGACTATGTAGTGTGCTAGAAAACAGGCTTCTTCCCTTATTTATCAATTAGGCTTTGTGACAACGCAGTTCCCCCATCAGCCCATCTAAAGAGGCCAAGCAGTCTCTGTTCCCCTTTACCACTAGTCCTTTTCTTCCTGGACCTCTGAACCAAATGTAATCTTGCCTCGTGGTTTGTTCTGAGATACGGTCTTTATTACCATCTTATGACTGTTTTATTCCACTAGAACAGTGTTTCTCAACCTTCCTAATGCCGCGACCCCTTAATACAGTTCCTCATGTTGTGGTGAGCCCCAATCATAACATTATTTTCGTTGCTACTTCATAACTGTAATTTTGCTACTGTTATGATTCGTCATGTAAATAT
This sequence comes from Anolis sagrei ordinatus, assembly GCF_025583915.1. Classification (NCBI taxonomy): domain Eukaryota; kingdom Metazoa; phylum Chordata; class Lepidosauria; order Squamata; family Anolidae; genus Anolis; species Anolis sagrei. The sequence goes on along the minus strand of NW_026844366.1, from coordinate 210,582,400 downwards.
CCAATATGCAGGATGTATTTTCATTCACTGGACCAAATTTGGTGCAAATACCTGATACGCACAAATTTGAATACTGGTGGGGTTGGGGGTTGATTTTGTTATTTGGGAGTTGTGGTTGCTGGAGTTTATAGTCAAAGAGCATTCTGAACTCCACCAATGATGGAATCGAACCAAGCTTGGCACACAGAACTCCCATGACCATCAGAAAATACTCAAAGGGTTTGGTGGGCATTGACCTTGAGTTTGGGAGTTGTAGTTCACCTCCATCCGGAGAGAACTGTAGACTCAAACAATGATGGATCTGGACCAAATTTGTCACGAATACTCAATATGCCGAAATGTGAACACTGGTGGAATTTGGGGGAAACAAACTTTGACATTTGGGAGTTGTAGTTGATGGGATTTATAGTTCACCTACAACCAAAGAGCATTCTGAACACCACCAATGATAGAATTGGGATAATCTTTCCACACAGAATCCACATGACCCACAGAAAATACAGTGTTTTCTGATGCCGACCCCTCTTATACCCCCCTCACAACCCCCCCAGGGGTCCCAACCCCCAGGTTGAGAAACACTGCACTAGAAGGTTGCGAACCACCATAGCTCTGGGTCTCAGGGGAAAAGATTTCCCATCTCCTCCCTTCCACCTCTTTTTCAGATGCTTTTTCTCCATTTGCAAGGATTCTACATCCCATTCCATTCTTCAATATAGATTCCTTCTGTAGTCTACCAGGAGTAAGTTTAATTTTTTGAACCACCTTGAAACACAGAAGCTTATTGAAAATCATGAATCCCTACTGTCCTTCTACTTTAAAATTCTGACTTAATTAAAGCCCTAAGGAAACAACAAGACATCTTTTAGCATTGATTATACAATACAGGCAGCACCCAAGTTACGAACAAGATCAGTTCTGTAGATTTGTCCTTAAGTTGAATTTGTATGTCAGAACAGGAATATTTTTTATGTCTAACTCCAGCCAAAAATATATTCATTTTAGCTTTAGATAGTATAGGGTTAACAGCCCTCTGTTGTTTGTTTTGCTGTCTGTGCCCCTGTTCAGAAGATTTCTTACTTTATGTCCCTGTGATAATTACATTTTGGAAAATTGACTTGTTGTGGAAACAAGTATTGGTGAGAAAACTTCAGTGGAGACACGTTTTCCTCGCAATTCTTTTCAGAGTGGATTTTCCTTCTGAGTGGCAGATTTCTCTCACTTCCTTTGCCTCAGTCCCATTCTTAACTATGAGTTAAATCAAATGTTTGTCCTTCAGGGACTGCCTGTATAACCATTTGCAGATTACAGTGGAATCATTTTCATGCCATCACTTTTAAAGGTGCAACAAGACAGTATTTTGTAGGAAAAGATTACGTTCTTGTCACTTCAGAAGGGCAACTGAAAAATCAAGAGAATCATACATACTCCTAAGTCACCGAATATACAGTAATTAACACAGGACCATGAAGTGTGAACATAGTAGTGCGGCAATACCATATCGCTTTGACATTTGAGATTTTGTGAAAGCTGTCCAATGAAACACAGCCAATTGGTAGATTCAATAAAAATTCTCCAGTCGCCCTGAAACCTCTTATTAATGGATCATAATATTGGTTGAGCATCCCTTATGTGGAATTCCAAAACTGGAAACACTCCAAAATCAGAAATTGTTCACATGGGTGTCTGAGATAGTCACATCTCTGTTTTCTGATGGTGTTGATGTACACAATCTTTGTTTCTAGCACAATATTATTGAAAATATTGTGTGTAAAATTACCTTCATGCTATGTGTACAGGATATACATGAAGCATAAAGGAGTGTCATGTTTAGATGTGGGTCCCATCTCCAAGATATCTTATCATGTACATATATGCAAGTACAGGTATTCCAAAATCTGAAAAATCCAAAATCTAAAACACTTCTGGTCCCAAGCATTTCAGATAAGGGATAGGTAAAGGTAAAGGTTTCCCTTGACATTAAGTCTAGTCGTGTTCAACTCTAGGGGGTGATGCTCATCTCCATTTCTAAGCTAAAGAGCCAGTGTTGTCCATAGACACCTCCAAGGTCATGCGGCCAGCATGACTGCATGGAGCACTGTTACCTTCTCATAGAAGCAGTGCCTATTGATCTACTCACATTTGCATGCTTTTGAACTGCTGGGTTGGCAGAAGCTGGGGCTAACAGCGGGAGCTCACCCTGATCCCCGGATTAGAACCGCCATCCTCTTGGTCAGCAAGTTCAGCAGCTCAGTGGTTTAACCCACTGCATCATTAGGGGGCCCCAGATAAGGGATAGTCAACCTGTATTCTCTTTCTTACCGTAAGCTGAAATAAGCAACCTACATTTCTAGATTGGGTTTCAGAGATCACTCACTAGCTGCAGAAATCACAGGCACTGTTGATTAACCTCTTGCCACATGGTGTCATAAATCTCTTTTTGCACAGAGAAATCCAGTTCATTAGCGACAACACAAGAGGGTTTTCAGTCAGCTCAGCCCAACCTATTAGAGTAAACTGCATGAAGGACTGCAAACTCTAGAGACAAGTGCTGAGAATTTGCCTGAGTCAGTAACTCTATGATCCAGTCCAAAAAAAATAAAATAAAGCATTTTATAACTGTCTCCAAATTGTCACAACTGTACTTCTTCAACACAGTTGTAAGCCATGCAAGAACCTTCTTTTTTTATTTGGCCACCCTATCCTGAAGCTCTTATTGGAGTTCCTTTCTAAGTCAGATTGATAACGACAGGGCAAAAGGACCTTATATACTGTAATGGAGTTGAAAGTTTTACCCAGGGACAACTCATTTGGTGTTGTCATTTTGGCAAATTCTTAACACATAGGTGATCAAAGGTTAAGTCCTCCAGATGTCTGTTCACTATGGTGGACGAGCCTGATTGGAGTTACAGTCCAACCTTATCTTGAGGGCCATCATTTGCATACCACTGTTTTGACATTATAGTTTAGTATGGCTGTTTAAAGGCTGTCTTTTAGGCTACCTTTGCCTTGTTAATGATTTTCTCTTCAGAGTCTGGAGTTAATGACATTTACAATTTATGCCTCACGAAATGCTCCAGACATCCTGGATACTGAATACAGGATAGAAGCATTTTTAATTTACCAACTAACCTCTAAGTCAGGGAAAGGAATCAAGCTGCCTTCCAGATGTTGGATGGCAACTCCCAGCAAATCTAGCCAACGGAAGTCAATGTTGAGGAATGCTAGATCCACTGTTCAACATCTGAAAGACATGATTCCCATCACATTCCTAAGCCAACCACTCCCAATCTGGTGCTCTTCAGATATGTTGGAATGCAAATCCCATCATCCTCAGCCAGCATGGTATGATGGGAAGTGTAGTCCCATGACATACAGAGGACACTCACTTTGGGGAGGGTGACCTTGATATTCAGAAAGCACTCTTCTATACAAAACTGCCTTAATGTTATCAATTAAAAGTCAACACAATTGAAGAGACACTATAAACAACTTCCTAGTGCTCATGATTCCTGTTGGCTCAATAGTCAAATCAAATCGCAATTTCTATATTACAGGAAAATCTTCATTAAACGTAATGCGGGAACAGTAACATTACTGATTAGTAATTGTTTATAAGGTTGCTTATCAATATTCTGTAAACACAATGAAATTTAAGCTTCCAAGATGACAATTACGATATACCAGGAGATTCTTCATTAGTTCATGACCTCATGCAAAGTTGCTTGTCAATGTTTTTAGACTATAATGAGATTTCAGTTTCCAAAGTAACAATTTCTATGTTGTAAAACAGTGGTTCTCAACCTTCCTAATGCCGCGACCCCTTAATACAGTTCCTCATGTTGTAGTGACCCCCAACCATAAAATTACTTTCGTTGCTACTTCATAACTGTCATTTTGCTACTGTTATGAATCATAATATAAATATCTGATATGCAGGATCTATTTTCATTCACTGGACCAAACTGGGTCCAGTGAATGATATGCCCAAATCTGAATATCTGATATGCCCAAATCTGAATACTGGTGGGGTTGGGGGTGTGCGATTGAGTTTGTCATTTGGGAGTTGTAGTTGCTGGGATTTGTAGTTCACCTACAATCAAAGAGAATTCTGAACTCCACAAACAATGGAATTGAACCAAACTTGGCACACAGAACTCCTGTGACCAACAGAAAATACTAGAAGGGTGTGGTGGGCATTGACCTTAAGTTTGGGAGTTGTAGTTCACCTACATCCAGAGAGCACGGTGGACTCAAACAATGATGAATCTGGACCAAACTTGGCTCAATATGCCCAAATGTGAACACTTGTGGAGTTGGGGAAAATAGACCTTGACCTTTGGAAGTTGTAGTTACTAGGATTTATAATTCACCTACAATCAAAGAGTATTCTGAACTCCACCAACGATAGAATTGGGCCAAACTTGGCACACAGAACCCCCATGACCAACAGAAAATACTGTGTTTTCTGATGGTCTTTGGTGACCCCTTTGACACCCCCTCGCGACCCCTCCAGGGGTCCCGACCCCCAGGTTGAGAAATGCTGTTGTAAAAGGTTCTTCATCAATACATAACGTCAGGAACAATAACACAACAAGGTCTCCCGGTTTGTTTTCCTTGTTTCGTAAAATCTTCTTCGGGTGTTATTCTTATCTATGATGTTTGAATTCACTAAATAAGAAATAAGGCAACATACAGAAAATAGATACACTACAATCCCCAAAATTGACATAGTTTTGAAAAGGTTGTTGATGTACATGCTTGACTACTTTCATTCTAGTTAGTAGTTATTGGCTCTGTTTAAATGCCTGTCTGTCTTTATAGCCTTTGGATCCACTAGATCAAGGGTCCTCAAACTAAGGCGTGGGGGCCGGAAGCAGCCCTCCAAAGTCATTTATCCGGCCCTCGCTCAGGGTCAAACTAAGTCTGAAATGACTTGAAAGCACACAACAACACAGCAATCCTATATCATCAGCCAAAAGTAGGCCGACACTTCCCATTGAAATACTAATAATTTTATATTTGTTGAAATTGTTCTTCATTTTAATTATTGTATCATTTTTATGTGGTTTTTGCACTACAAATAAGATATGTGCAGTTTGCACAGAAATTCATTCATTTTTTTTCAAAATTATAATCCGGCCCTCCAACAGTTTGAGGGACTGTGACCTGGCCCTCTGTTAAAAAAGTTTGAGGACCCCTGCACTAGATATTAAATAAAACAATATACAAACACAAAAGGTATATTAAAATGCCAAAATATCCCAATGTTTAAGGGGATTTACAAGTAGCCTAGCATGAGTTTTGTGTTACTCTTCCTGACATTATGTATTGATGAAGAACCTTTTACAACATAGAAATTGTTACTTTGGAAATTGAAATCTCATTATATTCTAAAACATTGACAAGAAACTTTGCATGTGGTCATGAACTAATGAAGAATCTCCTGGTAGAAAGTAATTGTCATCTTGGAAGCTTAAATTTCATTGTGTTGACAGAATATTGATAAGCAACCTTTCATTTATAAATAATTACTAATCTGTAGTGTTACTGCTCCCACGTTACATTTAAGGAAGATTTTCCTGTAATATAGAAATTGTGATTTGCAATCTGCAGGTTTTTGTATTTGTTGTTATAGATATCTGTGCATGTTACACATCAATAGTCAAAGCCTCAGCATGCCCAATGCTCAGGAATGATAAGATTTGTAGGCCAATTCTTAGGGAGTCAATGTTGGAAAAATTCAGTCTCAAAGGACTGCATACCTATTCCGAACATAGTGATCCCAGGTTCTGCTGTTCGTTCCTTTCAACATTAGAAAGCAGGGCTGCCAATTGGCCAGGTAAAACAATGCAAAACAAAACCACCTGATTTCACTCTTGCGGTACTCTTTCAACTCCTTGACAAACAGAATCTGGCAGGTCGTTCACACCACAACAGAATCATGAGCCCCTTTTAGCCCTTCAGTAACCATGGATACATTGCTGACCTATATATTGGCAGGCCTCCGGGCACACAGAGAGCTTTCTACAGATTTAAAGCATTCAGAGCCAAGAATTCGAGTCTTGTGGATAAAGCTTTCTCCTTGAATATGCCCATTTATGTGCTGGAATGCAATTCTGCTTTCTAGTGTTGTCAGAATACAGCTCTGCAGGTGAGGCATTCAGTTGAGTCTGAACAATCAAGGGAGGTTGTTGGGACTATATCTCAGTACTATCTCTCTCACACATAAATGCCAGGAGAAGTGACACGGGATCTCATTACACTAGAGCACAGATCCATTTTAAATCCAGTTTCTGCCTCCTGCAGAATTCTGGGGCATGTACCGTATATTCTGGTGTATAAGACTACTTTTTAACCCAAGAAAAACTTCTCAAAAGTCAGGGGTTGTCTTATACACAGGAGAAGTCTTATACGCGGGAGTAGTCTTATACCCGGGAATAGTCTTATACGCAGGAGTAATCTTATACACGGGAGCCATCTTATAGAGCGAGTGCTGAAACTTCCAATCGGATTGGAGAATCTGTGGTTGCCGCATATGGTGGGGGAAGCTCAAAAATGGCAATGGCAATGACTGTATGAAAGCATTAACGGTGACGCTGTACAAGTACAGTAGAAGAAAATCCATTCATCAGGATTCGTGGACTTAATGCGGTCCCGATGGTGAGGTGAAGGGGCACACCTCCTCCTCTGCCTCTCAGATCTCTCTCCTGAAGACTGCAGTGAAGTGGTGCAGGTGCGCAGGTGCGAGATCTGAGAGGCAGAGAAGGAAGTACAGTAATAGGAAAATTACCATATTGAAATCAAATCTGATGCTTTTTGAATTTTTATTTGGTGTGCATTGGAAGAGGGGTAGTCTTATACGGCAAATATATCCCAAACTCTATATTTTAACTGGAAAAGTTGGGGGCCGTCTTATACGCCCAGTCATTTTATATGCGGTAGTTTAGGAAGAGACCTTTAAACTGCTCAGCCAAGCAGGTGCTGGGCCTCACTAAACTACAAATCTCAGAGTGCTGCAGGAGACAGAAACCAGATTTAGAGTGGATCCATGCTCAGGTGTGATTAGGCTGATAGGCAGATGCACAAGTGTGATTCTTACATCATCAAATTTACCTCACTGATATAACTGGCTATATGAAAATTCATAGAGGACTTGGCAATTTAGAAGACCCAAATTTCTCACTTATTAGGAAGCGTTCATAGAACTTAACTTTTCAGGCCATGCCATCAGCAGGATTTCTGAAGAAGGTAATGGCAAATCACCCCTGAGCATTTCTTGCCTAGTCAACAGGCAACTTGAAAGCACACACCATTTAACTCAGGGGTCTTCAAACTAAGGCCCGGGGGCCGGATAAGGCCCTCCAAGGTCCTTTACCCAGTCCTTGCTCAGGGTCAAATTAAGTCTGAAACCACTTGAAAGCACACAAGAACAACAACAATCCTATCTCATCAGCCAAAAGCAGGCCCACACTTTCCATTGAAATACTAATAAATTTTATATTTGTTAAAATTGTTCTTCATTTTAATTATTGTATTGTTTTTAAGTGTTTTTTGCACTACAAATAAGATATGTGCAGAGTGCACAGGACTTCATTCATGATTTTTTTTCAAATTGTAATCCGGACCTCCAACATTTTGAGGGATTGTGACCTGGCCCTCTGTTTAAAAAGTTTGAGGACTGCTAATCTAACTTACCAAACGATGGAGCTGAATAGACATTTCTGACTCAAGGATTAGTAATCTTTATGCTTCTTTACTTCCCATGTCCCTTTGGAATCGCAGAGACATAAAACATGGCTAAAGCATATCCTTACTTTGCTCTTGGTAGTTTCATTTACTTTGCCAGCAAACTCTAGGAAGCCAGATATAATTACATTCTTACATTTCAAAGGGTTATTTTAATTGTTTATTACCCGATATTAAGAAGTAAACAGTGTTCAGCTTTCAGTGCCTTCTATAAAGTTAATCTAGTGCTAATGGGGTTTAAGATGTTCACTGCAATGGCAACAGGGATGGTGTCGTCTCTGGCTCCCAGTAGATGAAGTGATGTGATATCTGGGAATGCTCATAAACATCCCATCTGCTGGAGAAAAAGTTCAGCAATGGAACCTTCACACCAGTTTTCTCAGCAGATTTTTAAAACTTGCCACAAACTTTAGGGACAAGGGCAGTTTCAGAGGCATTCTTGGTTTGTAATGATAGCAGTTTTTTTTGTCGTGTCAGGAGTTACTTGAGAAACTGCAAGTAGCTTCTGGTGTGAGAGAATTGGCCGTTTGCAAGGGGACGTCTGGATGATTTGATGTTTTTATCATCCTTGTGGGAGGCTTCTCTCATGTCCCCACATGAGGAGCTGGAGTTGATAGAGGGAGCTCATCTGCCTCTCCTCGGATTCGAACCTGCGACCTGTCGGTCTTCAGTCCTGCCGGAACAGGGGTTTAACCCACTGCACCACCGGGGGCTCCATGATGGCAGTTGTAATGTATAATAATAGTTCATCCCAACCTCATTTTCAAAGTTTCCAAAAGCATTTATTTTTTGCAGTTGTTTTTTTTATAGTTAGGTAAAAGTAAACATTTACCCTGATGTTAAGTCTAGTCGTGTCCGACTCGGAGTGGTGCTCATCTCCATTTCTAAGACAAAGGGCTGGCATTGTCCATAGATGCCTCCAAGGTCATGTGGCCGGCATGACTGCATGGAGCAGTGTTACCTTCCTGTCGAAGCGTTACCTATTGATCTATTCACATTTGCATGTTTTTGAACAGCTAGAAGCTGGAGCTAACAGTGGGAGCTCACCCTGCTCCCTGGATTCGAACTGCTAACCTTTCGGTCAGCAAGTGCAGCAGCTCAGTGCTTTAACCCAACCCATTGTGCCATCGGGGGTTCCCTTAATAGTTAAGATAGCAGTTTGGAAAACAGACCAAAAAGGTTTGGTGTTGCCTACAACCTGCCCAGCCAGAAAATGCTACATTTTAAGGGACAGAATGTACAGTACTACAATGATCTTCTACCTTTCTTTCATGGGATAGTCAGATGCAAAAGAGGGTAAGGCTCTTTTACAGAGAAGAATATATTTCAGCAGGCAAGAGATATAATGCAAATTACAATTGCTGAAATTCCCTCGTCTATACAATAATTAAAGATAGAGAAGCCCTAACCCCTTATGAATTTAGGTACTCTATTCCACTCTTCACCCAGATGATTAGGGGGGCATATTATTTCCCCATATTTGATTGTATCCTGCTAATCATTGCTAGTTCTGAAACACTGATCTAGAGACCACTTCCATGCACTCAAATAATTTACCATCAGAAAATCGCTGCTGGCATCAATACTACTTCTGTTTTGCCACTTACAGAGTCAAGACTGGTATTTGGAAATTTCTGCTTTCTCAGAGCAGAGCTGTGGCCAAATACAAAGGTCAAAGGAGTAGTCATGCCTTCCTCTGTTGGCCTGTCCAGAACATAATGTGCTGGGATTCTCATAGTATTTACTCTGATAGAACCCCATTAGAAAGGGCAAAATGGCCTGAGACATTTTGCTGCCTGACATAAGAAATGAATAGTGCGTCCCCTCCCCAATTCCACAAACAGTAGTCAACTAGACTGACAGTTGAATATGTCTTCGTAATGACAAGACAGCCCAAAAAACCTGCCACAACCCAATGACAGGACAGCTTCTTCCAATGCCTTAGAAAGCAAGCAGGCTACCTTTGGAGGACAGGAAAGTCCACAACTAACATACAGTCCTGTCCTCCCAACACTTTACTGCCATTCTCTGTTTCCTTGGTCTGAGCTAGCTGCCTTGAGGGTATGTGTGACACTGCTACTACAATAAACTGGTATGTGATGGTAAAAGTTAAATAGGGTACTGCTAAAAATCAGTGGTGTCATTAGTTTGTGCCTTACATAAAAGTATCACAACTCCAAAAAGTTTGAATAAACATTTAATTTCTATAGAAGAGCCAAGAGATATTAATTACTAGATTCCTCAAGAGCAGACTTAGCATTAGACTATTAAACTACATATAGCATATCTCAAGAAACAAGCTAAGAGTTGGAAATGACAACCTTATAGCCTCGATTCTGGTCCCCCTGATGTCAATACCAAAATTCCCAATGGCTTCAATTAGCACCAGAATGTGGCCCATTTATGTTAAACCCTCTGTCAAGCAAGTGATCTGTTAGCTATAAACTTTTAATGTCCGATTACCTCTTGAATCCTTTTGAGCCAGAGCAGCTAAAGAAAAAAAGAAAAAAGCAACCAAGTTTCCCTTTTTCTGGTATTCCTGTTTTCCAGCTTCCAAGGAATGAGGTGTGTCTTGACCCTTAAAAAGGGGGGAAAAGAATGATCTGAAATATAAAAATAGTTTCTTCCCAGATGTTGTTAAAATGAATGTCACATCCTAAAGAAAGATCCCTTTTCAGGCACAGAAGGGCCAGAATTTGTGGCTGGGGAAAACAAAGCTTGATTAGGATTAGGACTTGAATTCATCCCGGTGGGAATATAATACAAACTTTCCATGTAGTTGCCATCAGCAGTCTGGGCAGGCGGAGGAGCTTCATTCTTTGAAAAATGGTTGAAATTTTCACTGACATTTGGATTGTCTTGAAGAGGTGGTTGGTCTTGAAGGTCCAGATGGGCAGCTGGTGCGGCTGGAGGGGGAGGGGGAAAACCTGGAAACCCAGAATACGACATGTACGGTGGTCCATAACCTCCTGCATTCATGGCCATTGGTGGGAATGGAGACTGATAAAGCCCACTGTGTGGTGATAGTGGGACTGGTGGTATCAACACTTCAATGTATTGCCCTGTCTCCGGATCATAAAGCATTTTCAACTGAGGCTGCCTTGGTGATTCCATATAATAGCATTTCCCACTCTCTGGGTCAACTAACATTTTGCGATGCGCTTGAAGTGGTGGTGCAGCATAGTGTCTGGTTGGACTTGGGGCACTCTTACCACATGGCGAAGTTCTTTCATTTCTTCTTGTGAAGCTGGGAGATTCTTCAAGTCTTGAGGGAAGTGGCCCATGGCTTGAGTTATGAGGATACAAAATATTATCAGAAGTTGCTTTCCTTTCCATTTGTTTAGGTGGGTAAAACTCATTGTTTATTTTATTTCCTGGTGCTTCTCCAGTGTGCTGGGAAGAGACATTAAAAGGGAAAGAGGCATTATCCGTAGACAAAGGCAGAGGTTGTTTAATGGGTTCCTCAGGTTGATGGGCTTTCACAGGAATTGTTAAGTAATTTGTGTTGTCAGCTTGGGTGGCTGAAAAATACTGTTCATTTGTTGTCTGATGCTTATTATTAAAATAATCACACCCTGGATCAGGGAGTTTTCTACAAGAGGCAGATGGTGTAAAAGATGAGTTTGATATCACTTTAACTCCTTCACTATATTCCTTTGTTGTTAGTGGGCTGTCTGAAATGTATTCCGAGTGTATTTTGTTGTGCCTCTCGAAGGGCTTGGCATCTTCCTGTCCTTTAGTTTCAGATGCACTGTCAACAAAATGGTGACTTGCTAGAGTCTGTGTCTGAATATTGTGGGTGCTTGTTGTTGGAGGCCTGGCAGTTTGTGGGTCTCTGCAGCTCTCATGGGATGGAGCATATCTAGAGAATGTATTTTCTTCTTTCAAAAAACTAGATGAATCTTTACTATCTCTAGGAGACACTGAAAAGACCTCACTGGATAAATGTTTTGGATAGGACAGTCCAGCTTCTTGGGCTTTGCAAGGCTCCGGAATATGGCTTGTGGTCACAGAACCATGATCTCTTCTTGTGATTTCCTGAAGACATGCAGTAGGTGGTATTGCAGTGGTCTCTGATGAAGCCACGGCTTTGTTTTCTCTCAACATGTTATTATTAGACTGTATCAATCCTTCTTTTACAGTCCTGTCATCAAGTGTGGAACAACTTGAAGCAGGGAAATAATCAGTCTCTGTTTTGTGTGACTGTTTGGTGACAGAACTGTTGACTTTGATATTGAGTTGAGACTCTTTTTTGGAAGCTGAAGAAGGTCTGACATTTAATTCACTTCGCTCATAAGGTACTGATTTATTTTCAGCCTGGGATGAGAAGTCTTTATTTTCAGTAACAAGCTTCTTTGACTGAATTGTAGTGATATGCACTGGAGATTCGCCCACTGCAGAGCCTTTCTTTTCTGGATGACATGCAGTTTTGTTTCCATGTGATTGTCCAGTGGGGTGTAAACTGTCAGTGGATTCTCTGCTGCTTGTGCTCTCATCATGTAGAGAAAGTGTTGACACATCAAGGTCCTCCATTTGGTCTTGCTTTTTCTCCGGCAGAGGGTTTACTGTTGGTGATTCATCTTTCCGACATATTGAGGTACAATGTATGAATAGAGGTGAGATGGCCATTGAGTCCCTTGGCAATACAGTTAAGTTGTTTTCACTCTTGCTTTCTGAATAGGAAGCCTGGTCTGCACTGGAGCTGTCTGAGGATTTCAAAGCAAGGTTGTAACTGTCACTCACCAATTTTCTGACATCTCTGGGAGGATGTGTTCTTATCTTCCCTTTGCTTTCTATTTGAGTAGATTCCTCTGTTTTCAAGCAGTTTGTTTTTTCACAGTGTGTCTTGCCAGAAGATGGAAATGAAACAGATGAAAGTTTCATGCTCTGAAATGTAGGCAACCTCCTCTCACTGGAAACTCTGTCCAAAGGTGGGCGCCTAGAAGCATGAGGAATATTGTGCTCCTTCTTGCTCTGAGGGATGAGTTTCATTTCTTTGGTTTTCGATGTGAAGATGTTCCTTGAAGCATCTCTGGGTACTATGAGGTTTTTAGGCTTAATGGGAAACATTTCCTCTTTTGTCAAGGTATGCATGTTCTGACGAATAGCTCGTTGCTTCAAGTTTGGCCAAGGCTTTTGTGGCTTTGCAAATTTTGGCACGGGAGCTAAGCATTTTATATCAGATTGCATAGACTCAAACACAGCTCGCGCTCTCTTGTATTCTTTTCTTTCCCCAGAAACCTGCTTCCTGTTGTTGCTTGATTCTGTCATATTCACACCACCCTCTGCCAAGATCGGGAGCCTCTTCAGCTGAGTGGCTTCTTGATATTTCATCCTCTCATTCAGTTCATTAAATGTTGTTTTCAGTTTGCAAACCTTTTCCCTTAGTTGCTCATTGAGTACAACTCCCTTGGTTGGTCTCAAGGCATCCATGCTGTCATCCTTGCTCAGTGCAATGGATTCAGACTTCTCGCTGGTAGTGGAATGACTTTGCATATCTTCAGTTGAAAAGCTGCAGTCTGACTTGGACAAGGAACTTGATTTGCCTTCTAAACTGTCCCCCTGGATATCAGTACTTACAGAGGAAGGGACAGAAGAGGTTGAGCTGCCCTGGATAGATGCTTGTTCCATTTTAATTCTTTGTTCATACTGCATTTTTTTAGCCAATACATTTCTCACCAAGCTTGAAGCAAGCCTAGTTTTGTTGTAAGCATTGTTTAAAGAGGCTGCTTTCAGAAATTGTTTGTAATTGATCCTAAACTCATCACTGATACTCCTCGCTTTCGCACACGACTCTTTCCTGGCTTGGGTTCCTTGGTTCCTTGCCTGGAGGGTGGCACATTCTCCAGCAGGACAGAAGCCCATCTCCTTCTTCTCCTTCCGTCTCAACTGGATCTGGCGTTTGGGCACCATTCTCTTTTTAGAGAGGGTCTTTTTGCCATCAGCATTATCTAGGGTGACATCGATGCATTCAAAGTGCTCCTTTCCCAACATACCACTGAGCAGTTCTGTTTCTGGGGCTTTACTAGCTCCCGAGAATTGCCGGCCTCCTTTAGAGTGTCCAGCTACCACTGTTTTCCTTTGATCGCTGCATGCAGGCCACCTGTTGATTCCATTACAATCTTCTGGCAAGGAATTAGACAAGCTGGATGATGTCCTGTTACTAGAACTATACATATCTAGGTAACTGCCCTGGGGACACGAGAGGCTCTGGAAAGACAGAGCAGTGAGCTTCTCTACTTCATTATCAGCCTCATCAGAGTCACTCAGAAAACTTGGATTTTCAACAAAATATTTGGGACATGCTGCTTTGCTACTTACAAGGCCATGAGTCCGACTGCCAAGGCTGTTTTTCTTCAGCTTGCGGACATTTGATAACATTTCCTTGGATTTATCGGAACTCAATTGTGCAGGCTGATCCAAATATTTAGGTCCGCTGTCTCCTGGCTGCAGCCTTCGTGTGGCGAGGCCCATTCTGCCACTGTATACTGGGTCTGCGCTATTCTTAGCTGTGATTGACATCTGAACCTGTTGGCTTTCCTTACTACTGGAACAGAGTTTGTCTCTGCAGGGCTGATCTTTAATAGTCCCACTGTGGTTTGCCTGCAGGTTCTGCACTCTTGCCTCTTGGAATGGCAACGGGTCTCCCAAAGTCTCACTCCTGTGGGGTGGGAAACATGCTTGAGCTCCTCCAGATGTAGCAGCATAAGTATCCCCTTTCCCTTTGCTGTTTGCACCATATGGGTCTTCGTGTGAGACATTACTGAAACTATTCAGAGTCCCGCAGAGTTGACTGACTGTAATCTTGGACATCTTGCTTCCATCAGCAGGGCTTCTTGGAGCCTCGGAGATGATCGATGTTGCCGGTGCTATACTTCCTTGTTCATATAAGTCACAGTAAGTGCATGGCTTAATATGATCTCCAGTTTCTTCAAAGTCCTCAGTACAGTCCTTAAAGCTCTCTGTTTCCTCCGAGCCTGGCGGAGTACGGTATGAAGAACTAGAAGTGTCAGAGGTGCGGTCTCCTTTGGAATGACAAGAAATGTGGCAGTCCTTCTCAGGGGAAGAATGGAAGCTGTAGGGGCTGAACTGTTTTTCTTCATTCAATCCACCAAGTCCAGAAGAAGGCTGGCTGTTTCCTGTCACAGGGGAGAACATTTTTATGCTGTGTAGACCATGTGAGTCTGAGCTGGAACAATGGGAGATTGGATCCTATCCCTGGTGTAGCTAGGACTGCTTCCTGCTCCAACTTGAGAACTTGATCTTCTGGATGAAGCTCATGTTCCAACCTCTCTCCGTTTAATCCAGTCATGATAAAGAGCAAAACCCCTGGTTGTATCATGTGCCTGTTAGAGCTATGCCGAGGAAAATAGAAACCCACACATACAGTGTGCTATAAAAACACAGCCATCAGTAAACAGGGAAAAAAATAGCAAAGCTATATTTATTTTCTTTCTCTCCAGAGCAACACAACAAGAAATCCAAATATAGAATAGCTAGTGTCAAAATATATCATTATTTAGGGAAAAGGCTCGAGGGAAGAAAAATAAAACAACTACCAAGACAGCTGTTGTGTTCATTGGACTCTCCCTTTGATTAAAGGAACAATACGCATTTGATTACAGGGCTCTCAATCCAATTGCTATCTCAAACTAACATAATTTTATAGAATTAAAGAAATCACGTACCATGTGTTGACTTTTCTTTTTTTTTTTAAATAATCTTTATTATTTTATATATATATAAAAATACACAACTATCAAAAGCGGGTATACGTTGTGTTGACTTTTCAAGTTCCATTGGTTGAGTGGAGCTACTCAAGATGAGGCAATTGGATTTAGGTCATGAGGTTTAGCTGATTAATTAGTTAATCACTGAAGCTGCATAATGTTGCATATTACTAAAATCAGAATTTTGAAGAAAAGAGCAAATTACGTATATTGGCCTTTTGGTTAAAGGTGAGGCATATGTCCTACCTGAGATGGTGTAGGACTGAAGTTTTTATTGTTGCTTGCTATTAGTTATATTACTGATTAGGACTACTGGGAACTGCAGTTCAACATCTGGAGAGCCACACATTGTTTTCCTCTGCTTTGATAGTATGTGCTGCCATAACTCCTATGTGATACTTGAAATCTAAAGCTTACATACACACATTCATTTCAAATAATGGAGTCACTGATAAGACTAGTGTTGTTGGTGTGAACCCTCAAGTAGTTTCTGAGTTATGGTGACCCTATCAAAAGGTTTTCTGGGGCTATGCGTATGTGGGTCGCCCAAGTTCACCCACTGTGTATGTAAATACTGTAACTCCCCATATTATTAATACTGTTGACAAAGAGGTAAAAAAATGACACAGCATTTTTTCCAATAAGAGATTACCTTTCTGGCTTGACAGCCCAACTGGCAAAAGTTTGCATGGAATAGTAGCATGTGTCCAAACAGTTCAGACTTTAAAAAAATGAAATTAAAGAACCGTCCCCTGGTGACACAGCGAGTTAAACCACTGAGCTGCTCAACTTGCTGACCAAGAGGTTGGCGGTTTAAATTTGGGGAGCAGGGTGAGCTCCCACTGTTAGGCCCAGCTCTTGCCAACCTAGCAGTTTGAAAACATGCAAATGTGAGTAGATCAATAGGTACCACTCTGGTGGGAAGGTAATGGTGCTCCATGCAGTCATGCCAGCCACATGAACTCGGAGGTGTCTATGGACACGCCATCTGTTCGACTTAGGAATGGAGATGAGCACCAACCCCCAGAGTCGGACATGACTGGACTTATTGTCAGGGTAAACCTTCACCTTTCTCTTACAACACAAAAGGAAGAAGCCAAAAATAATAATAATCAAAGATGATTGCTTACTGATATGTATTTTGTCCTATTACACTTCTTACTCAGGATGTACATGTAGGGCACAAACTTAAGAAAAACTAAAAGGTGGCATATACCTTGAATCTTCAATATGAGATTAAATGTGTAGATTAAATGGCTATACCAATCTATCGATGAAGACTGATTCTATTCCAGGATCTTTATCCTGCAGATCTTTTCTAGATGGAAGTAATAGCTAAACTGTAATTTCAGAAGGATTCATCATATCCACAGTGAGACTAGCCTTTTTGCATCACCACTAACTGTAGACAGGAAATCAGAAGAGATCAACAATAAAATTTCTTTCCATTTTTAGGTTTTAAACAAGTTTTCACATTTTTAAATACTCAGCAACAAGACATATATGACACATGTAGAGGGCCCTTGGTATCTTCTGGGGTTTGGATTACCCCCCCCCACCCCCCACTCCTCTCTAGATACCAAAATCTGTAGCTGCTTAAGTCCCATTATATACAGTTATATAATAAAATGCTATCCCTTATATACAATGTTTTGGATATTATATATAAAAAAATTCCAAGCCAGGTTTGGTGGAATCTGTGAATGCAGAATCCTGTTTTCTCTATGGGATCAATTTCAAGTTTTTGTATGATTGGGTGCCAGTCATTGACTTGAACAAATATCACAATATCAAAATCAAATTTTCCTGGACATTTGTTGTTATTTCCCTTTAACTGAACTCCAGGTCACTCTCTCATAGGATTTTCTTGGTAAGATTTATTCAGAAGCTTGCCATTACTTTCCTTTCTCTCAGGCTGAGAGAATGTGATCTGCTCAAGGTAACACAGTAGGTTTCCATGGCTGAACACAGAGTGAACACACATTTTGAACAAAGAAACTTGATCTCCAGGTTTCTAGACCAACACTTAAACGCTTACACTGTTCTGGCCCTTCTCCTTGTATCCCAATGCTCCATCACTTCAAATTATGATTAAAATGATTAACTTCATTTGTTTTAAGTATCTAATTAAAACTTGCAATTCCGTTTCACATTGAATTTGCAACATCCACTCATCCATAAAAATGACTATGACTGGCTTGAATCCAAAGAAATATGGATGGAAGAAAAAATGCAGTCCTGCAGTTCAAATTGATTCAATTAATATGTCTTTACAACATACAAACCACTGAACGCTGGAAGTTGTATCACTACTGAACCATTAAAACACCTTGGGAATTAAAGAATATAAAGTTTAATATAAGAGGTCGCAACCCTCGCCCCCCATAAGGAAATCTTTGGGATACTTTTCTCATGTAGAGAAAGTCTGAAAATGGTAAAAGGTTTTTCTTTAGTGGTGGGACTCTTTGAGATCCAATCCACTGTTGCCATAATAAAAGCTTTGCTGTAATTACCCAATTATGAAAACATTTACATCTTAGAAGTGTACATTTTTGAAATAATCTAACATTTTTACCACTACGGCACGTATTTTTTGTGGAACTGAAATATTAATGTCCCTTCCCCTTTGGCAATCCTTTGAGGTCATTATCCTAGTCACCCCCAAAACACATCAGAGAAAAGTCTGCCGCATCATCCAGACTAGCCTCTTTCATCACGTCTGCTAAATGTTTTGATGGAGATGAAATAAGCCTTCTTTTTCGGGCGAAAATAATTGTTTCTTTGGTGTGAGGACCGTGAGTGCCAGGGGCTCCTGCTCATTTTGCTTGCTTTGTTTGGCTTCTTTGAGGACAATAGGATTGTTCTGACTAGGCTTTCTCCAACCCCCTCCCCTTCTGTCTTGGTCTATTTTCTATAGTCAAGTCTGCTTGACAACCCTGGAGCCACTTGCTACGGTAGCACCTCTGCTTTCCCCCTCCCAGATATATTTGTCTCTATTTAAGCTAACCAAAATTGCATTAGGCTACAATTACCATCATCCACTACAGACAAGGCTTCTTGGATTGTAATGGGAGCTGTAGCTCTGCAAGTCAGGAAGCCGCTGTCTTAGAGACAGCTGTCTTAGTGAGTTTCACCTCACATTTCCCAATTGCATTTGGTCTTAGGTTATGAGCAAATGTGAATAAAGCTTCCTGTTAACTATATGAATTTGTGCAGTGTATCTTTAGTTTTTACTAGCCGTCCCCTGCAACGCGTTGTTGTGGCCCAGTCTGTGTATATGTGTTTTGTGTGTGTATATATGCGTGTATATATTTGTGTATATGTGTGTTTGCGTGTGTGTGTGTGTGTGTGTGTGTATATATATATATATATATATATATATATATATATATATATATACACCCACACATATATATGTATGTATATGGTTTTGCACATGCATTGCAATGTATATTCTATTTTTTAGCATTTTAAATCTCTTCCGCTGTGTTTTCCAGTGTTTTTATGAGTGATGGTCACTTGTTGGCCTGATAGGTGTCTTGTGTACAAATTTAGTGTCAATTTGTCCAGTGGTTTTTGAGTTATGTTAATCCCACAAATGAACATTACATTTTTATTTATATAGACTAGCCGTCCCCTGCCACACGTTGCTGTGGCCCAGTCTGGTGATTTGGAAAATAAAGAA
The DNA here is from genome assembly GCF_025583915.1 of Anolis sagrei ordinatus. Taxonomy (NCBI): domain Eukaryota; kingdom Metazoa; phylum Chordata; class Lepidosauria; order Squamata; family Anolidae; genus Anolis; species Anolis sagrei. Next base: position 210,563,239 of record NW_026844366.1, on the reverse strand, counting down.
ATGAGAAAGTGTTTGTTTCTAATATATGTAATTTCTTGATGCTTGTGGGTAAACAGTATTTCTTGTTGTTTCTTTGTCAGTGTTGATATGGAGAGTGTCTGGTTTGCCTACTCTGGAATATGCAACGTATCATTGTCTTTCTTTAGGGGTCCCTTTCAAATCTATATCTCTCTGTGTGTGAGTCATATCTATCTATCTATCTATGTCTATGGCTGGATGGCTCTTTGTCAGGAGGGCTTTGATTACATTTTCTTGCCCTGGTGAAGAGAGTTGGACTGGATGGCTTTAAGTATTTTCTGTTGGTCATAGGGGCTCTGTGTGGGAAGTTTGCCCCAATTCTGGGATTCAAAATGCTCTTTGATTGTAGGTGAACTATAAATCCCAGTAACTACAACTCCCAAATGTCAAGATCTATTTCCCCCAAGCTCCATCTGTGTTCATATTTGGGCATATGGAATATTCATGCCAAGTTTAGTCCAGATCCATCATTGTTTGAGTCCACAGTGCTCTCTGGATGTAGGTGAACTACAACCCCCAAATTCAAGGTCAATGCCCACCAAACCCTTCTAGTGTTTTCTGCTGGTCATGGGAGTCCTGTATGCCACGTTTGGTTCAATGCCATAATTGGTGGAGTTCAGAATGCTCTTTGATTGTAGGTGAACTATAAATCCCAGAAACTACAACTCCCAAATTACAAAATCAAAATTTTGAGTGAAGGACATACATTCGGTTGTTAGGTGTATGCTGTCCAAATTTGGTGTCAATTGGCGCACTGGTTTTTGAGTTCTGTTAATCCCACAAATCAACATTACATTTTTATTTATATAGATTAGTGGTATGTCAACCTATCACCAACAAATTGCCTTATATGATAAATTGGTTTATACAATCTGTTCCCTGAATGATAAACTAGGTAGAAAATAGGTGGATTAGACTCTAGAAAAAGCTGAAGTAATGATGGTCTATCTTTGCTTCTGAATGCATCTTAGTCTTTGGACAAAAATCATGGTGGAAAACAAGAGGGCTTTCCATACACAGTATCTTGTGAGAAGGCGAAGGCTATTTTCATCTTGTGCATATCATTCATACAATTACAACCTTGGTGCTAGACTCAAGGAATTTGCTGTGTAATAGCAATGAGCAAAAAAGCAGAGAGGACTCCACTCACAGATCTCCCTGTGAACTGCAGTGGGTTTTTCACTCCCACGGAGGAAAAAAGATCCCCTTCCACCATGATAAATAATATTGCTAAAATGAAGAAAGCCTGAGGCAAGCCTAAAAGGATACTTGGGTGGTAAGACTGAGAGCTCTTCACTTATGGAACTGAAAGCAACTCCCCGGGTTCAGAATTCTTTAATCATAGTGTTTTATTTGTCTGTTTTGCACTAGGTTGTAAGATCTTAAGGTTCTATTAAAAGAAACAACAAAGTATGAAGTCTTCCCGAATCTAGTCTTCTTGCTTGCTCCTTAAGGACTACTCAAAGTTTGCCTTTGATGTAAAATGAAGCAGTCTACTTCAGGGGGAAGCAAGAAGCAACATAAACACAGAGCTAAATTTCACTGGCTTCTTGTAACATTCTTTCTATAATCCAAGAAGCTATTATTACTTCCTAAAGCTGGAAATGTTTTGGTTGAAACATAAGCCTGGAAAAAATATTTAAAATATCCAGATGTCTATATTGTATTGTTATGATTTTTTTCCAGCAGAAGAGTTGTCCCCCTCCCTAGTGCTCCCATTTTTCTCTATGGAAAACACATCCCAGGAAAAGCCTTCCAGCACTGCTACGAACATTGGAAACAACGCCTCCATCACTGTGTAACTGCCCAAAGGGATTACTATAATAATAATAATAATAATAATAATAATAATAATAATAATAATAATAATATATTTGACTAGTCATATGACCATTTCAAAATACATCGCCAAGGCAAAAAGGAGAGGACAGCAGCTGACCTTCTATTTACAGTCAGAATCTTATTTTCCTGGTTCTTTCAGGAAATGTGCTATTTTCTTGATAGCTTTCAGAATAAAAAGGCTTACTCTGATTATGGTGGATCTTTCTTGTCCTTGCAAGAGGAATGTCAGAAGATAATTTCTGTTGGGGGGCCTGCAATTGGATAATATTGGATGTAAATATCTGTATCGCAGTTCAGCATATGCTGGACAGTCAATTAAGAAATGTTCAATATCTTCCAGTTTGTTATCCTCATATGCAGAATCTCTCACTTCTTGGGATGTTACAGTAACACCTGGTTTGTATCATACAAAGAGACTACTTTGAAAGGCATAAGCTTAATTTGGACACAGAATATAAAATTCATGGTGAAAAGATAATCGGTCTCATTACTTTTCTATTGTAGCTCGTATCTCCATATTTGGCCTCTTTTAAAATTGTACAGTAACTGTGACAATGTGAAAAAAAGCTGGAACATCTAAATAACTTTGAGTGGCATACAAATGCTTGTGGTTGCTAGTTAAAGCCAAATTTGCAGGATCAACTGATCAAATCGTTGGGCAGGATTCTCTAACAAGGCCTAATATTTGTTCAGTGACATCTCCAGCTCATTCCTTGTTTGGGTATCAGCCAGCACGTCAAAGATTTAAATCAAGAAATAGTTTTCTAAGATCTACAGAGACACTCGCTGGAACACCCCAGCAAGCAAGAGTCCAAAAGTGGCAGGCTCAAACACAGAACCTCCACCAATGGCTGATACCAAATGAGAGATTCCCCGCCCTGGGCAAACAGAAAACTGGGCGACTTGGAAGGCGCTGAACAGACTGCGCTCTGGCACCATGAGGTGCAGAGCCAATCTTATGAAATGGGGCTACAAAGTGGAATCCACGACATGTGAGTGTGGAGAAGAGCAAACCACGGACCACCTGCTGCAATGCAACCTGAGCCCTGCTACATGCACAATGGAGGACCTCCTTGTGGCAACACCAGAGGCACTCCAAGTGGCCAGGTACTGGTCAAAGGACATTTAATCAACTACCAAGCTTGCAAACTTTGTGTTTTGTCTGTTTGTTTGTTTTCCCTCAGTTCTTGTGGGTTTTTCGGGCTATATGGCCATGTTCTAGAGGCATTTCTCCTGACGTTTCGCCTGCATCTATGGCAAGCATCCTCAGAGGTGAGGTCTGCTGGAGCTGGGAAAAAAGGGGTTTATATATCTGTGGAATGACCAGGGTGAGACAAAGTGCTTTTGTAAGCTGGGCTAGGTGTGAATCTTTCAACTGACCACCTTGATTAGCATACAATGGGCTGACTGTTTTGTTAAAATGTAATACAACTGTCTGGTTGTTCCTGACACAATAAATAAATAAATAAATAAATAAATATTTGTTCTCGATTGCTTGATCTCAAATGGCTCCATGGAGGCACTCCCACATGTCATTTGAAACGGAGCCCTTCCCTCCCAAGCCAGTTGATCTGCACCTCATTAAGATCTGGAATAGATCTTTTGGTTGCAGAAAGCGTTATTTCAGGCCACAGATAGGACCAGAACCAGCAGGCCTACTCAGCAGGATGCCAACTAGTTGAAACAGCTAACTGGACTGCTGTTGAAAGAACATACGCTATCTTTTTTAAAATGCAGAAGTGACAATCCTAAGCATACTTACGGTATTTGTAAGCAGGTTGTACAGCAATCAATTAGTATTCTGAGTAAACATTGCCTGTAAGGCATGTAGAGTCAACTGGGCAGTACATTTTCTAAATATCTGGGCATCTAGACATATCTATTTCTGAGGCCAATTGCTTTGGCTGCAAACCAGGTAGCTCTTTATATCTCTGCTTTGGTAGCCTGCATCAATGTGTTCAGCTTTTTTGCCTTGTTATTTTACCTTATTTTTAAATAGTCTACATGGCTGCCCAACTGGCTGTCACTGTATCAGCTGGTAGATATCTGAGCTAGAGGGCAAGTCCGCAGAGAGTAATCTTTGTGTATTTCACAAGGACAGTGAGAATGCTGTTGCAGTAATGAAACTGAACTCAATGTTTGCCCTTTAGCAAATTCCAACTTTCCTGGTCTATGTGGGTCTGTTAAATAGCCTGGCATCAGGTTAGGCACGGATGGAACAGATCACGCTGCCTTGCCAGCACAGCACGGAGGTGTAGTTGAACATTGCCTATTATGACAAGAACTTGAAGGTTTCAAAGACAGTGGCCCTTCTCAGTTTTATCCTGGAAGTAATAATAATCATGCCTACCAGCTTTCTTCATTTGACTTCACAATTCATTTGCTGAGAACTGGCATGCATGGTGCCTTTAAATCAGAAAAAAGGAATGGTAAGAATGTTTTTTATTTTATCCTTTGAATAAAATCTTGCTGGTGGTGAGCGGGACTAGAACGACAACTACCTATCTTGTTCTTTTTCTTTCAAGGTCATGGTTGACAAAGAAGGGAGCCACCTTCCAATTGATAAAGGAGTTTGATTCTTATTTAGATCAAGCACTCCTAGGAAGGAGTATTTCTGATGAGACTCATGTATTCACCAAAGCGGTTTTCTGATTACCAATGTTATAGAATCATAGAGTTGGAAGAGACCACATGAGCCATATAGTCCAACCCTCTGCTAAGCATAAAAAGCACAATTAAAGCACCCCTGATAGATGGCCATCCAGCCTCTGTTTCAAAGCCTCCAAAGGAGCCACACTACACCCCAAGGCAGAGCTGTTAGGAAGTTCTTCCAGATGTTCAGGTGGAATCTCTTTTCCATTCCATTCATTTGAACCCATTGTTGAAATGAATAGAATGGAAAACAGATCCTAGGTCCCTTCCACACTGCCCTTTACCCCAGGATCTGATCCCAGATTATCTGCTTTAAACTGGAATATATGTGTCCCCACTACCAGATAACCTGGGATAAACAGATAATCTGGGGTCAGATCCTGGGATAAAGGGGCAGTGTGGAAGGGCCCCTAGACTCCAGTGCAGAAGAAAACAAACCTGCTCTCGCTCCCTCTTCCTTATACTTTCAGATATTTAAACATGGCTCTCATGTCTTCTCTCAATCATCTCTTCTACATGCTAAACATACCCGTAAAGAATGGTCTCCAGACCTCTGATCATTTTAGTAATCCTAGTGCAAATGAGGAACTCATAGAAAATAGAAGGGGGATTCAAATCAAGTATGAATGTGAATATACCCCTAGTATAATTCCTAAGATTCAAACAAAATAAGAGACTTGTGCCACAAGTAACATTTTTGGCCTCATCTTTTTCCTCTGCTACTCCACCCAACTCTGGAAACAGAAGGTGGTAAGAGCAAGGAAAGGGAGCACGACACTCACCATACAACATCAAGCCAAGGCTGGTGAATTCGCATCCCAAAGTGTACCCTAATTATGGTGACATAATTTAGCCAAAAAAGATGTGCATTATACCCGAGATAATATATTATGGTTTTTTAGGTGGTCTGTCTTCTCCCTTGCAACTGGTACACTTCTGGCTTGACCAACTCATGTCATATACATACACTTGGCAATGTTCAAGTTTATTTCACTAGTAAACCTTATTGACAAGTGACTGCTAAATTAAGATGGTTAAAATTACCACTGGAAGCACTTGGGCTATTAATGCAATATGAGTTCTTGTGAATATTTCAGTGTCTAAATGTCAGGTTGTCTTATCGATCCAACTCCCCAAACATCATCTCAATATTGAAACGTTGCCAAAATAACTGAAGTATATCTGACACTGACATAGCTGGCCAGTTTACAGGGCGGGATTGAGCCTGTCTGTTCCCAGAGAGGGTGCCAAATCAGTTCTAGCTAAGAGGTATCTTTGGGACTTTGAAAGAAAATAACCTCTTGGATTCAACATCTGCAAAATTAGATTTTTTTAAAAAAACACCCAGCTCTCTCCCACTAACCCACATGTTTAACACAAATCATTCTACACATGGGAAGCAAACCAAAATATTAGAGACGTGTCTTATTTTCAACCCCAAGAATTATAAGCTACAATGGCCTGCTCTTGCAGAAAACGATGATAAAATATGTTATTTATTTATTTTTCAAAGACCAGTAAAGTAGCAGCAGCAGGTGCTAATCCACTGGAAGTATGCCAGGACCATAGGCTACTGGATACCCTGGGTCAGATCAGTTCACCAATGGAGCTAAATTTAAAGTCTTGGGAATTGAAAATACATGTATATCAGAAATAAATTGCATGACAGTTAACCCTTTAAAGTAAAAGCCAATGGTGAACTCTTTCGTACCTGTATTACTCTGGGTGTAGAGCCGAGTTTAAAAATGGTAAGTTCAAATGTATTAAACTCCTACAGACATCTCTAATTGCTACAGGATGTGTGTGTGTGTGTGGGGGGGGGGGGGTAATATCCAAATGAGCCTGGAGGGCCAATTCACCATTACTGCATCATCTCACACAAATAAATACCAGATGTCAAGCATTTGTTGAGAGATGAGCCAGCAGAGGCTAAACCAAGCAGCTGTGGTTTGTTTCTATCTGGAATTTGCCAATGTACCAGGGCACCTTTAGATATATGTGGCCACAGCCATGAACTTTTATGGTTACAAAGAATGGGTCAAATCATTTAATTCGGTCATTGACCAGCACAAAGAATGGGTCAAAAATGATCAGTCAGCCTAAAACAAAGTATATTTTCCCTTCAAATCTATGGGGTCTTTTTAAAAAGTTGGTGCATCTAGGACAAGCCTGGCAAACTTGGGCCCTCCAGGTGTTTTGGACTTCAACTCCCACAATTCCGTACTGGCTGTAAGTCCAAAACACCTGGAGGGCCGAACTTTGTCCAGGTCTGATCTAGGAGATAATTCCCTGGAGAAACAGAAAATTAATAAGAGTGTTATTTCTGATAAAGGTGTACTTGTACATCAGGCATAGTGCCACCATGCACCATATAGTCTTGCTATTTGTATGCATGCATAACTTCGGTTTTACAACATTGTGTGGCCTGAGACAATTTGTCTTCTTCCAGTGTGGCCCAGGGAAGTCAAGAGATTGAAGAGAACATCCCTGGTCTAAAGGAAAAATACAGAGCAGATCTTGAATGTAAATATGCTACAAGATAATGCATTACTGCAAATTATTCATTTGCAACGCACACAGTATGAAGTCATTTTATAAAGTATCATTGAAAGATTGCAGTGCATTGCTTTTAATATCGTAAGAATGGGGATTGTTCTTGGCATTTGTTAATATAAGCATAACCTTAAGATGACTAGAGGAAGAGAAAAAATAATGACTAGCCTGGCTTCTCCTGCTGCTGACTCATGGCAAAGGATTTAAAGCAGTGCTAAATATGGCACAGCCCAGGAGAAGAAGCTATGAGAAAGAGAAGAGTGTTGTGTTGGGAAGCAGGATAATCTAGATGGGAGCGAATGAGACTGGAATGTACCAATACAGCCAACAAAGAACATGGTGCCAGTCATGTGCAGCCTTTGGGCCCCACGTTTGTAGCCTTAAAACCTCACACCAAAGTATCAAAGGGCTCCACTAGCCAATTTTAAGAGAATCAGCATGCTTTTAATTCCCAATCCACACAGAAAGCTCTCCCGTGAAAACATCAAAAAATAAACCCACCCTGAACTTAGAACTCATATTACCACAAAGAGTTCTGGTTTTTTTTGTTTGCTTTTTTTCCCCAGTCCCTTCCCAAAATAGAAATAGGTAGTCATGGGCACTATTTCCTGTTGCCATTTTGAGGGACTACAAACAGGATTTTGGCTTGCTGTGGAGGTGGAATCAGAGGAAACTGGCCTCTTGTCCCCATGCAGCTGCCTGCCTATGCTGTAGACAATACTTTCAGAAGCCATGGTTACCATTAATCATAAAGGTGACCTAGGGAGTATATTATTGTGAATCTTTTTCTATAGCACTAAGGGTACTGTTAATGCAATAATCTTGCTCAGACACCAAGCCAAATAAGAAGGTAATGAATTATATTTGCAGAATAACATCCCAGGCTCTGGTGTTCATGTTTGGAAGTCAAGAATCCAATTGAAGATTAATAAGTGGAAGCTGGATATACGTAGTTGACAAAAAGAGGATAATAGAATGAAAACTATCTCCATCATCTATAGCTTTTTTGAAGTGTTTACAACAAGGTATTAGAGGACTAAGGGGTTATGGCTATACCTTAGCACTTCATCCCCTTTTCTGTTTCTTATGTATTCTTCATTTTTTCCTAGTGTTATAATTGTAGTTCGACATAAAGAAATAGAGAATAAACAACAAGTTGAAAAAGAAAGAAAATACGTATTTTATACTGATTTTAGGAAAACAAGAATATGCTATTAATAATATATTAAAATCCAACACCTCGGTTTCATTGTGTATGTAAAAATGAGTACAGAATTACTTTCTTTAAGGTCAAATAATTTCAATATAAAAGATCTTCTAATGATACCACAACAGAGAACAACTAGCACCTAAGCAATGAATAAAACATTTCTTCAATTCTAAGATGCACCTTTTCACTAACTAAACATTTCTAAAAATGATGCGAGTCTTAAAATCATGGCTTTCTCTCTCTCTATATATATATATACAGTATATAGCTTTTTCTGTTGGTGATACTGAAATTAGTGTGCATCTTACAATAGATGGTGTCTTAGAATGGAAGAAATACAGTATGTAGAATGGGATGGTTCCAACTCTAAAACATTATACTGGAGACTAAAAAATGTTATGTCATTATAAAAACTCCATCTTGAAGTAATAAATATAGACTGCTAATAACAAAACACACAGAGACATATTTAATAAAAAGCACAAATGTTCAGTGACAGGTTCTTTTCCTTCTATTAAAAATATTCTAACAGTGCATTCCAGTGTACGCTTACTCAGAAGGGTTCTAAAGGGATTGCACCTTAGGAAGCATGTCTAGGTTTGCAAGGCTAAAGTACAATCACAGAATAAATTATACGTAAATGCTCTTGAGTGTATGCAGAATGCCTTCTCCTTCCAACTGAATAACCAGCACTTTGTTTCAGAGTCTGCTTAGCATATTCCACTTGTACCAAAGATGATGCAAGAAACTACTTTTATTTCTGAAGTTATCAATTCGCTTCCAGTATCTGGATTGGTGGCTTAATATAAAAAATAGACCATCAGCAAACCGTTTTTGAGTCCTCTTTCAGTTCCTCAGATGTGTACCATCCTGTGCCTTACTACTTGAATCTGGGGAACCACCATTGTCAATTAGAGCCTGGTGGTGGGCACTTAAATATTGGCTCAAGATCAGTCTCGGATCCGGACTAATTCACCACTTAGGTCAGGATGAGCATATAAGCAGCTGGTTTAAGATCAACTCTAAGAAAGCCTCCTTCATTGGCTTTTTCGTATCCTTCCTAACTAACAGGGGTTTTGACATGGCTCTCAAATCAATCAGATACTATGAGATATTGCTTTTTGTGAGCTGCGTTCTCATTCTTGCTCCCCAAGTGCCCTGTCCATACATTATGTTGGGCCTTTCCATGCAGGAAATTATCTAAAGAACTTGACTGTGTTCAAATGCTGTTGCCTATTCTCAAAGGCAAGGTGTGATGTGTTCCCATCTGAACTACTGTGTGGGAGATTTGTGGGTATCCCATATAATGAAAGACTCTGCCCATGTAACAAACAGGAAGTAGAATGTATCTACCATATTCTATTTTCATTCAGTTTTTATGAACAAGTTCGAGGACACATAATTAATCCTCTACTGAGAAACTTACCGACCAGTTCAGTGAAATTTTATGTGAAGTTTTTACTTGGTTGATGTTCCCCATATGACCCTGGCTATTGCCGAGGTTCTTTCCGAGGCAGCCAGGATTAGACAATTCTCTATTTTAGACACAGGCTGAAACATGCCTGATGCCTTTTGTAGTTTTTTACCTATGCTCATAGCCATCTTGTATGGCTTCAATCAATTTTAATCCTGTATTTTAGCCAGTTAAAACTGTTGCAAATTTCATCCAACTGTGTGTTGTAAAAGCATGTCCACAGCAGTGGGTTAAATACTTTGATAGAAGAAGAGATTATTTAAAATATTAAATAATATTTAATAAAAATATTGTTGTTAATCTTATTAACCTGGCATATCTTGTACACTTACGGAGCAATAAGGGTCTTTGGACCATAATAAAATATTGTTGTTGCTTACAGTTTTCCACGCAGAATTCTCATTTATTTTGCCAGGCAGAAAAATATATCAGTATTTTGGATCCTTAGGCTCTCCCATGTCTCTGCTTTAAAAAACAGATTATAAAATCAACTGATTATAATGTATATATTGTTATTTGAAACCTTTCTTGTTCTTCTTTCCAAGCACTTCTGATATGTAATTTTCCTGTTGTTTTTCTATCTTGAACTCAGATGCTTGTTTTCTGGGGGAGGAAACACACAACATATAGAAATAAGTAACTAAACCGAGTAGTTCTTATTCCATCAATGAAACATCAAAATAAAGAAAAGGTTAACCCATGTTGTGAAGCCTTCCAAATAATCTTCACTGTTTACGCATAATTTTTAATGAATGGTTTATTGCAGGAATATCTAGATGGGTAAATATCTCAGTATAGTAGAAAACATCAAGCTGGGTGTTAAATAAAGTCATATTCCATGCTGGGCATAATTAGAAAGAGAGCTGAAAATAAAACCACCAATATCATATGGGCCTTTTACAATAATGGAGTCAAACCCTGTTCTCCTAGAGGTGTGGTCCAACACTCAAGCCATTGTGCCATAGTGTGTCACCAAAGGAAGAGATCAGAACAAAACTTACTTTAATGTTTGTTTCTGCTTATTGATGAAATGCTGTAGCTCTTTAATCTCATTCTCTTTGAAGTTTAAAATGTCTTCCTGTCTCTGAATGTGAGTCTCAATTTCTGTAGCAAATGTAGAAACCATTAAGTTACTTTTTATCTCAAAACCTCAGGCCACACAATATATATGTGTACACAGAATTCTTACTTAAATATCTAACTTTGTTTTTTTTTACTTTAGAAAATGATACTAAAATGCAAAGCCAAGTAGACCACTGAGTATATATAGTCAGATAGAATTACAGTTATCATTGCGATATGCATGTTTACAAATACAACTCATATTAATTTATTGCCATTAGCAATGAGACATTATACAAATATACTGCAGACATCACTTTTGATCTTTGCATGCAAGCATAAGGGCATGTCAAGAATTTAGCAGTTCCATAGTAAAGGTAAATGTTTTCCTTTGATATTCAGTCCAGTCGTGTCCAACTCTGGGGGGTGGTGCTCATCTCCATTTCGAAGCCAAAGAGCCAGTGTTGTCCGTCGATGCCTCCTAGGTCATGTGGCAAGCACGACTGCATGGAGCACTGCTACCTTCCTGAAGAAGCAGTACCTATTGATCTACTCATATTTGCTAGATTGGCAGAAGTTGGGCCTAACAGGAGGAGCTCACCCTGCTTCCCCAATTTGAACTGCCAACCTTTCAGTCAGCAAATTCAGCAGGGGACCCTAGCAGTTACACAAGCACACACTACATATTCAGGGTTAGCCATGTTGACCATGCAACAATATCCAAAATCCATAAAATAGTGATACTTTTTTAAGGACAACTATGGTCTTGCTATTTTAAAAAATTGCTTTTCCACAGATGATTGCTCGATCACCCAAGTTCTAAACTTATTTAAAATATTTTTAATCGCCTAATATTTTTGCAGACATCAACACAGTACAATATACAATAAGAATAAAACATCATAAAAACAAAAAAGCAGCAGCAAATACAGCAAATGAATTATAACTACATTTTTTTTTTAAAAAACTGGACAAACTAAAAGTCTGTCAACATATTGAGGTACACACTTAAAAGCTGGTGCTAAAACATGTAATTTATGATATGACCTTCATTCTAAGACAGTCAGATTTAGTGATCTTACCAGAGCATTTGCTTATCAACTTTTCTTTTTGGACTGATTGCTTTAGCACTCTGTGGTTTACACGAGAAAGTCTACAACAGAAATAACAGCGACAAACTGTAAAAACAACACAACTGATTACCATTTTATTTGCATATTTAACTCTAGATTGTGGAAGACTGAGTGGATTCAAGTTTAAGTTCATTTGGCAATGATGTTTGCTGGGTGATTTTGAACTGTCTCCCAGTTATGCCAGCTAAAAAAGTTGTTGTGAGGCTAAGAAGAGAGTGAGACACAAACAAGTACAGTCAGCCCTCCACATTTGCAAGTTTGACTTTTGCAGATTTGATTATTTGTGGATTTCTAGGAATCTCTAGATCCTTTAGTACAGGGGTCCTCAAACCATGGTCATTTACCCGGCCCTCACTCAGGGTCAACCTAAGTCTGTAACGACTTGAAAGCACACAACAATAACAACAACAATCCTATCACATCAGCCAAAAGCAGGCCCACACTTCCCATTGAAATACTAATAAGTTTATATTTATTAAAATTGTTCTTCATTTTAATTATTGTATTATTTTTAAGTGGGTTTTGCACTACAAATAAGATATGTGCAGTGTGCATAGAAATTCATTCATTTTTTTTTCAAATTATAATCCGGCCCTCCAACAGTTCGAGGGACTATGACCTGGCCTTCTGTTTAAAAAGTTTGAGGATCCCTGCTTTAGAACAACTCTGTGGCCATCTTCCTCAAGAAAGCTATTTTTTTAACCTGAGAGAACACCTTTCTAGCATCTCTATGTTGTTCAGTGTGATTCTATGCTCAGCTTCTAGTGGTACTATCAATCAGCTCTTTCCTTTAATGACAGCAGAGGATACTTCCTGGTAAATGGAGATCAGGATGGGATTCATTCTGTAGCAATATAACAACAGTGTTTATGCATATGGAAATCCTCAATAGGATTTCTGTCATCTTTTGCAGTTAGGTATATTTTTGTCCACTGAAACCATACTAACTCTGAAAAGGATCAAAGCTTTGCCAGGGCTAGTCAGAGAACAGAAAAAAAACCAGTTTGTGGTATTATGGGAACAGGTAGTACTTGGGAACTAAGAGGAATGCAATGCCCACCCCCACCCCCTTTTATGTGGCCAAAGACAGCTTTTTCACAGAGACTTCCCCATCAATTTACAATCTTACGCGCTATCAAATGCTTGCTTTTCTCTCTCAAGATGCTTTGACAGGACATCAATCTCCCCAAGAGCAAACTCCAACTGTTCTGACACCTTAGCTAGATTAGTCTTTGTCACTGTGTGTTCTTCCTCTTCTTTCTGTAAATCAAAATACAGTAGAAAAGTCTGAGTTATCAGTTTGCCTAATAAATTTCATTTAGCAGCTTGACAACAGTTAGCATCTGACTGCATCAGCAGGCACAGAAAATATACCTAAGTTCTACTCAGTCATACAGATACCACTTCTATACTTTTAAATCAATATAATTTACTAACAAACCAGTTATTAATACAGTAGAAACGATAACCATATATTTAATACTGATATATCAATCTGGATACAGCTATTTAAACTCTTAAGAATAACATCACTGTGTTATTTCTCTACAAATTATGATTTAAAATATCGGAAAATAAGAATGGAAGGATACGTACCTCTAATTTTTTTACAATCGCTTCATATTCTACCTTGCTGACTGAATTCTCTTCCTGTACTGCTATCTATACATATATAAATATAACAAATCACTTGTCTGTATAGCACATTTGTTATTAGGTCAGTTTATTCGTAGGCAGGTCAAGTACTGTACACCAAATTCATTTATTTCAATTTGCTTAGGTATTGCTTAATTTGTTCAAAGCCCATAATCCTCCATGTATAATCATGTATGGCTGATATATGGTATCTTATTTTAGAAGCTACGTTTTTTAAAGCTTCCCTTGATTTGGCTGTTTTTTTGTGTGCCCTTAATGTTATTTCTGAGTTAATTTGTGACTTCTGGAGCAGCATAGCTGCTGGTATTGAACAAGTGAATTATGGTCTGAATACCAGTTTCTTTTTCCTTCTGTTTTCCCCATTTCATCATCAGCTTACTTCAATTGCTGCAAATATGAGTTCCAAGTACAAAAATAGTTTGCATTCATCTCAGAAACAGGCAGAAGAGAGAGCAAAGTATTTCTCTTTCTGGGTTGTTGTGAGCCTTTGGGGCTGTATGGCCATGTTCTAGTAGCATTCTCTCCTGACATTTCATCTCCATCTATGGCAGGCATCCCCAGAGGTTTGTTCAGAGGTCTGTGAGAATGAGGCAAGGGAGGTTTATATACCTGTGGAATGTCCAGGGTGGGAGAAATAACTCTTGTCTGTTTGAAGCAAGTGTGAATATTACAATTGGCCAGCTTGATTAGCACTGAGTAGCCTTGTAGATGAAAGGCCTGGCTGTTATTATCTGGGGGCATCCTTTGTTTGGGAGGTGTTAATTGGCACTTGATAGTTTGCTGTCTGGAATTCCCCTGTTTCTGAGTGTCCTTTATTTATTGTCTTGATTCTGGCATTTTTTAAATACTGGTAACCAGATTTTGTTCATTATAATGGTTTCCTCTTTTCTGTTGAAGTTGTCCACATGTTTGTGGATTTCAATGGCATTTCTGTGTACTCTGACAAGATGGTTGTCACTCAGAGTGGTCCAGCATTTATGTGTTCTCAAATAATATGCTGTGTCCATATTGTCTGTATGAGGCAAGTGTGAATGTTGCAACACTCAAACCACTGCATCACACTGGCTTTCCAAACAGGCTTCTTCTGAATAAAAAAGAAACTCTCTCATAGCCAGGCACTGTAGCTTTTTGATATACGCTTGCCTTTTAATATATATTTGCAAATAAAGAGCAACACTCTGAAAACAGAGGAATTCCAGACATGAAACAATCAGCACCAACTATCACTCTGGGTCAGAGTGAAGAGAGGGGAGGCCAAGGGACAGTTCCATCTTGTCTCCTGGATATACCATCAGCTGGAGACCCCTCTCCCCAGCACCAACTGTCGCTCTGGGCCAGAGTGAAGAGAGAGGGGGGCCTGGGGACAGTTGCACCTTGTCTCCTGTGCTATTCTCATAATATAATACAATACAATACAATATAATATAACATAATATAATATAATATATTGTATATACATATATTTATAATATTATAATTATATATTTATATTACATGTAATATTACTAATAATATTATGATATAGTGGTATGGTTCAATATAGCAATGTTTAATGCTGATATTGTACTAAGCTAATGATATAATATATTACATGTAATATATACCTTGTAAGCTGCTCTGAGTCCCCTTTGGGGTGAGAAAGGCGGCATATAAATGTCGTAAATAAATAAATAAACAGTTTGGGACCCGCCTACCTGCGTGACTGCATCTCCATATATGAACCCACAAATTCCCTTCGATCATCTGGAGAGGCCCTGCTCACGATCCCACCTGCGTCGCAAGCGCGTTTGGTGGGGACGAGGGACAGGGCCTTCTCTGTGGTGCCCCCCCCCGACTCTGGAACTCTCTCCCCAAGGACATCAGACAAGCCCCAACGTTGCCAATCTTTAGGAAGAGCCTGAAGACCTGGCTGTTCCAGTGTGCCTTCCCAGATTAGGAAACTCCTGGCATCATGTCCCAAATGCACTTTATTAGAGACTAGGATTGTCCGCACATTGCACCTACCTCCAAAAACCTCTACATACCTCCTGTCAAGTTCAGCACTTTTAAATTTTATCCATTACACTTGGCCCGGCCTTTAGGTTTTAAATGTGTCATGGTGTCATTGTTTTTAGAGTTTTATTGTTTTGCTTGATGTTTTATTATTTGCTTATGAGTTTTACTGGTATATTTGTATGTTGTTTGTTGGCGGCCTTGGCCATTGTAAGCTGCATCGAGTCCTTCTGGAGATTTTGCGGGGTATAAATAAAGTTAATAATAAATAAATAAATAAATAAATAAATAAATAAATAAAGCAGGGCTAGCTAACACCTCCCAACAAAGGATTCCCCCAGGCAGTAATCAACATTGAAGGCGAGGGGAGATGTATCAGCCTTTTGCTTAGACTAGGCATCCTCCAACTGCGGCCCTCCAGCTGTCTGGGCCTTCAACTCCCAGAATTCCTGACAACTGAACAAACTCGTTAGGGCTTCTGGGAGTTGGAGGCCCAAACAGTTGGAGGGCCACAGTTTGAGGATGCCTGCCTTAAGTCCTGCTAAAGGAAACTAACTCTAATGCACCCTTGCCCTCTCAAATCTCCTTGCCTTTGCCCCACCTGCCGCCTCAGCTCGTCCAGCAAAGCCTGCTGGGCCTCGACCAAATCCCTCAGTTGCTGGAAGGCGACCAGCGCCATTTTAATTTCCCGCCGATTGTTTCCGCCTCCTTCCCCGTTGGACGTTGCTCCGCTTCCTCTTCCGACCAATCGCAAGGCAGCGCCTCAGATTCCGGTATTCTCATTGGCTAGCTCTAACGACTCCCCCCCCCCCTCTCCGCGCAGCCGGCTTTTCTGGTGCTGAATGGGAAATGTTCTCTAAGCTCTTAGCTCTTCTGCGTCTCTTCTTCCCTTCTGACAGTCTCTTCAAAAGACTGGGCGAAGAGGAGGGCCTTCAAGGAGGATTCTGAGGGGAAGGGACTGGCAAAAACACCTCTGAGCAGTCAGGGAACGTTGTAGATGTCGCATCCCTTGATTTCAGGAAGGCCTTTGACAAAGATCCCTATGATATTCTTGGTAAAAAGCTAGTAAAATGTGGGCTAGACAATGCTACTGTTAGGTGGATTGGGAATTGGTTATCTGGCCAGACCCAAAGGGTACTTACTGAAAGAGGAAGATAAGGTTTTCCCCTGACATTAAATCCAGTCCTGTCCAACTCTGGGGTGTGGTGCTCAACTCCATTTCCAAGCCGAAGAGCCGGTGTTGTCCGTAGACACCTCCAAGGTCATGTGGCTGGCATGACTGCATGGAGCACCCTTACCTTCCCGCCAGATCTACTCATATTTGCATGTTTTCAAGCTGCTAGGTTGGCAGAAGCTGGGGCTGACAGCAGAAGCTCACGCCACTCCCCGGATTCAAACCTGCGACCTTTCAGTCAACAAGCTCAGCAGCTCAGTGCTTTAACCCACTGCGTCACCAGGGGCTGAAGGAGACGTAGTTTTAAAAGGAAATTTTAGAGATGTTCTCAATGCCCATATGTCCTGATTTACTGCCATAGTTTTCTAAGATCTACAGAGACACTCGCTGGAACGCCTCAGCAAGCAAGAGTCCAAAAGTGGCTCAAACCCAGAACCTCAACCAATGGCTGATACCAAATGAGAGACTCCCCCTTGGGCACGCAGAAAACTGGGCGACTTGGAAGGCGCTGAACAGACTGCGCTCTGGCACCACAAGATGCAGAGCCAACCTCAAGAAATGGGGCTACAAAGTGGAATCCACGGCATGCGAGTGCGGAGAAGAACCAACCACTGACCACCTGCTGCAGTGCAACCTGAGCCCTGCTACATGCACAATGGAGGACCTCCTTGCGGCAACACCAGAAGCACTCCAAGTGGCCAGATACTGGTCAAAGGACATCTAATCAACTACCAAGCTTGCAAACTTTGTGTTTTGTTTGTTTGTTTGTTAAAAATGCAATGCAACTGTTTGGTCTGCCCCTGACATGATAAATAAATAAATAAATACTGCCATATTGGCCTATTTCTGCAGTAGGTCTATGTTTATGTTTACAGGCCCCATCCCTCCCCTCCTTTCGTAAGAGCCTGAAGACCTAGTTGTTTAAACAAACCTTTGAGAACAACTAGTTCTAGCTCTGCCCAGATACTGTTGAAATTGGCCGTATCTTCTTCTACCAATTACTCAGGTCACTCTCTTCTGTTAGGCCCTGGAAATGTACAGCCATAGACTCTACCTAATTTCCCGGGCCCTCTAAAATCACAGTAGCCCGGCCCGGCCTTTTAAACTACCTTGAACAGGCAGGATTATTTTAAATATATGTGCTATTGTGGTTTTGATGCTTATATTCTCCTGTAAATTTTATGTTTATGCCGTTTTTTTTCTTGTATGTACTGTTTATGTTTACTTGGAAATCGCTCTGAGTCCCCTTGGGGTATATAAATAAAGTTTGTTGTTATAGAAAATGCTGATTGAGAAAACTGCAGAGAAGTTACTATTCAAGGATAACATCTGGACAAAACCGGCTAGCTGGTGGCTAGTTAGAACCCCCAAGTTTCCCAGTCGCTCTGGAGCCATGTTTGCAACAAACAGATAAGATACCGTCACAGTCAGAGAACAAACAATGGACTATAGTTGTGTTATAGTTGTACCATTGATAGGATCCCATGTGTGTTATTATTGTCAAATCAAAATCATAAACAACCAATGAGCAACCGTGCAGCTAGTTTAGACCAATTAAATGATTTGTCTTTGGAAACCAATAAGAATGTGTATTTGATTCGCTGCCAGAAATGATAAAAAGCCTGCAGCTGTTGTGACAAACCCTTTGATTGCATTCCTGTATGCTTGTTTGTTGTTATTGCTATGGCCTCACAATAATGTGTTTTTTTGCAGTTTGAAGATTCAACTTTCGTTGTGATCTTCCTCGCCCTCCCTGTTGGAAAGGAGGCACCTGCTTTTTGGGAAATATTTTTGTTTCTTTGACCTACATTTTCAATGACTCCTCATCTGGAGAGAAGTGACTATTTTGGGTTTCTATCCCGGGCCCAAGGCTGTTCAACATCTTTATCAATGACAAAATTGAAAATATGCTTATCGAATAATCAGATGACACCACATTGGGACATAATACCCCAGAGGACTGGATCTCAATCCAAAATGAAATGAACAGATATAGGACGGGTGACATCTGGCTTGAAATCAATACATGTGAAAGAGATTTAGGAGCTGAACGTGAGTCAACAATGTTATACGGGAGCAATATAAGCCAATGTAGTACTAGTATTGTGCTACGTTAATAATATAATATATTGTATGTACAACTATCTATGTATATAATAAAGGTGAAAGTTTGTATGCGGCGGACAAAAGTGTGGCGGTGCGACGGGAGGAGTATGTGCCAGCGTTTTGATTGGCCAGCCTGAAAGTTCCAACATTCTGATTGGCTGCCCCAGTGGTGCTATTTGCATATGGTCTCTGATTGGCCAGCTTCAATAGGAGCCCCTGGTGGAGAAAAGAGTTCATGGCAGAAACGGGGACATTTGCATATGGTCTCTGATTGGCCAGCCTCAATTCCAAGATTCCGAGATGATAAAGAGAGGAAAGGAAAGGCCAGGGGCTGAGTCAGAACACTCCCAATACAGACCACACTTGGCACACAGAGCCCCCATGACCCACTCGACATCCTACTGCAGTTTGGAGGAGGATGAACCATGGATGATGGGACTTGCAGTACCATCACTCACATTCTGAGACCGCTGTTAACCTCATCCAATGACTGATCAGGACCAAACTTGGAACATAGACCTCTCATGACCCACTTTACGTCTGGTGTGGTTTGGCCGGGGATGGACCATGGATTATGGGACTTGCAGTACCTTTGCTCAATTCTTGAGACCACTGCAACCCTCATCCAATTACCGATAAAGACCAAACTTGGCACACTGAGTCTCCATGACGCACTCTACATCCTGGTGCGGCTTGGAGGAGATGCACCATGGACGATGGGACTTGCAATACCTGCACTCCCTTCCTAAAACCATTATAACTGCCAACAATGATGGATCAGGACCACAATTTACACAGAGAGCCCGCATAACCCACTCTACATCCTGGTGCGGTTTGGAAGAATTTGACAATGGACGATGGGACTTGCAATACCTGCACTCCCTTCCTAAAACCATTATAACTGCCAACAATGATGGATCAGGACCACAATTTACACAGAGAGCCCGCATAACCCACTCTACATCCTGGTGCGGTTTGGAAGAATTTGACAATGGATGATGGGACTTGCAGTCACTTCACTCACTTCCTGAGACCACTGAGACCCTTGCCAATGACTGATCAAGACCAAACTTGGCACACAGAGTCCCCATGACCCACTCTACATCCTGGAGCACTTTTGAGGAGGACAAACCATGGAGATAGGACTTCAAGTACCTCCACTTTCTTCCCAAGACTGTTGCAACCCTCATCTAATGTCTGAACAAAACCAAACTTGGCACACAGAGCCCCCATGACCCACTCTACATCCTACTGCGGTTTGGAGTAGGTCATACCATGGATGATGGGACTTGAAGTACCTCTACTCGCTTTCCGAGACTGCTGCGACCCTCAACAATGACTGAACAACACCAAACTTGGCACATAGACCTCTCATGACCCACTTTACGCCATGGTGTGATTTGACTGTGGATCGAGCATGGATTATGGGACTTGCAGTATCTTCGCTCAATTCCTGAGACCACTGCAACCATCATCCAATTTCCAATAAGGAGCAAACTTGGCACACCGGGTCTCCATGATGCACTCTACATCCTGGTGCGGTTTGGAGGATGATGCACCATGGATGATGGGACTTGCAGTTCCTTCATTCACTTAGTGAAACTACTGAGACCCTCATCCAATGACTGATAAAGACCAAACTTGGCACACAGAACCCCCATGGCCAACTCAACATTCTGGTGAGGGTTGGGGGAGAACAGACTATGAATGATGGGACTTCAAGTACCTCCACTCCCTTCCGAAGATTGCTACAACCCTCTTCTAATGACCAATCAAGACCAAACTTGGCATACAGAACCGCCATTACCCACTTTCTCTAATAACCCGGGCAGCGCCGGGTCCCCAAGCTAGTATAATATATATCATAATATTGTAATACAATATACTACTAATAATACAATATAAGAATATATTTTATATTACATGCAATATTACTAATAATATTGTGGTATAGTGGTATGGTACAATATAGTAATATATAATGCTAATATTGTGCTATGCTAATATAATGTATTGTATGTACATACAACTTGTAAGCCGCTCTACCTCTTTGGGGTGAGAAGGGCAGGATATAAATATCGTAAATAAATAGGCTGCCTCAATAGCAACCTAGTGTCTTGATCAGTGGTTCCCAACCTGTGGTCCTTGGACCACCAGTGGTCTGCAAGAACTAAAATATGGTCCACAACTTCACCATTACTACACTGTTGCAGCGCCCCATGGACTACACCCCTTCTTCGTGGCCATGTGCTCGTGGCAAGGAGGTGAGAAAAAGCCGTTAGAGAGAGTTTCCTAGGCGTCATGCTCCCCTTTTGTATTTTTTCAGCCTCAGCCCCCTCCACCCCCCCTTTTTTACATGAGCGTTAACAAAATCCACAGATAATAACACAGCCCAACCAAACACATTTTTCTTGGTGTCACTGTCTTCATTTTTAGGCTTGTTCCTGGGGTTATTTGGGGTGCTGATTCAGCAAATTGCTTTGAATGAACCACATCAGCGCTAGATTATTAAATATGGTTTTCTTTGGGCAAGCTGATGCCAAGTACTGTATGGCATATGTTCTGTATCAGAAACTAGAGCAGATGTGGTCTATCCAATTCCATTTTCTGAATCAGCACCCCAAATAACCAAACCGAATCTAAAACTGTTTCGAAACCCTTTTGGTACTAATGTTTTGGGGAGGTCCCTGGTCAAAAAAAGGTTGGGAAGCACTGGTCTAGAGTGAGGGAAGTCATAGTCTCACTCTATTCCGCTTTGGTCAGACTTCATCTGGAACACACTCTCCACAATCCACAATTCAAGAAGTATATTGAAATGCTAGAAAGTGTAGAGAGAAAAGCAACCAAAATGATCAAAGGCTTGGAAACCAAGCCCTATTAGTAGCAGCTTAGGGAATTGGGTAGTTTTACATCTTAGAGATGTTAAGAGGTGACATGAGAGCTAAATTTAAACATTTGAAAAGATATTGAAGATGGAACAAGCTTGTTTTCCTGCTGCTCTGGGGACTAGGATATGGAGCAAGGGATTTAAGTTGTAGGAAAAGATTCCACCTAAACATTAGGAAGAACTTCCTGTTGATTAGAGGTGTTCAACAGTAGAATAGACTGCCCCAGAGGGTGGTGGAGTTTCCTTCTATCTAAATTTAAATAGAGGCTAGATGGCCATCTATTGGACAGGATGGCCCTTGCGGTTTCCTCCAACTCTGAATCTATGCTAGCATAGGGATTAAAGTTTCCTGAACAGCGTGATACGAGGAATTGTCCCAAGAAATGTATATAAAGTATACAAAGACATATATCACTTATCTTTTTCCTTTGGTCTGTTACCACATCTGTTTTCAATCCATCCATTTGAATATCTTATCAAAATATCACAATTAATAAAAGAGTTAACCTTTCCCTTCAAATCTTCCCCACATCCAATGTGTGGATTAGGCAACATCTGGCTTCATAATTAAATGTGGAGGGCAAATAAGGCCAATATATTTCCTTTTCCTGGTCTGCTTGTGTCTTTCTATGTTACCAAACAACTGGAAATCATTTTAAACAAAATCATACCTGACTAAAAGAAATATCTTGAATATAAGATAGCTTTACTATTCATATCTTTTATTTAATTGTTTCCATACAGCAATAGGTGTCGTGTTCATAGCTAAACAATGTATTACATTTACATGTTTTTGTAAAAAAAAAAATGCACAACAGCACACACACAAATTTGTTTTCCACTTTAAGGAATCTTCAAAAACTGCATTAGTACTAAAAAACCCATTAGTACTTAGGCCAAAGTAACAGAATGGGTCACTTCAAATCTACCCATTGCCTCAAGATATTTCCAGAATTTTACATTATATAAGGAAAACATCTTATTTACTAGTCATCTGGTGCAACAACACACACCTAAATGATTTCTGAACATTGTACTGTACAATGCAACGATACAATGACCATATTGCCAATGTATATTTACATTCAGGGCAGATAAATCTTAGGAAGCATCTGAAATAAATAAAGAATCTCAAACTGGCGATGGATATAAAATAAGTTTTAAAAAAGTAAAGGGACATTTTCAATTACATGCACAGTACATCTAAGAATAAATTATTTTAGAAAGGAGAAACTTAATTATTTAATTTATGCTACAAACCCTGCAATAGGCTTGCTTATAGCCTAATTGGGAGAGCAGAAAATAATTACACAATTTTATCTATAAAAGTTCAGGATGCTACTTTCTCTAAAATTAGCAACATGGCAGTTCATAAAGTGTCATTTATAAAGCAGTGGCCATTTCTAACTTTCTCCAAATGGTAGTGTTAAGAAAACCCCATAGAAGAACTACTGGCTTAGAGAGAAGTGAAGAATGTTTTCAGACTCTTATACCTGGGAATATTTGGTTTGACTGGTCTCTGTGCAAGAACAAGGTAAACCAAGTGAACTGTAAGTATAAAGAAAAATGTTTTAAAGTATATTGTTCAAAAAATGGGTGTCTTGATTAAGCCATGATGATGAACTCCCATTAGAAAATTGATTTAGGAAGAAAACAATAAAGGCTACCAATAGCAAGCCCATGAAGGTAAATAGGTGTGATTGCTTTCTACCTGCAGGGAGACAGAGCTCTCCCAATGTATAGACAATATCCATTCACCACCACATCATTCTGGCTCAACAACTACCAAGATACATGTAAAAACAAGAGCTACATCTCTTTGAAGTATCTTCTAATAGTGAAAAAGCAGAGAATAATAATAATAATAGTAATAATATCTGTGAGGATCTGGCAAAAAGGAGACCAGCCCTTTAACCAGGGAACACTACTCTTCTAATGCTTGTTTGCTAATCCCCTCCTCATTTTTCTTTTTTATCAAATGTTTTAATCTATGAACAAAGAGTAGAATCTTTACTTCTCCAGACCACGCTGAGAACAACCTCAAGTACTTTGGGAATGCTAAATAAATAAATACATAAATAAATAAATACATAAATAAATAAATAAGCAATCAAGCAAATGAATAAATATATAGAGACAGTAATATCCACCATTTGAGGCTCCTTTTTTTGCAAGCTCTGCTAAAGCAAAACATTGGTGTACGAACTGAATGTGGAATAAATCTTGTCCCTCCTATCTAAATGTATCAACAGGTCATATGAACAGTTTTGGATCAATATGAAAATGACAACATAAAATGCTGACATGGATTTCGAACTGAGAGGAACCTGTCTTCATGGCAAGAACCGAGTATGAGTGTTGTGAGTCTGGGATTCATGTGCTTGGCACTTGTATGGCAGCAAGCTATCAAATGACAAAATTTGCCAAATGTAATTAAGTCTCCAAAGAATCACTAACATTTAACTACTACCAGGTCCTGGAACCAAATGTACCGAATACATTACAGCATGTGTGGTCTTACTGGCTCAGTTCATACAGCTCTCTGTACATGATACGGTACTAAGTCTATATATTATGTTCTTTAGATTATAAAAGGAAAACAGAGGCAAGCTGAAATTCTGACAGCACACAGGACTTGTCGGTACTGCTTGTTTTTTCCCCCTTTGAGGCTCTGTGTTAGCGACTTCTTTGTAGTATTATGATATTGGAGAGCTTTTCGCAGCTTTCAAGTGTGAGAGATTCTGCTTTCTGTTTCAGACGTTCATCTCGGTACAGCTTTGCCAAATGTGTTAACTCGGTTTCTGAAAAATATGGATAGTTACAGGAGTGTTAAGATTTATTTTATGTCATTTACTCCTTTTAAATTAATTGAGTCAATTTATTCAGATCTTGATTATTTTTTACAATGGATTACAGGTGGAAATAAGTGGGGAGTGGGAGGTACAGTAAAAAAAAAGATTATCGGCTTAGACAATTTGTGGACCTTTTCTATTTGATGGCAAGTTATCAGAATGATAAGAGTATTCATATGTATCTTGTACTCTGCAATACCCAGAACATTTTCAATAATTCAAGCTAAGACAATCTAAAAAGCCAATTTTGTCAGATGGGAAATCACATACCTCTTGTATTCACATGTATATGTTCCAAGACTTCCTGTGGGTATCTGAAACTTGAAAATAGTGAGCCCTATATTTTGACTTTACTTGAACGGGAAAGCATACTTTTGGTGGAGACAGAGAGGCCCACAAAACATTTCAGGGGAGAATACTTTCTTTGGAGTGTGGGTAAGTGAAACCGTGGACATTGAATTTGTGCATAAGGAGTTGAACAATACTGGCACTTTCCAACTTACAAACATTCAACTTACGTAAGACTCAGAGTTAAGAATGGGGGTGAGACAACAGGAAGTGAGAGAAATCTATCCCAAGGAAGGAAAATTCACTCCTAAAGAGTTGTCAAGGGGGAAAAGGTGTCTCTACAGAAGCTTTATCCCCAATTCTTGCTTCTACAACAAGCCATTTTTTTCAAAATACAATTCTCACAGGGACTGAAAGTGAGGTGAATCTTTTGAACAGGGGCACAGACAGCAAAACAAACACCACAGGGATGTTAACCCTTCCCAAAGCTAAAATGTATATATTTTTTTGGCTGGAGTTGGACTTTAAAATGTTCCTGTTCTGACTTACAAATTCAACTTAGGAACAAACCTAAATAAGCGATCTTGTTCATAACTTGGAGACTGTCTGTACTAATATAATTCTAACCTGAAATAAGGAATTCAAAATATTGAAAACTGAATGATTTGAATGATTTCAAATATTGTGCATAAGTATAAAATTATCTTCAGGCTTTGTCTATAAGATATATATGAAACATAAATGAATTTCATGTTGAAACCTGGATCCCATCTCCAAGATATCTAATTTATGCACATGCATATTATTATTATTATTATTATTATTATTATTATTATTATTATTATTATTATATAAAACCACAGTATGTCACAGCAAACGAGATCTATATGCTGGATTTCGTATCACAAAATCACAAGTCGAATACTTCCCAAGTGTCTTATTATTATTATTAATACCCCACCTTTCTCCCTGTGGGGACTCAAGGTGGCTAACAATCCCACACTATACAAGTTTTAAAAGTGCAATGCAAAAGTTAAAAAAATAATTAAATAGTAACAGTGCAGTAAAAACAATAAAAAACAATAAATATTCTAAAATCCCCCAAAATCTGAAATACTTCTGGTCCCAAACATTTTGGATTAGGAATACTGAGCCTATATGCTGATTAACATTCCATTTTCCTTATACACATCTTTGGTTTACAGGTAGAATATTTAATAGAGTTATCTTTGAGATCCAGGAATATATTTTTTTAAATTGTAAAACATGACATAGTAGGATAACTTACTTTGTTGTTTTTCTTTCCTGCAGCTCGTCTGAATATGGTCAATATATTCTTTTTCAATTTGTCTTTCAAGCTCTTCAAGTTCTTCACCATTATAATTATGTTCAAAGTTTTTATCAACATAGTAAGGCACCTGCAGGTTCTGAGTTTCCCTAAGAATAGTGTGCCCTAGATTCCTATAAGGGAGTGAATAAAAATGTTCAACACATAAGCAAGTAAGTTTTACCACATTAATATTCCTAGTCAACTTATTTGCTTTCTTAGGAGGGGGGCAGTATGAAAACAGATTACATGTTCCTTATTTATTTTATGAGATTTACTCTATCTTCATCCATCTTCATCAGGGGTGGAAACTATGCAGCTCTACATGTCACTGACATACACATCCTATCATTCCTTGTTGGAAATAGCAACCTTCTCAAGCCTCCACTAGTTGTTTGTTATGTATATGATTCAGATTGCTTACTGTATGGTATATGTGTGTATAGGCTTGCGGTTTTTCTTTAACTCTTTGTTGTGGGAGGGGCTGTAGACCATGGGATCAGGTCTGGGCTTGTTCAGGACTCAGACTGAATTTTAGAACAGTTTGCTTTAGACTTAAGTAGGAACAGTATGCTTAGAGACTTCAGCAGAAACAGATGTATGCTTTTAGAAGTCAGTAGGAACAGAATGCTTTACAGAAGCCATTAAACTTTTCAAGAAAGATGTTCTCTGTTACCTACACAGAGAAATTACTTCAAATCTATTTGTAACTGGACTGATAAAGTACCTGTATGCTGAATACGTGAAGTTTGTGAGTAAACCAACTATGTCACTTTTAAAGAAGTCTACTTATGTTTGTTTCTTGAGAGCATGATATAAAGGCAAATATATTTTAAGGGAGAGTAGATGTTATTGAGCAACTAAAAATAACTAACAAAATGAAGTTCAACAGTGACAAATGCAAGATACTTCACTTAGGCAGAAAAAAATGAAATGCAAAGATACAGAATGGGGCTTGAGAGCAGTGTGTGTGAAAAAGATCTTGGAGTCCTCGTAGACAACAAGTTAAACATAAGCCAACAATGTGATGAGGCGGCAAAAAAAAGCCAATGGGATTTTGGCCTGCATCAATAGAAGCATAGTATCTAGATCCAGGGAAGTCATGCTACCCCTCTATTTTGCCTAGGTTAGACCACACCTGGAATATTGTGTCCAATTCTGGGCACCACAATTGAAGAGAGATATTGACAAGCTGGAATGTGTCCAGAGGAGGACGGCTAAAAAAAAGAAAGATCAGGGGTCTGGAGAACATGCCCTATGAGGGGCGGTTCAAAGAGCTGGGCATGTTTAGCCTGAAGAAGAGAAGCTGAGAGGAGACATGATAGCCATGTGAGAGGAAGTCACAAGGAGGAGGGAGCAAGCTTGTTTTCTGCTGTCCTGGAGACTAGGATGTGGAACAATGGCTTCAAACTACAAGAAAGGAGATTCCATCTGGACATTAGGAAGAACTTCCTGACTGTGAGAGCTGTTCAACAGTGGAACTCTCTGTCCTGGAGTGTGGTAGAGGCTCCTTCTTTGGAAGCTTTTAAACAGAGGCTGGATGGCCATCTGTTGGGGGTGCTTTGAATGCAATTTTCCTGCTTCTTAGCAGGGGGTTGGACTGGATGGCCCATGAGGTCTCTTCCAACTCTAGGATTCTATGAAAAAGAATACTTCTAAAACTCTGCTGTATACATATGTGTTTTGTGCATTGGCATATCTTTGCCCCTAACAGTTCAAAGAAATATCTAGGTACATCAGTTTAATAGCTGAGAAACTTGACTGCCTTGCATGAATGCCATCTTCCCAAAAGGTTATGACTCTTAACAGGTCATGCTTTTTCCTACGAGGTTATGACATCATTTTTCAAAAGGTTAGAAAGGCAATGCCTTTCTAAAGGTCATAAAATCTCCAAAAGGTTATGGAGATTTCAATTTTCCAAAATTTATCACCAAAGGCTATACTGGCTAGGGTTATTTGGAGTTGCAGTACAACATCATCTGGCTGGCCCAACAATTTCCATTCCTGATCTACACAATTTTAGAGTGCCCAAAAGCCTATGCAGTTACTGTGGAACCTACACAAATTGTTGGAAGCATACATTGCAAATACTAAAGATTATTCAACTGGCACGTATTACAATCAGCCTATACTCCATCTCTGATATATTCAGAAGTATAGAATCAAGAAAAATAAAACCAGAACCATAAAATTATGTTCTTAATAACACTTGCAACTTTAAATGAAGCTTTACACCATGTAACAAACTACACATTTTATCTAACCTAAAGAGCAACCTATGTATTGGAAACATTAGAGTGAGGAAGTAGGTTCTGCTAGGAGATTAAGGAAAATTGGGACTTACGATTTGAAGAAGAGGCTGTAGGGTGGATTAGTAGCCATCAACTGAGTCACTACTGACACTACTATTATAATAAATACTGGTAGTAACTGAATAAATGCTGAGTAGCTATTCTGAAAATGAAAATGGTGATTAGAGACAATTAAAAGCTAGGAATAAGAAAATCATTTTCATAAAGCCAAAACTATTCATAAAGGTATAAAAACACAAACATACTGGACACGTTACTAGCAATTCTTCCTTTAGTAAAGACTTTATAATTTTGCTTATGTGAAAGGAATATTGAAAAACAATTACTTCAAATCAAGGCTCTTCATATTAATTAAAATTATGTGGTAAGAACAGAACAGCTTTCATATTGCTCTACAAGGCATCCAGGAAGGATTATTTCATCATTCATATTTCTCAGGCTTTTATAGACATGTCACCATGAACTGGTCACCATCACTAATAGTATCTATTATGTAAAATAATAGAAGGTAGTATTTACATCTGATGAGTATTTTCTAGTAGCTATTTTTCTCACATATGGAAATTGGCATATAATGAGTTAAATTCTGTGACTGATGGAGTTTTTCCAATAAATTATTGCAGAGGTGGCCCCTGAGCTAAATACTACTTGCCTTTTTTGTGGTGCATACAGAATATAATCTGATAGCAGAGATCAGGATTAAGTGTCCTGTTTAATTACAAAGTTAATAGATGACACTGCAGACATAATTGTTTTTCATCCTCACAGCCTAGTTGAAAGAAAAAATGTACTGCTCTGCCAGCGGAGATGGGAGAAATAAATATGTGGGAAGTACAAATCTGTATCATAGTCATCCACAAAACTGCCATTTGATAACGTTAAGTTTCAATTTGATACAATATTTGTTTTATTTTATGTAAGCCCCATGAAATTCATGAGTGTATAAAGGGAGAAGTTCCATTCATATGCATAGCTGAATATGCACTGAACAATTATTCTGTAGAATCAAAATAATTCCTATTAAATTTACTTAAAGAGCACTTTCCAACAAAATGTCCCAAGAGCAACAAACTCTACTTTTTTAAAATGGTTCAAATCTTACACATTATAAGCAATACTAGATTTCTGGTAACCAATAGATAGATGGATTTAAAGGGTAATCATACAATCAGCCTTCAAACTACCTGTGGTCTGGTGTCTTCTTCCTCTTCCTCTTGTGTCCAAGTCCTTTCATGTCTGTTTCGCTGCTGATAACATGGAGGATCCATGGTTGAATGTGAAAACATGTGTATATTCCCTTTTTAAAAAAAGATAGTTATTTTAAATTTTATTAGTAATAATAACATGCCATATATATAAAAGACAAGTGTGGGATTTTACTCCTGTCAGAGCATCTTCGTTTTCATTTTTGAATTACCTGACATCTGATTGTTGAAAGACTAAAATGTTTGGTTAGGATCAGGAGTTGCATTTGGTTATTGGATGAACTCTCTCTGTTCAGCAAAGAGATAATTCAGATAATATTCCTGCTGGTACAATAGAAGACAAATGACCTTCTGACTCTGCAGATCCGCAAGGCCATCTCTCTAATCCTTGGAGCAAATTTTAAAAGATCTGCAAAGGGAGTGAGGACCCACAAAAACCGCCTCCCTATCTTAGTACCAGTTGAGCATCCTAAGAGTAATTTCACGAGATAGCTCTCTAAAAGCAAAAAGAGAAACAGTCTTACTGTAGAAATGCACAATTTGTTATCGAAGGCTTTCATGGCCGGAACCACTGAGTTACTGTGAGTTTTCTGGGATGTATGGCCATGTTCCAGAAGCATTCTTTCCTGAATTTTTGTCACGTCTATGGCAGGCATCCTCCGAGTTTGTGAGGTCTGTTGGGAGCTAGGCAAGTGGGGTTTATATATCTGTGGAATGTCCAGGTTGCGAGAAAGAAATATTGTCTGTTTGTGTGAACATTGCAATTGGATGCCTTGGTTAGAATTGAATGGTCTTGCAACTTCAAAGCCTGGCTGATTGCTGCCTGGGGGAATCCTTTGTTGGGACATGGAACATGGCCAGAGAACCCGGAAAACTCACGGCAACCCAATGCACAATTCGTTTTTCACAATTCAGCTTTCTTTTTTAAATCAACTGAGTAACACTAAGAACATTCCAGATTGCCATTAATGAAGAAATAGGCCAGGCATGAAACGTATTCATCCTAACAGTTGCAAAGTTTGTCTTAAGCTAGAGGGTAGTTCTCAACACATTCTTGCCTAAAACTCTCTGTTAACTGTTATCATTGACCAGAATGGATAAGGCTAACAGGAAGTATAAAGCATCTGGGTAGTCAATGGCTCCCCAGTTCAAGTTTAAAATTAAATGAAAAAAATAGTATAGTGTCATATCATTAGACTAGTATAAAAAGTGGAACATTAAGACTGAATTGAGGCTGCACATTTGAGAAGACTTAATGTAATCCTATCTCAAAGCCAAACAAACATGATAATTCTTTATCGTGCAAGAATGCTAAACCAGTATTCTCTAGTGCAGTGGTTCTCAACCTGTGGGTCCCCAGGTGTTTTGGCCTACAACCCCAGAAATCCCAGCCAGTTTACCAGCTGTTAGGATTTCTGCGAGTTGAAGGCCAAAAACATCTGGGGACCTCAGGTTGAGAACCATTGCTCTAGTGGCTTATGTTACTATCATCCAAAGAAACACAGACAGGTTGATTTTATGAAGGTGTCAGATGATAACACTGGATTTGGAGGATGGCATATCATAGTGGCGAAATACCAAATAAGATGCAAAATGAGCTTTGAGATCTTTGGACAAAATGTGGAACAGTAATTCCATAGAATATGATGCTTTGCTGGCTTAGAAATATTTTAATAACAGCAGCTTTTGCTGTCCTTCAAAGAATATCCAGACAAGCCGCACTCACCTGTTGGAAAGTTCCCTCCAAAAAACATATTAAATATTTCTTCCGGTGTGATGTCTGCTTCAAACTCTCTGTAATAGTTGTAATGCCTGGGCAGATTTGTGTAAGGTTCTTCTTCATCTCCATATTGATCATACTGTAATCTCTTTTCAGGATTGCTCAAAACTGCAAAAGCTGTTCCTATCGCTGCAGTGGAGAAGAGAAAGAAAGGGGGATGCTGTATTTATGTTGGCAGGCTTATTTAATGCCCAGCCAACATTGGAATGCAATTCATTAAATGCTTCAGAAACATTACTGCTATTGAAATATATGAAACCAGCTCTTTATGAAATCAACTTTGTGTTCCTTAAGGAATACTGCTGAACATATATAGCTTGGAAAATTTGGGCTCAGGTCCTAATAATCGTCTAAGTCATAATCAAAGTATCATCCCAAATGTTCAAAATATTTTGACAACTCTACAGATGTTGAATCCTGAAGAAGTAACACATATAGTGCTCACAATATGACATGTCCATTTGAATTACTTTTACTGGACAACTAGCTGGTGAATTTTTATATATTGCCATTTGTTAATGCTGGGGTTTGTTTGTTTGTTGCCCTGAACTCTGTTTTTAGTGAGCACACAGGATATAAACTGAACAGAATATACGCATACAGGGAAAGAGAAAAATGTTATTCTTAGCTTTGCTATTTGCAAATATTGGAACGAATGTATATGACTACCTCTTAAATTGATAAGCAGAGAACAACATGATCTTTATACCTGCCATATCCAGACTCTTGAACATACCTTTAAATGCATCTGTTGCTCCTGGAGCACAATTCTTGTCTGGGTGAAATTTCAGGGCAAGTTTTCGGTAAGCTCTCTTCAGCTCTTCCTCACTTGCCTCTCTCTCAACGCCTAGAATCTCATAGTAATTCTTACTGTTCTTGATTCTATCAAATGAACATATGATTAAATCATTATTTTATGATGTTTTATACTTATCAATGTATTTGGATTGTTGTTTACATGATTTTAATATGTTGCAAAATCATGTTGCATGATTTTAATATGTTGATTTTAATATGTTTTGGGTCCCGCGAGGGAGAAAAGCGGGATATAAATAAAGATGATGATGATTATTATTATTGTGTGCCTTTTTACCCAAGCAGCAATTATAGATGGCTTCTTGTGGCCTACATTAAATCTTTAATTCTATTATGGGAAAAGTATAACCAATGCCAGTGTCAGCTTGCACTACTTACAGAGAAGTGCTCCTAAGATTCCATTATTTTAGATCTGCTTCATTGATTGTGAATCCATCAGAAAGAATCAAATAAAGATTCAATGTGGACTTTAAGGATTAATTTTTCTAACTTCTGGAAAACTGAGAATGATGGTTGTTAGTGCTGATATTACTCCATTTTATCACTAGTTGCAGAGGAAGGGAACCCAGACAGCTAACTAATGTCATTTCAAAGTTTGCTGTAACTTGGGAAATGAGCAAATAAAACCTTTACTTATTCTCATGTATTATTTTATTTAAGTTAAATTTAAATTAATTAGGAAAGATTTAGCTCAGGTTAACTCAAAATGAAGCACTCAAAGATGTTTTGAAATGTATTTCCCATCATGTCTAATACCAAAGGGCATAGTATCTGGAAGGTTTAAGGACTGAACTAAATCCCAAGGATCAGAGCTTACTTTTCAAATCCTATTAAACTGAGCCACCCCACCACCCCCAATACCACTTTTTACAGCAAGTGTTTGTTGTTTCCAGCTGAATGTGATGAGAGGTGCCCTAGATGTTGTTTTAACCTCAGAGCTGTGAGGGGAACCATCTTTGCAGTTGTGCTGAAGATCTCACACAAAACATTTGGTTCCCCTATTCGTTTATTATAGTACACCCCCTCTCCACTTCTTCTTTTGAGGGTTTGCACACTTGAAGAATACAGAACACTTAGAAGGTGTAAAGCAGTGGTTCTCAACCTGTGGGTCCCCAGGTGTTTTGGCCTACAACTCCCAGAAATCCCAGCCAGTTTGTCAGCTGTTAGGATTTCTGGGAGTTGAAGGCCAAAGCATCTGGGGACCCACAGACTGAAAAACACTGCTGTAAAGCTTTCAAACTACAAGCTGTCCTAATCTGGTGTCCTCCAGATGTGTTGATTTATTTATCCCGGAATCCAAAAAGCTTGGGAAAACTTAGGTTACAAATGTAAAAATTCCTTTTCTTGTGCAATCTAACTTTTAAAATTTTATAATTCATTTACTGTATATTTTAGGCTATCAACATTATAATCCTGTTAAGATTATCAATAATCTGATTAAACTGCATTTACTGTATT
This sequence comes from Anolis sagrei ordinatus, assembly GCF_025583915.1. Classification (NCBI taxonomy): domain Eukaryota; kingdom Metazoa; phylum Chordata; class Lepidosauria; order Squamata; family Anolidae; genus Anolis; species Anolis sagrei. The sequence continues at coordinate 210,529,442 of NW_026844366.1, read as the reverse complement.
ATAGATATGATAGAATTATCATAAACTGTCTTTATAGATGCCTGTTAAGACTGTCAAAACTCCATTAAAGAAGTTCAACACTCTAAGCAGAAAAAGTCATCAAAAGTATTTCCATTCCCTAGTAAAATGTTGGAATTAGAATAGATTGAATACAAATAAAGGGCTACATCTTTTAATAATTTGCTCCCACAATTAAAATTCGCCTCAGATAATTTACTGCACTTTCAGCTACTGAACTTCACATTTATTAATTTTGTGGTGGTTGTGTACCTTCAAGTTGTTTCCAACTTGGAGAGTTTTCTTAACAAGATTCGTTCAGAAGAAGTTACTCAAATTACAAGTTGCCACTCCAGCCCAAGCTTCTCCTTTAGATCTACAGGTCTTCCACTAAACCAACCCAGCATAGTCATGGATAATTCTAGTAGTTATACTCAAAAACATCTGAAGCGTTATCATGTGGGGAAAGAAGGCTGAAGAAGAGGCTTCCTATTTACCTTTGCACCCCAAGTAATTGCTCCTTTGTGTAAGTGCTGCTCCCTTCCCCAGGCACTGACTGAGTCCTTCCACTGTCGGGCACATGCTCCTTCTTCATTCTCATGCAATCACTACAGCCACAGTAGTCAAAATTGTCTCGCACTTCCTCCGATGGACATGGATTTCTTCTGAGCTCATCAATTAATGCTGCAAAAAAAAAAAAAACCCAAAAAACAACAACAGATTTCTTATCTGTACATTTACCAGAGTGAAACATGTGGTAATACACTTAAGGGCACATATGCATAACAAAAGGTGGAAGGTATGAAGCAGATTGGTTTCACCAAACTAGGGTCTACCAAATGTATGTCTTAGAACAAAGAATCACTTCAGGAACACTAAACTACACATAAGAAGCCAGCTAGAGCAGACTGGGAATTCTTGTTGGGAAGAAACAGGTTTCAAAGAGTTGCCAACATATGTTTCTTAGAAGCCTGCTACAGGTGAGGAAGATAAAGACATCTCACCTGCTGTGTGCCATACTTATGAACCTGACCCCCAGGAACTGGTATGCAGAGGAATACTGTGAAACTGGCTGTTCTCACCTCCAGCCCTGATGCGAGATAACAGAAGAGAAGGATCCATTATAAACATCCAGGAGCCATTCATTTAGACCCCATCTACTCTGGCCATTTAATGAAGATAGCTTCAGACTGAGGGCCCTTCCACACAGCCCTTTATCCCATAATATCAAGACAGAAAATCCCACATTATCTGAGTGTGGACTCAGATAACCCAGTTCAAAGCCTTGCTGTGGGATATAGGGCTGTGTGGAAGGGCCCCCAGAATATCAAGGCAAAAAATCCCAAAATATCTGCTTTGAACTGGTTTATCTGAGTCCACACTGTCATATAGTCCAGTTCAAAGAAGATAATGTGGGATTTTCTGCCTATATATTTTGGGAAATAGGGCTGTGTGGAAGGGCCCTGAGGCAGATAAACAACAAACTCCCACAAAAGCACATGAAAGAAAGCCCTTATTGTGCATCAGTGCTCTGTGGTTTAAGTCATCACCATCCGGTTCCTCTGTAATCACCTGCCCAGTGAAACCATCTTCTTCAGTACTGGTTAGAAACTGCATTAAATGGTCAGTGTAGATGGGCCTAAGTTACTTCCTTTCGGCCCTCTGTAGCCAGAATAAACATTTCTTCAACTTCCTTTTCAAACTTTTGCCCATAGTACTTTGAAATAGAAAACCACTTCTATTCTAAATCTTTTTCCTGCGACTCTTCCACCACCCTTTTCGGAACATTTGCCCTAGTATTTCTCCTCCAAGTCCAGCCCTTATTCCACACACAGACCCCTTATAATTTGAGAAAGTCCAGAGCAGACCTTCTCCAACTGCGGCTCTCCAGCTCCCAACAGATCTATCCAGCTTATTCAGTGATCAGGAATTCTGAGAGTTGGAGGCCCAACCTGCTGGAGGGACACAGTTTGAGGATGCCTGTTCCAGAAGAAAAGCTATTATTATACTGGAAGGAAAACAAAAGTCCTCAAACACTTGGGGTACCATTTGCACTGCTGATTACTATATTGTACTATAACATTATACTGTAATATTATTATCAATATTATATCGTATTACATTATAATATTATCAATATTATATGTATATTCTTCTGCCATCCTAGCAGTTCGAAAACATACAAATGTAAGTAGATCAATAGGTACCACTCCGGTGGGAAGGTAATGGTGCTCCATGCAGTCATGCTGGCCACATGACCTTGGAGGTGTCTATGGACAACGCCGGCTCTTTGGCTTAGAAATGGAGATGAGCACCACACCCCAGAGTTGGACATGACTGGACTGAATGCCAGGGGAAAACCTTTTCCTTTTATATGTATATACAATATCTATATAAATAAAAATGCAATGTTCGTTTGTGGGATTAACAGAACTCAAAAACCACTGGACGAATTGACACCAAATTTGGACACAAAACACCTAACAACCCAATGTATGTTCTTCACTAAAAAAATGATTTTGTCATTTGGGAGTTGTAGCTGCTGGGAATTATAGTTCATCTACAATCAAAGAGCATTCTGAACCCCACCAACGATGGAATTGAACCAAACTTGGAACACAGAACTCCCATGACCAACAGAAAATACTGGAAGCGTTTGGTGGGCAGTGTCCTTTGGTTTTGGAGTTGTAGTTCACCTACCTCCAGAGATCACTGTGGACTCAAACAATGATGGATCTGGACCAAACTCTTCACAAATACTCAGCCCAAATGTGAACACTGGTGGAGTTTGGGGAAAATAGAATCTTGACATTTGGGAGTTGTAGTTGCTGGGATTTATAGTTCACCTACAATCACAGAGAATTCTGAACCCCACCAATGATAGAATTGGGCCAAACCTCCCATATAGAACCCTCATGTGGGCCACAGCAACGCGTGGCAGGGGACGGTTAGTATTATATTATTAGCACAGTGCAGGAGACAAGATGGAATTGTTTTCGTGGCCCCGGAAACCGGTGAATAAGGAAAAGTAGAAGCAAAAAGCCATGGGAAATGGCAGGAGGCTAAGCTGGAAGGGAGACATGGCACTTCCTGTGTAAACATTCAGAGCTATAGAATCTTACAGTGGGAAGGGGCCACCCGGCCCAGCCCCCTTCTGATAGGCAGGAAGACACAACCCGAGCACTCCCCGCAGAGGGCCAACCACCTGTGGTTCTGCGCCCAGAGCCCTCCCTCCTCCGCCTTCCAGGGATCCTCCCCCGAAGGAGCGTTACCTTCGGCCCAGCGCTGCCCCGGGCCCAGAACGGCCATGATCCATCGGGGGAACTGGGCGGGGCCAGGCCTGCGGCCACGTGACTCCCACGCGCAAGGCGCCCTGGGCCTTGGAGTTCCCCGCGCAATCCGGAACCTCCGCGCCGGAAACTGGGCGGGAAAAACCGAGTCCTATTCCCTAGAATCACTGCGTTGTAAAAGACCCCAATCCAGTCCGTGCAGGGAGGCGCAATCCAATGTCAATCGAACGCCGGAAGTAGAAAGGAGGGGGGGGAAAAACCCGGAAATACGCCATTTTTGAAAAGCTTTGTGGGCCTCGCTATCCTATGGCGCCTTTGATATAGCGGGGCCGGAAGTGGCGCGCGCCGGCGCTGTGAGGCAGCGGTTGGTCGCGCAGGCGCACTTCAAGGGGGGTTGCTGTGCAGAGTGGGGCTCGTGCCTGGATTTTGGTTGTCTCGCGCGGCCAAGGGCGGGGGGAGGAGGAGGAGGAGAAAGAGAGTTGAGGCGCAGAAGGAGAAGAAGAGCGGCGGCGGCGCTGAGGGAGGCGTCGTTGCGCGGCTGCTGCTGCTGCTGCTGCTGAGGCTGCTGCGGGCGGAGCGGGCGGCGCTCCTCCTTTTCCTCCCCGTGCGGCGCGGCTCTTAGGCCCGAGAGGACGGACTCCCCGCTCGCCCTCTCCCCCCCTCTCCGCCCTGGGCGGCGGCGGCGGGGGCGGCGGCGGGGGGGAGGGGCGGGGCGGCTGCGGAGGGAACAGGTGAGAGCCTTTGGCCCGCGGAACCCCCAGCGGAAGAGGGCGGGAAGGAAGGAGGAGGGAGGGAGCCAGTGCCTGTGGGCCTGAAGGACCAGGCAGACCCATCTTCAGCATCCCACACCAGGCCTCCAACTCCCAGAAGCCCTTGCCAGCTTGCCCAACGAGGAGTTCTCGGAGTTGGAGGCCCAAACACCTGCCGGGCCTAATTGGAGGAGGCCTGGTCTACACAATCCAAGAGAAGACATACATGAAGCTCCCTGGGCAGGCCCGTAGCCAGGATTTCGATTCCGGGGGGGGGGGGGGGGGCTGAGTCTGAGTGAAAGAGGGTCTACCCTAGCAAACCTTTTGTATCGTTACCCCAATACCCCCATGCATATGGGATATATTGAGTATGGTGATCAGATCATGATATGAATAAACATAACAGTTTAAATAATGCACCAGTAAGGCCTTTTTGTGAACCACTATGAGAATTTCGGGGGGGGGGGCTGGGCCAAGGAGCGAAGGTCATTCCCTCACCTCCTTGCGAGGAACCACTTCTAAAGTGGGGTACATATCCAAGGAAGTCCGCATTTCTTCGATTCTAAGATGAACGCATTGGTCCCTTCCACACAACTGTATAAAATCCCACATCTGTATTGAACTGGAATATATATATGGCAGCATGGACTCAGATAACCCATTTCCTGCCATGATATTCTGCATTATATGGCTGTGCGGAAGGGCCCCCAGTTCAAAAGCACATATTGTGGGATTTTCTACCTTGATGTTCTGGTTTATTTGATTGTGTAGAAGGGTCCTCAGATAACCCAGTTCAAAGCAGATTTTCTGGGTTTTATGGTTGTGTGGAAGGGCCCTCAGATAACCCAGTTCAAAGCAGATATTCTGGATTATATGGTTGTGTGGAAGGGCCCTCAGATAACCCAGTTCAAAGCAGATATTCTGGGTTATATGGTTGTGTAGAAGAGGCCTCAGATAACCCAGTTCAAAGCAGATATTCTGGGTTGTGTGGAAGGGGCCTCAGATAACCCAGTTCAAAGCAGATATTCTAGGTTTTATGGTTGTGTGGAAGGGGCCTCAGACAACCCAATTCAAAGCAGATGTTCTGGATTATATGATTATGTGGAAGGGCCCTCAGATAACCCAGTTCAAAGCAGATATTCTGGGTTGTGTGGAAGGGCCCTCAGATAACCCAGTTCAAAGCAGATATTGTGGATCATTTTAGTACCACAAACAGGAAAAAAACCCACATGCGATTCTAAGGGCCCTTCCACACAGCCCTATATCCCAGGAAATCAAGGCAGAAAATCCCACAATATATGCTTTGAACTGGATTATCTGAGCCCACACTCAGATAATATGGGTTTTTCTGCCTTGATATTCTGGGATATAGGGCTGTCTGGAAGGGTCCTAAGCCTGGATCTACAGTTTCATATAATTCAGATTCTCTAAGCAAATATTTATTTATTTACTGTATTTGTATACCACTTTTCTCAGCCTATAGGCAACTCAAGGCAGTTAACAGGGTAAAATTTAATGCTTACAATATCATAAATACAATTAAGAACATAACATATAATAAAAATTAAACATATCAATAAAATATAAATTTATATTCCAGGGTCCTTCCAGACAGGTCCTATGTCTCAGGATCTGATCCCAGGTTTTCTGTTAATCCTAGATAATCTGGCAATGCAGACTCATATAATTCAGTTCAAAGCAGATAATCTGGATTTTATATGGCAGTGTAGATGGGACCTAAAACACCCTGTTTTTTTGAGATGGGGTGGGGGAGTGCACCTTAGAATCGAAGAAATGGGATCTATACATGCTGAGGATCGCTTGTCCAAAATACTTGAGACCAGGAGTGTTTGGGATTTTCAGACCCACCCCCATTTGGAATACCTGAACAGTAGACTCTCAGTTAACAGGAACTCCTAAGCAACTGGGCAAAAATTTGAAAACAAATACTATAATACTCTAAATAAAAATGTAAATATATTTTAATAATATAGTAATATCAATTTTTATAATGTGTTAAGTGTTACATTAAGTAGAAACTCAGTTAACTGAAATTCAAGCAACAGGAACTCCCAAGCAATCGTTAAAAAAATGAAACAATACCATAATACTCTGAATAAAAATTAAAATATAGAAAAATCAGTATTTATAATGTATTAAATGTTATATTAACTTTGTCCTCATTTGCTTTTAGCTGCTGTATTACATTATCAATATCAAGTCAATACAGAGTTTGTATAGTATTAGGTGGTCATGTTTTTAATAGTAACTCTGAAGCAATCAGAAACCACATTTATCTGGCATCTACCAATCCCCACAAGTGCCGATTAACTGACAGTCTACAGTAATTTCCTCGTATTTACCCTAGGAACATATCCATCAAATAAGTTCTGTACATATCGGTCAAATAAATGCAAGTTAAATATTCCTTATCCCAAATCCTTGGGAATGAGAATGTTTTGGATTTTTAACCCTCCCCCCCCCCCCCTGTATTTTGAAATAGCTGTATTTGAATAGATGTATCTATCTTTTAGATGGGAACCAAATCTAAAGAAGAAATTTATAATTCATGTTTTTCTTATGCGCATAGCCTGAAGTTAATTTTATACACAATATTCTTAATAATTTTGCTCATGAAACAAGGCTTGTGTTCATTCAACTGTCAGAAAGCAAAGTTGTCACTGTTTCAGTCACCTAGGTGGACAATTTCAGATTTTGGAGCATTTTGGAATTCTGGATAAGAGATACTCAATCTGTACTTGTCTCACATCCCCCTGTAGAGAGGAATTATCCACCACTTTTGATGCTGCTGCTGACGACGATAACAGTGATAATTATATTTATCCATGCCTTGTTTATTTCCTTAAGGTTGTGATCCAAAGCAATTCACTATTTAAAAAACTATACAGTCATTTCTTTTGTAGACTTCCAGAGCTTCATTGATCAGTTAAACATTTCAGTATCATTATCTACTTGCAAAAAAGGACATATTGTAGACTTCCATTTGTACAGTCTTTGCCTCTTGTGAACCAGCACCTTGAGTTGGGTGACTGGGAGCATATGCAGAGTTCAAAAAGAGAAGTTGGTGCCACCTTGAAATATGACCTTTTCCATTGCTCACAGCCAGGTTGGTGAATGTTCAGTATTAGGTTGGTTTGGAAGTCTGAAAAAATAGTATTTCAGTGCCAGTGAAAGAAAATTTCAGGTTGCATAGTCAAAAGAAATACGTGTAGCATTGGTTCCATGATGTATGGGAGGACACAGTAAATAGTATATGCTTGGTTGCATTGATTAATGCATAGAAATGTGAAACAAATGCCTAGAATATGGACTGTCTTTGACCTCAAGTTCCCATGGAGCTCTCAAAGGAAAGCAGCTCTCTGGGACTATCCACATTATAACTTAATTGATACTTAAGTGTCACAACTTTCCCTAAGACTTCTGGGAATTGTATTTTGGAAGTGTTAAGAACTATTAGATCACTGCCAATGCTTTCACAGGAAACCGTTACTCCACTTCAATTTCACTTATATGTTTGTTTGGGGTTTTTTTTTGTTTTGTTTTTTTGGTCTAATTTTAATGGATTTTCAGCTGCATTTTAAAACGTTGGTGCATGAGACATTTTGCCACAGCATGAAAGTGTGTTCCCCAAATACTGCATATACTGTTTGACATCGAATGGTAATTATGGAAATTATTTCAAGGCTAAATAAGTGTATTTACATGGAAGAAAAAGATAATAATGATTTAATCAGGGTTATAAATTCCTTCTTAAACTATATATTTTTGTAAGTGGTTCACATTTCTATCCCTGCTTAGCAATGGTTAAGAGAGTTGCAAATCTCACTTATCAACTTTCTCTTGTAATTTCATTATCCTTGTCTACTATTGGAATCTTTAATCCTGTTAAGTGTGTGTACAGTTTTTGGGAACATGCTGCAGGCGTTTCTATGCACCCTCTCAAAAAACATAGAGGTGGCATCTTTGCTGAGAAGCATTTAAAATGTATACCCGTGTTTTCTGATCAATATGATAGAAATCTACAGGGCTGGGTTATGTTAGCTGCATCAAAGTGAGAGTTCAATGAGATAAAATTGATACATCTGTCATATGGATATGCCATTTATGCAGAAATATAGTTGAACCTTTGTGCATAGCCATTTACGTTGAATTGCAGTACAATAGTGTTTTTCTAATTTTAATTAGAAAGGCAACAGAATGCATGGAAACATTAAAGTGTAACAACCCCTTTGTTAAATTGGTATTTCTGGAGAACTTGTTGCCAGCAACTTCCACATTTATCTATCGAGTACAGTAAATAGTTGTCATAGTTTTGTTTCCAAGTTTAGACCAAAGTGGGTGCCCCATAGACTCAGGTTATGAACCTTGTGATATCAAGTCTGCCACAAAGAATTCAAGTACAAAATAGAAATATGCCCAGTATGCTGAATCTAACAATGTTTCTGTTTACAAAGCCAATGCCTGGGAAAGAATTGCTCTTTTTCTTTAAGATGGAAGTGACAGTCATTGCATCTGAATGCCTTTTGTATCTGGTGGAATTTACCTTTTGATACATGGCCATCAGTAGAGCTTTGCTGCTTATTCAGATGAATCAAAAGCAGATTAGACTGTTTCAGTCCAATTTGGATGAGCTCTGCATTTGAATAAAATGGACTGGTTCAGTTCTCGAATGGAGAAAGAAGATTTTTAAAATCAAGTCATTAATATAAGTAGGAAAAAACCCACACAGTGTCTCTCTGATATACCTGGGAGGAAGACATCAAGGCAGTGTGATGCTGAGAGGAAGCGAGACTTTGCTTGTTGTTAACTTTCTCATGCACAGTGGTGCATTAACCTCACCAACATTCTCCAATCGTAATTTTGGGTGGGAGGGGCAGATTGTGTGAGGGCATTGAAATTATACGATTAGTAATCCCCTGGAATATCTTGGTTTTATAGCAGATCATAAACAAGCTGTGGTAGAGTGTATGGTGATTGATTGCCATCAAAATTGATCTGAGTCTTTTCATTTTATTTTTGTATATTTCTCTGTTTAACGAAACTGTGTATTCTAAATAGCAAAATTTATTCTTCTCCCACTCAGTTGCCCCTAGTTTTTGTTAATATAGGTGTTAACGTGGAAGGTGAGTAGACAGAGTCTGTTCAGGCGAGATAGATCATTGTGTGGAGCCACTTTAAAGTGGAAGCCTAAACAACGAGATTCATGTCCAAGATCCCAGGAATGCTGTGAGCCTTCATTATAAAGAAAGTGAGACCCACCTAAGAGCATGAACAATACTCCAGCACCCTGTAAGGCAGCATCCCAGCAGTTGCTGAGGAGAGAGATAGAAGAGTCTCGGCAGTTGGGCTGCAGGTAATAGATGCAGGAGCCCCCAGCTTCCTCCCCATCTAAGAAGTTTACACAAGCAACTTTGGAAGAGATGACAGGAGTATGGTATCATGAGAGGAAAGATTCAATGCCAGTCCAGATCAACAAATGCCTTAGGGGAGAGTAGGGAGATCGTCAGGGGTATCCAAGCAGTTGGTCTGTTGATCATAAAATATATTATCATTCCAACTATTGCCTTAAGCCCTGCCATTGAATGTTGTCATTTGGTTTTCTGGTTAAATAAAAGTATCATATTAAAATATACTCTCATGGTCACATTTTAGGCAAATTTTAAGAGACTTGGCTCTCAGAGTGACAAATGCTATAGGGATAGAGCAAATGATCATAATTGTTGTAACGTGATGCATATGACACTGTTGTCCTCCATTTATTTCATTTGTACTCTACCTTTCCCATAAAGATGCCCCATCACCCTCAACATTCTTGTGAGGTAGGTTATACTGAGAGGGTGTAGTTGTACTAAAATCACCCAGGGAGCTTTATATTTTTTAGAATGAGAAATCAGGTCTTCTGTATCCTAGTGTAACCACCATACCACATTGCTGTAGAATTCATATTTCTGTATCCTCCAGACCTGATTTCTAGTGTTTGTCATGACTCTTGCCAGCATAGTAGGCATTATGTTGGCAATTTCTTCCTGGATGTTGGTCTTCAAATCTTATAAGGTCCTTGGATGGTTCACATAAACACGGGGTTCCAAAAAACCCCATAGAAAAAAATCACAAGGGGCCAAATCTGGAGAGCGGACTGGCCACTCCAAATCCGCTCGAAAAGTAGGCCTCAAGGGCAAAAGCATGCTTCTCACTGTTTCAACGCATGATGGCGACTGAACTGTATCAGGACAAAACTTTATACTCCCGCCTCTCGAATGAGACCACTAGCGCTCCACTACGTCTTCAACCGACTGAATAGCACGCATTTTAAAAAAGGAAGTTATGCTGCCTCACCCTGTATTTTTCCACTGCCTGAAGACCTGCGCTGAAAGGTTACTCACCCCCCCCCCCCCCCCCCCCCCCCCAGCGCAGTGATGTGAGTGTATGAGGGACTACAATTGAAAGAAAGATTGGTCCATCTGTTTCTGATTGATTGTGAAAATTTACTTCAAAAGTCCAATTGTAGACTTTCTAAATTCCTTGAAAAAATATATGGAAGCACACAGAACGGTTGTGAAGGTGAGGTAGTGAACAAGCCGAAATGTCACCTTATCCCTGCTGATGGTTCAGATGGTTTCCCAGCTTGGGAACTCTAAAGAACAACCACATTTTAATCCTTGCTCTCAACAAATACATTCAGACATCACTGCAGGGCTTTTAAGCATTATCGTCCTTTGAGTAATGGAAGTTGTATCCATGGAGGTTTATCTCTAATTAAAACACAACATCACTTTTAAAGATCTTTTGCTGAAATCCCTAGGTTGTGCTATATACTAAAATGTTTGGAGTTTGGAATGTTTTTGTATTTTGCATCTGGTGATGAAGTTTGTTGGATTTGGTAAGCAGTTATTTAAGCCTCTTATATAAATAAATTGTACTCGCTTGTGAACACATATTGGGCACCTTCCGAGCCTAGGAATCTGTAGCTTCTAAACTAATAGTAAACAATAAAAGCTTTCTGCTGTCTCTGATGTAACATGTTGTGGAAACTGAATGAAACTCAATTATGTCTGCCTGATGGAATGGCAGGTACCAGTCAAATAGTTCCACCCTTCTCTGCAGTCTTCCATGAGATCCCAAATCCGTTCTGTCGATTGAAAGACCTTGCATTTTGCAGTATGCAGAGAACTGCTTATAGGCAGAAAGGACAGGAATATTATATTGTTCATAGAGCTGCCAGCTTGTATGGCATTGGGTGCAGTCCTTTATTTTTTAAAACACTGAGGAAATAAGGGCGATGGGGAACAAACATTACAGTAAGTCTTCTCTAGTGACAAAAACATTACATAGAAAGTGCCATCTTGAGCCTGAGATGTTTTGTTCTCTCCCTGTGCCCTTCTGGAAAGGAGATTGTTTGCATAAGGTGGCTTTCCAGTATATTGCTCAGATTAGTTATGTTAGCAGGTGGATCATTTTGAGATCTCTGCTTCCCACTAGTCTTTTCCTACCTTGTGATTATCTGTAGATATGTGCTATTTGTAATCTGTATTCAAATGTTCGTATTTAAACCTATAAAGCTAAAAGCTTCTCTTTGAAAATGTACAGTTATACAAAAGAGCATATAGAATAAGACTGAAATAGTTTCTAGAATATTGTTTTCATTTATGGGGAAAAATATACCAACTTTCTTTGGTCTTTTTAATGCTTGAGCATAAACACTGACCCTGAAAATGGAAAATGCTATTTACTTCACATAAATCAAAATAATATTTCCATTACAGAATGATCTAAATCACATAGGACAATAGTTCAAAACATGTTTCTTTCAAGTAGCTACTGAACAATGCTTGTGGCATACATAAAAGTTTACATTCTTTTCTGCTTTTGGTTCGTATTTTTGTTTTTGGCCAGGAACTGGCATTCTGTCTCCATATTTTATCCCTTGACAATGGATCACCCAATTCAAAGATTAGCTTGAAGAAATTCCATACTTTGTCTCTGAAAGTGAGCATAGTGCAATAGTTTATATAACTAAAGCTGGTGTTAACTTAGAAAATTACTGACAAATTAATCAAAAGAACTACTGTGACATTTAACACATTGAAGATTGAGAAAAGTGTCACCTCCTTTTATAAGTGAAGTAGCCTAAACAAAACTTCAGAAGATTGAGCAACCATCTCAAACAGTTGCAGAGAAATTGTGAGAGGCAGCAGTGGGAGGGATCCTATTGAAATGGAGGTTTTATTTGTTCAAGTTCCCTTTGCAGACGTTTGCTTATTCTTCACATTATAATAGACCAGACTGGTATTTAAGAGAGTCAGTCCCTTGTTCTCTGGAGAGGGTTTCTGGAAATTCTTAGTGGCTTTCCACCATGAGGACAGGAAGGGAAGGATCAGTAGAATGAACCATTTTTACTGTTAGTTACAATCCTGATTTCTTTGGTATGTGCTTCCATGAGAACATCAGCCTAAAATGCCACAGTTGGACTTATGGTTGGTGCAATTAGTTTTCTTAAAGAAAAGAAACAATTGTTTTAGGTCTGCTTTTGGTGCCTCATAGATGCGAAATTGTTTGAGTCTGTAGTTAAGGGTTGTAAGGAAGCTAAAACAAGACATAGATGTGTGCTGTGATTTTGGTTCTCTTATTTGTATGAAATACATTAAAACATTTTAAGTCAAGTCCTGTATATGTTATTGCATTAATTTTTATAGAAGCTCCTGAAGATTAATACCATATCTTTTCCTATGAGTTCAGTTGCAATAGCTTAACTTGAGAATTTTACAGTGTTGCCTTTTTTTTTTGGTTGAAGTAGTACAAAATGTCAAAAATTAGAAGGAAGGTCACAGTGGAAAATACCAAGACCATATCTGATAGCACATCCAGAAGACCCAGTGTATTTGAAAGACTTGGACCCAGCACTGGAAGTACTGCTGAGGTGAGTCGAATCTTTGCTCTTAATTTAGCACTTTGAGACAGATTTAAGAGGAAAGTTTTCATTTTTGGTCAGTGGAGGGGTGGAGCCAGATGGCGTGGGAAGGCTGTCAAAAGGCAGGACCAAGAAACTACCTTCCATTTCTGCCCTAAAATGAGATCCCCTACCTAGTATTGGCTCTACCATCACAAGACGTTAGGTTATCTTGGTTATTTCTAGATAATCAAGAGGGGAAAAAGAGAATGAAAAGCCCCACAGGCTACTTATGGAGGTTTTCATTTCTCAATTTGGTAACTCGTGGACTGTTGTAGTTTGGAACAGTTCAATGTCATGAAGGGGTTAAAACACTCAATGATCCAATGTTTCTGCCTAGATTAGTGGTTCCCAACCTGTGAGTCCCAGTCTGTTTGCCAGCTGTTAGGATTTCTGGTAGTTGAAGACCAGAACATCTGGGGACCTATAGGTTGATAACTACTGGTCTAGATAAAGCCAAGAACACTGTATTCAGACTAGCTCTCTTTCCAATACAAATTTATCCTGCACTATGTATGGGCAACGTGCACACTTTATTTGGAGTAGAAATTGAATTTTCCTTAGGTATGATTGACTGACAGCTTTGTATAGTAGTGGTGTTGTCTTGCCTTGGGCAAATGGCTTGGCTTAATGGCTGCAGCCATTTATGCATTAAAATATTTTTTGCAGGTATCCTAGTTGTAGTGTGCTTTAATCACCTTTGTTCTGGTATAGACTGGTCTTAATTTTGTGGGCAAATCTTGAAGGATGGAATCAGAATAATAGAGTTGGACGAGACCATTTATGCATTTTTTTTTGCAGGTATCCTAGTTGTAGTGTGCTTTATTCACTTTTGTTCTGGTATAGACGTCTTAATTTTGTGGGCAAATCTTGAAGGATAGAACCAGAATAATAGAGTTGGAAGAGACCACATGGGTCATCTAGTCCGACCCCCTGCCAAGGAGTTAATGTAGAAAGGATCCTTCTTTAAGCACAATAAATGACCTTCTGTTCTTTTCCAGCTCTGATTCCCTGATCTCTGCTAATTTTGTGGGGTTTTTTTTTTAACAAAACAGACCGTACTTTGTGGAGTGTGACATCCACATGAATGAATTATTTAGCGCTCATACCTTCAAATGTAACTTATAGTACTGTTACTGAGGAGGAGAAGGTATAGGCACTAAAAGTGCTCATGTATATTTTTCACATCTCCATTTCATCTTGATGTATGTTTATTGTGCATCAAGATGAAGTGAAGCTTGATTCTTACATAGAGGGGAAAATGAAGAGATAGTAGTTGTTCAGGTAAACAGATACTGAAATGTCTTGTGTTATCCAATCTTGCTTGCAGGGAGCACTGATGAATCTAGGACTATTGATTTTCATTCTGTTACTGTTGGGTGGGAATATTTGTGGTGTGTGTTTTCACACATAGAACTTCCAAAATTAGTCTGAAATTCACCCAGTAATGTCTGTCTCTTAGACACAGTGCCGTAACTGGCTGAAGACTGGCAACTGCCTCTATGGGAACACATGTAGATTCGTACATGGCCCTTCACCACGAGGTAAAGGCTTTAGCAGCAGTTACAGAAGGTAAATGAAGAATTCAGCTTTATATTCACATGCTTGCAAAAGCTGTTTTCTTGCAGTCTTATTTTAACTTACAATTCAGTGATGTGGATTATTAAAATTACGATTTGTGTGTAACTTCAGAGTAATGTAATGTTCTTGTTGCATTTTAATTTCTATTTGAACAGTTTTGCCTTTGTCAAAAAGGAAGGGAAGTCAGAATAAATGGATTGTTGTAAAATATTTCTACAGCTTTTGTTTTGCTCAATTCTGTCTTGCAGCTACATAAGAGAGCACTAAACATCTCAGTTTTACAACCTCACCATTAGCAGTGTGATTAGCTGGGAATTCTAATTATTCACTGTGCTCTCACAACACAGCACACCTTCATAATTGGCTGCTATGGGAAAAAAATTAAAAATAGTACCTAAAATGAGAACATGATTGTGATTTGTAACTTATGATAAACAATTTATTTTCTCTTAAATAGATTTAATCTCTGACATTCGTGTTTAGTGTACATTTAAGATTGAAAACTGTGCAGTTCAGGATTCTGTACAAGAGGCTTGCTGTACAGTGGGGCATAGCATTGAGATTAGAGGCGTGTATAGGATTATATGGTTAACCGTTGCTGAAAAATGCTAGATAGGCTCATGATATTTTCAAAAATTTGGTTTTTATTACCCTTAAGAAGCACAAAATGTGAAGGTAAGCTGTGATGTGAAGCACATTTCTAATTTTGTCTTGCGCATGGATTTGCAAGTGTGATCTGATTCTACTTTATCAATCTAAATGTGTTGATCCCATAGTATAAGATGTACCCAACAGTACACAGCCATTGCATAGCTATTATATGAACCTGTCAAATTGCCTTATATCCGTTGAGACTATTCCTCTATCCAGTCTGATATTCTTAACATTGACTAGATTGAAGGTGTCAATCAGGGGGAAAAAAGAGGAACTCAAAAGCAAAAAAGTGTGTTAAGATTTTTGTAGTTAAAGTCGGGATTATGTCCAACAAGAGGGAAGTACATGCATGCCCTGGTAAATCGTGCTGTTTGAAGAAATATGCAAAATACTGTTTACAAAATAAACATAAATCTTATAGGACTAACAAAAAGTCACTCATTGAAAACAGGAAGACTATGAAGCTGTGTGGAGGATGGGGAAGGGAAAAGAACAAGGAATGACAAATGATTCACCAACTTCACAAGGTGTGATTAAGTAAAAATTTCAAAAGAGTCCAGAGGAAGAAGAGGGGCCAGTAGAAGGAGAAGAGGAGATGATGAGGAGGGAAAGAACTACCTTAGTAAACGAGCTAGAAGCAGCTGGGTGAGGGATGCAAAAAACTGTTGGGTGCAGGAATAAGAAAAAAAGAGTAGTAAATGGACAAAGCACAGGTGCAGAGGCAACAAGGAGGGGGTGGAGGAGGAATGCTGGTTGCCAGAAGGGCAAACATGTGGGGCCATAGAAAGACAAAATGGTGTGAAATGAGAGATATATGGAAAGTGGAGGCCTAAAATTAATTTATATTTGGAAGAAAGGGAAATGTAAGACAAAAATTCTTGTGAGGGGTGTAAATTTTATTTTACTTCAACATTTTATTGGGATCTCACATGTTCTTGCATGAGCTGAAACTACTTAAATGTAATCTGGATTTATCTCTGTTTCTGGCACAATACATAGGGGTGTGAATAGGGGTGTGTTTCCCCCCCTTAGAGCTCTCAGAAGGCTAAACAGTGCCTCATAACGCATTGGATCATCTGAATCAGCAGAGAGGCTCAAATGTATAGACACATATTGTTAGCTCATGCACAAAAATGATAAAGCACATTATTTAATAAAGCAGTCTTTTCCTTACCAGATGACTTCATGTAAAATAATTGTTGCAGGAATTAAGTATCTTCAGTTATGTTTTGTGCTTTAGTGACTGTTGTTCTGGTCAGGATGACTGTGTTCTTGATATGTAGCAATTTTAGTTAGTGATTGAAATTAGTAAGTCAATCATCAATTACAATCATTAATTCAAGTTGCAGTCCTACGCCTCTCCAGAAGTAAAACACATCTAACTCAGTGTTCATTTCTTCTGCATAGTTGTGTATAGGATTGCACTGAAAATCTAATTGTTCCATATTGTGATTTGTGCATTTCATATGTATTTTCAGACAGGGCATGAAGTAATAGGGATTTTGAAATGAGTGGATTTTATTCTCTCTGTAGTTATGGAAATAATACCTATTCTTGATATAGATTATTGTATCTTCTCTAGCATGAATTCTCCCTGATTCCTCTTCCTTTTTTGTCATATAGATTAGAAATAGAATGTATTAACATACTATATCAAAATCAAATTAGAGATTTTGTGAGGTGTGTGGCCTTGTTCTTTGCAGGTATTCAAGTGAAAGAGAATAGACTGAGAAAATTTGGGGCTCCCTATATCATGTTGGACTTCAATCAGCCAGCATGGCCAATGTGCAAAATGACGGGAATTGTACTTTACTAACATACAGAGCAACTGCCATATGTACTCATGTATAAGCCAACCTCAAGCCACGGGCAGGTTTGAGAAAAAAATTCTAGATTATGATATGACCTGTGGATAACTCAAGGACCAATGCCTTCATTTCCCCGCCCAGTCATTCAAAAAGGGCAGAAGTATAACCATGCTGATGAGAGTAGAGAATCATAGAATCATGGAGTTGGAAGAGACCTCATGGGTCATCCAGTCCAACCCCCTGCCAAGAAGCAGGAAAATTGCATTCAAAGCACCCCCGACAGATGGCCATCCAGCCTCTGTTTAAAAGCCTCCAAAGGTTGGTGTTGCTTTTAGTTTGTCCCAGGATAAACTCTTGCAAGAAGGAGGTGGCTCATTTTTTTTGGATATGAATTAAAATACAGTACTCTCATTGATCCTTGGATGTTGGCCAGTTTTTTTGGATTGATTTTTTAACTAAAATTTCTAGACCTGTATATGAATTATAGGGTAAGTTTTCAACTCCCATGTAGGGCATCTCGTCAAACAGTGTGTGTGTTTCAAGAGAGCTGTCATCCTTCCAACCTGATAGATATTTGGCAGAATCAGATGTTATTCCAAAAATATTTTTAAGGGAAATAGAATTGATGTTTCAACCATCAATTATGCTTGAAGCTCAAAACCTCATTCTTTTTAGTTTTGACACCATCTTGACATTTATAAACATTTTTGAATAGGGAACATAAAAATGTTACAGCTTCATCATTTTTGTGACTTATTATTTTTCTACTAGAACTATGGAAAGAATACCGAGGTTTAAATGTAACAGAACTAAACATGATGCCTATTGGCTAAAATACAAAATTGTTTTGGGCTTCTTTCCAGAAATACTTCTGTGACTTCTGTGTGTTGACTTTAATCTTTGTAGTCTCCAAATTTAAGGCATTGTGGTTGAGCTAAATTGAATGATATCCAAACAAGAGAACATTCCAAAATAATTTTCACTGTTAAGATAAAACAGTAAGAAGTGATGGTGTGTGTGTGTGTGTGTGTGTGTAGTGAATCTGCAGTGTAGATTTGAATCAAGAACCTATCTTTTCTGGAGTATATTTGGGTACCGGACTACAGTACAGTAGTTTGTTGAAAAATAGATTCTGATGTTCTAAAAAAGAATGACAACTAATATTATATAATTCAGTAAACATACTGAGCTTGCTGTTGTGTATATATTAACAGCATCCAATCCCTGGTTCCAGTGAGTTTGGAGTAAATCTGTATATTTGCAGACACCTCTTTGTCATGTTCCCTTTTAATAGTTGTAGATATGCTTTTAAAGTGCCCATCTTCAAAACTAATGTTCAAAAATTCTGTCAGTGGCACAAAAAGAGAAATCGTGGAAATTGTCCCTAACTCACAGCTAGATCTGCTAAATAAATTCAGAAATACTTTTACTTGGGAGGGAGTTAGTTTTTGTTCTTAAGTATAGTATTCTCTCCTCTCTCAAAATACCTCCTACTTTTGAATATAAGGAGTCATCCTGTGTTAGATGGGGTAAACAAAAAACAAATGCATGTTGTATACTGGTTTGGAATCAGAGATTTGTCTTCCTGCGCTAATAATTTATCCCTACATGTCTGTTTCACTTTCATACAAATAAGGGGGATGTTGTGTAGCTAACCTCGACTGAAGCAGAATTGATCACATCCTGCCTCAAGATTAGACCTCAGAACTTTGTCCAGTTCTGGAAAATGTAATAATATGTAATATTACCAGCTTCAATTGTTCAAAAAGCTACTTTAGGCATTCCCAACATTTGTGCTAGTCCAGCAAAAATTTTACTTTTTATCTTTGAATGCTAGACAGTTGTATATCATCCTTGAAAACTAAACGCTAAAAATACTTTAGTCTCATTATTGGCATCATGTTACACAATTTCAAATTTCTATAAAGTGATTCTTGGTGAAACAGCTAAAATGTTATGAGTTTAACTTTTGTGCCTTCTTGATGGATAACAAGGGAACTTGTGTTTAGTAGTGACCTTAAATGTCAGCTCCTAATGGCTTTAATTTTAATTATTGCAAGTTGAAAGATGGATCCTTTGGTTATTAAACAGCAGTACCTGAATAAAGCTTGGCATACCCTAGCTTTGGAAACAGGAAGTTATCTGACAAGGAACACGAGTCATGCTAGCTACTGGATTTTGTTATTGTTTTTAATTTGGACACGCTTTTCTCATGAAGTGTCCATTTATACTTAGCCTTACTTAGAACTTTTAAAATCAGGTCTGCTTTTCTATAAATATAATTTATTTTAATTTGCCTTTTCTGGTGGCTAGAATTGATTAAAATACTAAAATAAAGAATTTCCAAATGATATGTCAATTTGCAGTTGAATGTAATAACTTTATATCTCAGCTCAGCATGTGCAGATTGAGTATGCCTTAGCTGAAATGCTTGGAAACAGAATTGTTTTTGGATTTCCCCCCAATTTTTGGAATACCCTTATTTGCATATATGCACATAATGTGATACCTTGGAAATGGAAACCAAAACTAAACAAGACGTTCATTGATGTTTCATATACACCTTATACACATAGTCTGAAGGTAATTTTATACACTATATTCTTAATAATATTGTGTATAAAACAAAGCCTATGTTCATTGAGCTATCAGAAAGAAGAGATACCATTATGGATAATTTTGGAGTATTTTGAATTTGAGAATGCTCAATCTATATATGGTTTAATGTGAATGACTAACTCTTGCATAATAATAGCCATGCAAAGATGTAATTAATATCTGGTTTCTTTGTCATATTTTTGTAATGAGGTGAGGTTTTGATAGTATGGCTAGTGGCTTAGATTATTTCTGCTATTGTTCTAGAATAGATGAAATAGTTTGGTAAAGCATCTTAAACTTGGATAGATTCAACTGCACTTTAGAAAGTTTGGGAATAAGTGTTTTCCACTATTCATGTGTGTTACATGAGGGGAGGTATGTTAAACATCTAGAAAACAGGAATGTTGACAAACAATCTAAGAGTAAAAATGCCAAGCTACAATGCAAGCTATAAAATACAAGTTTTAAAATAAATCTTGTAAAAGTAGATATTATTTCTTTCTACTTTATACAGGTCACCAGAAAGGCCTACAGGTGATCTTCGAGAAAGAATGAAGAATAAGCGACAAGATATTGAAACTGAACCGCAGAAACATAATACAGAAGAACAGTCTTCTCCTGCGAGGGTAAGAATGGGTCTATTCCAAGATTGCTATAATAGCAGTAGAATAAAGGTTGCTTCTTTCAAAATACAGTAAGTGGATGGTCGTCTTGAGTTTGTAAAGAGAACTAGAAAAGTAAAGAAGGGATGAGTGGATAAATTGACTTTTACCACCCTCTTATTCTCATCACTAGCTTTCACACTATGGTAGTTTTCTAAACATTCCAGAACCACTTTTGGGAGGAATACCTAGGAAGGGAGGGAGAAATGGCCAAAAGTTGTTACCTCCTTGATTCCCTCCAGCATGAACAGAACTTCGCTGAGTACAAAATTTGGATTCCATCCAGTGCCTTGAAATTCTACTTATGTAAAACATGTTTAGAACAGACTGACCAGGGTTCAAGTAGTTCTGTGTGCCAAAGTAAGTTTGTGCATTTTGCAGTTCTATCAAATCACTCTCCTCCCTCCCATTGTAAAGACTGTTCAAAACAGTAGGAAGTTTAAAAAAGGAGTCTGCACAAAACACTTCAGATGAGAGAAAAGTCCTGTTGGGTGTCTATGGAGTAGCTGTTAGGGAATCTTATTTTCCCATTGTATGCGCATTGGAAAGCATAGTTAACGGCTTTCCAACAAGACAGGATACAGAAGCCAGCATTTAAAGTTAGGATTTAGTACAGTTCTCTGTGCTTTGATGAAAAAGGAAAGTAGCTTTAGAAATGTAGTCAGAAACTTTAAATCTCACCCTTTAGCACATAGTGGAGAGGGCATGCACAATCCCAAGACATGCGCTGGCTATGCCTAAGCATAGTTTAGCATTATACCTGAGCCAGGCCTTTGTCTTTTTTTTGCTATTCTTGATATGTATTGAAATGAGAGATACATGTTATGAATCTTTGAAATGTCATTCATTTTTATTTTCAATATCTGAAACTGAATTACAGGCATTAATGCTTCCTCTAATAAGCTAATAAACTCAGACTGGTATAAAATTGCTAAATGCCATCTGTTTCCAATGTCTACTTTTAAAAAGCAACTGACTTCATTTTTCCCTCTTTTTTGCTGTGTAGAAAGAGTCCTCAAGAGGAAGGCACAGGGGGAAGGAAGATATTAAAATTACAAAGGAGAGGACTCCAGAAAGTGAAGAAGAAAATCCTGAGTGGGAAACAAATAGAGACGGTAAGTGAAATAGGGTGCTAGATTCAAAATGCGAAAAACCGGGAAATGTTTGAACTACAAAGGGGAATAAATATGTATTCTGTAGTATTGCCTGCAACAGGAGATATCTTTTTCGTTCATGGCTACTGTAGTTTAAATTTTCAAATAAAGAAACAGTCTAAATAAGATCAAGTGTGTAGTACCCAATAAATGCTGATTGTATTGTGTAGTTTTAGAATCTCTCTCAAAAACCTAAATAAGTTTCATAGTTGTTCTTTAGTTACCTTATTTGGAGACATGGCAATTGGGTCTAGGTTACTGATTGCACACTTGTGTTTTAATTTGCAAACCCACAAATAATCAAACCTTCCAAAGTTATACTGGACAGTGTGGATGACTAACTATTCTTCTCCTCTAGTGGTATGGATTTATAGATCGAAAATAATGATGTATTTCATTAATATACTTTTAAAAACTTTAATCTGTGATATGTGCATAACATAGGATCCATATCAGCCTGTCCTTCCCTCTTAGTGAGACCATGAGAGCACATGAATTTAAATATACCCATGTGTTACTGTAGTGTAGTGACCAAAATATCAGACTTAGATTGGTTTGTTAGAAGGATAGAAGTGGAGCAAAGAACAATGTATACTGTTTTGAATCACTTGGAAAGATTATGGCATAAAAAGAAAATAATGTAAAATAGATTCTGACATAAAGTAAATTCTCCTACTGAATAATCTCCAAGAAATATATTTTCTTTTTTCTTTTTAGCAGTGTTAATCAGTTTGAATCCTTATATTTTGTCTATTATAGTAGTCATCATATCTGTCCCCCTTTCTTTTTTCATAAATTAAGATTCTGATAACGGAGACGTTAACTACGATTATGACCACGAACTTTCTCTGGAAATGAAGCGCCAGAAGATCCAGAGAGAGTTAATGAAGCTTGAAGAAGAGAACATGGAGAAAAGGGAAGAAATAGTCATTAAAAAGGAGGTTTGTATCTTGGAAATAAACTCCAGTAGCCAGTAAAAGTTAAGAATTAATAAACCACATCCTACAAGTACTATTTGTTTGTCTGCTGCCTTTACTTAAGCCACAAAAAAATGGTGTCACAGCGAATACTCTTTGTCGCTTCTCACCCCCCTCAATTCAAATGTATTAAATTTTGATCTGCCTTTAATGGTGCTTGCATTTTAGTGACTTTATTTGAAATATTTTGCAAGAGCTTGTTCATTGTAGTTTCGGACTGGTGGCCTTTCATGAGCAAACAGTTGTAGCAAAAAATAGAATTTAATCCATGGTAGACCTTTCATTCACACTGATCTATTCAGTTATTGAGTAGTCATTGGCACTTGTAACATTAGGAAGTGGCACTTTCTTTCATACCATCTAGAAGGTGTTACTAGTTACTTCACACACACACACATAATCATCATCATCATCATATTTATACCCCGCCACCATCTCCCCAAAGGGGACTCAGGGTGGCTAACTTAAGCCAAGCCCAAAAATACAATACAACAAAATAAAATACACAGAAGCAAAAATAACATCACAATAAAATACATGAAGTAACAAAATAAAATAAACAGTTACAAAATAACATGATGAAGAGATAGAACATAGTGAGCAGGCCAAATGCATAGGATAAAATTGATAAAACCCTGGATGAGATAGTAGTGGGAGAGTGTGTTTATGAGGGAGGAGCTCATAAGGGACGAACAGTGGGGTTAAACCTTCATTAAGGATGGGAGGAAAGTGCATAACCCAATATGTCAGCTTTTTTGGAAAACAAGTGTAACAATATGAAGACAATGACAGAAAAGTTCCATGTTTATGTCGAAACCATTAGATCTAAATGAAAACAATAATACTTTTTTTTGTTAAGTAATTTTTCATACAAAGTAGTTTTCGCAGTTTGAATTGGAGTTCCCATTGTCACAATGCTTCTGTTCTTCTTCTTGCTTTGAAATCTCACCATCCAGCTTTAGTGCTTTGGAACTCCCGCTTTCTGTTACTTTTTAGCAGCTAAGCTGGTTTTACTTGGTTTACAAGTGATTTTTAAAAAGTTGGTTTATAATTTTTAACCTCGATGGCACAATGGGTTAAAACTCTTGTGCCTGCAGGACTGCTGACTGAAAGGTTGGCAATTTGAATCTAAGAAGCAGGGTGAGCTCTTGTCTGTCAGCTCCAGCTTCTCATGCAAGGAATGGGAGAAGCCTCCCACAGGATGGTAAAACATCTGGGTGTCTCCTGGGCAATGTCCTTGCAGAGGGCCAATTTTCTCAAGTTGCTCCTGACACACAAAAAAGTCATTTTTTTTTGCCATTGATTTTGCCATTTTGAATTGGAGTTTCTGTTGTAACAGTATTTCCTACTTGCTGCTTTGAAACCTCACTTTCCAACTTGAGGCTTCACTTTGTCTTACATTTTAGCAATTAATGTTATCTGTCTTGTGTTAGCTGGATAAGAAGAAAGCTACCTAACAAAAATAAAGCATGAGATGAAATCAGAGTTATTTTGGGTATTTTATTTTAAAGCTCAATCTTCAATGATACATCCTCATACTTATTAAAAAGCACATAGTAATATAAAGTAAATTAACTGTAGTGGGATAAAATTAATGGGTTCGCTTTTTAAAAGATTTCTCCAGAGGCTGTTGGATCCAAGTTATCATCCTCACCTTCACCACGAAAATCTAGCAAATCTCCAAAACTAAGATTGAGTCCCAAATCTTCATCAACTGTTAGTAAGAGGGAAAAGAAAACTTCTGCAGTTTCTTCACCCCTCTTGGACCAACAAAGGTTAGTATGCAGGGTTGTTTTATAAATAAAATGTTGTATTCTGCATTAGTTGGTTTTGTGGTCCCGATATTATTTAGGTAGATACTTGTTAAGATATATATTCGAGTGGATCAGATTTATTTGGTGTGACATGGATAATGCAGTTGGTCTCCAGTGTAGAATGCCTTGAGGCTTGCACTGGGCAACAACCATGAAAATTGCAGCCCCTGCTTTGAATGGTCTTTGTAGACTTTAGGTGATAGTCTAATTTGGGAAGAACAAATTGGATATAAACAGTCAGAAAGTTACGGTAATTTTTTAAAAATAAAATAATATATATTTTTATCCAAGCAGCACTGCTGTTAACCCGTGAAATGTTTATTTACTGCCTTTTTAGGAGTTTGAAAGGCAACCACAATAAAAAGAAAGGCCCTCGTACACCTAGTCCACCTCCACCAGTGCAAGAGGAGACTGCCCAAGCAAAAAAGCATAAGGAAAAACATAAAGTTAAAGAACGGTTGGAAGAGAAACCAAGGGAGACAAAAGAGAGAGGCCGTGACTTAGAAAGACATAATAAAGAAAAAAAGGAGAAACAGAGGTATTTGCAAAATTGTTTTATTGTTTGGGTATAGGTTTAAGTTGGCTATATGTCATCCATGAACTACTGCAAACAAGGATTTATGCATGACTGGTTTGCCATTCTTCATTTTAAAGGATGTATTTGATGACTTTATATTTTTCATTAATGCAGAATATCTGCTTTGAACTGGATTATATGTCAGCATAGACTCAGATAATCCAGTTCAAAGCAGATAATCAATCCAGTTCAAAGCAGATAATGTGGATGATCTGCTTTGATTATTTCAATTGCATGTAGAAGGATGTCTACAGTGCTTGGATGTCACTGTATTGGTGGTCGTGCATTTTGGGTAACTGGCCTCATTCCATACTTATTAAAATAGGAGGATGTGCCAGGGTGGAACCCAGAAGCCTCTACAGAGGAGAAACATGCAGAAGATGACAAATAATTCCTCACCATCAGATACCTAAAAGACCCAGTAGCTTTCACTAGTTCATTGCCGAGTGCAGAAAGATCTGTGAAGGAGCATGTTTAACTCCAGATGAAATCCAAATGATCAATGCTTAAAGCACCCTCTCCATCGTTTTACTGATAATAACACATCTCTGTTTATGTATTCCTCAGAGATACCTCAGAGGGTTCCCATAGGCAGAGACGTTCACCTAGTCCAGAAGAACATTCTGGGAGTAATTCTTCTCCTTCAAGAGAATATTCCCCTTCTACAAGGAGAAGGCAGACGTCTTGGGCTCCGACTAAGTCAAGCAGCCATAAGCATTCTTTTTCACCATCTTGCAGGTAGAATAATTATATATTGTTTGATGTATGTAAGTGACTTCATTCATTTAAAAGCGGATCAAATAATTAAGATAATTTCACCTAGAAAATTGTTTGAAAACAAGGACACAGTGGGTCAGTGTACCTTATAAAAAAGCAAGAGTGCGCCACTGCTAGTAGTTGGTAAGCAGCATTGGTTTTTCATGGGACTTGGAAGAATCACACATGCACACCATACCTCAGCCTCGGTTTCCAAAACTTTATTACCCTCCTCCCCCATGCTCTCACCCACCCAAAATACAAAAAAAAGCTGTTGGAGAGAACACCACTGGGGGGCACATTTCCCTACAACCCTGTGACAGAGGGCAATACTTGCTTTCAGAAGAAAGTCACGGGCTTTTGTCGGTAGTATTGTTTTTTTCACATTGGACTTCAACTTGGAGAGTTGAAAGAGAAGATATCCAGGATACTACCATAATGTAGTGAGTCAGAAATTTATTCCAATGTATCCAGTTTGCAGAAGAATTTGAAAATACGAATCTATATCATGTCAGCAAGAGGTCATTAATAGAAAAGGTATTATCATGTTAAAAAAAAATACGGCTTAGAGTTGTTGTTTTTTTTAAAAAAAAAATCTCCATCCGCAGATCTGCTTCACCGCCAACTCAGCATCACTCTCCTGTGTCTTCAAGACATCACTCCTCTTCATCTCAGTCAGGTTCTTCTATTCAGAGACGTTCTCCTTCCCCACGTCACAAAAGAACTCCTTCCCCCCCTTACAAAAGGACAGTTTCCCCACCTGCAGGCCGTTCCTCTTCCCCTTACGCCCACAGAGCTTCACCTTCTCCTCAACAAAAACAGACCTCTTCAAGGCATCGTTCACCAGTTCGAGAGAAGAGCCGAACTGATCGTGAGCGGGTTTCACAATCACATGATCGACGCCATGAAAGAAGGGATGGTATGAATAAGAATAAATATGATCTCTATATTTGTATTTTGGTGAGCCACCCCAAGACCCTTTGGGAAGATGGTGGCGGGGGTATAACTAAAGTTTTTTTATTGTTTATTTATTATTTATCTTGTATAGAACATTTCATGTGAAAAGAAGCTGGGCACTCTTTGTGTCTGGAATTGCTGCCTATTGTACTACAGAACCTAAAGCATCACTATCAGGGTTGCCGATCAAATGACTTGTAAACTGGATAGAATTAATTGCCCTAACTTCATAATCATATATTTGGAAACAATTACTAAAGCTTATAGAATAAATGGTCTTTCCTAGGAAGAATCAACTTGTGGTTGAATATGATGGAAGTTATTTTTCAATTGTATTCTGCAGTTCATTTCCTAGAATATAATCACTTGAAATTGACAATCATGATTTTTTGAAAAGCAATGTCTAAAGCCTCCTGAAGAAAATCAGTGGGCATAGAATGAAAAAAATAATTAAAATAGGAAACTGATAGGAATAAGTTATATCATACTGAATTATAGTAAAA
Organism: Anolis sagrei ordinatus; assembly: GCF_025583915.1. NCBI lineage: Eukaryota > Metazoa > Chordata > Lepidosauria > Squamata > Anolidae > Anolis > Anolis sagrei. The sequence goes on along the minus strand of NW_026844366.1, from coordinate 210,502,397 downwards.
TCGTGAACAGTTTATTTAGTGTGTGTGTGTGTGTATAGATAGCAGAAGTGTGAATTTTTGACCCTCAGAATCAAACTACTTTCATTTTCTGGTAAGTGGTATTGAGGGCCGTAATATAAAGCATACTATGAACATATCAGTTCTAGTGGAAAAGCCATGGTTATATGTCATAATTACCTACTAATGGCCATCGGATTAGAGAGGCATGTGAATATGCATGTAATGCACATATGCACTGTTATGTGTTTATATGAGTTCTGAAAATGTTGATTGACTGGCAGTTGAAAAAATGAACATACATGTAACTGTATTATTTTATTCGAGATATGTTGACTGGTTTCTTGCATTGAAACAAATTGGAATCGGATGCAATTAACACAAGATGAGAATATTTTGTAAATTGTGTTAGCAAATTGTGGCCAAGTAGAGTTTAGCAACCAGCCACAATTTCTTCTAGCGAGCTGTAATTCTCAACATTAAAAAATATTTGTTTAAACATCAGAACACATAGACAAAGTTATGTTAATAGAAGGAAAACTGTTTTATTTATCATCTATTCCGTTTTATATAACACAAAATTAAGAAAACTTAAGACTTTAAAAATCAAGCAATTTGAAACAATTTATGTGTTGATTCAAGCCAAAATCTCCAGTCTCAAAGCTTGGCACCAAAGTGAAGTCAGTATTAATGGCACTCCAAGTTAGTCTTGTTTGATTGACTGATAAATCTGGGTTTGAATAAGAGCTGTCTATGACTCCAAACATAAAATGTAATTTATCCAATGAAACAAAACATGACTTCTAGATCTGTGATTACCTTATATATGAAGTTTAACAGAAAGTAATTGCAAATTTCTTGCCAGACGCCCACATTTCCCAACATATAATAGCACACATACTCATGTTTGTGAAGGGGTAAAATAGTTGAGATTTTGCCTCCTGCCACCATTAGAGACAAGTTGGAAAAATTCTAGACACTGAAAATTCATTATTAAAAATACTGAAAAGAATCTGCCATGGAAGATGCTACAATTGATTTAAAAATAAGAGAGCTTAAAAAAGAGAAACTCTAGAAATGATAGCCTGTCTTTATTTAAACTTACTCTCTCATTTCTGACTGGACAAATTTGGAAATTCTAGAGGCCAGGTTTTGCTAAAGCCAAATATCCAAATGTGAAACGGTGCAAGGGAACCCTACAAGCAAAATTAGAGAATGTCACCTTTTTTTGCCAGAACAAGAGGAATACAGGGAAGCCCATAGCATTGTACACTGTATAGCTGTATAGTAATATTTCCAATAGTTTTAAATAAAACACATTGTAGTGCAATTTTTAGATATAATATAATTGGATATTAAAGGCAATTGGTGAAATTGGATCAGGAAGAATCAAGGCAATGGAAAATAAAATTCTGATAGCAAACTTGCAATAGCTACAGGTATATTATATATTATATCTAATCATGGACTAGCACTATCCATGTGGCACTTGCTTTGGGAAGCAAGTTTCAGAACTCGAAACTATTTAACTTTCTCCATTTTGTGGAAAGTATTCTACTTCATGACAATTAACAGATAGATGAAAACAGGAAGTAATTTTATGTCCCAGTGAGAAAAAGGCCTTGCAAAATTTTGAGATTTTGAAGATGTTCTGTGAGAGTATTGGTTTATTTCAGTTTTCCCCCAGATGTCAAGATACTGTTTTCCTATGCCATGTAGTGACCAGTGGATGGCAGACTATATTTTTATTAGTATCTTTTTTAGCCATTTTAGCACATACTTCTTGTTATTTTAGGCTACATGTGCCTTTAGATAATCTTTGGTGCATCCTTTTTTGCTGAACAGGGAATATGTGAGGGAAGAGAGGTGTAGAGATCCTTGTGACCTTTTAGTTCAGAAACACACTTTTTAAAAGCAGTATTTACTAATTTAGCAAAGAAAGCAAATTTATACATATAGTCACCAAACTCCATTTAAAATAATTTCCATGGGGATTTTTCCCCTGTAGCATTTTGTTTTTTTATTCTATTGACATGTAACTATACTTTCAGAGACTAGAGGAAAAAGAGGGAAAGAGAGAGATAACAGAGATGAACGTGATTATGACCAGGAACAAAGTACACCCAGGGATCACAGAGATGATCGAGAATCTCGAGATGGACGAGATCGAAGGGAAACTCGAGATAACAGAGACCGCAGGGATCCAAGGGAATCCCGGGATACTCGGGACTCACGGGAGATTACTCGGGATTCAAGAGACTGTAGCCGAGATGCTAAAGAAAGTCGTGATCAGAGGGACCAGCGTTCCACGCGGGATACAAGTGACTACAGAGAGAGAGAGAGTCGGGACAGCCATAAAAAGGAAGAACAATATTTGGAGGAATCCCGTAGCTATGGAAGAAGCCATGGCAGAGAAGATAGTTCTCGTGCTGAAACCAGGACAGACTCAAGGAATGACACTAGAAATGAATCCAGAACATCTGGAAGAAGCAGAGGAAGAGTTCCTGAATTATCAGAAAAGGGTACATACTAAGCTTGTCATTGGGTGATTCACTAGTTGAAAAACTATTTAACCAATATGGCAGAAATTTCTTTTAAACAGAACTTTTTTCTTTTGTGATTTTTCCAAATTTAACTGCTATTCTACTTAATGAATCAGCGCCCTATAGGTATTCAGAAAAACTAAAATGTTATAGAGGAGATAGGTAACCTATAAGAATTGAGTGGATTTCTTTCTTTACATACATTTGGTTTATTATATTTGAGGAGATTGAATGTTTGGCCCTTTTCCTGTGGCTGTCAATGATTTCAAATGTGTTTACTGTCTTTCACTAGCAGCTTGAAAGCTTTAGAATACTTAATGTATACATATATTTGTTGTTAATTTGAGCAGTCCATGAATGGGTTTCAGCCTGCCCCTAAGGTCCAAACTTAGGGGTGATTGCTCTGTAATAAATTTATTTGCTGCCTGAATGCAGTATTTTGTATTCTGGAGTTTTAGCTAATTTGCAGAACGCTGATTTTTGGAAGAAAGTGATTTTGAACAGAGATGGGAACAGAAGAACTTATTTTCAGATTTCTGTTGTATGATTTTTATGGCAGACTTAATTCTTCAGGCAAGTCACTAGGTTTACTTAAGAACATAGTTCTAACTCACCAGGGTGCATACTTAAACAATAGCAAAACTATATAATTTGCCAATGTATTAAAAATCAGCTTTTAGGTTTACGTTGATATTATTAATTCCATAATATTTAAATGTAGTAGTGGAGATGCTTCCATGATTCCTCTGTCTCTTTATATATTTTATTAGGTAGTAGAGGAACAAGGGGATCTCAGTCTGATAGCCACAATACTAGTAGTAGCTACCATGACAGCTGGGAATCACGGAGCAATTATCCTGAGAGGGATCGCTACGAAAGCCGGGAGCATGCAAGGGATTCTTCCTTTGAGAGAAGACATGGAGAACGGGACAAGCGTGACAACAGAGAGAGGGGTGAGGGTCATTTGTTTCTTAGCTGCTAGCTCACTAAGCTGCTGTGCCTTTTGACATGCTCCCATTCAATCCACTCCACTGTAGTGAAGGAAACAAAACCACCACCCCCTCCTCCTCCTCCTCCTCCTCTGCTTCTGCTTTTTATTTATATCCCACTTTATCTCTCCTGCAAGCACCCCAAGATGCTTTTGTGATGCAAAGAGAAACAAATTTGATTCTTAATATCAAGTTTGTCTCTATTAGCAGATACAAGGTGCCAGCCCTTGGTAGGTATTCAATCGTATGGAGAAATGTAACATTGCACTTTGACTTTGAGGCTTTTTTAATAGCAAAAGCAGTGTTCACTGATAGATTTACTGAAGTGAAGGTTTCATCTCACTGATTTTTAGCACATTGTATTGTTCTCTTACACAGATCTCCTGCCATTATGGCGGGCAGAGTATTGTTGCAATAATAAACTGTTTAAAGTTGTTAATGGAGTTCACTGGTGTTCATATAGGCCAGTGAATTATTGTTCTTCAGATAGTCCAGTAAGCCCAGAGGATCACTCTGCCTGATAGGATTTCTCCAAAGAAATCTCTAACATGTTATGCATTTTAAAATTTTACTAGATGAGGTTTATGTGTGTTTATTGGATTTATGTTGTTGTTTTAGAGGCTTATGTATTGTTTGTTCTATGTTTGGCACCCTGAGTCCCTCCGGGGAGGTGGTGATGGGGTACAAATAAAATTTTATTTTATTTATTTATATTTATAACATTCTCTAACTTTAGAAGAACCTCTGAATTCTATGGCACTATGATTTTATGATATTCACAGCTTTTAAAAAAAGGTTTTGGTTTTTCTTTTTTTTAAATGAAATGTTATTGAGTTTTCTAGAATTCAGCAAAAGAGGGGGAATAATTCAAGAAGATAGAAAAGTAGGAAATTTTTAGAAACCATTACACCCAAGAGAAAAAGAGAAAAAAAATATTAACCTAAACTAACAAAACACCCAAGGCCCAAAATTCAAGAGGAAAAAAAATAGAATTCAAAAAATCAAAAAGCAAAAAAAACCCCAAAAATTGACTTCCTTCTAATTCTGCCCGTGCTGTTAATTCTTTAATTCATATCTTATATATGTTCCAATTTATCTCTACGTTATGTCCGCAGCACATTTATAAATTCTTATATCTAGTTTCAATATGGTCATCAATTACTGACCAATCTGTCTGTTTGGGTGGAATACCTGTGTTCTTTTTTAATAGAAAAGTTAGTGTATCCATGTCTTTAATTTCATTCAACTTCTTTATCCAGTGGAGTTTGTCCAGTAATTCTTTCTGCTTCCAGAATTTCGCAAAGACAATTCTAGCGGCCGTTGTCATATACATAAACAAAATGTCTTCATTTGAGTCTAACTCTATGTCAGTGTCTACAATTCCCAATAGATAGTATTCTGCCTTCCTTGGGAATTTCTTGTTGAGTATTGTCTGCATTTCTTCATGGATATCTTTCCAGTATTTCTGAGTTTCTACGCAGCTCCACCATAAGTGAAAAAACTCCCCTCATGCTCTCCACATTTCCAACACATTTTTGAGACTTTTTTATACATATGGTTCAGTTTGACTGGAGTCATATACCACCTATGAAATATTTTCATCAAATTCCCCTTTAAATCCATTGCATAGGTGTACTTGAGTTTTTTCTTCCACATTATTTCCCAGTCGCACATTGCTATTGGTCTTTTAAAGTTTTCTGCCCATTTCACCATACAACCTTTTGACCATTCCAATAGTTTTTCATATAATTTTGTTATGCACTTAGTTTCTGTTTTTAGGAATTTGTCCCAAAACACTTCCTTGGTTTGAAATCCAAGCTTTTTTGGGAAATTTTGATTTGTTTCTGCCTGGGATTTCAATTCCGTTGAACCATTTATTAGAAGTTCTTTGTAGGTTGGCCAAATTGTCCATCCCAATAACCTAAGGTTTTGGTTTTTCAGTCATGATAACTCATGAGGAATTCCTTTAAAAAAATTTTTTTTTATTGGTATTTAGTCTCGGTATATTACAACAAACAATTTGAAAAGAAAGTAGGAGTATAGAAAGCATATATAAGGAGAGGAATCGGGGGGAAAAAGAGAAGAAAGAGGGAAAAACATACTATTAAAAATACACATCTGTACAAATTGACTTCCATCTATTTTGTGGTGGTGGTAATTATTATCAGTATATTTCTTTACGTTCATCTCCCTTTGACTCATGAGGAATTCCTTATGATCTCACAAAATTCTAGGGTTCCAGGGGATTCTGGTTTTTAAAACAGCCTAGCTCCAAGGCCTCAAACATAGTAATTTTACCATCATCTGCTACCCAAAATCATTTTAACGAGAGATGCTAACATTTATTTTGGAACTTTTTGTACTAAGCTATAGTTCCCCTCTTATCTTTCCATGATGTTTAATAGTTTTATAAACACAGATTATTTTTGACAAATTGTCTGGTTTTCTCTGCAAGCTACATATACCATAATTATTAATTTCCAAAGTTGATCCTAGAAGTTTTAAAACACTTTATGAAATAATGAAATAAATGTTTCCATTTATACATAGTAATGAACTCCATCTCTTGTTGCAGATCAGAGAGCAAGTTCACCAGTACGACATCAAGGAAGAAATGATGACCTTGAACGTGATGAAAGGCTAGATGAGAGGAGAGTAGATAGAAGTGAAGATAGAAGGGATGAAAGACCGAGAGACAGAGAGAGGGAACGAGAAAGAGATAGAGAAGCAGAACGTGATCGTGCCCGTGAACGAGAACGTGAGAGAGAAAGAGATAAAGACAGGGAACGTGACAGAGACCATGATAGAGATAGGGAGAGGGAACGTGAACGAGAAAGGGAAAGGGAACGAGAGAGGGAACGGGAAAGGGAACGGGAGCGGGAACGAGAAAGAGACAGAGGAAGGGAAAGAGAAAAGGAAAGAGAGCGACAGAGAGAATGGGATGAAAAAGAGAAAGGAAGAGAGGAACGCAGGGATAAGAGAGAAGATGTCCGGGAAGATAGAAGCGCTAGAGATAGCCGTGAAGACAGGAAGTCAAAGTAAGTTAATTTTTTAAAACCAAAATAAACTAAATGTTTAGATGTGTGCATAATGAGTTGATAAAAATTTCACTTAATTAGATTTATGAATTATTCAAATGAGTAAGAAAGTGGAATGAGTCATATTTTGCTGATTTGGGTTCTGATATTCGGTGTAGCTCACATAATTTATTACATTCCATGATACTGCCTGAAATTCAGATGCATAGATTTAATTACCTTTTTAAAAAAATCCTATTTAGAAAACGTCACAGAAATGAAAGTAGCCCCAGCCCACGCAAGTCACCCAAGCGTCGCCGTGAACATTCACATGATAGTGATGCCTACAATAGCGGAGATGATCAAAGTAAGTTAGACTCCCTGTTAATTTGTAGGTTAGAACTAATTGCTGCCGTTTTGCTGGCTGAGATAGCAAATCAGCCAAGATTTTAATCCTGCCTTTTTTGTTTATTTGTTTGTTTGGTGCCATGTTCTCTTTCTTGCAAAGCAATGATTTCTTAGATCCAGCAATTTTCTTATTTAGAACATTTCATATTCTGTTTCACTCCCAGTAATTTGCTCTCTTCATGCCACACAAATAGGCTTTGAGAAGCACTTTCATTTAAAGATGTGAAGACGATATTAAAGCCAAAAGGCCCTTGAAAAATGGATGAAACTTACTGGCTGCTGAAACTGTCAGTCTGCTATTGGACTGTTAAGCTATTAGACTACAGAAACATAGAAGCCAAGGCTCCCAGTACATGAAATGGTGAATAATTATCTCTGTGTTGCTACGGTGATGGCAGTTCAGACTAATGTGTCTGAAGGTCATATCAGTTATCATCCACGTCACAGAAATTTTCACATGAACAAAACCACAAATGAATATATTATAGGCCGTATAGCAGATGTCTGTGCAAAATGTTACTTTGTAAATATATTGGTGAGTCTTGAAAGCTACATTTAATATTACAGGCAAAAACTTGCCTAAAGCAGGAGTGTGGAACAATTCACTCTCTAGATATTGTTATATTTCCATATCCATCACCCCCACACAGCATGAGCAATGGGATAGGATTGTAGGAATTGTAGTCCAAAGATTCCTAACCCTTTGTTTTAGGTTATCTAATTATAACCTAAAATAATTAATTTTTTCTGGATCTTTGTGCTTGTTAACTGGAATGTATTATAGATACTGCAAAGTATCAGTATGAGGTCATTTAGTTGTTGGGGACAAATTATTTCTCATCTTACTTTTCCTTATGGAACTCCCAGCAGCCCTAACTTTAAAACTAATTTAGCTGTTGAAGAGTAATTATAGAATTAGAAAAAGAGCCCCCACTCTGCCCACCTTCCACAAAGACTTGAAAACTTGGATGTTCCAATGTGCCTTTAAATAATGGTTCAGCTACCAATTAGGTCTCCCTAGACCTAATGTATTGTTTTGGTTTTCCAGCACTTTATTTCCAGCTCCGGCCCTATAGTTTGCATTTGCACAACCCCTTGCCCTGCCCTCAGAAATCTGAACATGCCTACTTTTCCCAGTTGATGTCAGTTGAAGTCTTTTTCTGATGTTTTACTGTCTGGTTTAATTGTTTAATTATATTTAATTTTATATGTTTTTAACTGTGTTACCTTGTAGCCCTTGTTCTATGCTGGGCATAGTCCCAATGTAAGCTGCTCTGAGTCCCTTCCGGGAGATGATGGTGGTATATAAGAATAAAGTAGTAGTAGTAGTTGTTGTTGTTATGTACACACCGGTGAGTTTTTCTGTGAGCAACTTCTAGATCAAATTGTCTTTTTTTTTTTTTAGTATACGAGTTTAAAAACATAACCACCTTCTTCTGTGGGGACAAATGGAAGGGACTCTTTTAATAAATGTTCGTCCAATCCATGCCAATGTTGGATTTAAGTGACGGAGCTAATTTTAAAGGCCTGTTTGGAAATTAAGTGTCAAACATGTTTTGCATCTTTTATAGATGAAAAGCGCAAATTGCCAAGTCAGGTTGTACGACCACAGGAATCACGCTCGCTTAGTCCTACACATCTTTCAGAAGACAAGCAAAGCCGGTGGAAAGACAGTGACCGAAAGCCAGAGAGAAAGGACAGCTCCAGACATTATGAAGAAAGTGACTTCAAAGAGCGAGGGGCTTCTGGGGAGAAACCACGAGAGCAGCGAGAGATCAATGAAAGTTCAAGGACCAAAGTCCAAGAGACTGTGAGTAATAGGGCTTCTGAAGAACGAGAGACAGCCGATCATCTGCATGAGGATAAGAAGAAAACTAAAGTGCAAAAAAAGACTGCAAAAAAGAAGAAAGAGGATGATGCTGGGTTGGAGCGCTATGTCAGTGAGCCCGTGCCAGAGAAGACCCAAGTCTTTTCTCCCAAAAAAGTTCCAAAAAAGAAAAATGCTGAAAAGAAACGCAAGAGATCAAAAGGAGATTCTGAAGCTTCTGAAGAAGACAGTAGTTCACACCAGAAAAAGAAAAAAGGCCCAAGGACACCACCTGTAACCACAAGAGAGGAGTTGGTAGAAGCTGTGCCTGAGAAAGCTGTAGTAGTGGAAATTCCTCCTAAAAGGGAAGACACCACATTCAGCGACTGGTCAGATGAAGACGTTCCAGAGCGGGGAGAACCTGTTCCGGAAAAAAGTTCTGAGGAACCCCATAGAAGTAGCCACCGCACAAGAGCTGAAAATGTGGAAACTCCTCATGTCGTTGAAGATCCCCCACGTGTCAGACCTGCTGAACAAAAGCGGAGTAGCAGTCTTTGCAGCAACCGAAGCCGTACCTCAAGCAGACTCCGTTCGCCCTCCAATGATTCTGCACACCGTAGCGGGGATGACCAGATTGGTTTGAAGAAGATCTTGCACAGCAGTTCTAGTGATAGAGAGAAAAGGTGCCTAGAAATTGCTGGAGAGCGGAAATCAAGAATTGATCAGCTAAAACGAGGTGTTCCCAGCCGCAGCACCTCTTCAGGTAGTTCTGATGGCATTACTCTGCTTGTGCAAGCTATCTCTTCCTGACTTCTTATGATACCCTTTCCCCATTACAATCCCCTCCTTCCCAGTCTCATATTCCAGGTCATTCTTGATTCCTAGGAGACACTTTAGAAATGACAGGAGAAACAGGTTCATACAACTATTCGATACTGTCTGTACTCTTTAGCCTACTAAAGTTTTCCCTTTAATGATTTTACTGTAAAGTGAAATAAATTACAAAGCTTAAAATCTAAATAAAGTATAAAATAATATTTAAAAGAAAATTTTAATTAAAAGAAAATGTGTCCACATACATCTGTCTATCTAGGCAGCAATGACCATTCCTTACTCCTGCTCTCTCATATGCTGCAATCAGACTTCTAAAAAAGTTTTGTCTGCTGTTGTGATGTCTTCTGATCATTGCAGAAGAGAATGTCACAGCTTGGGAGGGAAGAATTACCATATTTACTATATTCACTCAAATCTAATGCTCACTCTTTTTTTAGCTAAATTACACTGCCAAAATTGATGTGCATATTAAACTTGATGGCATGTTAGAATCACACACATAACCCCATCTGCCTGAAAATACTGGTAAGTCTCCTTGTGGGCTCTGCCAGTTTCTCCCTTTCAAATTTCTCAATTGAACCCACAAGGCTTTTCAGAAAATTCTGTGATGCCACAGTAAAGGGTGAGTAGAGGCAGCAAATTGGGGAAAAGGGGGGATGAAAGGGAAAAAGCTTTGCAGGCAGATAAGAGATGAATGGGCACAGAGAGGTGATGACTAGAGAAGTGAATGGGTAGCAAGAAAGTGGGGTGGGGCTGTCCTCACAGATTTTCTTCTCAAGTTGAGCATGCCTTTCCAAGTTGACTGTGCATGGTTGTAATTTAGAATTAGTTCCTTAAAAATTCATTGGCTTTCTATAATTTAACATTACAACCTTTGCTGTAATTTTAGAAGTTCTTACTTTGTTTTAACTGCTTAGATAGCCATTTTATTTTAATGTCTGGCTTTTTGAAAAACGGTAAATTGATCCTTTTCATTTAAGTGACCCCTCTTTTACAAGTAATGTATCATCGACATGCTATGAACTTTTAGTGTAAGGTTAAGAATATATCAGTAACACATTACTGCCAAAATACATGGAAGTAAAGTTAATTTTGATTTAGTGCTATCACATTAGTCTTAATGCTCACATTTCTGAGCAACTAAACTTGCTGAAGCAGACTTCTCATTGATCCTGAAATTCCAATTGTGGAGAAATTAGGGAATATGTTCTGGACTGAACAGGATCATATCATGATGTGCAAAGCAGTCTTCAATAATAGATTCCAGATCAAATATCATGAAAAATTGTGGTTTAACAAGCCAGTTAGCCTCAGAGCTAAGCACAGAATTGAAAGGGTAAGATCCCATGCTTCATTCGCAGACTTAGTAAGATTTTGACATAAGATTTTATATTGGTTGGAAAGCTTTTTTTCTTAAATTTTCATTTCAAGTTAACAGTTATATTGAAGGATGTCAGGCTGTTTGATGCAGTTAGTCATGTCTTCCAATGATCTGCACACAAATCCTTCATTGTCTTAATACTTCATTTAGATCGGCAAGATTCTAGAAGCCACAGTTCAAGGCGAAGTTCCCCTGAATCAGATCGTCAAGGCCATTCCCGATCTGGGTCGTTTGATAGTCGGGAGCGAATTCAGGACAGAGACAGACATGACCACGATCGTGAACGGGACCGAGAACGGCGCGAGGGTCGGCCGAGAGATTGGGACCGAGAAACAGCCAAAGACTGGCTGAGGAGCAGAGACCGGGACAGAATTCGGGATCGTGATAGGCAGCGGGAGAAAAGGAGAGATACAGACCGTGAAAAGGAGAGGCCTCCTCCTGAGAACTCTGAAAGAGACCGAGGTGTTAGTGCTCCCTCTCAAACAGAATTATCCAAGCACATTGAAACAAAACAAGCCAAAGAGCGTCAAGAATTTGAGCCGATCTGTCTGGACTCAACTTCCCTAGAGAAAGAGAGGCAGGATAAAGATGCAGGACCATTGCAAGGCCTTGAAGATGGAGCTGAAGTTGAAAAGACAGAAATCATAGAAGGTGAAATATTAAAGGGAGGGGGGAAATGTACCGTGATCCATTTCCTTGTTTTCTGATCTTTTAAAACACCAAACACTTGATGAGGTGGTCTTGGTGGAGAAATATTTCCTTTTGTCAGGTTTGCATGTATTGGTCCTAGGCCTGCTCAGATTTTAGGCTAGCAGAGTATCCGCTGCCAGGAATATGGAGACTATGGGTGCCTCCATGAAATTGGTTTGAATCTTTCCTTCCATGACCACCCCTGTTGCCCTGATTTCACCTGTCCAGCTTATTATCTCCATAAGTCATCTGCATTTTATTCTTCTTTGAAAGGGTTGTAAGCAATACATTTTGCCATGTTTACTCTCCTCCTGTAGGTGGAGACGATGAAGCCAAAATAGATGATATACAGTCGATGGGATCTGGCGCTGGAGAATATGAGCCAATCAGTGATGATGAACTGGATGAAATTTTGGCAGGTGATTCTGAAAAAAGAGAGGATCAGCAGGATGACGAGAAAATGCCAGGTATGACATATGATTTTTGGCAGCACTGTATGTTCCAGAATTATAGCTGTCCCAGGCTAAGAAGATTCAAATTTTGCAGCCTGTATTAATTTCACATGTGAAAGTGGTGGCTGACCTTGAGAATTTTGTCTAATTTCTCCCCTACCTTTCATAGAAAAAAGGCACTTTGTTGGGCCCTAAGATGTAGCCTCCTGACCTGGAAATCTTAAAACAGTGCACCATGGTGCTCATTTGTAAAGAGTGATTAAACCACAGTTTTCCGGTTCACATATAATGGAAAACTGTTGTAAAAACAGGATGTCTATTCCAAAGCTGGGCACATTAGATGAGAGAGAAGGAAACGCATCATTGGAAGTCTTTTTTTTTTTTTTTTTGTTTTGAACTGGACATGTAGATTTGACCAGACTTTGTTTTCAAAGTGGAGTTTGAAAAATGGGTTCTGGGTTTGGAATTTACAGACAATCCCCACCTGACATATCCAACTCCTAGTTACAGATGAGGATGAGATGACAAGAAATGAGAAGAAATCTACTCCAAAAAAAGAAAATTTAACTCCTGTAAGAGTTATCATGGGAAAAAGGTGTCACCACTTAAGCTTTATCACCAATCTTTGTTTCCATTGCAACCTTTTTTTTTTTTTTTTGCAAAATCCAGTTGTCACAGAGACAGAAAGTGAGGTGAAATCTTCTGAACAGGGGCACAGGGGTGTTCAACCTTCCCTATGCTATCCAATTTTTTTTTTAAACGGCTGGAGTTACACTTAAAATGTACCTGTTCTGACTTACATATAAATTCAACTTAAGGATAAACCAACAGAACTTTTAATGCCTGTAACTCAGGGACTGCCTGTATACCTAAAATGTTTTTGTTGAGTAGTCTTTTTAAAAAGATATGCTGGTGGATCAAGTCAGAGTAGGTTCGTTTTAATGCCTTTCCAAACTGGTACCACTATTTTGCTACCACTATTTTCAATCAGCTGTGCAAGGAAAACATGGTGAGATCATTAATAATATGTGTTTAGTCTTCCTTTTCTCTTCACCAGGGTTGAACTGGGAAAGTGGGGTGATCCAGTAACTGTGGTTACAAAACTCTGAATTGCAGGATATTGTAAATATGCATACCATATTTTTTCTGTGCTCAAAGCCAAACGCTTTGGTATCAGCTCCTCTTCCAGCTCCCCCTTGAAAAGAAAAGAGCACATGGGACTAAACTTTGATCATTTTGCTGTCTCTGTAGCTGACTGAATTGTCTCATTTTAAACAAATGATGAATCAATGAGCGTGCTAAGTTCTGTAATCTTTCAGAGTTGAAGCACCTTTTGATGAATGCCAATGTGACTCACAGAGAGAAAAAGGAACTATTGTATGGTCCTTCAAAAATCACATAAGCACAACAGTGTTCATTTGCTGTATAAATTGGAAGAACTCTAGAAGAGAAGGTTGAAAGGCCTGATAAATAGTTGAAAGGATGTCATGAGAAGGGAGCAGGCTTGTTTTCTGCTGCCCTGGAGACTATTACTTGAAGCAGTGGATTCAAATTACAGGAAAGGAGATTCCACCTGAACATTAGGAAGAACTTCTTGACTGTATGAGCTGTTCATCAGTAGAACTCTCAGCCTCGGAGTGTGACAGACCCATTATTTGGAGGCTTTTAAACAAAAGCTGGGTAGCCATCTTTTACAAGTGCTTTGATTGTGCTTTTTCTGCATGGCAGGGTGTTGGGATGAATGGCCTGTAGGGTTTCTTCCAACTATATGATTCTAACTGCCCAGCTACATCCTGCTCACAAACTTACTTTCATCAAGGATGAAAACTCAAAAGGACTCCTTTATCTTCTCCACCCTGCTTTGTGCTATACTGAAGCCAACATCTTCCTCTTTAATCGGAAGAAGGCATCTGAGGTGTTTTAGTCTCCCAGGTTCTAGGCTAAGTAACTGCGGCATCCATTGTGGGAATTTCTGTAGTGCCATGTATTGGGTTCTGTGTCTGGCCATGCCTCCCCAGCAGAATGATGACTCTTTTTTATGTGTTTTGCAGATCCTGTAGATGTCATAGATGTAGACTGGTCAAGTCTTATGCCAAAGCAGCCAAAAGAGCCACGGGAGGCTGGAGCTGCTCTCTTAAAATTTACTCCGGGTGCTGTCATGTTGAGAGTGGGCATTTCCAAACAATTGGCTGGCCCATCACTCTTCAGGAAAATTGAGGAGACGTGCCAGAGAACATTGGAAAAACCAAAAGGTAATTTCCCATTCCTTTGACTTCCCAGCCTCTGGGCTTTCAATCTAAAAACATTGTGTGGGGAAGAGGGGACAGCGTGGGCATATTTCCCAAGTCTTTACTCTCGGTCTCATTTCATCTGCCCATCCTAGATTCTATTTCTTGGTCAAATGGGGCTGTTATGAACTGCTGAAGTCAGTTAAGCCTCCAGTTGAGCTGTTTTTCACTGGAATGAGGAATTTGGAGGGATTTCGATAGAAATGTAACATTTCTAGCAATTTTAGAGAGAAGAAAAAAATGTTCCTAGACTTTGAAAAAAAAATAACAGGGAGGAAATGTGGTGTTAGCACCATTTATGTTTTATTCCCTTATCCCCCCTCCCCAGTTTTATTCTAGGTCAGGTGATTTCATATCAAGTCACCTGAAAAGCACCCTGAACAAAAATAAAACAAAAATAGGAAGACTGCCAAAGCAAGGTTTATAGATGGAACTCTCCCTGTCATTTCCTTTTAGTTTACAACTGCTCCTCTGTATTACTGTATTATTATTATTATTGTTATTATTATGTTGCTATTTCTCTGTTTATGAAGCCATTGAATGTTTGCTGTTGTATATTGGAATCCTCCCTGAGTTCCCCTTGATGAGATAGGGTGGAATTCTTTACCAATTTGGGGTCCAAAATTGGGGGTTGACTATTATCCGGTATGTTATAGTATATCTTTCTTCACACTGCCTCTATATAGATGCAGAGAACCTATTTGAGCATGAATCAGGAGCCCTGAACATGGCTGCCTTGCTGCGAAAGGAGGAGCGAGCGGGTCTACTACGCAACCTGGGCCCTTGTTGCAAAGCCCTGTGCTTCAGGAGAGATTCTGCAATTCGCAGGCAGCTGGTGAAAAATGAAAAGGCAAGTGTATGTGGCATGCCACTGCAACAAAGAGGTGCCTGTGTAACACTCAGCAAATCCAGGGTGACTTGGCTGTATGTTTCTTATTGACTACTTCAGTTATATAACTGCAGCATATTTCATAAACCATCTAGTCAAGCTGTTACGTGTTTTGCCCACTGAAATCTCCCCCAAACACACCTTGTAAACAGCAACACTTCTCCACTCATCCCCCTGCTTTCTAACAACACAGAAATGGCTGTGCTGTGTGTGACGTATGTGTGTTTGTGTGTGTTGTACTGCTTACTAAGTAGATTGAAGGTATAGCATTGGAAATACAGGTATGTACACATTCTTCTCCTGATGCAGGATTTCAGCCACCATTTTCCTAACCTTTGTGTAACAGATGAATAAACTGATAAGACTAATTAAACCGAATATGTCGTGCAATACAATATGCATACGAACAAAGGTAAGAACACTGCAAATAGATACAGGACAAGTTTCAGCCTGAGTCTAATACAGGAAGTTGTCTTATTCTGGCTACCTCACAGAGACTCACGGTCATGTGAGGGAAATTGTTTCCTAATAAAAACTTTACATGGAGTTGGGCTGATCTACAGGGTAAGTTTCTCAATAGTGGGTTAATAATATGTAGCAAGCCTGCTTGTAAAAACTGCAGGACAGAAAGATGTGATACATTCAATATACTGGTTATTGCATTGCTATAACTGACTTGTGTTTGTTCTCAAACAGGGCACAACAAAACAAACCTACACCAATCCTCCAGTAGTGGACAATGAGTTACTGCGGTTGAGTCTACGGTTGTTTAAACGGAAGACTATGCAACCAGCTTCTGGACAAGAAAAGACAGAGGACTCTAAACTCTCTCAGCCGTATATTCCAGAAATATGCATGTCCTGAGTCACCCATTTGGTCTTTTCACTGTTTGGTTGTATCAGTATCCATCTTTGTTCCTTTTAAGTAGGACAGTACTGTTCATTCTGCATTGGGACAGTTCGGTTATAATAAGCCAATTTTTTTCAAAGTTCTGGCTGGTCAAGAATAAGTAGGCATTCTCCTAGCAGGAGCAGTTAAACAAATACGGAAACTTATATCTGTGTTCAGTTACTTTTATGTCTAATCCAGGAGCATGTAGCTTCTGGTTTCCTAACAAGCAAGAATCTGAAGCCTCAGTTTGTTCTTGGCATATGATTCCTGCTTTTTAGGGGATTAAAAAACCAAGGGTCCTTGTTTGGGTCTAACATGAAACACACCATGAACAGAATTTTCTCTCTTGATGGCACAAGGAGCCAAAAAATAAGCTATTAGATAGCAAGCAGTCCCCCTTTGGGGTGAGATAGCGAGGGGTAAAAATAAAGTAAATAAATTCACATGCACTGAGATGCCTCCCTGTTCCTCCTACGCCCACATTCTGAAGTGTTCTGCTATCATTACATCGAAGATGGTCCAGTGGGTGGATTGTGAGATGGAAGAGAAAGAAGGTATTTGGTAAATAAAATGTGAAGACCAGTCTTGTCTGTTTTGCAGAATGTTTTATAACATTGAGTTCTAACCATGGATCTTATTTAATAAATCACTTTTATGTAAGTGTGAAAATGTCCATTTTGGAATTATGTTTTATCACCTATTAAATTTTTAAGAAGAAAATAGTTCTGATTTTTGTCCACTTTGATTTAAAAAAAAACACTGGTTAAAAACAATGGTTACATCACTGAGATGTTCTTCTGCTCCTTGAAAAACTGTTTTTGATCTTTCTCCAATTAGCTGTGCGAGTCCCCCCTGCTGTTTTCATGCCCACAAGGATAATAGCTTTCATTACTTCAAGGGCTTTTCTCAACTTATAGAATCATAGAGTTGGAAGAGACCTCATGGGCCATCCAGTCCAACCCCCTGGCAAGAAGCAGGAATATTGCACTCAAAGCACCCCTGACAGATGGCCATCCAGCCTCTGTTTAAAAGCTCCCAAAGAGGGAGCCTCCACCACACTCCGAGGCAGAGAGTTCCACTGCTGAATGGCTCTCACAGTCAAGAAGTTCTTCCTCAGATGGAATCTCCTTTCTTGTAGTTTTAAGCCATTGTTCCGCGTCCTAGTCTCCAGGGCAGCAGAAAACAAGCTTGCTCCCTCCTGCCTGTGACTTTCTCTCACATATTTATACATGGCTATCATATCTCCTCTCAGCCTTCTCTTCTTCAGGCTAAACATGCCCAGCTCCTTAAGCCGCTCCTCATAGGGATTGTTTTCCAGACTCTTGATCATTTTGGTAATGGGATTGGAATAAACTCTAAGGGGAATCTGATATTTTACATTTTTAAAAATATTTTACATTTTATCCTACCTTTCTCTACCCCAAGGGGGACTCAATTGCCGTATGTAACACACACAAACATTAAGCTTAAAACATTAAGCTTAAAATCTACTGAATTAAAATTAATAATATATTAAACATTTTAAAATTACATTCAGTATTAAAATCACGCCATCCAAAAATCGTAATCTAATGACGTAACGTAATCATTGCACATATTCCAATTATATTATTGTATGGCACTATTCTCCAAAATTTCCAACTGTTTTCGTGGTGCCTCTTACAACAGGAGTAGAGATGATTTCATTCTGTTCTGATGCTTCAGACCAGAGTTCAGGGCTTGGATGATCCCTGAAAGTGAGGGAAATGAACATGATGGGTTTGTTTTGCTGCCATTCCCTGGTCAGAGGAAGTAACATCTGAGCCTGAGGATGTTGCCACTGTGGGTAAAGGAGCGGTGCTGATTTGAAGATACAAGCATTCATTGGAGGGATTTCTAAACTGTGTTGGGGGAGCTCCCCGAGGTCTGAAAGGGGGGGGGGTCTGGTATGGCAAAGATGCTGTGGGTTGGGGAAGAGGGAGATTATTTTAGAAATCCTTCCAGTTTGGGGGTTGTTGCAGCTTTTGCCATTTAGAGTACTAGCATTTGAGTTGCTGCATTTGGAGGCCGTCTCTGTCCAACTCGACCAATAGCTCATTACTACTTGACAAAAATAGCCTAGAGAAAGTAGCAAGGGTTTTTTTTTAAAACTTTCCATTGTCAAATTATTACTTAACATCACCTTTCATGAGACCCTATGTTACAAAACAATTGTCTTTTCTCTATTCCCGTCCCCCCCCCCCCAAATTATGGTTTTCAAGGGCATATTCTAGACATCAACTTGCCTAGAGATGCTTGCACTTGCCAGAACCCATTTAGTCTAGCCAACCTGGCATTACAAAAGGATAACGCAGGGATTGGCTTCCCAAGACAAATGCTCAAGTGATTAATCTTTCCAGGTTCTCTGGATCGTATAGGGAACCTGAGTTCTTAATCCACAGGTTGACAATACATTGTCTGACATCTTAATGTGCCCCTAATTATGGATTCATTCAATTTATGGCTGGCCTTTCTCCTTATGCTGGATCCAAGACAGCACTAAAAGCTAAGATGAAAATTACACAGCACATCACACTGCACAACTTTATTGGCAAATCACTCAAAGACATGCAATACACATGGGAAAATCTAATTAAGATAATCATGTATTGCTTGTAATATCTTTTCCTGGTTTGCTGCTCAAATTTGGTGGTGTGATTTGCCCCAAATTTCTTAAGGGCTAACAAATTGGCCTCTAGATTTCCTGATGTTGTATATCCTGCTCAACCTGCCTATCCTGCCGTTTACTGTACTATATGAAATTAAAAGTGTATATATACATACATATACATGCATAGATAGATAGATAGATAGATAGATAGATAGATAGATAGATAGATAGATAGATAGATAGATAGATAGATAGATAGATATAGTCGTGTCAGGAGTGACTTGAGAAACTTGAGAAAAGTATATGCCTTGCTGAAGTAGGCCAATATTGTGTTTGATCAGACACTCTTTTAAGTGTTCGCATTTGGTTAGGAAGGCAATGTGCCAGTTCTGAGGATTAGTTGTCACAAGTATACCTGTATACATTAAGATACAGTGGCTGATGAATAGGCCAAAATCCTGTTGTTAGTCCTGACTAGACCAGAACCATTGAATCAGTGGGATTTATCGATATATTAACTCATCATTCAGCACGGAGTGTATGAACCTGGCGTAGTTGGTCTAACCAACAGGATACCACCATGGTTTGTATCTTTTGTGAGGATCCTGTATATACAGATTAAATATGCATGCTGTTAATGCATTTCCAGAGTGGCTTATGGCAGTTTATGGTGTCTTTCTTTAAATGTGCGGCTTCAAGCTTGGAAAACACTCAAGTCTGGCAGTTTGTGTTATTGTTTATTTCTGTGAAATTAATGCCCTATTCTGTTTCACTTCTATGCTGAACATATTACACATAAAGCAGGACTAGACTCAGAGAAAGGAGGCATGAAAATTGGAAGGAGGAGCGCCCAACAATTTAAGATGCAGATGGCACCGTACAATTAGCAAACAAATAGCAAAAACCTGGAATAATGATTGAAAAAAGGAAGAAAGTGCAAAGGCAGGTTTACAGTTGAACATTAAGAAAACAATAGGACGGCAGATGTTGAACATGATTCAACATTAGTTAGCAACAACCAAAGTCCAATTTTTATTGAAATTAAAATACCAAGCAAATTGTATTTGTCTGGAATGTTGTACAATGCTAAGTGGAATACAGTGTGTTACACATTTCTAATTACATGTGAAGCTATTACTTTGATTCCAGTGAGTGCTTCAAAGCAAGTTGGTTTAATGAGATGCTGAGGAAGCAAAAATCCGTATCTTCCTTTGTCCCGAAGTTCAAAAGTGAAGGAATACTTTATACCAAGGTCATATGCCCAGTCATCTGAACCTCCTGGAGCCAAATCTATAGGAGAAAGCCAGGCACACACATGATCCAGGCCCTGCTGAGCAACCTTATATTAGCTCTGGCCTATTCACAAACGAGTCTTAATATTCTTATTGTGGCTACTGTTACATCCTTAAAGAGGCCAGCATATCTTAAAGGCACCAGCTTCCATCTGATTTTGGAATCCAAAAAGGTCAGCTTTGGTTATTAATTGGATGGGAGGAAGCCAACAAATATTAGGTGATGTAGGCTATAATCCAGAGCAGTGGTTCCCAACCTTTTTTTTGACCAGGGACCACTCTCCAACATTAGTACCAAAAGGGTTACGAACTTGTTTTTGGTCAACTTTTCTGAATCAGGTGCTGATTCAGAAAATTGGATTGGATTGACCACATCATCTCTAGGTTCTGATGCAGAACATACACCATGCAGTAGTCACCATCTGCTCGCCCACAGAAAACCATATTTAATATTTATATAATTTAATAATTATTATAATTTAATATTTAACAATCTAGAGCTGATGTGATGGTAGTAATCTTTTGTGGGCGAACAGATGGTGACAACTGCCATCCTGACATCCTCATTGTCTTGGTACTATAAGAGGGTTTCGTGAAACCAGTCGCTTCTGTTGCCACATGATTTTGAGGCAACGGTGTAGTAATGGTGAGGCTGCGGACCACTGGTGGCCCACAGACCACAGAGGATGGAACTGGCAAAATCACCTCTATTAATTGCCTAAGAAAACCTTATGAGATTCATGAGGCCGCCACATGTCAACAGGCAACTTGATATATACTTACAGATTGTTTGTGCCCCGGGGCCTGCCAGATAGTGGTTTCGATATGTAGTTTTAATAGCACTAGCTACTTTGTTTGCCAAGAATTTCTGAAAATGAGAAAATCTGATTACTGTTTAATGTGCATTAATGTATAAGCTCTAACTGCAAATAAGAACAGTTTTCTTTACTTCAGTGTTATATAGTTTTCATGTTCTGTTGTTGTTACCTGTGCTCTTGCAAAATGCACTCTGCTTATTTATTCATCCTTGACTCAAATATAATTTTGAGAAGAAAAAAACAAAAACACCTGAAGGAGGCCTGGCAAAGAGCAGCCCCCATTGCCCTCTTTATTGATTCCCTCAAGTAAGTGGCCGATTTTGCCCTTAAACATCCCGGTTGTGCCTTCTAGGTCTGCACTGAGCAGTTTTACCCTACTCCTGCCTCCTATGCAAGACACATAGAGACCTTTTTACAAAGGTAGTAGGATACTTACCAGCTCATCGTGATCTTTACTGTTATTTCTAGTATACGAATATGGAAACAGAACCATCTGGGAGTAAGAGTGCATTGTTATATATGCCTTAATATGATCCTTGTGCTTTCTGAGAAAATTAGCTACAGCTTTTACTTCTGGTTCAGACTCAGGGTAAGGTCCGCAGTACGTGTTTTCACATGCATCATTAGATGCACCTATACCTTTATTTTAAAAAGAAAAAAAATAGTTACCGTAAATGGTTAGATCTAGTGAACTGCAAAGTTATGAACATTTTTCATTCTAGATCCTCACAGTATTAGAAGCTGAAGCAAATACTCATAAGTGGAAGGCATATTATTGCTTACTGGTGTGGTACTGAGAAATATGACCACCTTCTATCTAAGGTTTTCAAATTTTGACACACTATGCCTCTAATTGTGTATGTGAACTCATAAACATCCACACAGGATTTCCAGAATAGATCCTAACATTTCCATCTGAATTTCTTCTTGGTACTTCAGTAAAATGGCTCTCTAATTATGGTTGACGTAGAGATAGGAGGAGTAACCTTACTTTCAGATTGAAAACTTTCAAAGATTTAGATTTCACTTCTGGTCTAAGATTAAGGGTTACCTATTGTTTTTCCGACATACACCAATAACCTTTATGTGTTTTATTTGACCTTTCCTCCTTTGCAGAGCTAAGGTAGAATGGAGTTTTTGGGAAATCTGGGTTTCTTTTCATATCTGGGATTTTTTGTGTGCCTGCGCAAACATTGCTATACTTGCCTTTGCCTTTGCTGAAGACACATCACTAAATCATTTGGAAGTTGGACATACACACACCTGCACATTCAAATATAATGTGGATTTTTTTTATAGAAATGCTTACAAAGCAGATCTTTCTAGAGACATAAATCACACTGAGATCCATGACATTTACGATCAGACAAGGGAGTATAAGCACTCCCCAAATTACAAACTTTGGACTTACGACCCCCTCAGGAGGGAAATTCTCTATTGGAAGAGTTACCATGGGGAAAAGGTGTCTCCACTGAAGCTTTCTCACTAATCTTTCTTTACACAAGCCAATTTTTTCAAAATCCAATATTCAGAGGGACAGAAAGTGAGGTAAAATATTCTGAATGGGCACAGACAGTGAAACAAACACCACAGGGTGTTGACTCTTCCCTATGCTATCCAAAGCTCGCTCTATCTATCTATCTATCTATCTATCTATCTATCTATCTATCTATCTATCTATCTATCTATCTATCTATCTATCTATCTTAAATATAAAACAATTATGAGGTCATCAGTTCACTTATGTCAGGGGTTCCTAAACTAAGGCCTGGGGCCCGGATATGGCCCTCCAAGGTCATTTACCCAGCCCTCGCTCAGGGTCAACCTAAGTCTGAAATGACTTGATAGCAACAACAACAACAATCCTATCTCATCAGCCAAAAGCAGGCCGACACTTCCCACTGAAATACTAATAAGTTTATATTTGTTAAAAGTGTTCTTCATTTTAATTATTGTATTGTTTTTAAGGGGGGGGGTTGCACTACAAATAAGATATGTGCAGTGTGCATAGGAATTCATTCATGCTTTTTTTCAAATTATAATCCGGCCCTCCAAAAGTTTGAGAGACTGTGACCTGGCCCTCTGTTTAAAATGTTCAAGGGCCCCTGACTTATGTGATTGTAACTGACTAGCAGGAAGCCAGCTAACATAACATAAGCTTACCACACCACCCTGCATCAAAATTTCTGTTTAAATCTGTCCCGATGCATCTGTTGCTGCCATGTATTGACCGGTTTTTCCTCCACATTCGGTCCTGTAGGTGTACACACACACATTTCATTACAATCTTGAGGTTATCACCAGTGTTCACTTTTGAATAGAAAACAAAGCTTTTAATTCAGAATCACATATCTGGGTAGGCTATCTAGTTCAGGATGCAGTTGGTCATCTATACCCATGGATTCTGTATGAAAATATTTTTAAAGAATCCAAAAGCCATTGTATATAAGGAATGCCAGTTTACTATGTCATTCTTTCGAACATGACTCGAGCATCCACTGATTTTGGTATCCACCAGGGTTTTTGGATTCAAGTCCTGGCAGATACTGGGGGTCCACTGTATTTCTACAACACCTTGAGCAATTTACGCAATCAAAAAATTCAGTTGCAGCTGAATGAAAGCCCACTTTAAAATAAAAAAGTTTTCTGGACTGTCCTAAACCAGTTGAACCAGCTGGTTTGCTCTGACATTGACTTAAATGCTTCCCAGATGTGGGAGTAGTTCTGTAATGCTTTCCATGAAACAATGCCTTTGAGAATAGCCCTAGTGAAGGCAGCCACAACATAAAATTTTATTTTGGCCTATTATTTATTTAAAACATTTATATCCCGTCATTCTCGACCTCTGCAAAGGGACTCAGAACGGCTTCCAAACAAGCAACAATTCAATGCTAAAACATAATATAAAACACATAATAAATACATCTACAAAATTAAAATAATTCTAAATATACATTAAGAACCCACTCACCAGATTAAAATCACTAGAATTAAAATCGTCATGCAAAGCAGTCCAAGTCCAGTCCAATAAATCTTGTCTTTCCCAGTAAACAAACTATTCTGTGAACGCCTGATCTCATAACCAGGATTTAAGCTTCTTCCAGAAGGTCAGGAGGGAGGGGGCTGATCTAACCTCATTGGGGAGGGAGTTCCACAGCCTAGGGGCCACCACAGAGAAGGATCTGTCACCCCAGCAAACGTGACTTCGATGGCAGTGGGACCGAGAGCAGGACCTAGAGGGAAGGATTTCAGTGCCTCCCAATCATAGAAGTTCTATTTCATTCAGAGGGCTGTTTCCTCTCTGTTGAGCTTGGCTGCCACCGTTTTCTTAGTCTTTGTATTCATTTTATGTAATGAATTTTATTTTCCTTTGCCTGAATAGTCCCCCCCCCCCCAAAATTTTCATTTACATGTATACAAATTGTATACATTGATTGTAAATGTTTCCTTGCACTGAACTCTGCACTGGATTGTGTCATTGTGTCAAGTTCAAAGCCCCATAGTGAAATGGGGGAAAATGACAAAACAAGGCCAGCTTGAACTTCATGTAAGTGATGTTCTACTGTAGGTAATTAGCCAGCATTTTATAATCTGGAAGCATTTCAAGATTGAGACGACATTTCAAAACACAACGAAATGTTTTCATTAGACACCTCCAGGAAGTGGAACTGGCAGAAGCTTGAGATCTTGCAAGAGGGCTTTATCATTGAGATTCCCCAGATCAAATTGGATACAACAGCTGGAAGGCTTGCACTTACTGTAGTCCACGTGTACTCATAGCCATCCACATTCATTACTGGCAAGATATAGAAGTCAAGGTGCTGAAGAAGCCCTGCCAGCACAGAATCCCTGCTTAGCGACTGGGTTGCCTACACAGAAAGCAAGAACAAGATTTAATGGAAAGTACCTCATGAAGAGAACCATGGTTTCTTCTTGTTGCTACTTGCTCTTATTTCAGCTTTGATTTATATGGATGTTGTGTGACAGATTGCAATGAGCTCTACCTCTTGAAGTCCTCTGCATGTATTGACCAGGCCTGTTAAATATGAACATGGGCAACATTCCCCCTGGCCTCATCAGTAACAACTTTTGGGGAAGGTCACAATGGAGCCCTCGGTGGCACAGTGGGTTAAACCGCTGAGCTGTTGAGCTTGTTGATCGAAAGGTCGGTGGTTCGAATCCGAGGAGCGGCGTGAGCTCCCGCTGTTAGGCCCAGCTTCTGCCAACCTAGCAGTTTGAAAACATGCAAATGTGCAGTAGGTACCGCTCAGGCGGGAAGGTAACGGTGCTCCATGTAGTCATGCTGGCCACATGGCCTAGGAGGTGTCTACGGACAACGCCGGCTCTTTGGCTTAGAAATGGAGATGAGCACCACTCCCCTGAGTCGGACACGACTGGACTTGATGTCAGGGGAATACCTTTACCTTTACCACAGTGTATTCCCCTCCCATTACTTTGGTTCAAAGTCTGATATTTATTTATTTATTTATTAACTTTATTAATACCCCGCTAACATCTCCCGAAGTACTCGGTGCGGCTTACAAGAGGCCAAGGCCCAACACATCAATAAAACAACAGCATAACAAATACAACAATAAATAAACTCATAAAACAAAGCAATAAACATTAAACAATAACAATAAGCATTAGACAATAACACCACGATGCATTTAAAAACTAAGGCCGGGCCAAATGTAATGAATAAAAATTAAAAAATGCTGGACATGACAAGTGAAATGGATAGGTTTTTGGAGATACGTGCAGTGTGTAGACAATCTTCAATCTCTAGTAAAGTGCATTTGGGACATGATGCTAGGAATTTCCTATTCTGGGAAGGCACACTGGAACAGCCACGTCTTTGAGCTCTTCCTAAAGACTGCCAAAGTTGAGGCTTGTCTGATGTCCTTGGGGAGAGAGTTCCAGAGTCGGGGGGCCACCACAGAGAAGGCCCTGTCCCTTGTCCCCACCAAACGCACTTACGACGCAGGTGGGATCGTGAGCAGGGCAATTGGCTGCTCTTTCAGTAGTCTCAAAGTGTGTATGCTATCCCATGCTGTCTCCTACTGATCACTGTACAGGCAGTCCCCAAGTTATGAACAAGATAGGGCCTGTAAATTGGTTCTTAAGGAGAATTTGTATGTAAGTCAGAACACGTCAATTTTTAGAGAGTAACTCCAGCCACACACACACACACATATATCCTCACTTTCTGTCCTTGTGATAATTGGATTTTGAAAAAATTGGCTTCTGTGGAAACAAGGATTGGTGATAAAGCTTCAGTGGAGACCCCTTTTCCCCATGATAACTGTTCCAGCCATGAATTTTCCTTTCGAGGGGTAGATTTCTCTCACTTCCAGTTGTTTCACCCTGCTACTTAACTATGAGTAATTTGTGAGTCGTATGTTTGTAGGGCTGAAGTAGCACAGCGGTTTAAAGCCGGTAGCTGCAGGAAAGACTGCGGACTGGAGGGTCAACAGTTCAAGCTGCGATTCAGGGTGAGCACTCGAATTTCAGTCCTAGCTCTCTGCCTACCTAGTAGTTTGAAAGCATGTAATACGAGTAGATCAATGGGTAGTGCCTCTGTTGGGAAGGTAAAAGGGTGCCCCATGCAGACATGCCAGTAAAGATCGGAGAAGGCTACAGCCAGCAGGGTCCTTCAGCATAGAAAAATAGAACAACTGCACCTCCACATGCTCAGAAGTTGGGCATCACACCCCCCCCCCCAGACGCCGGAAATGGAAAGAAGAGGAAGACTTTTACCTTATTTGTGTATTGTATGTCATTGTTCGTGTTCAAAGGCATTTTTGCCTTTTATGTACTGTAATCCACTCTGAGTCCCACCGGGGAGATAAAGCAGAATGTAAATAAAGTGTATTATTATTATTAACTCAGGGGCTGCCTGTATTGTCATTGAGAAACTTGCAAATAGAAAATCCATACTAATATATTTTCCTGGTTTGAGGTCAGGCCAATTAGTTTGTCATTTACTGGATCTGTGTTTTTGCTTTTAAAAAAAGAAGAAGAGAAAGACAGTGTTTGTCCTTGCTGATTCTCAACATTTCTCAAATATTATGGCAAGTGGTTTAGAGGGTACATCAACAAATTCCTTCAGTACTTTGGGATGGAGTTCATTTGGCTTGGCAGAGCTGTACTTATTTAGGTTAGATAAGTGATCCCTGACTAACTCCCTCTCATTTCTTATATACACATTTATTTTGAAAATATGTCACCTACTTACATGTCCTATGAACCAAAGACAAAAAGCGGGAGAAATCCATTCCCGAGCATGGATACCACAGTCTATCCAAATTGCATTTTTCTGTGTCCCATTTCCATTTGAAAGCTAAAAGAAGAATGTAAACAGAAATATAAGCGCCCCTCCACACAGCCCTATAACCCAGAATATCAAGGCTGAAAATCCCACAATACCTGCTTTAAACTAGGTTATCTGAGTCCACACTGCCATATATTCCAGTTCAAAGTGGATAATATGGGATTTTATTCAGCTGTGTGGAAGGCACCTTAGTTGCACAGTGGGGATATACAATCTCTTTAGTTAAACTGGACAAAATCATGTATTATGCCAGGGTGGGGGCAGGGGGAGGGCATACCTTTTTTCTTTGAATATATTTCTAAATACATTCCTGTGAATTGTTATTCACAAAAAAGGCATTACTCCATATGTCTTGCAATAGTTAACACAGATCAGGATTACCACTATACTAAAATAAAACTTGTATCATGTAGCATCCTATATACTCATACATAAGATTAGAAATTTTAGTAACAAAATTGAGTCAACATATACATGGATCAATATGGGTCTTGAGTCTTAAAGTGTAGCTCCAGCCAGGAACTTTCTCATTCTCTTGAGTAGAACCGGTCCGAATCCCTCTTTTTTTTTTTTTTTATAAATTTTTATTAGTGATTTTCTTTTCAAACAGTAAAAACGGGGTT
>NW_026844366.1:210247867-210474415 GCF_025583915.1 Anolis sagrei ordinatus | reverse complement strand
TCTCTGCGTCTCTCCCGTCCCGTCCTCCGTCGTCCGCGCCCTCTTCCTTACGTCTTGCGTCTTGCGTCACTACGCCCGCGTCTTGCGTCTTGCGACTTGCGTCACTGCGTCCGCAGCCTCTGTGGCTTGTTCGGCGTCTCTTTGTCCTCCCGCTTTGCCTCTTTTTTCCTTCCTCCTTCTCTCCAGTCTCCAGCCACCAATCTCGGTCACCAGATCACCAAGTCACCAATCACCAGCCACAGGTCGCGTTATATTTAACTTATTTAACTTAGGCTTGAGCTGAGAGAGTGGGAGGGGTTCCCTCGGCCCTTAGTTTCCCTTGCACCTCATGCCTTAGCAGTGGACCATTGAGGGTTATGGAAAGACCTTTTTCATCTAACCCAATATTGTCTTATACAATGATGCGGCGCTTCTAAGGTTAGGCCTCTTAAAGGTTCTTAAAGGTTCCCGGTATTCAGCCAGAGAATTGAGTCCTCTTCTTATTCTTATTTGCTCTTATTCACTTATTTACTTTACTTCTCTTTGGTTTTATCTTCTTCTCTTTGTCTCCTTTCTTCCCTTTAGCCTTTTAGCCCTTTAGCTTCCCTCCACCCTGGCTTTGTTGTTCTTTCTTTCTCCTTCCTTCTCTTCCTCAACTTTTTTTTTTCCCTCCTTCCTCCACTACCGCTTTCCAAATTATAGCTTATAGCTTATAGCTTATAGCTTGTAGCTCCGCTGCTTCTATGTTTTGAATTAAGCGCTTTTATATAAAGAGAGTAGATTTTTTAACTTACAGTTCTTCAGTCTTCTTTGTTGTGTTTAAAATGCGGGTGGTCGGCAGTATCCCTGGGTCAGTCCCAGGCCGTCAAACGGAGGTCTGCTTTCCCTTTAGGGGCTGAGTCCGGACCCTTTAGCTGCCTCCTCCTTGAGGGGGGAGACAGCATATGGGCCGTCGGATATACCCCTTGTGGGTTCGCAATCTCACCAGCCTCAATCCGCTGGTGAGCGGGAGCTAGGCTCACCTGAACCTCCGTAAGCTGTGGTTAACGTGAGAGAGCTCTCACAACCACCGTCCTGCCGCCATGAACCCCGCACCGGAAGAATCCCTCTTTGAAGGTGAGAGGGTCAGTATATAAAACCTCGAAATAAAATAAATAAAATAAATAGAATAGCCAAAGGTAAGAGCATAGAGTCCTTCCACACAGCTATATAACCAAGAATATTATGGCAGAAAATCCCACAATATCTGCTTTGAACTGGGTTATCTAAGTCCACACTGCCGGTTCAAAGCAGATAATGTGGGATTTTATTCAGCTGTGTGGGAGAGGTCCAAGTTTGTTCCAAGAAGGACCCTGACCCTCTGAGGTGACACTGGTGCTTTCCCCTCCTCACAGAGTGACCCTCAACCTATCTACGGATCATATCAAAATTCATAATTTTGGGCCTTCAATTTATACTTGAGGTTGATTTATCTATGAGTATATATGGTTGATTCTACCCCCATTTCCACCACAACTACGATAATGTTGAGGGATGGGATTTTCCGTGCAATTGCACATGAACTTCATGATATGATGAGGTTAATAAATAAAATCAAGATGTCTGGATACAATGTTATCAGAAACTTATACCTTCAAAATATAAAGTGATCTTTTTTCATATGATGCGCCAATGGAGATTTTTTGGATGATATTGGGATGTTGTGCAGCTATTTCTTCCATCCAGGAATATATCTAAAGTAACAAAACCATTTTGTTAGCAATTATTTTTTCAATTGATGGGTCTTTTATCTTTTTTTTATTATAACAGTCATATTCCAGATTTGTTACCCTTTGAAACTCTAGGTGGCATACATGTGATCACCAAAATATCTTTCTTCAAAATACAGATCAGATCCAAGACTATCTTACTTTTGGAAATGTGGATACAACATGAGCCCGGGACCATTCCCTGGGAACACAAATTCAAATTTTCATATTGTGATAAACAATAACCTTGGAGCAGGGAACGATTATAGTATGTAACACAATTTTTTGTTCCTGGATTATAAATATCATTTCCAAATTGGTTCTATCATAAAAACATGGAAAAATGTTATTAAACTACATTTTGCAGGACATCCTGCAGCACATTTTGCTATAGTTTTTCAATAAATATTTCATGGAGTCTCAACCAATTCAACCTAGTCTGTGGCAGCCACAAAAATTAAGTTTCTGGAGTATAACAACTATTTTCAAAGTAAGTACCTCATAATTAAACAGGAATAACACTTTCAAATCAGGAACAGATTTTTGTTTTTCAAATTTTGTTACATAGTGTTACGTTACAGTGCTTATTATTCAGGGCACCAATCAGGACTTTATTGTATTAGGTCTTTGTTTGTAGCTCATTACCTTATACGTTATTGATGCACAATGCATTATTGATGTATTGGTTTAATATTTTTCAGTATCTGTTTTCAGAGCTCTTGAACCCCTCCCTCCAAATGGTTCTCGCAAGACTTATCAGAGCTGACTGCTCCAAAACCGACCTTACCTTCCTCCGTGTTAACCTGTAATCCAAGCTGCACCGGAAACGCATAGCTTCCCTTCACAAGCTAAACAGCATTCTGGGAATCTTCCTGGAAGCATTATTGGAATTAACAGAGTGCCTTAGTCGCTAAAGTGACATAGGAACAGGGCACAACTGGAGATACCCCCGTTTTCTTATTACAATTCTAATCTTTGTGTTTGATTCTCTTCAAATTATAAATTATAAATTTATGCAATCCAGTGGGGGTTGGGACTTCTCTTGACAGACGGATAGAGAACCTACTACAAGTTTTAACCCTGGTGTACAGAAGTGATTATAATAATAGGATTATAACTGTATTTATGTTTGCATTGGTTGCCCTAAGGCTGGAGCGGCCTAGCTGTGAGGAGTATGTTACCATGGAAACGATGCTGCAGAGGAGTGGGAGGAGCTTAGAGAAGGGTGTTTTTGAAAAGCGACAGTGAAGAGTCAGTCAGGTTGGAGACTCTGAGAAGGGAAGAGTCAGGAGAGAGACTCTGAGAAGGGAAGAGTCAGGAGAGAAACAGTGTTCGTGAATAGTCAGAGATTTCTTCAGTTAGGAAAGCTGAAGAGGAAAACCTTATTAGTTTCTTTAGTTAGAAAGAACTAACAAAGGCGTGTTTAGATCCCTGGTTAAAAGAACTAGAGATCTGGTGTTTGATCATAGAAGAATCAAACGGGGAGACTATTCACCACAGTAAAACATTGTTTATTGAAGTGCTTCACCACAGCAAGAGTTTCATAAGTTGTAACATCGAAAGTCTGAACTGTATCACAACCAAGTTACATGTATCGTTCTCTAAGTATTTGCCAAGCTTAACATCAAACTGCAACCATACGCTTTGTTTCAAATAAACTTGTTCTCTTTGGTTTTTAAAACTGCCTCACCTCCATTTATTCTACGCTCGGTGTACCCAATCTATCATAATTACCTCACAACACAAATAGGGTGGCATCCAGTGGTATTAATACAAGAGCCTTTTACAATTTGGTGCCGGCTTGTAGGGACTCCTTTGCACCTGGTCTTAAAGGAGCTCACAAAGGCGCTTGAACTTGGTCCTCACTAGGTTCAGCACCTGGGAGAGCTCCTTTAAATATAGCCCTAACCTGGAAGGGATTCACACACACACACACACACACACAGACATGTGGGCTACTAGCCACCATTGATGTTATCCAAGTTCTTAAATGATATACAACATAAAATGGGTCATTAAAAGAGCAGTGGTTATTTCTTGGAAACTAGATCACTCATAGAATGACAGACCCATCAAGTTGGAAGAGGCCACAAGGACCATCCTGACAGATAAGAAGACATTCAAAGCAAAGCTTACCCTCAAGAATTGATGTCTGCTGTATCAGGTTATGTGTTTGGTTTTCCTGCAGTTTCATCCCATGCCCTAGTTCATGAGCTACAACTTGCACTATCCTATTACCTTGTTCCTGTTTACAGTTGGCTATGTTTTACTACAGTTCTCTCCATTGGTTATTGGGCATTGATTTCAGCTTAAATTATTGTTTTAGATGCTATTGGTTTTATTTTTTCAGGGCAGGGTGGAAGATTAAAATGAATAATAGCCACATCTTACCACTTTTAGAGAATGGTACTGTTCATAAAATGATGCAGAACTACGGGGAGAGACAGTGTCATTGGCAGTTTGGGTCTCAATAATTTTGTGAACATCCTCCAGCGATACTCTGAAAAAGAAAAGAAAATCATTTAGAACTCAATCACAATAGCTAATATTTGTTAAAGCTTTAAAAGTGTACTACAGGAAATAATCATACCTGTAAAGGATGCCAGATCTGTTAAGTGCAGCTTTCACATCATCTACATCAGACATGTTGACGTAGAAATGTACCTCTTTGTTTTTCATTATGTTTCTAGGTGAGTCAGGTTGCCAAAGCACAACCTATTACATTTTAAAAAATACAAATAACATTAAAATAAAACTGGGTTCATTTATTTATTTGTTGGATTCATACCCTGACTTTCTTACAACAAATATCTCACACGGTGACAAAAGCAAACAATGATAAAATCAAATAAGACAAATTAATCATCAGGATATTGTGGGAGATGAAGTCCAAAACACCTGGAGGGCCGAAGTTTGCCCATACCTGGGATAGATGAATCATTATTGGCTCCTCTCTCAAAATT
The DNA here is from genome assembly GCF_025583915.1 of Anolis sagrei ordinatus. Taxonomy (NCBI): domain Eukaryota; kingdom Metazoa; phylum Chordata; class Lepidosauria; order Squamata; family Anolidae; genus Anolis; species Anolis sagrei. The sequence goes on along the minus strand of NW_026844366.1, from coordinate 210,469,725 downwards.
ACATTTTTTAACATTGTTGTTGTTGTTCATTCGTTCAGTCGTCTCCAACTCTTCGTGACCTCATGGACCAGCCTACGCCAGAGCTCCCTGTCGGCCATTACCACCCCCAGCTCCCTCAAGGTCAGTCCAGTCACTTCAAGGATGCCATCCATCCATCTTGCCCTTGGTCGGCCCCTCTTCCTTTTGCCTTCCACTTTCCCCAGCATAATTGTCTTCTCTAGGCTTTCCTGTCTCCTCATGATGTGGCCAAAGTACTTCAACTTTGTCTCTAGTATCTTTCCCTCCAGTGAGCAGTCGGGCTTTATTTCCTGGAGGATGGACTGGTTGGATCTTCTCGCAGTCCAAGGCACTCTCAGCACTTTCCTCCAACACCACAGCTCAATAGCATCGATCTTCCTTCGCTCAGCCTTCCCTAAGGTCCAGCTCTCACATCCGTAGGTTACTACAGGAAATACCATGGCTTTGACTAGGCGGATCTTTGTTGCCAGTCTGATGTCTCTACTCTTCACTATTTTATCGAGACTGGACATTGCTCTCCTCCCAAGAAGTAAGCGTCTTAACTGTGCTCATAAGATAGGGAGTGAAAGACATTTCATCTCAATAATTTAAAACAATGGCCAGAATTCATAAATGCAGTTACAAAGTGAAACTGTGTGTTATGCTTTTGTGAGTGTTTCATATTCAAAGTCCCCACATATTCTCTAGCTTGGGAGTTATGGGGACCAACAAAAAACCCTTATCTTCACTTATTGGGCAGAAGCGATCAATGGGATTGGTTAACTAGGAAGCAGTGAACTGATTCTGTTACTCTCCATCATGTGAGTGATAACCAAAGCAAGGTGACTTGTGGCAGGGATTGGTCTTCTGCCTGTCTCACCAGAGATTGCTCACAGGAGGGGATGGGAGTTCCTTATCAGTGGGGAACAGACCCTTGATACTTGCAGCAGCTACTGTCTGAGAGGTGGAGATTTGGAGGACCGGAGAAGAAGAACACTAAGAAACTACAGTGGTTAGGGTTATTTGTAAATGCCGCATGAATTTCAATCAATTCTGGGCACCACAATTTAAGGGAGATGTTGACAAGTTGGAATGTATCCAGAGAAAGGCAACTAAAATGATCAAGGGTCTGGAGAACAATCCCTATGAGGAGCAGCTTAAAGAGCTGAGCATGTTTAGCCTGCAGAAGAGAAGGCTGAGAGGAGACATGATGAGGGCCATGTATAAGTATGTGAGAGGAAGTCATAGAGAGCAAGGTTGTTTTCTGCTGCCCTGGAGACTAGGGCGTGGAACAATGGCTTCAAACTACAGGAAAGGAGATTCCACCTGAATATTGGTAAAAGCTTCATGATTGGGAGAGCTGTTCAGCAGTGGAACTCTCTGCCCCAAACTGTGGTGGAGCCTCCTTCTTTGGAGGCTTTTGACAGAGGCTGAATGGCCATCTGTTAGGAGTGCTTTGAATGCATTTTTCCTGCCTCTTGGCAGGGGGTTGGATTGGATGGCCCTCGAGATGTCTTCCAACTCTATGATTCTATATGATCCCCCAAATTTCAGCTTCCTGAGTTCTTAAACTGGCAAAAGCGACTGGGATCCTAATTGACCCAACAAATGTATTGATGTTGTGTGGATTACAATTTGGGTTAAATAAACACAAAGTAATTTTTGTGTGAGTATCACACTACGCCCCTGAAGACCAGGGTTCAAATTACTCCTTAGCCTTGGAAACCTAATAGACGAATCTGGGTAAGTCACAATATCTCACCCTCACAAGAAGACAATGGCAAACCTCCTCTAAACTTATTGTCACCATAAGTTGGAAACGACATGAAGGCACATAACAACAGCAACAACAAGGAACATCAATTATTTCACAAATAAAGTAATATTTGTTCCCACTGATATATTTGCTCTGGAAACATACCTGAGTTATCGTATGCTAAGTTACCCTATAAAAATAGCTTGGAGAGGGCACTAGAATTACGCACCACACTTAAAATCCAAGCCCTGTTACAGGTTGAGTATATCTTATTCAAAATGCTTGTGACCAGAAGTGTTTTGAAATTTGCATATAGTTTTTTGATTTTGTATTACTGGTACCTGTATTTGCATATACATACATAATAGGAAATATCTTGGAGCTAGGACCCAGATCTAAACACAAAATTCATTTGTGTTTCTTATACACCTTATGCACATAGCATTGTAATTGTATGCAATGTTTTACATAATTTTGTTCATGAAACAAAGTTTATGTATATTGAAAACAAAGGTGTTACTATCTCAGTTAGCCACCAGGACAATTTCAGATTTTGAAGCAATTTGGATTTTGGTGTTCTGGATAGGAAATGCTCAGCCTGTGTTTGCATAGCATTTGAGAAGGTTACAATTGCAGTTGTTTGCTAGAAGTGGTTACCTGGAAAGAAGTGGTCAAATTCTGGAGAATTTCAACTTGCCTACTAGAATGTGGAAGGGCCCACAGTACCTGGTCACTGGAAAAGAGAGGCGAGTTAGAAGAAGGAATAGTTGATAGAACAATCCCATTTTGCTACTAAAAGCATTCAATGAAAAAAACCACAGAGATTATTATTCTGAATGGTGGAATGGACATCTAGAGTTTTGGTATTCTTTGCAACCGGATATGCTGAGGGAGTTTCTCATCCCAAACCATGAGAAGGTTTATTTAGCATGTCAGAAGCGAATTGACAGTACAGTTGTAATGTATTTAAAGACACAAACAAAGTTTAAGAACTTGGCTTCATACTAAATGTCCTTTGACCAGTAGCTGGCCACTTGGAGTGCCTCTGGTGTCACTGTGAGAAGGTCCTCCATTGTGCATTTGGCAGGGCTCTGACTGCATTGTAGTAAGTGGTCTGTGGTTTGCTCTTCTCCACACTCCTATGTTGTGGACTCCACTTTGTAGCCCCATTTCTTAAAGTTGGCTCTATTTACAGTATTTATATTCCGCCCTTCTCACCTCGCAGGGGACTCAAGGCGGATTACAATGCACATATACATGGCAAACATTCAATGCCATTTAGACATGCAACATACATAGACAGACACAGAGGCATTTAACATTCCAGCTTTTCCGACTTCATGAGGCTCTGCATCTCTTGGTGCCAGAACACAGTCTGTTCAGCACCTTCCAAGTCACCCAGTCTTCTGTGTGCCCAGGAGGGAGTTTTTAATTTGTTCTCAGCCACTGGTTGAGGTTCTGGGTTTTAGCCTGCCACTTTTGGACTCTCACTTGCTGAGGTGTTCCTGTGAGTATCTCTGTAGATCTTAGGAAGCTGTTTCTTGATTTAAGACATTGGCGTGCTGGTTGATATCCAAACAGAGAGCGGAGATGTCATTGCCTTGGTGCTTTCATTATTGGCTGTTACTTCCTGATGGATGTCAGGTGGTATAATATTGACTAAACAGTATAATTTCTCCAGTGATGTTGGGCATAAACAACCTGTGATAATTTAGCATGTCTCATTAAGAGCTACATCCACTGTTTCAATATGGTGAGATGCGTATACAGCAGCAGAGTGCCAAAGGGCAAGGGCCGATGTCTTCACTGTGTCTGGTTGTGATCCCCAGGTTGTGCCAGTTAGCTTTTGTATGGCATTATTTCTACCACCCAGTTTTTGCTTGGTATTCAGGCCGTGCTTCTTGTAAGTCAGAGCACGGTCCGGAGTAAGTTCCAGGTATTTTAGTGCACTGCAATGCTGCAGTGGGATTCCTTCCCAGGTAATGAGATGTTGAAGATGTTGCAATTAATAGAAATGGATAAATTAACAGCTTTGCCGAAGGATGGGACATTAGATACATTCTCAAAATTAATTGAATGAATTGAGTACAGAATATAAGAGTATTGAAGGTATTGATGTATTGATGTATTCTAAGAAAACCAATAAAAATAGATTTTTTAAAAATAGATACATTGTCAATATTTATGTGAGAGAGACTAAAAACATGATGGGCAGGTTTAGAGATATAAGTTGATGGAATTACAATGGCATAAAATAGAAAAAGACAAGTAGCGGTAAATAATTTATTGTGTCGTAGGTGGAATAATAAGGTAAATTATATGGAGACCAATGATAGGAAAGCAGGAATTTATTTAAAATGATTTATGTGTGTATGTTTGCATTAGTGTTTCTCTTTGTTTAAACAAGCATGCTTATTCTCTCTCTTGTAAATCGAGCCTCTCCTTATCTCACCGGAAGTAATCACAACTACCCTGTTATTGGGCAATTATTGCAAAACACAATTCTATACCAGGAAGAAGAGGCCTAAAACAGAAGGTGATGCAATCTTAAAGGTACCAGATTTACAATAAAATTTACTTACTTGAGTGTTAAATCGTCTGAAGTAAGTTTATGCAGTTACGAACTAAGTAACTCCTAGTGAACTGAATGGAATTTAACTTTGAACTAACCATGTACTGGACTGCACTGCAATCCTAGAAGACTAAAATTTTCGAATGCAGAAAGTTGTGGATCGCTCAATCTATATTCATAGCATACATTTTCCCTAAGTATTCTGCAAGATTTCATATCTGGGTGTTTTTATTTTTGAAGTCTGCCAATGACCTGTCAACATATTGTTCTCAAACTGAATGTTAGAAAGCACCAAAAACATTAACTATTTGCTTTCTCTCATATGCATTTATGTTTCTTTTTTTCTTAGTATAGATGCCATTATTTTAGTACATCCCTGTGAAGTTTTTCCCCCCATTATGGTACAATAGAGTCTCACTTATCCAACATAAACAGGCCAGCAGAACGTTGGATAAGGAAAAATATTGGATAATAAGGAGGGATTAAGGCAAAGCCTATTAAACGTCAAATTACGTTATGATTTTACAAATTAAGCATCAAAAGATCATGTTTTGCAACAAATTTACAGAAAAAGTAGTTCAATACACTGTAACATTAAGTAGTAATTACTGTATTTACAAATTTAGCACCAAAACATTGCAATGTATTGAAACAGCTGTGGATCTGTGCGGGAGGCGGATTGCATTGGATAATACAGAACGTTGGATGAGCAAAGGTTGGATAAGCGAGACTCTACTGTAAATTGAGTTCTGTATTTACTCACATCAGCATGAGCAGGACTCTCTTCAAAAGGCTTAAGTACAGGATTGGCCCGTTAATTTCAAGGTGCCACATATTGGTAGGAACCCAGCTGCTTTGTGATTTGAAATACTTGTTGTTAGGAATAATATCTCAGAATAAGGGTTTTCCCAATATACATTCAGCAACATATTCTACACAGCTATACATTCTGCTTTAAAAGCATTGGAGTTAATTTGTTATAATGCACGTGTTCAGTCATTCCGGATTATGATTTTACTCTCTGCAGATATTTCCCACCTTTCACAAGAAAAATAAATACATACCTTTGGAGAGATGAGACACACTTCATTTGACAGATGACAAATGCTATGCCAAATAAAAGGAAGACCTTCATAGCAGCCATTTCTGATGAAACCAAGTAAAGCAGTGAAGGTTCAGGACCTACATTGTTGATTTTCTAAAGTCTCTGTTGAAAGAGTGGTTAAAATTTAATGCACTTTGTCATTCTGTGGCAAAGACAGAATGATTCCACTGAATTCCCAAAATGTGAAGTCTACCTTCACATGGAGTTTAAACAGCCACAAAGGTAAACACATTTCTCTGTTACCCCACTGAATAGGGATCATCCCTCATTTGACTGAGTCATAAAGCAAAATGGCCTTTCTTCACATGGGATACTTTGTCCAGTTACAGGTAACACAGTTTAAGAAGGATACTGACAAGCTGGGACATCTTCAAAGGAGAGCAACTACAATAGTAAAAGGTAAAAAAACCAAGACCTACGAGAACTGGTTGTGCTTAGTTTGGAGAAGACAGAGAGATAATAAGATAGCTATTTCTAAATACCTTCGTGATGTAGAGATGGAACAAGCTTGTTTCTGTTGCTCCAGCAATGAGGGCCGTAATTCAATAAGGGAGCTGTATTTTAATATTAACTGTTATTTTAAAAATCAATACCATTGAAATGGATAAAAATACAAACAAGATCTTTTTCTATCTCATGACTGTAGCCAGAATAACCCTGGCACAATTATGGAAACATCAAAATGGAAAAATTGATTTTGAAAGTGATGGGCATCATGAATATTGACCTCCTCACCCAAAACTTGCACAGAATAACTTACAAAATCGGGGAAAAGACTGGGGAAAATGTAAGGACTTCTTTAAAAAGGAAAACACAGGAATTTATATAATAAGGAATTAAAAGAAACTCAAGGACCTAGGAAAAATAAGAAACTGACGCCACAAGAGGCCAAAAGAACGATGAACAGAAATGGTTTTTCAGCAAGGTTGAACCTGGAAGCAAACTCCCTATGTAACTTAAACTTAAACTTATTCTTTTTTTCTCCTTTTCCTTTCTTTATTTTCCCATTTTTCCTACTTTCTCTGAATACACTGTTCCCCCACTTTCAATGTAACCCTCTTTAATTTATCATACACACACACACACACACACACACACAATTTTTTGCCTAATTTGCAATAAAATAATTTAAAAAATTAATACCATTGATGTTTAATTGTATTTTAATGTTTGTATATTTTTGAATTTTAAATTGTAGTGAAATGGTTTTAATATAAGACACTTTGATTCTCCTTTGTGGAGAAAAAAATCGAGGTATAAATAAACATAATCATCATAATCATTATCAACATTGTCGTCATAATTTAATGACAGGGCAGATCTCCCAAAAGTCAACACCTTCAAGTATCTCAGATTGATGATAACTTCAGATGGCAACCTTTTTGATGAAGTCACCACACAGATTAACATGCCTTGGATGAAATGGCACTCGGTAGCAGGTGTACTCTGCAACAAGAAGATGCCCGATCACCTGAAATCAAAAATCTCTTGAACTGTCGTTAAAGTCTGCCACAATATATGGAGCCAAATGTTGGCCAGTAACAAAGGAAGCAGAATGCCCCCTTGGTGTTATGGAGATGAGGATGCTATAGCTTACAGCTGGTGTCACACGCCTTGACCACACCTGCAACTATGCCAAAGGCAACACTTTGCTCCAATTGCTGGAAAACTATGAGAATCATGCCTCAGAAGGTATAGTCATACTCTCCAAGGTGAAGATGAGTCCATTCACAAGATTGTTTTTGATTTAGAAGTACCCAGCAAGAGACCAAAGGGATGACCAAAGCAATGCTGGCTGGACATGTTGCACAATGAACTGAAGACTGCTGGCATACATCCTGATCAGGCGCACGACTGGATGAAATGGCACCAACAAACCAGTAAAACAGAGCCCCACCGTCAAGCAGGACAAACACTAAAGGAGGAGGAGGAGGAGGAGGAGATTGTCATAATTTTGTAAACAGATTTATGTGTGTGGGAAATAGAGTTGAGCAATTTTACAATGTCCATACTCAGCAAGGGGCTGCCATGACATATGGGGAGGCAATGAAGTTGCTGTTGTGCAATTAAATTGATGCACAAGACAAATGCACAATTGCACTGATACATGATTAGTCCGATAAGCATTGAAACAGTGGCTAAAAAGTCCTGCTACAGATAGGTAGAGCCTTAAGTGCAGCAGGAGACCCTTGCCTGTGCTCGGATGAGAGCCTACTATTCACTAGAAGGCTTCCTTAGTGCCTGTGCTACTTAGCTAAGTATGACCAAAGTTACATAATTGTTGACTAAAATCTTAGAGTCATTTCCCAGCAAGCCAGTTTCAGTGTGTCCCAATACAGACACACAGAAATGAAGGCGGAATTAGAGGTTTATTGTTTTGTGGATGAAAGAAGGATTCAAAAGTTTTCATGGCTGGAATGACTGGGTGTGAGGCTGTATGGCCATGTTCCAGAAGTATGGAACATACTTGAGGAGGGCCTGTATATTGGCATTCTGATTTGAGATTTAGCCTGGCTGCTTGGCTGATGAGGACATTCTGGTAACTTGAGTCCATTGTGTGGAGGTGGGGAATAAGGAAAAGTTGACAGCACCATTTGGCAGGGAGTGCTTTCCTGCTTCTGAAGCCAAGCAGGGTAACTAGAGATTATTTACCTCCACTTTTTGGGGTCTCAGTTTCAGATAACACAATGAAGACTGTGATATGCAACTGCAACCTAGGGCATGAATATAATTTTGAACTACAAGAAAGAGGATGCAAATAAACATGAGGAAGAATTTCTGACTGTTAAAACTGTTGCATAGTGAATTAAGCTGCCTTGGAATATGGTGGACTCTCCTTCTTTGGAGGTCTTTAAACCAGGATTGGATGGGCATTGCTTGGGAACACTTTAGTTGTGTATTACTGCTAAGTGGGTATTCTAACACTGTTCTCCAGAACTTTAGTCCAATGTTCAAATGACTGCACTAGGCGTTTCCTCATATAGGTGCTTTGAAAATGGATTTTGTTTCTTCATTAGGAAAAACTGAGGAGTTCTATATACCCTTGCCTTTTGATAGATATCATTCTTCCAGATTAAGTTATTTTAGGTTAATTTCTTACCCGACATTGACTTTTTAGTGGATATTTTCAGTCTTTCCAAGATTCAAAAGCTTTTGATGCAAATCTAAGGGCCATCTAGTCCCACCCTCTGCCGGTGAGCAGTCTACAGCTAAAGGGAGGGAGCCATGGTAGCTTTGTTTAGAAACGTGCAATGAAGAAGAGTCCATAACCTTCTGTGGTAGTCTATTTGACTGTTGAATAGCTTTTTCCTTTAGGAATTCTGCCCAGAATTTAGTTGAAATCCTCTTTCTTCTAACTTGAATGCTTTGTTTTGAGTCTTGTCTTTTGGAGGGAGAGAAAACAAGTTTGCTTCATCTTCATCTTGTCAGCTCTTCAGATATTTAAAGGTGGCTATCATATTGACTATGTGCGAAAGGTATATACACACACACATATGAAGAGAGAGAGAAAAATATACAGTTGACTGGGAAGTATACAAGGAAAGGCTATGGCATTGAGGAGTGCTAAAACCATAGCCATACTGGATCTGTGGACAATGTTAAATCCCACCTGCTACACATATACATATTTTTTCTTGAGCTTGGAAACTTACATTACAAAAAGTAATCAAATTCATCACAGCATCCCAAACTAGGAGTTTTTAATACTAGACAATTATGGTATTTATCTTCTTAAGCTCCGCAGTCAGTCCCTTAACCACCAATGGTCAGAACTCATTTTGGGACTTCTGTCTTCAGAAAAAACAAGTGAGCTATTCTGCAATGTACATATTTAGCATATTATGCTACAAAGCAAGAGAGCCAGCTAAGTCACAATTGCTCATTGGGTCAGATGCAGAATGTGGCTGGCGTTCCTCAGGATACTGGACACCAGCTATGGAGTGCTGACATGCATTAGTAAATGTTAGAGTGAATCAGGGCACTTGCATCTTTGCAATTCACTAACAGCACTTCCGTTACATAGCTTAGAGTCCATGACAGAGAATTTTGGTCATTGTCTACTTTTTTGTATGCATTTCTAGCAGACTTTAAGACAGATATATTGGCTCAGTCGTTCCTAGCATTCTTTCCTGTGTATAGCTTACCAACTAGCTTACCTTAAGTATGTAGTCCTTTGTGGCAAAATTATTTCCTCCACCATTTAAAAAAGATTCAATATAGCAACCAGTTACGAGAAACTTGATGTGCTGTAACCTTCTAGTTTTTCCTCTTTAGTGCCTTGTAGGGGCAGTACAAGCTCAGCCAAAAGAAAACGATAATCAGTGTTTGTTGTTTGAGGCAGTTATATATTTTCCTTGTGTGGTCAAACAGGAACAGCCAAGCTGCAGCACTTCTAACCGGTATTCAGCCCTATTGACATGGCTATGACATTTAACCTTTGACACTGTCATAGTGTGCTTCATGGAAACTGGGAGTACGAACTACCAGGAGTATTCTGAGATTCTCTCAAGACCATTTCACACTGCACTATTATAATGCTGTTAAGTGATTTCAGCATCCATAAGAACCATGGGTTTGGGGGTCCAGTGTATCTAGCTTCCCAGAAGGCTGAATGAGACGCTGATGGGTTGAAGGCAAAATAAGAGGTTTATTTTCAACAGCCAAAGAGGATGTTAGTGGAGAAAGAACTCCAAAGAACTGACATATTGCACTCATGTAAACAGAGCATAATTATGACACTTTGACAATTATTCAGGACTCCCTTGCTAGCTCCTAATTGGCTCAGAAAGCATCTGGCTAGGATTCACTCTGTAATTTGTCCAGGATTCCCTTAGACATCATCACTGGTTTGTTTTAGCTATTGAGGGAAACTTTAATAAATTGCCGAAAGGGGCATGATAGAAAAGAAATGCAGATTTGCCATCAATAATGGGCTTAATGTCCTTGCTTTGATAGGTACAATGAAGTTAGTCCAAAAAAAGGGGGGGGTGCTTTAGGGGGATTACCATCACAACGGGTGCTGCAAGGGTTTGCCTGGCTGAAGGCATGGAAGAGGGAAACATTCCCGGGTCATTTCAGATGGAGGCAGGAAAGGGAACCTTGGACTCTGACCAAATGTATTGTGAGTCTTCCAGTTTACTTAAAGGATTATGATAATTTGAGGGATTGATTCATGGGGTTCAGAATGTGTTAGACAACATTCCAAAGATAATTCATGAGTGGGTAAATGCAGGGCAAATGGAGCCACATTTCATAATTAATATAATCCATATGATTCATAACTTGTGTCAATAATGATTTCTCAATTCCACTTTAACTGCCATGGCTGCATCCTATAAAATCCTGGGGGCTTGTAATTTTTTTGGGGGGGGGGGTGGGCACTAGAGCTCTGGCTGAGAATTCTGAGTGGCCCTCCAGAAACTACAAATCCCAGAATTCCATAGGAACTGCAAAAATTGAAGCGATGGCACTATGTCTGTATAGTGTGAAAAGACCCTGTTTCTCTTGTGGGTGCCCATTTTTCTGCCCTAGAATCCTTTGGAGGGTTGTATGGGCCACTAAAAATACAAAACAAACCAACTAGGATTAGACACCTGATTTGGAAAAATTGTGTTTCTTTTAAAGTTAAACAGTGTTATTTGAAAAGGAATAATTTCTAATGTTAAATAGAGGATTCTAGGACAGGCAATTGCAATCAGATAAAGATTCTGGAAATTAGATACGGAGGATTTATGTTTTTATGTTTGAATGATTTTATTGTTTATGGATTTTTTTATGGATGTTTATATGCTTTTAACTGTTTATATTATTGTGGCATTGAATTGTGCCAGTTTTGTAAACTGCCCTGAGAAAGGCGGTATAGAAATATAGTAAATAAATAAATAGTAAATAAATAAATTCCTCCTCCCACTTTCTGGCCAGAAACAAATTTAAGGGGCCAGAAAAGGAGTCTTCAGGGCCATAGAGAGCCGAAGAGCTTTTGTAAACAATTAGAGCTGCAAAGGACTCCAGTCTGACTGTTTCAAAGTGGTGGCGGTTGGGCCTAATCTTTGTAGTAACTTTAACTTATTAAAGCCCTGGATGAAGGCATACTTCAGACATCAGGTATTAGACTGACAAGGTTTGCTCTTTAACAACACCCCGGCAAACATTCTTTGAAGCTTAGCAAAGAAGTTAATTCCTATTTTCATTACTAGCTTTACAATTAATAGACCACCAATTTAATTGCTGCCAAGGTGGACTTTGACCTGCCTATCTGGCAAAGGCTTCATTTTAAGGCAATATACTCATAGCTGGACCTGTCTTTGTGTTTGCAGTACCTTCTGCTTGTGCAAGGAGAAATGAGTGAAATCCTTTTACTGATAATAAATGGATCCAGATGGATCCAGATTGTGCTTTCCTGGTCCATTTTAGGACATCTGTCATGCATAGCATTAGAGTAGAGTAAGTCTCATACCACACTAGCAATGCCTCCCTCATTTTATTTTCGTTTCATGGATCAGTCACATGGTGCCAAACTACTTGCCCTAACAAAATAGCCAGAGTATGGCAAATGTCATTAGCAGTACAAGCAAGCTGTCATACCCAGTGATTTATACATAGGATTGGTAGCATTATTTTAGCCATTTGGCAAACTGAGATAACTGGCATCCTGTTACTCCAGTGTTATCACTGAGGCTAAATTGATCCTTAATGATTAAACACTACACGGATTACTTATTTCCTTTAAAGCTCACCTCTACTCCAAGGGGATCGAAGGGTTTTAATGGCTCCCCTGCTCCATTTAATCTTATTTATTTATTTACTATACTTGTATACTGCCTTTCTCAGCCTATCGGCGACTCAAGGCGGTTGACAACAAGTCAGTACACAAAAGGCTTCATTTTAAGGCAATATACTCATAGCTGGACCTGTCTTTGTGTTTGCAGTACCTTCTGCTTGTGCAAGGAGAAATGAGTGAAATCCTTTTACTGATAATATATGGATCCAGATTGTGCTTTCCTGGTTCATTCTAGGACATCTATCATGCATAGCATTAGAGTAGAGTAAGTCTCATACCACACTAGTAATACCTCCCTCATTTTATTTTCGTTTCATGGATCAGTCACATGGTGCCAAACCAGGCCCGTAGCCAGGATTTTGTTTCGGGGGGGGGGAGGGGGGCTGAGTTTGGTTCGGGGGGGGGGGGCTGAGTCTGAGTGAAAGAGGGTCTACCCTAGCAAACCTTTTGTATCGTTACCCCAATACCCCCATGCATATGGGATATATTGAGTATAGTGATCAGATCATGATATGAATAAACATAACAGTTTAAATAATGCACCAGTAAGGCCTTCTCGCGGACCACCATGAGAATTTGGGGGGGGGGGCTGAAGCCCCCAAACCCCCCCCCCCCGGCTACATGCCTGCTCCAAACTACTCGCCCTAACAAAATAGCCAGAGTATGGCAAATGTCATTAGCAGTACAAGCAAGCTGTCATACCCGGTGATTTATATATAGGATTGATAGCATTATTTTAGCCATTTGGCAAACTGAGATAACTGGCATCTTGTTACTCCAGTGTTATCAGTGAGGCTAAATTGATCCTTAATGATTAAACACTACATGGATTACTTATTTCCTTTAAAGCTCACCTCTACTCCAAGGGGATCAAAGGGTTTTAATGGCTCCCCTGCTCCATTTAATCTTATTTATTTATTTACTATACTTGTATACCGCCTTTCTCAGCCTATTGGCGACTCAAGGTGGTTTACAACAAGTCAGTACACATAATATCAAAATACATATTAAACATTAAAAACAATATAAAACCACAACAGAAACAATAAAACCAACATCATTAGTGTCTCCTAGTTAAAAACATTGTCCAGTTCCATTGTCAAGTGATTCCATTTCCTATGTCAGTTACACTACATTTGTAAACACTGCTCAAACAACCATGTTTTAACTTGTCTCTGAAAGAGTGAGGGAGCCAATCTAATGGCCAAAGCATGATAGGTCAGTTTAGTAGTGTTGTTTTCTTGGCAGAGCTTAGACCTTATTTGTTCTATGCCCCATTTATTTGTCTTTTTAGCAGCCCACAGTATCTATGGACCTTTTCTTTTCGGTTCCACATCTCAAATGAGTTAATTTTTTTCCTCGTCAGCTTTTTTCATTGTCCAGGCTTCACAAACATATATAGAAATAGGAAATGCAATGGCTTGGATCAGTCTAACTTTGGTATTACATGATATACTGTCACACATCAGACTCTAGTCTAATTCCTTCATAGCAGCCCTTCTAATTACTTGACTGCAGGCTTCACTCAGAATAATGATGAGCCAAGGAGTGGAAAATCTTGAACGATTTCAATGTCTTCATTGTCTACTTTAAAATTATATAAATTTGTGGTAATTATTTTTGGTTTCTTAACATTCAATTGTAAACCTATTTGCACTTTCTTCATTATTGATTCAAATGTTTGCTTGCTTCTGCTCCTAATACAGTATCATTTGCATATCTTATTGGTATTCCTTCCTCCAATTTTCTGTTTGTAATATGATGGCATTTGCATATACCCAATTGTTGGTGTCCCTTCTTCCAAGTTTCTGCTTGCAATATGAGGTCATTTGTACACCTTATATTGTTGATGTTCCTTCTTCCAGTTTTCACACCTCCATGGGTAATTCAGCTATACATCTGATATTTGTGGCATTCAAGATAATAATAACAATACAGTGTTCCCTCATTTATTGTGGGTGTTCCGTTCCAGGATCACCTGTGATAAGTGAAAATCCGTGAAGTAAGGACGCTCCGCCCACTTGAGTGGGCAGAGTGTCCCTACTTCGTGGCGACCTCCTCCTCACCGCCTTCGCTGCTCCCCAGCCTGACGAGGAAGGAGCGGGGAGCAGTGGAGGGACGAGGAGGAGGACGTCACCACTGCCTCCTCCTCCTTGCCACCTCTGCTGCTCCCTGCCTCAGAGGCCCCTTATTCGCCAAATGACACACAAATACACGGAACAAAGGTAAAGCCTTCCCCTTTTCAACTCTGGCTTCTGGAGGCAGTGCTCAACTCTGACCATGGGGAGGTGCTCTTTTTCCATTTCCAAACTGAGGAGCCTGTTGTCTGTAAGCACCTCCTGGTTGTGCTGTTGGCGAGACTTCATGGACACCTTTATTACCTTCCCATCAAAGCGATACATATTGATCTACTTTCTTTTGCATGTTTTGAACTGCTAAGTTGGCAAGAGCTCACCCCAACCCGCGGCTTCAAATTGCCAACCTTTAGGTCAGCAGGTTCAACAGTTCAGTGGTTTAACCCGTTGCGGCATTGCGGCCCCTTAAACGGGTGGGTGATTATTTATTTATTTATTTATTTACTGCGCTTATATACCGCAATTCTCAGCCCAAGGGCGACTCATTGTGGTGTACAACATGAAAAACAAGTGCAATTTACAAAACATAGTGCAAAATAATCTACAAATCATCATTACCAAAAAACATCTTATCAAAATATCAGCATTACTACAAAATTTCTACTACATTCCGAATCGTCTCATCGTCAACACACAATCCGATATCATTACCGTTGTTCCATTCCTATGGTCAAATAGCCAGTCATTGCACTTCTTGGTCAAATGCCTTCTTAAATAGCCAGGTCTTTAACTTCCTGCGGAAAATCAACAGGGAGGGGGCTAGCCTGATGTCCACGGGAAGGGTGTTCCACAGCCGAGGAGCCACCACCGAGAAGGCCCTATCTCTCGTCCCCGCCAGCCGTGCCTGTGACGCAGGCGGGATCGAGAGCAGGGCCTCCCCGGAAGATCTCAAAGTCCTCGTGGGCTCATAGGCCGAGAGGCGGTCAGTTAGGTATCTTGGGCCGGAACCGTTTAGGGCTTTATAGGCCAAAGCCAGCACCTTGAATTGAGCCCGGTAGCAGATCAGCAGCCAGTGGAGCTGGTACAGCAGGGGAGTTGTATGCTCCCTGCGACCCGCTCCTGTTAGTATCATGGCTGCCGCGCGTTAGACCAACTGGAGCTTCCGGGCCGTCTTCAAAGGCAACCCCACGTAGAGAGTGTTGCAGTAGTCTAAGCGGGATGTAACCAGAGCGTGGACTACCGTGGCTACCTTGGGAAGTCAGACTTCCCAAGGTACGGGCGCAGCTGGCGCACGAGCCTAAGCTGTGCAAATGCTCCCCTGGTCACCGCCGAGACCTGGGGCTCCAGGCTCAGCGATGAATCCAGGATCACACCCAAGCTGCGAACCTGCGCCTTCAAGGGGAGTGCGACCCCATCCAGCACGGGCTGTAACCCTATACCCTGTTCAGCCTTGCGACTGACCAGGAGTACCTCTGTCTTGTCTGGATTCAATTACAATTTGTTCGCCCTCATTCAGACCGTTACAGCGGCCAGGCATCGGTTCAGGACCTCGACAGCCTCCTTAGTAGCAGGTGGAAAGGAGTGACAGAGTTGGACATCATCTGCGTACAGATGACACCGTACCCCGAAACTCCGGATGATCTCACCCAGCGGCTTCATGTAGATATTAAACAGCATGGGGGACAGTATGATAAAATGAGTACTGCTAGATTTATAACAGAGCATGAATCTGTAAGAAGCCAAGAGTAGGCTGAACTTGTGCTGATTGGGGAAACATTGATCTCTTATAATTAAAATCCTTGTTTTAAATGGCTATGAGAACTACTTGCACATTTCCCAAAAGCCAAACAAACAACTTGTCTTTATCTCAGCTTCTCTGAGTATGTGTAGGACAATTGGAAGAAGCCATATTATGCCATTTATACTATATGACTAGGTAGATGTGCTATTCTCTGCTGGCCTTCTGCCCAGCTGCTGTGAACAATTCATGTAAGGATCCCCATGCCTACTTAACCATTCATTAATTCATTAATTTATTCATACTTAACAAAGCCTTTGATTTTGCTTTTACGCCTGTTTGCCTTCTGTCCTGACCATCAGTAATCAGATAGACATGTATGAGTCTCAACACAATTCTTCACCCCAAACATCTATGTCAGTTTTCATTTTTGAATTCCAAGAGTGGTTTAAATTTTAGTCAGAACTGAGCTTCGACATGGCAAAAGATTTTCAAAAGCAGAAAAAGAATAATTACAAGAATGTATAAACAACTACTAGATTGGAGCACGGAGAAGGTGCAAATCAAAGACGATATGGTCAAATGGGCCAGAGACATAGGAAGAACCATAACATTGGAGGATTGGGAGGCGATATGGAATAAAAAACTAAATTATACATATGCCTATGATCTGAAAGAAAATTGGACAAAAATAATGTACCAATGATATATGACACTGAAAAAGATAGCTAAATTCACCAAAAATGTAAATGATAAGTGCTTGAAATGTGGAAAGTGTGAAGGATCATATGTGGTGGACATGCGAAACAGCCAAAGCTTTTTGGAAAGAGATACACAAGATCTGTCATAAACTTCTAAAGAGAAAAATCCCATTACATCCAGAAGTCTTTCTTTTAGGAATGATTAACTTACAATGGGACACCAATGAAAACAAACTATTCATATATAAGACAACAGCGGCAAGAATAGTATATGCAAGGACATGGAGGCAAAAATCAAGACCTCAGAAAGAGGACTGGATAGAGAAACTCCTAGACATTATGAACATAGATAAACTGACTTTTCTGATTACAAAGGCACAGAACAAATGCATTAAAATGACTGATTGGAGTTTATTAAAGACTTGGATCAAAGACAATAGAATGAAGCTACTGATATAAAAGAGACTACAAATATTGATGTATACAGAACCACCCCAAGGAGAAAGAAGAAAGGAAGGTCAGATCTGAAAAAGTAAAGACTTAGAGAAACCCACAATGAAGAGACACTGAAGATTTTCTTCTTCTTTTTCTGTTGCTTCCCCCCCCCCCAACTTTCCTTTTTCTACGGTTCTCCTTCCATCCTTAGTACCCATTTCCCCCCCCTCCCCCGCCTATTACCCCTCCCCCCACTTACCTCCCTTTATCCCCGTGAATTTATCTCTCCCTTTTCTTCTTCTTTTTTTAAAGGCTATTTTTACCCCCCCCCCCCAAAGTATAAGAAACCTACTAATAAAAATATATTAAAAATTATTCAGAAGGAAAGAAGGCTCAATAGCTTATTTTGTATCCATGCTTTGCCAGGTCAAGTAGAATTCTATTTTTGTTGTTAAAAATACTACTTTTGTTGTTCAAAAGCAACAGTTGATTCACTGGCCAACACACATAGGGGTATATATTTGACCTGCTGATTCCACAAATGGCACCAGTTTCCCCCTAGCAGTTCCAGGGTTTGAGATAGACTATCGACCAGTCACCATCTGCTCACCCATAGAAAATCACGATAACCATATCAAAGTCTCTAAAAACCAAGACATAAAAAAAAAAATCTTTTTGTTGGGCTGTGTTACAGCAAAATTGTTTCCATATAGCGTGGGTGTTGTCCCGTGTGCAGTTCTACGTTCTCAGTTCTATTCTTGACGTAAACGACTGTCCATCTTTCCACTATGACAACTTCTCATTTCCTTCTTATGGAGCTCTTTCAAATTCCCCAGCAATAAATACCTTCATTTTGAAAGTGTGGTGTATAGCAAAAATATATGATAAACTGTTAGAGTGGTCAACAGAAGGAGAAGTAATAAAAAAAAACTGTATGCTGAAGTGGGCAGAAAATTTTAAAAGACCGATCCCGCTAGCAGTTTGGGAAATAATGTGGAACAAAAAATTAAATTACACATATGCAACTGATCTTAAAGAAAATTGGTTAAAAATGTTCCGCCGGTGGTAGATTACACCAAAAAAAATTAAATCTAATGTACAAAAATACTTCCAAATACTGTTGGAAATGTAACGAACATGTAGGGAGCTTCTACCACCTTCGGTGGACTTGTAGGGAAGCTCAGAAATATTGGAAATGGATTCATGAAGAATGCCAATAAATTCTTAAAATAACATTTCCAAAAAAACCCTGAATACTACTTATTAGGAATTACTGATGGAGACATAAAACTGGACTTGAATGAGGACATTCTGTTTATGTATTTGATGATAGCCGCTAGCAGAGGAGGCCCTAGGTAATTTTCAATGGTAAGCAAACAGTATTTTGGCACCCCCCCCCCCCAAACAATCACTGATATATATTTTCTGTTCATCGTGTGCCATATTTGGTT
The DNA here is from genome assembly GCF_025583915.1 of Anolis sagrei ordinatus. Classification (NCBI taxonomy): domain Eukaryota; kingdom Metazoa; phylum Chordata; class Lepidosauria; order Squamata; family Anolidae; genus Anolis; species Anolis sagrei. The sequence continues at coordinate 210,451,114 of NW_026844366.1, read as the reverse complement.
CAATTCCATCATTGGTGGAGTTCAGAATGCTCTTTGATTGTAGGTGAACTATACATCCCAGTAACTACAACTCGCATATGTCAAGGTCTATTTCCCCCCAAGAGCGCCCCAAGAGCGCCCCTGGGCAAAATCAACTATACCGCAAATGCTTACTTTGTGTAATGGGTTGAGCCGCCCCTGGCCGCTAGAATAATCTATGCGAAAATGTGGAAACAGAAGGAAATACCGGAAAGGGGCCAATGGATTAAAAAAAAAACTAAATTAAAGACATGGACAAATTAACTTTTTTAATAAAGAGGAACATGGGAAATCCAATAAAACAAACAAACTAGTTACAGGTAGAGGAACATATAGAAAAGAGAAATAAAGAAACCCAACCGTGAACAATATAGCAATGTGGGCCACAAAGGTGGTCAAACCTCCGGTTAAGGTTGTTATTTTTCCCCCTCATCTTTTTGAAATTTAAAATAAAACCTGGAAGATCATATAGATAACAAAGCTGAACTCGCAAAGAATTAGAAGGAAGTCACAAGACTCTATTTTTATTTTTTATCATTTTTTCCATTTCTTTTTTTTCATTTTCATTTTTACTTTTATTTTATTTTTCCCCTTTTTCTCTCTTTTCTCCTTTTATCTTACTTTTATTCCCTTGTTTTCCTACTTTCCTGTCAAATGATATGTTCCCCCATTTTACTTGGAAACTATATACCTTTCCTTATTCTAAATAAAAATCTATTTCAATTAAAAAAAAGAAACTGTGCTGTTTACTATCTTGTACTAGCTACTATGACTACTTCTCAAACCTAAGGAGATATCTCCAGGGGTTATGTGGGTCTATTCACCCCGGAGCAAAGGCATTGGTGTGTGTATTTGGCAAGTTGTGGAGGCAGATTCACTGGTTAAAGAACAGGGAGGAGAAAGCACTCTTGGTAATCAAAAGAGGAAGTATCTTTGCACTGGGACTAATACACAGAGAGCAGGGCATTTAGTAAAGAAAAGCTATCAAGGCCACAAGGATAGTGTGAGGAGCAACAAGAGGAGGGTAAGTAGTCATGTGTCCAGGCTTTCTCTTTACTCTTCCGCACAGCCATATAACCCAAAATATCAAGGCAGAAAATCCCACAATATCTGCTTTGAACTTGGTTGTCTGAGTCCACACTGCCATATACTCCAGTTCAAAGCAGATTTCCTGCCTTGATATTCTGGGTTATAAGGCTGTGTGTTAGGACCCTCATCTTCAAAATTGCTTCAACTTGGATTAGTTCAATAAATCTTTTTTCTCTTTACCTTCTCTCCTAGCAAAAACAATCCTTATACCCTTTCTTTTCTAATGCCCTATCTCTTTCTAATAAATGAGGCAATTAAAAATTAAATTCAAGTACTTATTGCTGTGATTGGAAAAGTTTGTTAAATTTGGGCAATAGGATTGTAAATATATTATTTGGAAATATGGAATGAGGAGGGTGGATATGTATCTGGTTGGTTAAATTTGAAAGCCTTTTGAAAGTAGATGGTGTGGTTGTATAATGGAGCTTTGGGGTTTGGTTCCAGGATCTTCTGTGGAAACCAAAATTCATGGATACACAGATCCCATTATATACAATGGTGTAGTAAAGTGGTGTCCATGATATAAAATAGCAAAATCAAGGTATGATTTTTGGATTTCTATTTTGGAAATACTAAATTAGCCTGAAGTTGGTGATAAATGATCCTATGAATGTGATTGTGCACAGTCAAAAGCAAACATAAAGGTTATGTACAGTGGGCACTTGGTGTCAGCTGCGATTTGGTTCCAGGAGCCCCTACGGACATTGAACTGTGGATGCTCAAGCCTCATTACATATAGTGGTATAGTTAAAATTATTCCATTATATACAGTGGCATTGTAAAACAATTCCATTATATAAAATGACAAAATCAAGGCTCACTTTTTGGAGATTTTAAGAAAGTTGTCTAGACATAGATGGTTGAAACTGTAGATACAGAGGGCTGTATTTCTATGCAGGAGAATGCCAGAGCAAAATATGAAGGAAAAGTAGATCAGTGTTTCTCAACCTGGGGGTCGGGACCCCTGGGTGGGTCACGAGGGGGTTTCAGAGAGGTCGCCAAAGACCATCAGAAAACACATATTTCTGATGGTCTTAGGAACCCCTTTGCCATAGTCATTTGGGTTCACAGTGCTCTCCGGATGTAGGTGAACTACATCTCCCCTAAATCACTGTCAATTTACCCCAAATCCCTCCAGTACTTTCTGTTGATCATAGGGGTTCTATGTGGGAAGTTTGGCCCAATTCTATCAATGGTGGGGTTCAGAATATTCTTTGATTGTAGGTGAACTATAAATCCCAGCAACTACAATTCCCAAAGGACAAAATCAATATCCCCTACCCTAACCCCACTAGTATTCAAATTTGGGCATATCGGGTATTTGTGCCAAATTTGGTCCAGTGAATGAAAAAACTTCCTGCACATCAGATATTTATATTACGATTCATAACAGTAGCAAAATTACAGTTATAAAGGAGCAATGAAAAAAATGTTATGGTTGTGGGTCACCACAACATGAGGAACTATATTAAGGAGTAGCAGCATTAGGAAGCTTGAGAACCACTGGTGTAGATTGACTTGGACTTTGACTCTTGTTGTGACTATGGGCCCTTCCACACAGTCATGAAACCCAGAATATCAAGGCGGATAACCCACAATATCTGCTTTGAAGTAAGTTATCTGAGTCCACATTGCCATATATTCCAGTTCAAAGCAGATCATGCGGGATTTTATTCAGCTGTGTGGAAGGGTCCCCTTAATATCAAGGCAGATAACCCACAATATCTGCTTTGAACTGGGTTATCTGAGTCTAGGTAAAGGTAAAGGTTTTCCCCTGACATTAAGTCCAGTCATGTCCGACTGGGATGTGGTGCTCATCTCCATGTCTAAGCCGAAGAGCCGGCATTGTCCATAGACATCTCCAAGGTCATGTGGCTGACATGACTGCATGGAACGCCGTTATCCGAGTCTACACTGCTATAAAACCCCATTCAAAACAGATAATGTGGGATTTTATTCAGCTGTGCGGAAGGGGCCTATGTTAGATTGGAGAAGATGTTTTTTGAAATGTGGATTCCTGTGGTATTGGACTCCAACCGCTTTTGCCTTACACATCACCAAACTCAGTTTCTGTGTCAGCTATCAGCTAGTCAATCAGTTATACAATAACAGAACTGTGAAAAACTGTCATTATAATGAAAGTGAGGGGGGATGGGCTTTATCAGCACCTGATGAATGAAGATTAATGTGTGAACTTTCAAGTCCATACTGCATCTTTTACAATCAGTATGGCTCGAGTTATAAATTGACAGTCTTTGTTTGGTATGTTGACTAAAGTCCTTTCCAAGATAATGAGTGAACTGTTGTCACATTTTTTTTCTTACTTTACAAAGTGTGGCCTGGCTTTGCAGAGAGATGGGAAGCAGCTCCGAAGACCCATCTCGCCGCAAGGTAAATTTACTCTTTCTAATCAGCACATACACCTGCCTGTAGTTTCGAGCTTCGACATTTTAAGCATGACTGAAAGGCAAAGCTGTTGGTACGATATATGCCCTGGCTATCAGGAAAGGACAACGAAACAGCAAAGCTGAAGAACAGAATGTGGAAGGATGTTTGTTTTACTTCACATTGATTCAGATAGTATTGTTGCTTCAGAACCACCCTTCCCTCCTTCCCTCCCTCCCTCCCTCCCTCCCTCCCTCCCTCCCTCCCTCCTTCCCCCTTCCTTCCTTCCTTCCTTCCTTCCTTCCTTCCTTCCTTCCTTCCTTCCTTCCTCCCTCCCTCCCTCCCTCCCTCCTTCCCTCCTTCCTTCCTTCCTTCCTTCCTTCCCTCCCTCCCTCCCTCCCTCCTTCCCCCCTTCCTTTCTTCCTTCCTTCCTTCCTTCCCTCCCTCCCTCCCCCCTTCCTTCCTTCCTTCCTTCCTTCCTTCCTTCCTTCCTTCCTTCCTTCCTTCCTTCCTTCCTTCCTTCCTTCCTATCCAGTGTTTCCAAGACCCCCAAAATGAAACATTTTAAGTGACTGTCATTCTGCAACTAAGGCTAGCGGCTCAATCCCATGATTGACGCAAATGTTACCTTTTTGCTGGATGTCATTGGGTGTTGTGGCATTAAAAAAAGATGGCTTATTCTCACACTTATGTTTTTCTTGCCTTCTCTGCTCTCTCAACACCATGCATGCAACCTATGGTTCACAACCATATTGTCCAACATAATAAATGGGGTTTCTCTTTAAGCTGCAGATCAGTGGAATTGCAAGGAGCATCTAGATCAGTGGTTCTCAACCTGTGGCTCCCCAGATGTTTTGGCCTTCAACTCCCAGAAATCCTAACAGCTGGTAAACTGGCTGGGATTTCTGGGAGTTGTAGACCAAAACACCTGGGGAGCCACAGGTTGAGAACCACTGATCTAGATGATGTTTCCACTTTGCACCATATCTCCAACCAAGCGCAGAGTCCTCTTAATGCCAAATGTGATCAGAAATGTGTATGGCAGTTAACTTGTTCAACTAAATAAGGGCCCTTCCACACAACCCTATATCCCAGAATATCAAGGCAGAAAATCCCACATTATCTGAGTGTGGACTTAGATAATCAAAGCAGATATTGTGGGATTTTCTGCCTTGATATCAGTTTGGGTAAGGCTGAGCTCGTATGTACGCTTTCTCAGGATTCCACCTCTTTGTCCTCATGTCTCCATCCTTCATTTACAGCAAAAGGTAGAAAACAGAAATCCTGTAGGCCCACCAGCGTCTCATGATGGGCAGATGGGCTTTGATATGATCTATACCATTGAAGATGCTCCTCCGTGGTATCTCTGCATCCTACTGGGATTTCAGGTAACAAGTTGATCAAGCTCCATCTGTTACACAGTACTTTTGGGAGTAGAGCCAAAGCTGTTCCTCAAGACCTAAGTCATGCTAAGTAATTCTCATGGGCTTTATTTTTCATTGATTGAATATTAATAACATCAGTCTAATTTACAAACAAAGTTATATCCATTCAGAAAATGAAAAGACAGAAAGAAGAAAAGGGGAGAGACAGACAGACATTACAAATCCAACTAAACAATGCTATTAATAACCACAATGACAAAATTATTACATTGTTAAATGTCCTGTTGCTAAAAAAAATTCCATAAATGGTTTCTAATATTTCAGAAGGGTTTCAACTTGTTTATCCTTTAGAACACATGCTAATTTGGCAATCTGTGCTCATTCTTTAGCAATCGATTTTTCCATCATCGGTGCTCCAATCCATGTCCAATAATATAATCCCAATTGTTGTTTCAGTGCTAAATTTGTATGCACACACATTTATTTCATAAAATAGACAGGTTAATTTTCAAGTATGATTCTTGAGACATGTATCTCAGGGGGAATGGGTTAATTGGAAAATGCATTCTCTTTTATGTCTGTTTTGACCCTTAGTGGCTGCATAAGGGCTATGGTTTTGGGTTGTTGTAGGTTTTTCGGGCTATATGGCCATGTTCTAGAAGCATTCTCTCCAGACATTTTGCCTGCATCTATGGCAGGCATCCTTAGAGGTTGTGACCCCATAACCTCTGAGGATACCTGCCATAGATGTAGGTGAAACATCAGGAGAGAATGCTTCTAGAATATGGCCATATAGCCCGAAAAACCTACAACAACCCAGTGATTCCCCCATGAAAGCCTTCGACAAGGCTATGGTTTTGTTGAAACTTGCCACTTATTTACTGTTAAACAGAATGGTACAGAATTCTGAGAAAATGATGTCAAGTGCTGTTTTGTATGCTTGTGTGCGCGTGTCATCTTATGGCAATCCCAAAGACTTCATGGAGCTTTTTAGGTAAGGAAGACTGAAAGATAGTTTCTCATTGCCTTCATTTGAAATAGCCTACAGCACCTGGTATTCCTTGGTCATCCCCCTTCTAAGTATAAGCCAGGACTGACCCTATTAACTTCCTAGATCAGATGAATTAAGGGGCCTTCAAAATGTTTAGACCTATTCAATCTTTATTTGGAAAGTATGCTAAGCCCAAAACAGAGAGAAGAAAAGTATAACTAGATATAGGGAAAATAACGCATGTAAGGATGAAATCTGAGTTGGACGTAGAGCACACTCAATAGTGTTGTTGTCTATTCGTTCAGTCGCTTCCACCTCTTTGTGACATCCTGGACCAGCCTATGCTAGAGCTGCCTGTCGGCCATGTCCACCCACAGCTCCTTCAAGGTCAAGCCAGTCACTTTAAGGATAACATCCATCCATCTTGCCCTTGGTCTGCCCCTTTTTCCTTCCATTTTCCCCAGCATAATTGTCTTCTCTAAGCTTTCCTGTCTTCTCATGATGTGGCCAAAGTACTTCATCTTTGCCTCTAATATCCTTCCCTCCAATGAGCAGTTGGACTTTATTTCCTGGAGTATGGACTGGTTGGACCTTCTCACGGTCCAAGTCACTCTCAGAATTTCCCTCCAACTCCACAGTTCAAAGCGTCTATTTTCCTTTGCTCAGCCTTCCTTATGGTCCAGTTCTCGCATCCATAGGTTACTACGGGGAATACCATTGCTTTAACTATGCAGATTTTTGTGGCCAGTGTGATGTCTCTACTCTTAACAATAGTGGTAGAGGGCTCTTATTTTTAGGAGTAGAAGGAGACCTCCTTCTGGTTTCATTCCTGGTAAAGGGCTAAGATTACACTCCTTTGACCCACCCTTCCCTCAAATTTTCTTTCCAGCATTATTTGACATGTTTTAGTGGCACCATCGCTGTTCCCTTCCTCCTGGCAGAATCTCTGTGTGTAGGAAAGGACCAGTACACGGTAAGCCAGCTCATTGGCACCATCTTCAGCTGCGTGGGAATCACTACTCTCATCCAAAGCACTGTGGGCATCAGGTATGTTTTACTTGGATTTCCTTCTCAGTGAATGTAAAAGAGCCAAGTTGAGAGCAGCCAGGCTGATAGCAAACCATGTTCTTTCTTTCTTTCTGGCAATCCAGACTACCTCTGTTTCAAGCCAGCGCACTGGCATTCCTGATCCCTGCCAAATCTATCCTTGCACTGGATAAATGGAAGTGTCCTCCAGAGGGTAAGCCAAACTCGCAAAGCCTGCAGGTTGGTAGGAGACAGTATGATTGATGTATGTTATTAATTCTGTGTAGGTAGAGTATTGCATTATATGCATGTAACCACACTAGTCTTTTGTAACCTCTTGTCCTGGAGTAATAGATATATCACACAGAACAAGGAACAAAAATAATTAAGCAATGTGTCTTCTATTTGGAAGAATGACAAAGGTCCCTTCCACACAGCCATATAACCCAGAATATCAAGGCAGAAAATCCCACAATATCTGTTTTGAACTGGGTTATCTGAATCCACATTGCCATATATTCTAGTTCAAAGCGGATAATGTGGGATTGTCATTCCTAACTAGGAGAGGTCCACTGAGCCAATGAAACTTGCCTGTGTTTTGAGTGATCAGTTAATAGTTGATGGTACCTAGTAGAACTCTTCTTTAACCCTTAAGCTGATTTGTTTTGCACCATTATCCTTAGGTTTCAGAAATAAGGCAACATTTGTCACATTTGCATGAAGCCCTGATGACAATTAATTTTGTCTAACTTGCTTCTAATTACTACCCACTAGTTTTTTTTCATTTTTAGGTGATGTTATTCAAATTGGCTCAAATGCATTAACACCTATGTATCCACCTGATTTACTTATTTAAGTGGAGCCCCTGGTGGCACAGTGGGTTAAACCCCTGTGCTGGCAGGACTGAAGACCAACGCAGGTTCAAATCCGGAGAGAGACTGATGAGCTCCCTCTATCAGCTCCAGCTCCTCATGTGGAGACATGAGAGAAGCCTCCCACAAGGATGATAAAAGCATCAAATCATCCGGGCGTCCCCTCGGCAACGTCCTTGCAGATGGTCAATTCTCCCACACCAGAAGCGACTTGCAGTTTCTCAAGTTGCTCCTGACACGACAAAAAAAAACTTATTTAAGTAGTGTCTCCCAGCCTGCTCCCTTCAGTCATCACCTCCCAGGTAGCAGCTGCTGTGAGTGATGAGGAATCTGTTCCTCTTTTGATTGGAAAGCAGCTGGCTGGCGTTTCCACACACTTCCCTTTACATGTGTGATATGTGGTATCATAATCAGAACTATCCTGGTTGCAATTCCTTCTCACACCTGAGATCACTAGTGGGAGGCGGTGGGTGATCAACAGGAGAAGAGACCTTCAATTGTAGCAGCTGCTGCCATGTAAGTGAGGATTGTTGTACATGTTCTCGAAAGTAGTGAATATGTATGGCAGTGGTTCTCAACCTGTAGGTCCCCAGGTGTTTTGGTCTACAACTCCCAAAAATCCCAGCTAGTTTACCAGTTGTTAGGATTTCGGGGAGTGAAGGCCAAAACATCTGGAGACCCACAGGTTGAGACCCACTGACGTGAGGATTGTAAATACTACCATGTCACAAATGTGTGAATCTAGGTTACACATTCATCGCTGACTTTGTGATTTTTTTGTTTTTTCTACCATTGGTAATTTATATATTTTTAAATTATGCTTGTAAACTATTTTGAATAACTAAATGATAAGAAGATGGGATATAAATCTAGTGAGCAAATGATGATTATTTTTGCTATCTTTCTGAATGTAGGTGGCTCCTCTATTCAATCTTTGCACTCCTCAGCTGCCCCCTTCTTGACTCTGATAGGGGTGAAGGGTTGTCTGAGGCTCCTTCCACACAGCTGTATAAAATCCTCATTGAACTGGATTATATGGCAGTGTGGACTGAGATAATTCAGCTCAAACCAGAAATTGTAGATTGTCTGCCTTGATATTCTGGGTTATATGGCTGTGTGGAAGGGCCCTCAGATTCCATTTACAGTGATAAACAATTAACTAACTAAATAACTAACTAATCTTATATATCTCACATTTCTATAAGAGTGGGACTCAAGGCAACTTCCAAAAACAAGTCAAGAAAATAATTAAAATCACAGCATAATATATTTTAAATTCAATTTTAAACATACAGAATTTGAAACATATATAAAAATGCCAAATAAAAAGTCTGTTTTAAAAGAGATTCTCCCTTCTTGAGTCTTGTATATCTTCATGCATTCTGGTGGCTCTGCGTTAATGGTCTTATATCTATTAATCTTTCTTTTCCAACTGTGCAGAGGAAATCTATGGCAACTGGACATTGCCACTGAATACATCTCATATATGGCAACCAAGGATGAGAGAAGTAAGTTGAACCAAACTTTCAGGCTTCTAAGCATGGCTGCAGTTTTCTTTGCTTTGTGCCAAGCACATTCTAAAAGTTCAAGGAAAGTTTGGTGGAGGAGGCAGGGAAAAATATCCAAGGGGAAAATGGGTGAGTTGAAAGCAAGTGTAATGCAGTGCAGGGGTTGCGGATTTCACTTCAGGGCCTTCTGGGCTGGAGGGCCCTGTCCACTACCCAACTATTCAGAGCTAGTGGCACTTTTGCATTCTCTGGGAATCCCATGCCACTCTTTTCCAGTAGTGCTCTGGAATGGATCCTGATCCTGTGCGCATGTTGCAGCATGTAAAATATATATAGATCTGTATAATAGTTGTGTGTATGCAGATAAATAGCTAGATAGATAGATAGGTAGATTTTTTATTGTTTCAGAAGCAACTTTTTGTGTGAGAGAAGTAGCCGTCTGCTGGGACATTGTCCAGGGGACACCTGGATGTGTTACCATCCTGTGGAAGGCTTCTCGCATGTCCCCGCATGGGAAGCTGGGGCTGACAGATGGGAGCTCACCCAGCCTAGCAGATTTGAACCGCCGACCATCAGGTTGACAGTTCAGCCGGCACAAAGGTGGCGCTGACAGATGGGAGCTCATCCAGCCTAGCAGATTTGACCCGCCGACCTTCAGGTCGGCAGTTCAGCTGGCACAAAGGTTTAACCCATTGCACCACCATGGCTCCTGATACATAGATAAATAGATTTCAACACACATATGGAAATAATAACCATACTTTGAATACAAGTACAAGGCATATCCAGGCCCTCTACATGATACAACAATAGCACTGTCATTTTAACAACTGTGACAGCATCTTGTGTCATCCTGGAGTTTGTAGTTGAAGGAGGTATTAAGTTTTCTCTGGATGCCCCTTCCCTACACAGCCAATCACAAGCAAAAGTGGGATCTTAGCACCATAATTCGGCAGTGTGAAAAGGTCTTGTATGAACTGTGTGCCTCCTTAAGATGCTACGTGTAAATGGGCTTCTGCACAGCCATTGAAGATTCCCCTTCCTTGCAGCTCTTTATCTATATGGGTTGAGACTGAGGTACACCTTCTTGTAAAGAATTCCTTAAAAAGTAGGATGCATGGGCCATTTTGTTGCAGACATAAGCAGTTTTCATAATCTTTGATCTTACTGGTGCTGTTTTGACTTTCTTACATTCCCTGGCTATCAGTTTAATAGGATCTTTTCCTCGTTTCATTTGACTGTAGATCCAAGGAGCAATCATCGTTTCCAGCCTGGTGGAAGTGCTCATTGGGTTAGTGGGCCTGCCTGGGGCTCTGCTGAGCTACATTGGGCCTCTCACCGTCACACCCACCGTCTCCTTAATAGGCCTTTCTGTCTTCCAAGCAGCGGGAGACAGAGCCGGATCACACTGGGGCATTGCAGCCTTGTAAGCTCTGCTTTTTTGTGTTTGAGGGGCTGGGTAGGGTGGGAGCCCTGTACTGATGTAGGCAATGACATCAAAATAAAAAAGGAATTAACTGCAGAGATACAAACCAGATAGCCGCTCACCCGCTTCTTTGTCATCTCACTTTACTACCAGACATATATAAGTGAAGCAGACAGTTATATTATAGATTATTGTTCTTCAGGTCATTAGATGTGTGCTGCCTTTTGCTTGTGTCCATGTGGAGATGAAAACAGGACTTTGCAATGGCAGGAGGTAACTCCTGTGTCCGCCCAGAGGTGAATCCACTCTGTATTTAAAGGAGCTATCCAAGGTGCTGAACCTCTCCATTAAACAGCTCCACTAAAGTACAAACTTAAACAGACTCAATCCTATCCTGCAAAATAAGAGCCCCCGATGGCACAGTGGGTTAAACCCTTGTGCCGGTAGGATTGAAGACCGACAGGTTGGAGGTTCGAATCTGGGGGAGAGCGGGTTGAGCTCCCTCTGTCAGCTCCAGCTTCCCATGTGAGGACATGAGAGAAGCCTCCCACAAGGATGGTAAAACGTCAAAAACATCTGGGCATCCCCTAGGCAACATCTTTGTAGATGGCCAGTTCTCTCACACCAAGAGTGACTTGCAGTTTCTCAAGTTGCTCCTCACACAAAAAAAATCCTGCAAAATAGAAATCACGGGCTGCCAACTGTGTAGAGTATTTTGAGTATGTGGTGATAGTAATCAAAACTTATGAGAGAGGTGAAAAGAAGAACCAGACAGAATATCTGTGGTGTGGTGAAAACATTGTAAGCAATGGGGTTTGCAACTTTGCAGTTCTGTGTCCATATAAACTGCCTTTTTTATTGCAAATCCCAATTTGATTTCAATTGGGATTTGCAAGCTTGGGAGTGTGATGGCTGAAATACGTGTGGATCACAGCTTTAAGAATATAACATAGGTATTTGAGCTCATTCATTCACTCTCTCACGCACACAAATATATATACACACACACATGTGTAGCTTTTAAACAGATACAAGTTCCTCAGCCCCACGTTCATTTGCCATTTTTACAGGTCTGCATAGGACTCTGGAAAATGGTGGTGTGGAGGAAAAGGAAATAAATTTGTACAAGAACTCTACAACTGGAGATCATAAAATGTGGCCAAATCCTCTCCAATGCAGTTAACCATCTAGCCATGTCCAGATCAGATTCAGGGTCATTTCATGAGAGAACCTTCCATTGTCCATGTTTGTTGTGAAATTTGCAGAAAGGTTGAGGGGAAGGGGAGTCTAGATACTCTTAAGCTAATCTTATTACCCTTAGGCCTCTTCCACACAGATGAATAAAATCCCACCTTATCTGCTCTGAACTGAAATATGGCCGTGTGGACACAGATGACCCAGTTCAAAGCAGATATTGTGAGATTTTCTGCCTTGACAGGACCCATAAATACAGCAAAGAACGCTAACACTTCTGTGGTCAAGTTGCTCTGACAAGTTCTTTTCCTGCCTCTTCTCAACAGGTCAATTGTATTGATCATTTTGTTTGCTCAGTACCTGCGCAACGTGTCTTTTCTTCTACCTGGTTACAAATTTGGGAAAGGATGCACGGTTTTCCGGATACAGATCTTCAAGATGTTTCCAGTAAGAAGGGTTCCCTTTGTTTGCTGGCTGATGGTGCAAGCATCCTGTGGCCACGGTTTAGTTAGATACAGATGACTTGTGGGGCTTTAAAATGTATTATACTTTATTGCCGTTTTCCTCCAATCACATCGTAGTGGTATATGAATTCCCAGTCCCTACTATTTTATCTTCCCAACCTTTAGGATAAGAATACAGAGGATTATAGATGATGGAACTACAGCAGTGAAAGCAGAATAAATGTGTTTTAATTGCATGGGGTGACAAAACCTTAAATTGGTTTCTCCTTTTGGTAGAAAGAAGTTTCTCTGTTTCTTTCTCTCCCTTTTATAGCTCTTATGTAAAATAGGTGTAGATCTTGAATTTAGTTTTTAAGCCACTGGAGTGTGTAGAGGTTAAATACTACCCTCCATTTCTGTAGTGTTTTGTGTGCCTTCAAGTAATTTCCAATGCATGATGATCCTAGATCAGTGTTTCCCAACTATTTTTTTTAACTAGGGACCACTCTCCAACATTAGTATAAAAAAGGTTACGAATCAGTTTTTGGTCAGTTTTAGATTCAGTTTGGTTATTTGGGGTGCTGATTCAAAAAATGCATTGGACAGACCACAAACCACCTTGAGTAGCCTGCTTGCTGAGAAGGGGGGTATACAAATGTAGTAAATTTATATAAATAAAAATGTAATATTCGTTTGTGGGATTAACAGAACTCAAAAATCCCTGGACAAATTGACACCAAATTTGGACACAGGACACCTAACAACTAATGTATGCCCTTTACCCAAAATAATAATAATAATTTTGTCATTTGGGAGTTGTAATTGCTGGGATTTATAGTTTACCTACAATCAAAGAGCATTCTGAACCCCACCAACAATGGAATTGAACCAAACTTGGCACACAGTTCTCCCATGACCAACAGAAAATACTGGAAGGGTTTGGTGGGCAGTGTCCTTTGGTTTTGGAGTTGTAGTTCACCTACATCCATAGATCACTGTGGACTCAAACAATGATGGATCTGGACCAAACTCTACACGAATACTCAATATGCCCAAATGTGAACACTGGTGGAGTTTGGGAAAACAGAATCTTGACATTTGGGAGTTGTAGTTGCTGGGATTTATAGTTCACCTACAATCACAGAGCATTCTGAACCCCACCAACGATAGAATTGGGCCAAACCTCCCACACAGAACCCCCATGTGGGCTACAACAACGCGTGGTAGGGGACGGCTAGTAAATAATAAATAAATAAGCTCTAGCTTCTGATACAGAACATATGCCACCCAGTAGTCACTATCTCTCCCCCCGCCCCCAGAAAACCATATTTAATAATCTAGAGCTGATGTGGTCTATCCAATGCAGTTTTCTGAATCAGCACCCCAAATAACCCAAAGAACAGGTCTAAAAACGAAGACATCAAGGCCTTGCTGCTTCCAGGGACCACATGGAATGGCTCTGCTCAAGAGGAAGAGAAGCAGCAGGCAGGAGGCTTGTCACGCCTTTCATGGGTAGTCAGTCTCTCCCCTCCTGACATGCCCGTTGCCTCAGCACTATAAGAGGGTTTCGTGAGACCAGTTGCACTCGTTGCAACGGTGTAGTAAAGCTCAGGCCACGGATCATATTTTAGTTCTTGGGGACCACTGGGGTCCATGGACCACAGTTTGGGAACCACGGTCCTAAAGTGAACCTGTTATAGGTTTGTCCTCTGCAAGATTTGTTTGCCTCTGAGGCTGACTTGCTCAAGATTACCCAATGGGTTTTTGTGGCTATTTGAAACCTGGTCTCCAGAGTCACTCAACACTCAAACCACTGCATCAAACTAGCTTTCCAAATTGGCTTCTTTTGAATAAAAAGAAACTTTTTCAGACACTGTGGCTTTTAAATATGCATTTGCATTTTAATATACATTTGCAAATAAAGAACACCACTTAGAAAACAGGGGAATTCCAAACATGGAACAATCAGGGCCAGCTAGCACCTCCCAACAAAGAATTTCCCCAGGCAGGAATCAGCCAGGCCTTGAAGCTGCAAGGCTTTGCAATTCTAATCAAGGTGATTAAATGCAACATTCATACTCGCCTCAAACACACAGAAGTTCTTTCTCCCATCCTGGGCTTCCATAGATATATAAACTTTCCTTGCTTAATGTATTGTCGAAGGCTTCCATGGCTGGAATCACTGGGTTGCTGTAGGATTTTAGACCTCACAACCTCAGAGGATGCCTGCCATAGATGCAGGTGAAACGTTAGGAGAGAATGCTTCTAGAACATGGCCATATAGCCCGAAAAACCTACAACTCCCTTGCTTAGTTTCCAATATACCTCACAACCTCTGGAGTTGCCTGCCATTGATGTGGGTGAAATGTCAGAAGAGAATGCTTCTGGAACATGGCCATATAACCTGGAAAACTCACAGCAACCTATTTGCATCTTAGCTTTGAGTTTTGATTTTAATGTATAATGCTTTTATCAGACTCTGTTACAGTGTGATGATGTGTGCAGACCAGTAGAAGATTAGTCCTTTGCATATTCAGAAATGAGCAACACAAGTAGAAGAAATGCAGAACTTAAACTTTACTCTTATGCAGCAGAGTTCATGGAAAAAACAGCCATTTCAACACAAACTTTCCAGTAATAATACAGTGACATTTCCTCTGGAGTATCAAACTCACATATGGTCCTTGCATTTAATTTACATCAGAAAATATATCTTCTCTCAGTCTTCATTTCTTATTCATGGAGACAAGCATGGAATACAAACTTGCAAGCATCAAATAGGCTGCAAGCCAGGAGCTTACGTCGAGTAAACTCAGGAGCAAACATTCAGTAAGCCCAAAATCATACGACAAGCACTCCCCTTTGGGAGTGGCCCAAAACTTGTTGACTTTAATTACTCCAATTACTCAGTTTGTGAATTGTAGTTAACCAAGGTGAGTCTTTTTCTCTTAACACACACACACACAGTTGTGATCCCACAGGAACTTAGCTATGTACCTTAAGAGACTCTAACCCACTCTCCTTATGCTGGTCTATGACCATAATAAAGAAAGATTTGACATGTTTGGTCCTCAGTTTCACCCAGCCCAGAAGCACTTGGAAAAGACATAAAGGTTCCCTACAGTCTAAATGAAAACACTAGTACCAAGAGTACTACACATATTTTATTTATTTGTCGTGTCAGGGCAACCAGTCAATTGTATTACAATTCTAACAGAACAAAACAAACAGACAAAATACAAAATTTGCAAGCTTGGTAGTTGATTAAATGTCCTTTGACCAGTAGCTGGCCACTTGGTGTGCCTCTGGTGTTGCTGCGAGAAGGTCCTCCATTGTGCATGTGTCAGGGCTCAGGTTGCATTGCAGCAGGTAGTCAGTGGTTTGCTCTTCTCCACACTCGCATGTCGTGGATTCCACTTTGTAGCCCCATTTCTTTAGGTTGGCTCTGCATCTGGTGGTGCCAGAGCGCAGTCTGTTCAGCACCTTCCAAGTCGCCCAGTCCTCTGTGTGCCCAGGGGGGAGTCTCTCATTTGGTATCAGCCATTGGTAGAGGTTCTGGGTTTGAGCCTGCCACTTTTGGAATCTCGCTTGCTGAGGTGTTCCAGCGAATGTCTCTGTAGCTCTTAGAAAACTATTTCTTGATTTAAGTCGTTGGCGTGCTGGCTGATACCCAAACAGGGGATGAGCTGGAGATGTCTCTGCCTTGGTCCTTTCACTATTGGCTGCTACTTCCCGGTGGATGTCAGGTGGTGCAATACCGGCTAAGCAGTGTAGTTTCTCCAGTGGTGTAGAGCGCAGACACCCCATGATAATGCGGCATGTCTCATTAAGAGCCACATCCACTGTTTTAGCGTGGTGAGATATGTTCCACACTGGGCATGCGTACTCAGCAGCAGAGTAGCATAGCGCAAGGGCAGATGTCTTCACTGTGTCTGGTTGTGATCCCCAGGTTGTGCCAGTCAGCTTTCGTATGATATTGTTTCTAGCACCCACTTTTTGCTTGATGTTCAGGCAGTGCTTCTTGTAGGTCATACGAACAATATCATGCTCTGACTACACATATTAAATGCATAATATACTCATTGTAATGTGATTTAGAAAGGTTACTCGCCCAGCTTGTAGTTCTTCTCTTCTGTCAGACTTTAGAAATTGGTATGAATATATGGAAGATAATGGGACTGTTTGCACTCTACTGTGTCCCTTCTTCAGATCATATTGGCCATTCTGGTGGTCTGGCTGCTGTGTTACATTCTGACGGTCACAGATGTGTTTCCACGTGATGCAAATGCCTATGGATTCAAAGCCAGGACAGATGCTCGAGGTGAAATCATATCTATTGCACCATGGTTCCGTTTTCCCTACCCGTGTAAGTATTTGGTATTCTCTAGTGCTATTCCTGTGTTTTACTTTCACCATAATCCTGTGTAGTACCTACTTGGAGGGCTATAAATGTACTAAATAATGAATATATAAAGAATAATGTTTTTACATTCAAACACTGAAAGCGTGCTGTGTGTGCCATTGGTTGAAAATGAATTGAGATCCAAGAGGGTCCTGTATGTCTCAACTAACCCTGGTTGTCCTCTGATCCTTGTAGGCCAATGGGGAATCCCCACAGTAACAGCAGCTGCCGTGCTGGGAATGTTCAGTGCCACCTTGTCTGGGATCATTGAGTCCATCGGGGACTACTATTCATGTGCCAGGCTTGCAGGGGCTCCTCCGCCCCCTGTCCATGCCATCAACAGGTAAGCCTTGGATATCATCTGCATGGCTCCAGCAGACAACATGAGAGGATGCGAGCGAGTTCATTATGCGGGGTGACTGGCACATTTTGTGATGCCAAAAATATTCTCGCAGACTGTACACACAGTGGGAGGGAACTTTTTTCACTGGGAGGGCATGGGGAGGATTTATTGGGAAGAGACGTCATGCCATAGTTAGAGTTCATTCTTTCTCTCTCTTTTTTTGAAAATGGCATTCATAACTTTTTGGAAAAACCACCTTTTGGCGATCATAACTTTTAGAAAAGCATGACCTTTCAGAGAAGTGGCAAAAAGCCTTTAGAGTAGAATCTTCTTTTGTGGTATACAACCAGATATAATTATGCGAGGCAATGGTTTCAGTTGTTAGACTGAATAACCTGTTATCTCTGATCTGTTAGGAAAACAGAGATTTGCCAGTGTATAAAAAACAGCATATATATATACACACACACACACACACACACACTCCCATAAAACAACTTGTTTTATATCATGCACTCAAGAGACAAAAATGAAGTAGACTTTGATCTAAAAAATATGTAGTTTACTCACGATCTTCATGTGTTCAGCATACACAGGTACTAAACTTATCAGTCTAGTTTCAGATATGTTTGAGATGGTTCTTTGTGCCAGCCAGCCAGGGCATCTCTCTTATAACAAAAAAAATTATCAACAGGTCACATAGTCAAAAGGATTGAGAGAGAAAGAGCATGTGGTTTGCAGCCACTTTTATAACTTCTCAGGAACCATAGAGTAAAGGAAGCTGCATGCCAGAACATACGAGGGTTGAATGAAAAGTAATACCTCCACCTTCGTAACTCCTCAACAGATGGCAGGAATGGTATGCGGCAGGTACTGGCTTGTTCAGTAGACTCTCCTTTACAGTTCTATTTTGGTGGAAAGCCTTCGCATTTAACAGTTGTGTTGTTAAAATGCAAAGTATGGAACCCTGCGCAGACGGTCAGTCAATGCGACTTAAGCAACGTGCAGTCATTGAATTCTTGACAGCAGAAGCTGTCACCCCAAAAGAGATTAATCAGAGAATGCAAGCTGTTTATGGTGTTTGTGTTGATGTGAGTACTGTGCATCATTGGGCGAGTAAGTTTAAAGATGTTGAGGTGGGAACATTTGACTTGCATGACAAACAAAGAGTTGGACGTCCTGTGACAGCAACCACCGAGTTTCACAAGCAAAAGGTTGACAGATTGATTCAGGACGATCGTCATATCACTCAGAGAGAAATTTAAAACATAATCGGCATTTCACAAGAACGTGTGGGTCACATTATTGCTTTGCTTGGCTATCGGAAGATCTGTGCACAATGGGTACCCAGGATGCTGACGCCCGAAATGAAAGTGCACAGACTTGAAACTTCAGAAACAGGATCTCACCACCGTACGACATCCTCCATACAGTCCAGATTTAGCACCGTCTGACTTCCATCTGTTCCTGATAATGAAAGAAGATCTGCAGGGACATCATTATGCTTCTGATGAAGACGTTGAGAGAACTGTGAGACGCTGGTTGCAGAAACAGAGTATCGACTTCTTCCGTGATGGCGTCTGAAAACTTGTTCATCGTTGGCAGAAATGTATCCAATTGTCTGGTGATTATGTGGAAAAGTGAATAGTGGTAGTTAAGGAGCACATTCTAAGGATTATTTCTGCATTTGATTTATTAAAATATTCCCATCCAAACCCAAGTAACGAAAGTGGAGGCATTAGTTTTCATTCAGCCCTCGTACATACAAACAGTAAGTAACAGGATCATAGATAAACATTACTAGAGAAGGCTCAAAGAAGGTTGTCATTTCCAACACTTTTTCCTTTCCTTTTCTCTTAGGGGCATTTTTACCGAGGGGATCTCTTGTATTATTGCCGGATTGCTGGGCACTGGCAATGGCTCTACTTCCTCAAGCCCTAACATTGGAGTCTTGGGCATCACCAAGGTATCACCCTGCAATGTTTGATAACAGCATCTTCTGTTTCGAGGAGCTTATTCAGGGCTGGCCCAAGACATTTTGCTGCTGGAGGTGGAGCAGACAATGGTTCCCTGACAAGTCTACATATTCTGTAAAGCACTGGAGGCAGCAAATCCCACAAAGAAAAAAGTAAACCCCACAATCCCTAGAAATAATTGATTTATTGACCTTTAATGACACCTACAAGTGAAAGTAGATGTGCTGCCTTGCATGTTGGTGGGATCTGCCTTTTTCTTGCTTGGAGTCTAACTAGTCAAAGTTTATGGGGCTGATCTGCTTTTCTCCTATGCTAAATGATCAGTGCAGAATCAGAGCTTTGAATGCTGGGATTACTAAAAGGTGATATCCCAGAATATCAAGGCAGAAAACCCCACATTATCTGAGTGTGGACTCAGGGCCCTACAAGACAGGCCCTATATCCCAGGATCTGATCCCAGGTTTTCTGCTTTAAACTGGATTATATGAGTCCGTACTGCCAGATAATCTGGGATAAACAGAAAACCACGGTGGTCCATGCTCTTGTTACATCCCGAATAGACTACTGCAACGCACTCTACGTGGTGCTGCCTCTGAAGACTGCCTGGAAGCTTCAATTAGTCCGACGGTCGGCAGCCAGGTTACTCACTGGAGCGGGGTACAGGGAGCACACAATTCCTCTGTTACGCCAGCTCCACTGACTGCCGATCAGCTTCTGAGCACAATTCAAAGTGCTGGTTTTAACTTTTAAAGCCCTAAACGGTCCTCACCCAGACTACCTGTCTGAACGTATCTCCTGTTACGAACCATTACAAAATTTAAGATCATCTGGAGAGGTCCTGCTCTCGATCCTGATCGCCATTGCAAATGCAACTGGTGGGGACAAAGAACAGGGCCTTCTCTGCAGTGGCCCCCTGTCTGTGGAACGCCCTCCCCAGGGACATCAGATTGGCCACCTCCCTCCTGTCTTTCAGAAAGAAACTTAAGACCTGGCTATGGGACCAAACATTCAACCACTAATAACAGCAAGTAAAAGAAGTATTAAGGCTATGAATTGACCCGGACTGGACCTTGGACTCTGGATGTTGGATTCTGATTTTAACAGGAGTGTTTTTAATCAATTGTTTAATTACTGTTTTAAATATTTTAATATATTGCTGATTGTTGATTGTTTTTATGATGTATTGTCGAAGGCTTTCATGGCTGGAATCACTAGGTTCTTGTGGGTTTTTTTCGGGCTATAGGGCCATGTTCTAGAGGCATTTCTCCTGACATTTCACCTGCATCTATGGCAAGCATCCTCACTACCTCTGAGGATGCTTGCCATAGATGCAGGTGAAACGTCAGGAGAAATGCCTCTAGAACAGTGATTCTCAACCTGGGGTCCCCAGATGTTTTTGGCCTTCAACTCCCAGAAACCCTAACAGCTGGTAAACTGGCTGGGATTTCTGGGAGTTGTAGGCCAAAAACATCTGGGGACCCCGGGTTGAGAACCACTGCTCTAGAACATGGCCCTATAGCCCGAAAAAACCCACAAGAACCTTGCTTTTATGTTGTTTGGCGTCTTATGATGCTTTTATGAGGCCGCCTTGAGTCTCCCCTTGGGGATGAGAAAGATGGGGTAGAAATATAGGAAATAAATAAATAAAAACCTGGGATCAGATCCTGGGATATAGAGCCTGTCTGGAAGAGCCCTCAGATATTTAAAGCAGATATTATGGGATTTTCTGCCTTGATATTCTGGAATAAAGGGCTGTGTGGACGGGCTCTAGATTGCTGAGTGTATAATCAAGCCTAGGCAATCAGCACTGCTAAATTTGCACTGAACTCATTGGGAGAGATTTATATGTATATTGAATCCATCCATGAAATATATTGAAATGAATGAAACGTAGAAACCTAGGATGCATTAATGTCAGCAGTGTAGTGAGTTCACTCTGGTGAACTGTATAGGAACTCTGAGGCCCCTTCTAAACAGCCATATAAAATCCAGATTATCTGCTTCGAACTGGATTATATGGCGGTGTAAATTCATATAATCCAGTTTAAAGCAAATAATCTGGATTACTTGTTTTGATAATCTGGATTATATGCCAGTGTAGAAGGGGGCTCAGAGTTGCTGAATCTCATCTCCAAAATAGGTTTTGATACCTGGCTTCACTCCTGTAAAGGTCAGGTAGAACCCAAAATGCATGCTGTGTTTCATTGATTTGGAATCACCTACATCCATAGATTTACATCTTGCTGGGCTATGCCTGCAATAGTCAGCTGTGCGCTTGAGGATCACTGTCAACTTTTGAAAATATCTGTTCAATCAGGCTGCAGACCTGTATGCATTTACTTGGAGTAAGCCCACCAAATATAGTGGATCTTACTTCTATGTAGAAAGTGGTGGGATTTCACTTTAAGGAATCCACTTTGCCTGTGAGAAGAATGTCAGTATTTACATATCATAATTATGGTTCAGATCCCTACTTATAGTCTAAAATAGCCTATCTGTAATACACAGTTACGGGAAATATATAATGTCCTATTTAGTGAAGACACAGCCTTATTGGTGGCTATTCCCAAGATGTGGAACCAGTTTGGGTCCCATCTTGAAGAAAAGAGGGAAATAAGGTGACTAGCGAACTAACAAAATAATAGGAAAGGCAAAAAACTCTTATTTCCTGATGGGTCATAGTCTAGTCACAGTACAACAGTCAACCAGCAGATACATGAGAAACAAATAGTAGTTGATTTCTATAGATCTGAAGGATAACATTGTGAAAAGCATCAGATGAGTAACTGGCTATTACCCCCATGCAGGTGGGCAGCAGGAAAGTGGTGCAGTATGGTGCCGGGATCATGCTTATCTTGGGAACCATTGGCAAGTTTACAGCTCTGTTTGCTTCTCTCCCTGACCCGATTCTTGGAGGGATGTTCTGCACATTGTTTGGTAAGTTATCAAGTATGATATTGGCACACCAGTCTAAATGAACTTGGGCTGAGATGCTATTTGACGTAGCCCAAGTGTCAAGCTCCATTGGCATTCTTCCACGAAGGTCAGGGATGACACTTTCCCAGCACAGTCATGGACTATCAATGGCCGCAACAAGGCAAAAAAAAAAAAAAAAGTTGCAGAAGGAAGTTTTGGATGCCTCCTTGTGAAATATCCATAAAAGTACTTGCAATAGCACAACCTTGGATTGATTAGTGTGACTGCAAGGTGACAGCTCACATCCTGTTCTTCTTATTGCGATTCTTATCATCCTTATCTCATCTCTTCTCCAAGATTGGAGCTCAAGGCTGAATGAGACTATTAACTATATGAAAATCATAGTCGTTGCTGTTATTGTGTGCCTTCAAGTTGTTTCTCACCTATGGTGACCCTAAGGGGACCCTATCACAGGTTTTTTTTGGCAGGATTTGTTCAGAAGAGGTTTGCATCTGAGAGACTGTGATTTGCCCAAGTGTTTTTCAAATGCAATAATAATAATAATAATAATAATAATAATAATAATAATAATAGTCAAGGTGGTCCCAGTGGTGATCGGCACACTGGGTGCAGTGCCTAAAGTCCTTGGTCTGCACTTAATCACAATGGGCGCTGACAAAATTACCATCTGTCAGCTGTAAAAGCCACCCTTCTCGGATCTGCACGCATTATTCGCCTTACATCACACAGTCCTAGACACTTGGGAAGTGTCCAACGTGTGATCCAATACAACAACAACCAGCATAGTGATCTTGTTTGCTGTGGACTCATCTTGTTGTGTTTCAAATAATAAATGTTTAAAGTAATCCATACTTCTTTCTAGTCTGCTAACCAGCAGTTTTTCAACTAACCTCATAGAAGAATTTCTTAGGTTGCGTAACTAATAGTCTGTTGCTGTTATGATTATGCTTCTTTCAAAATATTCATATAGTGAAAAGTGGAACATTTATTCAAATACTTAAAAAAAAACCCCACCATTATGTAAAATCCATTCAATTGCAGGAAGTGTTGAAAGGATACATGCAAGGAAATGTAAATACTACTACCCATTTTACATGTTACATTGAAGGTTGTAATGTTTAGTCACAGTCAGGACATTCACGATAATATCGGAGATCTTGGTTATTTAAGAAACCTAGCTGAGGAGGAGTATTTGTACTGCCTATTACTACTGGAAAAAATATTCAAATGTAAATATTCAAATGTATTTTTAAAATAGAAGTTTATCTCTGATAAAAATAGATATAGTATAGTGTGAGAAGACAGATAGAGGAGGAATGTTAGGCAGCTCAATTGGCTGCCTGACATTCCTCCTTCCTTCTAGATAGAGGAGGAATATCAAGCAGCTCAAATAAGAAAAATAAAGTTAAATCAGGTATATGAAAAGAAGAGATTGAGACTAAACTTGATCAAACTTGAACAACTTTGATTCAGTAGGATTTGAATCAAAGTTTTTGTACTATTTAAAAACCAGACTGGCATCCTGTTAGGGAGTTATGTATATCAGAGCACTGTAGTTACACTGCTGTGCAGTCAGTTCTGTCCTGATCCCTCCATTTTCCACTTTCTGAGCAGCCACCTCTACGATCGGCGGAGCTCTGTTTTCCTGTTGACCAGGAAGCAGCTGACCAACAGTCTAGCCTTTTCCATGAGCATCTTGCAGTGCATCAGGCAGGAAGAGTAAAGATAAAGGTTTCCCTTCAACATTAAGTCTAGTCATGTCCAACTCTGGGAGGTGGTGCTCATCTCCATTTCTAGGCCAAAGAGCCAGCGTTGTCCATAGACACCTCCAAGATCATGTGGCCAGCATGACTGCATGGGGTGCTGTTACCTTTCCACAGAAATGGTACCTATTGATCTACTTAGATTTGCATGTTTTCGAACTGCTAGTTTGGAAGAAGCTGGGCCTAACAGCATGAGCTCACCCCACTCCCCGGATTCAAACAGCAACCTTTCGGTCAGCAAGTTCAGCAGCTCAGCAGTTTAAGCTGCTGCACCACTAGGGGTTCTGCCACAGGGCAGAAAAGGGTACTCTATTCCAATTCCTTCCTGCACCAAAGATTCCTTGCATAAGGAAGGTGAGACCATCAGTTAGTAGTTTCTTGAGTGACTGGGGAATAGACTCCCATTGAACGAAGTAGCTGCTGCCCAATGAGTGGGCACTGGGGGATTTCCGTGGTCAATCTGTGTTCTCTACATTATGGTATATGCTCATAGATCACAAAAGCACTCTGTTTTACACATTTATGGTAGTCCATCAGAGTTCTGGCCACAGTGGTTTCCATATAAAGCATTAAGTTAATGTTTTATTTTAAATAGGATCTTAAAGAAGGCCCACTGTTAATTCCTAAGAATAGTTCCAAAGTTCAAACTTGTTTGGTCTCCAATTTAGAAGCCGTGCTTCTAAACTTTGCTCCTGAGACTAGGCTTCTGCTGTTTACTTTGTGAGACAGAGAATTAATAACTGCCTGCACAAATTGCCTGCCTGCCCTCCCTCTCTCCCCGCTTCCTTCCGTATTTATTTATTTGCAGTATTTATATTCCACCCTTCTCACCCCGCAGGGGACTCAGGGCGGATTACAATGTACATGTACATGGCAAACATTCAATGCTATAGACATACAACATATATAGATAGACACAGAGGCAATTTAACATTCCAACTTTTCATGAGGGTATTCTGGCCACTAGGGGAGCTGTTGCTTCACTGTCCATTTGTGACACTGACGAAGTACTTCCTCGTTCTTTGCAGGCTTGCTGGAGATTTTTATGGCATTGTAAATTAGTTAAATTACCCTTCTCGCATAGGCAGTACCTAAATTTCCTACTTGACAGATGCAATTGTCTTTCGGGCTGCAAAGGTTGAGAGCAAGCTACACAAATTGGTCGGACACTCACTCCGACCAGGGCTGGCTTCGAACTCATGACCTTTCAGTCAGTAGTGATCTTAATGCAGCTAACTCCCAGCCAGCTGCGCCACGCTTCCTTCCTTCCTCCCTTCCTCCCTCCCTTCCTCCCTCCCTCCCTCCTGAAGCATCTTTAGGAAGAGGAAATTGAGAGATAAGAGGTGATGTGATTGCTTAACGCTTTCCTCACTCCAAATGTATCCTTCCCAACAACTTCCTTGCCTTCAATGAGGATTGCAATATTTTGTTTATCTACATGGTCATGTACAAAAAGATTTAGTCCCATTTATTCCCCTGATGCATTCCTACTTTAAATACCCTCCTTCCAAAAGGCATTGGCTTTTTCTTTGAACATGCGTAATGTGCAATTTTCTCTGTTGCCATAGCTTTACAATATTACGTATTAGAGCTATAACTCCATCAGCAGATGTGCACAGGGTTGAATTCAAACAAAGCACTTTCCTTCCGAAGGGACAAGTACTACAGGCAAAGTAACAAAGACACAGAGCCTTTTATTTTGAACTTTCTAGAAATCATCCCTGCTTTCAAATGAACCCCTGATTTTTATCTCAGAATATTTTTAGTCACGAGCCACTGTAACATAGGAGTTTGAGCGATGGACTCTGGAGACTCACATACCTGCTCGACCATGAAGGTTCACTAGGGGACTTGTGCAAGTCACACACAGCCTCTCAAAACCATGAGATAAGGTCACCATAAGTTGGAAATGACTTTGAAGGCACACAATAACCACAAAATTCAAGTTGGACTCTTGTTGGTGAACTCTGTGAATGGTTATACCTTTTCCAGGGTCATGCAGCAGTCCAAAGGGACCTGTTAGATCTGAGCAACCAAGTTCTCAAATATCTTAGTTCAGTGGTTACTAACCTTTGGTCCTCCAGGTGTTTTGGACTTCAGCTCCCACAATTCCTAACTGCTGGTAAGCTGGCTGGGATTTCTGGGAGTTGACAAACAACTGGAGGACCAAAGGTTGGGAACCACTGCCTTAGGGCCCTTCCCTACAGCCCTATAAAGAATATCAAGGCAGAAAATCCCACAATATCTGCTTTGAACTGGGTTATCTGAGTCCACATTGCCACATATTCCAGTTCAAAGCAGAAAATGTGGGATTTTATTCAGCTGTGTGGAAAGGGCCTTTGTTCCATCCTGAGAAGCACTCACAGACTTTTCCTTCTTGCCAGATTAACCAAAAACAATGTTGTTACACTGACATAGTGCACCATAAGGAGACCACTCTTGGTGTACTGGGATGTCACTCACAACCATCTGCTGAAGCCTAGACCTTAGCTTTCTTTTTGCCATTGCTCCAAGATGTCCAATATGCATGTATTTTTTAAAACTCATGTGCTCCTTTTCATTCTTCTTTGTTTTCTAGGCATGATCACAGCAGTGGGGCTCTCCAACCTACAGTTTGTTGACATGAACTCCTCCCGCAACCTGTTTGTCCTGGGCTTTGCGATGTTTTTTGGACTCACCCTTCCAAACTACTTAGATTCACATCCAGATGCTATTGACACAGGTATTAAAATGAAAAACCAACACGGCCTTTGCTTGATTACAGAGATATGAGATCTTTAGAGGATTATCCATGGTTGTGGATGGTACTAAAAACTCCCTTGGCTGTCCTTCCTTTTTGAGTACAGTTTCAGTAGTCATCAAGCTTGCTGACTGTATATTTGCATGACATGAAATTGGAAGGAACAACTAATCCTATAAAAGACAGAACCAATATTCACTGGATGGAATTCAAGAAGCTGAAATTCCTCTTCCATTTCCCCATTCCTCAAAAGCAAAGGCACGAGTTAAGGCTAAGGGGTAAAACTGGTTTACAACAAAAGATCTTAGTATTTTGGTTGGCCACAAACTGAGCAGCAGCCAAGTAGTGTGATACAATTGCTAAAAATGCATTAAAAAAGTGTGATGTAAGGTAAGAAGCACCATGCCTGTACAGAAAATTCCAGTACTGTCTAAACCTAAACTCAATTCACTTATCAATAGCTAAATTGATACGTAAGTCAGCATTTGCACTGATTGAACAATTAATTCAGTACGTTTGCTGTAGTTGGGGCTAAAAATTGATTTAGGTCCAGACTGCTTCTGTGGAAGGGTATGTTTTGCTTTCTTCATCAATGTGCTCTCTGTTACTCCATGAAGCAGGGCTAGAACCTCATGAGCGGATGTAGTAGGGGAGCAGATTTCAGTAGAAAATTAAGAACTTCCTAATGGTAACCACTATTTGACCACAGAACAACTTGCCTTACGAACTGGCAGCCCCTTTTTTGCTGGAAAGGTGGAAGCAAATAATGGATAGTAGTAATAGAAATAGATCTTGCTCCGAGTTCAGGGTGATTTACTTTGATTACTATATATGCAAGCAGGATTTCGAGTTGTAAGGAAAGCTGGCAGCAGGCTGGTAGCAGGCATGGCTTTCTCCTCTCCCTGAGATGGTTCGTGTGGGAAGTGTGGTTAGAAAATAGGACTCCTGGCTTCATGGAGGAAGTAAAATTAGTTTAGGGAGTGATATTACATGCAAAAATACAATTACATTCACTCCCCAAATAGGTTTGTTCTTAAATTAAATTTGTATGTAAGTCGAAAGAGCCCCCAGTGGTGCAGTGGGTTAAACCGCTGAGCTGCTAAACTTGATTGAAAGGTTGTCGGTTCAAATTCGGGGAGTGAGGTGAGCTCCCACTGTTAGCTCCAGCTTCTGCCAACCTAGCAGTTTGAAAACATGCAAATGTGACTAGATCAATAGGAGCCGCTCTGATGGCCTAGGAAGCATCTAAGGACTACGCAGGCTCTTCGGCTTAGAAATGGAGATGAGCACCACCCCCCAGAGTCAGACACGACTCGACTTAATGTCAGGGGAAAACCTTTACTTTTTTTTTTAACAAAAATGTAGTTTTTAAAAGTGTAACTCCAGACACACACACAAAACATAAAACATACGGAAGGATTAACACTTCTGTGGTGTTTGTTTTGCTTCCTGTGCCTCTGTTCAGAAGATTTCACCTCGCTTTCTGTCCCTGTGATCATTGGATTTTTAAAAATTCGGCTTGTTGTGGAAACAAGGTTTAGTGAGAAAGCTGCAGTGGAAACACCTTTTCCCCAAGATAACTCTTTTTCATGAGTTAATTTTCCCATCGCAGAGGTAGATTTCTTCCACTTTCTGTTGTCTTACCCCATTCTTAACTATGGGTCATTTGTAAGTCAGATGTTTGTAACTCGGGGACTGCTTGTAATGGATTGGAACAAATCAAACCCAAACGGGTTTTTTTTAATGAAGCATAACAATTGGATTTTCATATATTCATACCTTAATGGTGAGCTAATTTTATGTTTGCATATTGTTAATTACTTATAGGAATTGGTGAAGTGGACCAAATATTAAAAGTGCTGTTAACCACAGAAATGTTTGTTGGAGGAGGCATAGCATTCATATTGGACAATACTGTCCCAGGTACAGTTCTTTCATTACTTCACTCTGTTCTGAAGCTGTTTATATTTTGTGGCTTGAGTGCCTGGACGAATAAGAATCCAAAGTGGCTCTGAGACATGCTTTATGAGGGTTTCCATATGGAAACTGCAGAGAAATTACTTAATTGATAAACTAAAGCCAGCACTAATTGCTGGAAGTGGGTGTGTGTAGGCATTTGTACTTGGCTTCAGTTCTGCTGCCAGAATGATAGAGTATTATATCTATGCCGTCTTAAAAATAATATTAGATAAATACTATGGCAGTACACAGGTGTCCCTCCTGTTTACCCAGGCATCACAAGGAAGCAGATTTCTTCAGAAAGTTGAAATCAATACAAGCACAATATTATTTAGCCAGCCAGAAGGGTGCAAACATTGTGTGGAAACTTTTAAAACCTTTTTCTTCATCAGAAAAATATTTTTTAAAATTCTAGGAGGGGCAAGGCATAGTGACAATGTCAGAGATATGTGTTGTCTCTATGTAACCATCAAGAGCAGTGTTTCTCAACTTTCCTAATGCCGCGACCCCTTAATATAGCTCCTCATATTGAGCTGACTCCCCACCATAAAATTATTTTTGTTGCTACTTCATAACTGTAATTTTGCTACTGTTATGAATCATAATGTAAATATCTGATATGCAGGATATAGTTTCATTCACTGGACCAAATTTGGCACAAATGCTTGATATGCCCAAATTTGAATACTGGTGAGGTTGGGCGGGGGGATTGATTTTGTCATTTGTGAGTTGTAGTTGCTGGGATTTATAGTTCACCTACAATTAAAGAGCATTTTGAACCCCACCCATGATGGAATTGAACCAAACTTGGCACACAGAACTCCCTTGACCAACAGAAAATACTTGAGTTCTGGAGTTGTAGTTCATCTACATCCAGAGAGTACTGTGGACTCAAACAATGATAGATCTGGACCAAACCTGGCTCAATATGCCCAATATGCCCAAATGTGAATACTCAGTATGCCCAAATGTGAACAGTGGTGGAGTTTGGGGGAAATAGACCTTGACATTTGGAAGTTGTAGTTGCTGGGATTTATAGTTCACCTGTATCACAGAGCATTCTGAACCTTACCAATAATAAAATTGGGCCAAATTTCCCACACAGAACCCCCATGCCTTGAATGGACTCGCTGGCATGAGCCTCCCTCCAGACTCACACGCTCTCCCTTGTCTGCACATGCGTATCATGCTGCCATGCACGCCTGCTCTTCCCTCCCCACTTGGAGTCTCAAAAACAGCCCTCCCCTTGGCTGGCCAATCACAGTGGAGGAAGGCTTTTGGTGGGAGGATTCGCCGTCTGTTTCCAAAAAGGAAGAGAAGGACAGGCAGAGAGATCTTCAGCCTTCTCTGTCAAAGGGGTTCCTAAGACCATCAGAAATATGTGTTTTCTGATGGTCTTTGGCAACCACTCTGAAACCCCCTCATAACCCCCCCCCCCCCGGGGTCCCAACACCCAAGTTGAGAAACGCTGATCAAGAGGGTCCTCGGCTCTAATATAATAGTTTTATTGCTGTGCTTTCATTGCTTTTTTGATTCCAAGAAACCCCAGTCATTGGGAATCTAAGAGGTTTGGTGCCTGTTTGGGTAGTCTACAGTTCCCTTTCCCCAAGACATTTGAATAAAAATACTTGCACAGTATGGTTATCTGAGTCAGTATGGCAGCGCCAGCATTTTCAGCTTTTGCCAAGAGTTGCGCTAATCCTTTCCAAGATATTTAGGCTTGGCATTCAACAATGTGCAGAGGGACTTAAAATACTTCAGTGCAATCCTTTTGTCTTGCCAGGCTGGTGGTCACAAGCAAATATTTGCCACTCTTTCTCTTGTTTGTTTGATTTTATAGTACGACCCCTTCAAACTCAATACCCACGCTCTAACAAAAAACCCACTTACCTCCTGAAATTGTTTGTGGGGCTTTCTAAGCCCTCCAGTGTTATTCAGCCTTTGTCCCAGACTCATTTACGTTTACTAATCTGTACTTTCTCTTAGGGACTGAAAAAGAGCGTGGACTTCTACAGTGGAAGGCCGGAGCCCACGCAAACAGTGACACATCTGCCAAACTGAAGAGCTATGACTTTCCTTTTGGGATGAATGTGATTAGAAGGACCTCGTGGTTGAAATATGTGCCAGTGTGCCCAGGTTTTATGGGGTTTAACTTCAAGGCAAGGAGGGATCCTGATATATCCGAACCGATACCCACTGTGACTACAATCCCAGCTGT
Source organism: Anolis sagrei ordinatus (assembly GCF_025583915.1). Classification (NCBI taxonomy): domain Eukaryota; kingdom Metazoa; phylum Chordata; class Lepidosauria; order Squamata; family Anolidae; genus Anolis; species Anolis sagrei. The sequence continues at coordinate 210,420,439 of NW_026844366.1, read as the reverse complement.
ATGCACAAAGGTTTGAAGAGACTCCCACGGAGCATCATGGAAAAAGACTGGAGAGATGTGACTATTTGTAGCAGACTGTGTGAGGCTCCAGTGTATTTAAGTCACATCCAAGCAGAGCTGCAGAGTTTAAGTCACATCCAAGCAAGTAAAGACGGTCCAGTGATTGAATTCTTGTTCATATTTTTTTCTCCATTAGAAGCAAGTAGAGACATTTTTACCCAAGCCTACTTAAAATTGCACCAATGTGAGGACATCCACGTTTACACGTTTACAGGCAATTTTCCCGTTTTGGATGTAGCAAGAGGTTAATATTTGAAGTCCATCAGTAAAAATTATGCAGTCAAGTTGAATACACTCTGATTTTACACCCTGTACTTTGTGCATAACTCACACTTTGGTAATTAAAACACTATTAGAAATGTGTAGCAGATGGAAGATATACTTCTGATGCACATCTAAGCTTTTATTTGCAAATATAAGGAGTGGGGCTGTTCAAAAAAGTTTCCTCGGGGCACCAACTTATAATGCTGATACATCTGTATGTGAAGCACTGTCGACACTCAAGAATGGGTGGCAAACCCTTGCAGTTAACAATTGAAAGCTAATAAAAACACGTCCCTAGCCAGTAGTGCTCTGAACGCATTTTCCTTCATGCCCCAAGATTTTAGCCTTTTTCAGAGCAAACTGTTTGTTCCTTGATAACACTTTTATCGTGCTAGATAAGGAATTTGGATTAATTTGGTTAATATAGATCAATCTAATGGATGCTACTAGATGTTAGGTAAAGGTTTTCCCCTGACATTAAATCCAGTCGTGTCTGACTGGGGTGTGGTACTCAACTCCATTTCTAAGTCGAAGAGCCGACATTGTCCGTAGATACCTCCAAGGTCATATGGCCATGCATGGAGTGCTGTTACCTTTCCGCCGGAGGGGTACCTATTGATCTACTCACATTTGCATATTTTTGAACTGCTAGATTGGCAGAAGCTGGGGCTGACAGCGGAAGCTCATGCTGCTCTCTGCATTCGAACCTGTGACCTTTCGGTCAACAAGCTCAGCAGCTCAGCACTTTAACCTACTGCGCTACGGGGGGCTAGATGTTACATCAGTATTAAAAGTAGTTTGTTCTTCAGAGACTTATCTGCGCTCTATGGAAATAAAATGAAGCATGAGGCTGGAATTCAAATATCTTTTTAGCACAGTGTCAATATGTGCATGTGGTGATATGCTGTGCTACTACTATGCAGAATACTAGTATTGCAGGTCAATAGGGTGCTGTTGTGCAATGTGCAACCACAATGCAAAGACTGTTGTATGTGCAACTCTGCTTCTGCCACTGTCAGCAGAATACTTTCACCCCAAATCTGTGTGTTATTAACAGGATGCCAGCCTGAAACTAATATGAGTATCCCAACTTGTGGAATCAATTGTGGAATCAAGGAAATGTTGAGAAATGTAAGTTGTACAATTCTATTTTGAACCCTATGAAAGGATCAGGTTTTGTGAAACCAGCTCCTCTTATTTACTATTGTCAATTTTGAATGCTGACATTTTCTCAGATGCTTACAAAGTCACATGAGTGGTGCTGATTAAATAGGAGAGGACGGTCCAAAGTTGCATGTCTACTGATGAGAACACAGGGCTTCAGAAATAATCCTGTATCTAATTACACAAGCATGTTTCAGTGATTTGTATTGTTTCTTTTTGTTTGAGTGCAACTGAGTATAAAGGGTGTAGCCACTTTCAGAAAATAAGTCCGAGAATTTCACAGTATCGACATGTGATGTATCAAAACAATGGTCAAGATCCTGAAGCAAACACTTAATAACCCCGCTGTCACAGCTCTGTGCCATTTTTCAACCTGACCTCTGAAATCCACCTTAAAATCCAGATGGCTGCATTGTGGAATGGTGTTCTGCAGTGTTCGTGAGCTCAAGACTGAAGGGTCACATGTCCAGCCCTCTCCTACTAGCCACCAATTGTTAATCAAAGAGAAGCTGAGTTTGTGGCAAAATCTCTTTGCACACCACCATTGCTGACAGGACATGCCATCCTTCAATGTCCCATTCAACTGTGCTACAGAACTCCATCTCCTAGTATGACTGGTTGGATTTTACATTATGGGGAATTATGATTATGGCAACAATGTCATGACCATAGATGTGAACAGGAAACACAAGGTTGGAAGTCCAACTTGCAACACTGCAACTAACAAGGTATCTTCTTATATATCTAAAGTCAAAATATGTATGTTCTGTATGCAGGTTGGTTGGTTGGTCCGTTTGTACCACAAAGGTTCCTACATGGCTTGATGTTTCTGGATCAAATTTGGCACACAAGCCTTTTATTATCCAACTTAAAATAATGGAGGGGTTTGAATTAACTATCCCTTTTCGGCCCAGAGCAGAGGGACAGAAGCAGATTATCTGGCTCTTACTAGGTGAAGCGGTCCTGATGTCACCGGAAAAGAAAGGGAATGAAGTGATTTGGATGCTAGGTGAGATGTTTGAAGGGAAGGGAAGGGAAGGGAAGGGAAGGGAAGGGAGGGAGGGAGGGAGGGAGGGAGGGAGGGAGGGAGGGAGGGAGGGAGGGAGGGAGGGAGGGAGGGAGGAGAAGGTGTATGAAGGAAACTGGAAGACCCACAAATACAACCTGCCCAAAGAGAGGCGGCAGACTGCCATGGAGACCTTCTGAGGCAGGCCTTCCTAGAGCTGGAGAAGGGAGAATGCAGGTGAGCATTGGCCCCACCGACACCCAGGCATACCTGGGCATAGGCCCTAGACCAGGGGTCCTCAAACTAAGGCCCGGGGGCCGGATACGGCCCTCCAAGGTCATTTACCTGGCCCTCGCTCAGGGTCAACCTAAGTCTGAAACGACTTGAAAACACACAAGAACAACAACAACCCTATCTCATCAGCCAAAAGCAGGCCCACCCTTCCCATTGAAATACTAATAAGTTTCTATTTGGTAAAATTGTTCTTCATTTTAATTATTGTATTGTTTTAAAGTGTTATTGCACTACAAATAAGATATGTGCAGCGTGCATAGGATTTGATTCATGGTTTTTTTCAAATTATAATCCGGCCCTCCAACAGTTTGAGGGACTGTGACCTGGCCCTCTGTTTAAAAAGTTTGTGGACCCCTGCCCTAGACCAAGTAAGGGTAAAACCAGGCCTGGGGGCTGGATGTGGCCCCTTGGGCACCTTTCTCAGGCCCTCCTCCCTCTTACCATCCTATCCTTCTCTCATTCCTTCCTCCTTCCCTCTCTTTCTCCTTCCCTTCCACCGTCGTCCTTCCTTCCACTTTCCTTTCTCCTTCACTCTCTCCTTCCTTCCCCTTTTCATTCTTCCTTTCCTCTCTCCCTTTCTCCTTCCTTTCTTCCCTTTTGTTTTTCCTTCCTTCTCTCCCCTTCCGTCTTTCTCCCTTCCTCCATTCCCTTCCACCCTTTTGTCCTCCTTTCTCTCTTTCCTCCCTCCCTTCCATCCATCCCCTTTGTCTTTCTTTCCTTCTCTCTTTACTTCCTCCCTAACTACCTCTCCCCTTTCTCCTTCCATCCTCTTCCCTACCACACTTTCATCCTTTCCTCTTTCTCCTTCCTTCCTTCCCTTTTCTCTTTGCTTCTCTTTCTCCTTTATCCTTCCCTTCCTTTCTACCTTCCATCCTTCTCTTCCTTTCTTCATTCCTTTTCTCTTGTCCTTTATCCTTCCCTTCCTTTCATCCTTCCCTTCCACCTTTTCACTCTTCCTTCCCTTTTGTCTTTCCTTCCTTCACTCTTTCCTCCCTCCTTCCCTCTCTCCCTCTTTCTCCTTTCTTCCATCTTTCCATCACCAGGCAGCTAGTCCTCCTAGCAGGGAGTGCTAACATGCGGTACCCAAGTTAGAAAGTTTGCTCATGCCTGAAGATTTAACTCAAGCCCGTTTCTCTTCTACTGCAACCAAACTTATTACACCATTTTCTGAGACGAACCTCATTAATCCCCCACTCGCCCGTGGACACGGGAAACCACATGTTCTAAACAAGATGAACACTCCAGAGATCATCAAAATGTCATTTCTACTATTATTTATTTTTTTAAATATTTTGAAAAAATATAATTTTTTTACAATATTTTCAACTTAAACACTATTCACACTGAACACATATGGTAGCTCAAAAGCTACCCAAATATGAAGTTTAAGAAGCCAAAACTGTTCTAGTTGTATTAAAAAAAAGTTGTGCTGTAGACTATTGTGTAGTGATGATTAAACAAAGCAAGGGAAAAGCACCACTCAAATCACCAATGCTAAAGTTTGACAGGTAAACCCAACTCTTAAGGTTGTAGAATTTCACATAGGCAGTGCCATGTTTCTGGATTCCTGGAAAAATCCTTGATGTCCAATTTCACATCACTTTTCATATAAGTTCAGAAGTGGGACAAACATTCAATCATGATAACTTGCCATAAATACAATCCATCTGCAAGCCTTCTTCCCACCCTTCCATCAGATCTGGAGCCAAGATAAAGGACTCTGTACAGGTCTGTAAAAGTAATCCATGTATAATACATAATTTCACACTTTTCTCAGAAAAGAAGAGCATGACGTTTTGCTTGATAATGGGAAGAGTTAGTAGCAGTACTGAAATCCAGCGAATCTGCATTATCGAATGAACCTTGCTTTTATTTTCATATTAAGGCATTAGCAGGTGTCTATCAACACCAACTCTTACGTTTTAGTTAAAACAGACCACTCTTTGTCACAGTCCGAATCCTCCTTAAAAACAGAACTGCAAGAGTTTCTCAGAAATTTGCTACTTTTCTCAACTTGACTGGTGCTTCCTACCTCACTGTCTCCTTTACAAAATGCCTGGGTCCAATTGGTTTTTTTTTCTCCTTTCCATTTCATTAACCTCTGACAGCAGTTGACTTAATAACAGTCTCAGCACTTTTATTAAGCATGCAAGACTAACAAAACTTTGGCAATGCGTAAGTGTAACACAGTGACAAGAAGAGAGAGCGCTTTAACAATTAAATCTTCTAATACTGGCTTCACAGTGTGGAAATTGTGCTACATCCACCAAAAGAGGGCCCAGTCTACTCATATATTTAGTACTTCACACCAGGAACAAACTCCTTTGCGTTTGGATTCAGATTACTCTTCACCTAGAAGATAGGTAGATATTAAAAACTTTGATTATGCATGAAGAATTTGCACAAGTTTTTTTTACAGTCAAAAAGACCAAAAAAGAGCACCAAACATACAGAGGACATCCTACAGCACAATACAGTCTTATAATAAAAACATACAAGGCCAGAAACAGGTCACATTGCTGATCTAAGAAAGCCATGACTGCATCTTCTCCATTATCTACCCTTCCATCTTTTAGCTGAAGCTACAACCACACTTCTAGTCTAGCCATCAAGTGAGAAAGATGGACACCATTTGTCAAAGCCTTGTCTTTGGCTCTTACAGACAGGGCTTGGAAGACTCTTGGGTGCTAGCTTTAATGCTGCTGTATTAAGACCACAATTAAAGAGTCCCAAGACATACTGTTAGTTGCATTAGAGTCTCAAGATGCACTGAATGAATTGGTTTAAAGCAGTGGGTCTCAACCTGTGGGTCTCCAGGTGTTTTGCCCTACAACTCCCAAAAATCCCAGCCAGTTTACAAGCTGTTAGGATTTCTGGGAGTTGAAGGCCAAAACATCTGGTGACCCACAGGTTGAGAACCACTGTGTTAAAGGAAATGTGCACGAGAGTCCCATACAATGGATCTACTCTATTTGAGACTAACAATTGGCTATTCCTGTTGTTATATGTATCAATTTGTAGTCTTAAAAGTTGACGAGCAAAAATTTTTAACACATCTTTTTATCTGATGAAGAAGCCAGCAAAGCTTTGAAAGCTTATATGATGTATTTTCTGCATTTTGGTTGGTCAATAAAGGTACTGCTCTTTTGTGGATTCAGGGTTTCGCTTTATTTTACTGTATGGCCAACAAGGCTACCCTAACTGTCTTGGTACCAGACAGTTAACTTACATATAAATAAAATATGTGCCTGTAATCCATTGCACTGTGCAAAACATGTACTGCTAGTAACTCCCTACACTGTGTGCTAATTAGTTTTTCTGTACACTCTCAGCATCTGATAATATGTAAAAAGAAAGATTAAACATAATTACTGATCTGTCAAGCTTTTAATTCATGCCAGCAATTTAACACTGCAACCTCAGAAATGCATATTCAGAAATAAATTTAATTGTGTTCAGTAGAAAAGCAGCCTAAATACCCTGAAGGTACCAGATCCTGTTAGAAATGAGAAGCTATGCATGGCCAGGCCTGGTTAGGACTTGGAAGCGAGACCGGATCACCCTGGAATAATGGGTGCTATAGACTGTATTCAGAGGAAGGCAACAGCATACTTCCTCTAAAAAATATTGTCAAAAAACACTTTACAAAAGTATGATCTTAGACTACACCTGGAATACTGTGTCTAATTCTGGGCATGTGGAAAAGCTGGAATGTGTCCAGAGGAGGGCGACTAAAATGATCAAGGGTCTGGAGATCAAGCCCTATGAGGAGTGGCTTAAAGAGCTAGGCATGTTTAGCCTACAAAGGGAAGACTGAGAGGAGGCAAATAACCCCAGGAAAAGGCCTAAAAACCAAGACATTAAGATTTGTTTTGGTTTGGCTGTGTTATGAATATATGCATGTCTTACTTCAGATTTTGTTTCGAAATCCAAACTTGGAAAATCAGAAATGTTTTAATATAATTACAAATGGACTAGTTTTTATATTTGATTTAAAGATCAAAGCTGAATGGACAGTTTTCTTTTATATTTCATTTTGTTATTTTTAAAAAACCAGATATTCAAGGCCTTGCTTGGAGGTGCTGAATCAGAATGGTCTCTGAGTGCAAGAGCAAAAATGAGAGCAGCTCATTAGATGTCAGTAATAACACACTCCCCTTCCTAACCACACAGCCCCTCTCTTGAGACTCACAAATGCGTTCAAGCAGTCTCTGCAATGATTAATGCATACAGCAATCTAAAGGGGATAGATTATCGTAGTCACACTACATGAAGTGAATACGTAAAAGGGAAGGAGAAGACTCTGTTATGGATATGCAGTCTCCTGCCAGAATAATGTAATTCAGGTCTGACATGGGTCAGATCCCTTATAAAATGCAGGGATATCAGCTGTCTTGGAAAGAGACATTTGGTTAAAATACAGGTCAGCTTTAACACCTGGGCACTTACCACCAGGTCTTCCAGCGACGAGCCGTCACTGATAACAAGATCGTTCAACTGGTCCTGAATTTGATCCATCGTTTGCGGGAGATCTCTGGCTGGAATAAACCACTCGTGTTCTTCTTCTTCTTCCAGCATTTCTTGGAAGCAACGTTCTATAAATTCTTCTTCCCACAATTCCTCTTCAATCTGCAATTGGGACAGGAACATTAGAGACTATTCCCACTAGGGTACTGTCCAACAAATCTGGATATTCTTCAGGACTATACTTATTGTAATATGTAATAAATAAATTACATATTACAAATATGGGCAACATGGGCTTTCCACAGATATATAAACCTCACTTGCCTAGTTTCCAACAGACCTCACAACCCCTGCCTGCCATAGATGTGGGCAAAAGTCAGGAGAAAATACTTCTGGGACATGGCCATACAGCCCAGAAAACTCACAGCAGCCCAACTTTATTAATGCTCCAACCAATGGTGATATGCATTTACACCTACAGAAACAACATCTAACAAGCATCTATACAAAACACTGTAAAATCCAACAGTTAAAAGCAGGATGCAAGCAGGTTAAAACTTCCTTGGAGAACACTATGTAACATAATTTTTGTTCCTAAGTTATAAATGTCATTTCCTAATTGATTCCATTATAAAAACATAGAAAAGGTTTATTAAACTGCAAATATTTTGTTTTGCGGGACATCCTGCAGCACATTTTGCAATAGTTTTTAAATGAGTATCTCAATCAATTCAACATAGTTTTTGGCAGCCACAAAAACTAAGTTTCCGGAGTAGAACAACTATTTTCAAAGTAAGTACCGCACAATTAAACAGGAAATAACACTTTCAAATCAGGAACAGATTTTTTTTTTCAAATATTGTTACATAGTGTAATTACAAAGCATTGCATTCCAAATATCAAACATCTATCTATTCCTTTATTTACGAGGATGAGTCAAAATTATCTGCATTGGCTTCCGATTTTTTTTAAAATCAACTCTCAGAAAAATGAATACATATTTTCTTGACATAATCTCCCTGCTTTTCAATATACTTTGTCCATCTGTCAACAAGCTTTCATATCCCCTTATTACAAATGTTTTAGACTGAGCTGTAAGCCACAAATCTGTTGTGTACTCCTCTTCTGAGGAGGAGGAGGTAGAAGAGGAGGCGGAAGATGTAGGAGTTGGGGATTTGGGGCCAAGTGTTGAAGAGGAAGAAGAGGGCGAGGAAAACATACTGCTGGTTCCTACATTTCAGGAACGCCGAAAGGCAAAAGAAGAAAGGAGGTCAGCTGCAAGGACACTGAGCAATGAGACCTCCCCTTGGAACAATACAATAATAAAATGAAGAACAATTTTAACAAATATAAACTTATTAGTATTTCAATGGGAAGTGTGGGCCTGCTTTTGGCTGATGAGATAGGATTGTTGTTGTTTGCTTTCAAGTCGTTTCAGACTTAGGTTGACCTTGAGTGAGGGCCGGGTAAATGACCTTGGAGGGCCAAATCCAGCCCCTGGACCTTAGTTTGAGGACCCCTGTGTTAAAGCATCCTCCCTATAGTCCTGATCTTGCCCCATTGGACTATAGCTTATTTGGATCCCTAAAAGAAGCCAAATGAAGATGAAGAGTCATGTCTGATGAAAAGGGAAAGCATTTATGGCTTGCAGCTCAGCCTAAAACATTTTTAATAAGGGAATACAAAAGTTTGTTGTCAGATGGACAAAATGCATAGAAAAGCAGGGAGTTTATGTGGGAAAATGATGTATTTGTCTTTTCTGAAAGTTGATGGAAAACATTCTACAGCCAGAATGCAGAAAACTTTTGACTCACTCTCGTATAGTTTGCTTTTCCCTTGAGCTGGGATTCTAGGTAGCTTACAAAAAGACATAAAACACAAACATATAGTTAAAGCATACAAATTAATATGAAAATATAATTAAATTGCAGCATTTAAACAATTTAAAATCTTACTCTAAAACAAGGATTAAAAACAGTACAGTATTATAGAAAGGCTTCCTGGAAAAGAAAGGTCCTCATCGGCTGTTGAAAAGACAATAAAAGAGCCATTTTATCTGTCACTGGAAAGGAAATCCAAAGTATAGGAACAACACAGAGAAGGTTTTCTGCATTCCCACTAAGCATGCTGTGAAAGCAGGGAGTAAAGAGAAGTATCTCCCCCAATCTTAAAACATGGATAGATTCATATGGGAAGATAGTATTCTTCCAACCTCTTGGGCCTGAGGTATATAGGGTGTTAAAAGAGTTCGAGACCAGCACTTTGAATATTGGCCAGAAACAGTCTGGCAGCCAGTGGAGCTGTTGCAACCAGGGAGTTGTGTGCTCTCCGTAGCCAGCGCTTGTTAGCGATCTGGCTGCAGCAATTTGCACCACTGGAGTTTATGAACACACTTTAAAGACAACTTCACGTAGAGTGTATTACAATAATCCAGTTGGAACGTGATGTATCACTATAGCCAAATCGCACAGCCCAAGAAAACAGGAGCAGCTGGTACATTAGTTTTAATTAGTGCATTGGTAAACGTGCTCAGATTTTTGTAAAAATGTGAGCATGCAAGAGTCAAGGCTGAATCCAAGACACAATCCACCCCTTCTTAACCAGGAATATGAATCCATAGTTTCACCTACTGATGCTCCAAAAAATATTTTCCCCAGAAGTGTGTCTTGGCCTCTCTAGATCCTCCAGTGAAATTCTATAGTATGTTTCTAGCTCATAGTCAATATATAAGGTTCATGGTTTCAGGTATCCACTGAATGGGTTTGTGCTTGTATCTGCCTTAGAACATAGATGCGGGAGTCATACTGCACACTCATACTGCAGAGTTGTGTCTTTAGAGATGCACCACAGTCTTGTCTGGACTGAGTTTCAACTTACTCATCATCATCGAGACCAGTGTTTCTCAAGCTCTGCTCCTTCAGATGTTTTGGACTTCAACTCACAATTCCTAACAGCTGGCAAGTTGGCTGGGATTTCTGAGAACTGTAGTCCAAAACACCTGGAGGAGTTTGAGAAATACTGATTTAGACTATTACCAACAGGCAACAGGCACAATGGGTTAAAACCTTGTGCTGGCAGGACTGCTGACCAATAGGTCAGCAGATTGAATCTGGGGAGAGCAGGTTGAGCTCCCTCTGTCAGCTCCAGCTCCCCATGCGGGGACATGAGAGTAGCCTCCCATAAGGATGGTGAAACATCAAAAATCCTGGCATTCCCTGAGCAATGTCCCTGCAGACAGCCAGTTCTCTCACACCAGAAGTAACTTGCAGTTTCTCAAGTTGCTCCTGACATGGAGGTGGGTGGTGAGTGGGTGGGAACAGGTTTAGAACAGAGATTTTCCTTGGATTGAGGGACAATGGAGAGACAGGAATGTGTATCCCCAAACTCTGAATAATTTCTTCCAGCCTTTTCATGTATTTGTTAAACAGAGAGATAACTGACTCTTGAAGAATTCCCCAAAACAATGGCCAAGGAGTTGAACAGGAGTTCTTGATCACCCTTTCAAGGGAGTAACAGAGCAAATGTAAAGCAGTGCCTACAAGGCTCATCTCAGCAAAGTAGCCCAGAAGGAAATGCCACCAAAATCAAGCAAAATCAATTAATGTCACCCCCACAAAGGTTACCAAACTCTTTTTGTTCCATTACCTGGATTGAAATCAGATCAAAATGGATCCAGATAATTAGTCTCATTTAAAAAACCCTGTTTAGCAAGAGGCAACCATGAAAACTATTTGCTCAACTATTTAAGGCAAACAACTGGCATAATAAAGCATACTAGGTACAACTAGCAAAGAAAGTGGAATGGTCACATTGGGAGTCAAGGATTTTCTGGACTTTTGGACCAGTTCTTAAACACAATTCTAGAATTAACTTCATGTATTCCAAGTAGACAGGAACATACTTAGTCCAAATCTTTTTAAATAATGGTTTAAAACCACTTTATTGGATGTGTTGCAATAGCAGACACCCAGATTAGCTTAGTGTTTACACCTTATTTTGATTTTGGTTAATATTTTATGTTTCTTTTACTTAAGTGATATTTGTCTTTACTGTTCTAATGTAGCACAAATCCTATGTAAAATCATACTAATTATTTTGACATTAATATCAAAATCTGAAATATATACAGCATATTAACTTTCTGGATCATATGCTTCAGAACCCTGTCCAGAATAGGGTACTAAGAACTATACAATTCAAGTAGAGGGAAGAGCTGCAATTGAAATATTAGGACAGGGTAACTAAGCAAGGGATATGACTATTTTGTGTGTGTTTACAATGCAACAGCAAAGCTTGAGAAATATTTGAGCTTCTAGTAAACAAGAAATGTTTCTTATGCTATCTTTTGTACTATGATGTTTGGATTGTGTGCTATGCTTTACAAATCCACATATTTCATCAGAGAGCCAAAAAATGTGAAGTGTTATTTCAGTGGTTCTCAACCTGTGGCCCCCCAGATGTTTTGGCCTTCAACCCCCAGAAATCCTAACAGCTGGTAAACTGGCTGGAATTTCTGGAAGTTATAGGCCAAAACACCTGGGGATCCACAAGTTGAAAACTGTGTTATTTAATGGGACCAAAACAAAGACTGTAGTAATGTTTTGGACACAATTCATCAATTATTTTGGAAATCTTCTGAACAAAGGTTTTACTGCTAGTTCTGGTGACCCTGTGAATTTCATAGCGTTTCCTTAGGCAAGAAATACCCCAGAAATGGCTTTGAAATATAGCCTACAGCATCTGATATTTGTTGGCAATCTCCCACTCAAGTAAGGTGACCCTAACATGGGTTTTTCTTGGCAAAGTTTATTCAGAGGCAAGCTTTTGTTACCGAGATCAAAACAAGCATCTGTGGAATGCAGTGAAAACTTTGTTGTACGTTTACACTGTTTCTGCAAGCTGCATACTTCTTAAAAATATTTTATAAAACAAAACAGCATCACAATTAACAGAATTTTAAAACTAAGAGCAGCACACAAATTGCTTATGCTGGAGAAAGCTTGATGTCAAAACTTGAGCTCAATGTTACTTCAGGAAAGACTATCCACTCTAAAGTGTATCCATGCTAGGATTACGTGAAAGGGCAAACTGAACAGATCAAGCAGAGCTCTTCAGTTGACAGCAGACAGCTGGGTAGGCATCTGATTACAAGTCATATCTATCTTTGAAGCCAACATGCAGGCTTTTTTTCATATAAACAGATGAAGATCAACTGACAAAGATGGTGTCAATTGAGGTTTTCAAGCAGGCTTTTAAAGAAGGAAGTTTTTAAGATCGAGTCAGGGGATGCTGGGTTTTATGTACTTTAACAGATTTTTAAATGGCTTTATTGGTTTTAACTATGTATTTTTAATAAGCCCTTTATTTACTTCTAGTTTAATGTTTGTATGTTTTTGGTTTGAATTTTCATATTGTATGATTTTTGGGTTGTGGTGATGCAGCAGGTCAAACTGCTAAGCTGTAGAACTTGCTGACCGGAAGGTCAGCAGTTTGAATCCAAGGGACAGGGTGAGCTCCCTTTACTAGCGCCAGCTTTTGCCAACCTAGCAGTTTGAAAACACGGAAATGTGAGTAGATCAATAGGCACCACTTTGGCGGGAAGGTAACTGTGCTCCATGCAGTCATGCCGGCCACATGACCTTGCAGGTGTCTATGGACAACGCCGACTCTTTGGTTTAGAAATGGAGATAAGCACCACCTCCCAAAGTCAGACTTGACTAGACTTAATGTCAAGGGGAAACCTTTACCTTTACCTATGAATTTTGGTGTTAGCTGCTTTCAGTTTCTTTTGGAAGAGAAGAAACAGAATATTAATATATCTATGTCTGTCTATCTAATAAAAATGAAAATATTTTTATATGTATGGCTCTACTAGTACACATTTTCTAGGATGGCTCCAACATCTGCAGACCCACCAAATAGAGATTAGGACCAAACTTGACACGTATCCATCATGACTACTTTAAAATACAGGCTGGATCTGGAGGAACCAGAATGATGGGAGTTGTAGTACACCCACATCCAGAATGCACTGTGAACTCTGAGTGGTGGATCTGGACCAAACTTGGCACACACACAAAAGCTGGAAAGGTTTCAAGCAGGAATTAAAAGAGGATGATGGGAACTGTAGTCCACCCACATCCAAAGACCCATGTGTTCCCTACATCTAGAGAGCCATTTGTATTTCCAACGGGACCATTCATAAAATCCAAAACCAAACAATGAGTATTTCTAATATTTATCATTACAAAATACCTAACTCGGACATTACCAGGTACCTAGGCTAGTATATTAATGAATACAAAATTATCTCTAGTGTAGTGCTTTGCCTTTTTCTGAGGCTGAGGAAATATGGTTTGCTTAAGACTACCCAGTAGGTTTCCATGACCAAGCGGGATTCAATCCCTGGTTTCTGAAGTCATAGCACAAGGCTCAAAGCACTACATCACTGGCTCTCTGCACTTACAGTCATTTCTATGCAGGGCTGATTAACAAGCCTTGGCTTCTTTTAGAATTTTGCTAGTCTTCAGTTTATAATAAAATATATCAGAAGTAGCTTTGCCTCCTGTGTCCCACAATTGGGAGAAATTTATGTATGAAGATGTTGGAGAGGGCCTCTCTGCTTTGGCCCCCGGTTGTGGATTGCCCCACTTTTGGAAGGCCTATTAGTGCCAATTCTGTCTACTTTTAAGCTCGAGGTTAAAACACTACTTTTTAATCAAAGCCTATGGAATATAATGATTTTGCCTTAATATATAGAAGTTTTAAGATACGTTGACTTGTTTTAATTATCAATTATTTAAAAATGCTTTAATTGGTATGCTGCTTAAGATGATTTTAGACTTTTAAAATTATCCATTATGGTTTAATTTATACATAATTTGAAACTTGTGTTGGGGGAAAGGGGGACTATAGATTAAATAATTAGATAGATAAAACTCAATGGTTTCAAATGGATTTTATGCTCAAGCTGCCTTAAGATCTTGTGTCAAACAGCAGGTCCTAGGTATTTTAAACAAATAAATTCCTCCCTTAAGGATTTGGGAGGGACTCTCTACCTACTAACCTACCTGCCTGTTGAACTCCTCTTCATTTTCCATCCACATATACTCAGCAAATGGATTATCATCTTCATGAGAGTGACCATTCATGATCACATCTTCATTGATAATGTTTGGACTAGTACTCCTGCGATTTGGATCTTTCATGGTTGCACTTCTGAGCTTAAGCCTGAAAGAAAGAAAAAAGAGCAGTTCGGAGTTTCAGTGGAATTTCTAACCATATTTATGCAAAGTCAGCTTCATCTAATTTCATTGAAATGTTCTTTACGTATACACATTTAATGCACAATGATTAAAATTAACTTGTATCCCCTTACACTGTATTTTTGTAAATTATCTTTATACAGTTCCCAGATTAAACTGCAATGATAATTCTTGCTAAGGACCAGAAAAGGTGGGGGGGGAACATATGCGTACAAGGTCTACATTAGGCTCTGCAAAAGCTAGATTAGATAAATTGTGTCTGGAGAATGCTCCTGTTCAAAAACTTACATTTCTCCCCTGAAACAGAGCCATTGGGCCAATATGTGCAGGCAGATATCAAGCTGGAGACAGAATTTGGCCAGGGGCAACTCAATGTCCAGACATTCAAAATTAGTTAAGACAGCACACATATCAGCCATTTCTCGCTTCTGTTATACAGAGCATGCTGGCTTGTTGAGAGGGTACAACAGAGAGGGTACAACAATCTATATACTCTACAGGAAAGTGGGTTGTGCCAATCCATCTGTCAATGTCAGCATCAATTATGTATAACCCACTCATTTCCTTCTTCTGCAACTATTCACATGAGCCCCTTGCAGCCCCTGGCTAGTCTCTCTTCCTGTGCCAAAGACAGAGATAAATATTAAATAATACGTAATAAAAAACCAGAGGTCGACAAGCCATTTTCCCCTTGCAGAAGCTTTAACCTGGAGTCGCATGTTAGCCTATTCCAACGAATGCACTACTGGAATGTCAACTCATTAGTGTGATTGACTAGAGCAGATCTGCACAGCATGTGGCCTGGAGCCTGGACGTGGTCCTCACAATTATTTGGTGTGGCCTGTAGAGTCTAAGGCAGGGGTCCTCAAACTAAGGCCCGGGGACTGGATACGTCCCTCCAAAGTCATTTACCCAGCCCTCGCTCAGGGTCAACCTAAGTCTGAAATGACTTGAAAGCACAGAACAACAACAACAACAATCCTATTTCATCAGCCAAAAGCAGGCCCACACTTCCCATTGAAATACTAATAAGTTTATGTTTGTTAAATTTGTTCTTCATTTTATTATTGTATTGATTTTAAGTGTTTATTTGCACTATAAATAAGGTATGTGCAGTGTGCATAGGAATTCATTCATGCTTTTTTCAAATTATAATCTGGCCCTCCAACAGTTTGAGGGACTGTGATCTGGCCCTCTGTTTAAAAAGTCTGAGGACCCCTGGTCTAAGGCTTAGGCTCTAAGCCTTAGAGACTGAGGTCACATGCAGCTCTACAGCAGAGTTACCATCTGAATCCGCCATCTCCTCCGCCTAGTGTTTTACCTCTATACGTTTCTTTTCTATGTGCACAAAAATTACCAAACTAACCTGTGACAAAGGGGACACCATGGGTCAAGATGCTGGAAGTGCTGGTTTCACTTGGAAACACAGCCTGGGGAAGTTGTTGGACTCATATGAGAGAGGGATGAAATTTTAAGGGGGTTCAGACCTTTCTTCTGGGAGTGAGGTAGAATCTGAGAGGGAGGTAATAAAGAATAAGTTCCTCAATTCTCTCCTCTGCCACTCTTCGCTTTACTTTGCCTCTGTTGTCTCATCTGCTGTCAAAACTGCCTATGCCGTGCCATTCATTTCCCTCACTTGTGGGGGAGAAACTTGACTATAGTTGCCTCTGGGTTGCCTCTGTCATCTCTTCTGTTGGGAAAAAACACCAACTTAATACTTTTGATTTCTCTCACTGATGACGAAGAAACTTAGCTTCACGATGAAGTTGTTACAGGGTCTTCATGGCAAAGCTAAGTTTCTCCCTCACAAGCTAGGGAATTGAATAGTGTGTGGTTGGCAGTTATTCCCTTTGGAAGAGAAGGAGATGACAGAGGCAACCCAGAGGCAAAGAGAAAGGAAGAGTGGTGGAGGCAAGAACTGAGGCACCTCTTCTTTCTCTCAGAAAAGGACTGCAACTCACTGTGATGCTGAATGGAGGTAGGGGTATTGAGACTAATTTGCTTTGCTGCTTGCTCTGAGGGAAAGGCACTCTCTCACAAACCTTGAGTGAGGAGCTAAAAACATCTCTGTGGCCAAAGTCTCTTTTAATATTGACCCTTCAGATAGGTGCTTCTCAAGTCATCTGAAGCAGGAGACCAAAAACTAGGTATCTAGTGTCCCAGGGACCAACATCTTACTTGTTCCCATTGGCTACAATGGTTCTCCCTTTCCAGGAAACTCTCCAAGGATCAGTAGGCAAAAGGTTAGGGGTGGCCCCAGTCATAATAAAACTCAACAAATTGGATATTTGCTAACAATTCCTGAAAAACAGTTTTGACAAAGCCGTTCATAAATCACAATTCTCATGCATTTGAATGTATAAACAAGAGCACTTTGTAATGATGCATCATTCTGCTGTTGCTGCCAAAAAGAACATATTGAAATTAGCGTCAATGGGCTAAAAATTAAAATTGCACAATATTATAGGCTCTGGTCACAATGTTTACACCATAACAGTCAAACAAATTATTCCGTTTACCTCCATTTTTAAACGCATACTGATTCTATGATTTAGCCTGGGAATCTAGACCACTAGTCACCTTAGAAATTTCATCATGTTTCTCTCTCCATTTGCAACATTCAAAGGGAGCTGTGTTTAAGTACAGACTTCCCTCTGGCAGCTCTATGCCTCTTCTTACTGGATCCTGCTATACAGTAATTCACAGGATCTTGATGTCAAATGAGATTGTGACCTCACAAACTCACCTGTGAAAGATGATGTAAAATAAGAGGGGAAACCATACTTGCACAATTTTGCTCTAAAAGAACAGGTTCCTTGTTTACTTTTCAATATTGTGTATCACTGGTTTGTGTCTACTATGGGAATAAAATGTGTACAATAGATTGGCAATTAAATAGTGTGCTCAGATACAAAAGAGAATAAAATCCTTCGATACATTTGATTCCAGTCCATTTTCACTATAATCTTTCTTGGAAAAGCAAAGAACAAATTATATATTGCCCCCCAAAACTACCAATAAACATCTGTTTGGTCTTTACAGAGCAACATCTACAATAAGTATGTTATTTTAATATATACAAAAGCACTTCAGTTTTATCTCACACTTGCCCACAATGGAGCTTGGCTTCATTTAAAAATCCTAGATGCGTGGTTTCAAACAATGTTCCTAAGAAATATGAAACGCCTTAGAACTTTGTTGGTAGTCTTCTTTAGTGAGAACATTCAGGAATGGCCAACCAGGTTCACCAGAGACCAAATATGTGCACTATTCCCTAACAGAAACTGAATACCCTAGTTTATATCCATAGCATATGTGCAGTGATTCCTAAGGTGATATGGAAAGTGCCCCCTAAAAGTGAAAAGCATGAATAACACTGGCCCACATCAACACGAGAGCTCATATGCTTGTGAAGTATTCTGCACATAATTGAGGAAAAATAGTAAATGATTGTATTTTGATTTGCACAAATAATTTCTGGGAAACTGTTTAAACTTAGAAGATACATGTGTCATTTTTACTCCACTGAACACATATATGCAATTAAGAAACAGTAATAAATGAAAACAGCAAGAAAATGCCACTTCTCAGAAAAAATAAAAATTAATCTTCTAAGTGATGGTCGACCTCAGTGGTTTTCAAGCTGTGGGTCCCCAGGTGTTTTGGCCTACAACTCCCAGAAATCCCAGCCAGTTTACCAGTTGTTAGGATTTCTGGAAGTTGAAGGCCAAAACATCTGGGGATCCACAGGTTGAGAACCACTGGTCCACCACCTCAGAAGGACCAAAGGCTAGGAAGGGTTCCTTTCATTTACTTCATTAGAGATACACAGCCAAGAATTAATTTTATCATTGCCCTTCACTCTTCCTTATCACTAAATTGTGGCACATTATATATATAATCAGCAACGTATATTACTCCCTGGGAGTCTTCTTTTTCTCATAAGAACAAAGAACAGACAATTATTAACAAAATAAATTCACCAAATGTATCAATTCTGCATTCCATATCAGTAAATGCAAAACTTTAGTGAACTTGTCTAAAAGACCATAAAACACTCTCGTCTTTGCCTGTTCTTTCCGTCTAGAAAATAGAACTGAACATCTGTTGAAACTTTTTTATATTCAAGTTCTAAATACGGTATGTTTTGCTCCAGAAAAAAAGCAGACCCTTGGAAACCAGAAGTATTCCTCGGGCAGGTCTTCTGAGTGAACAGGATGTGCTCACTACTCTTGATTAATTAAATGCTGGAGAACTGCCTTAATTTAAGCTCAAGATGAAACAGAAAAATTCCAGCTGTAAAATTATTTAACATCAATGGTATTACTTTAATGTTTTTTACACATTTTTTCATGCTCTGTGGCTTTCAAAAGACTTGAAATCTTTAAAAAAGTTACGCAATAGGAATAACCGTGCATGTACATGCATACAGAAAATCCTGTTCAAAGAAGCTGGGCTCACCGCTCTGTTATCTTTTCCTTAGCAAGAAAAGACAATTTTATTCAGGTGGGCTTTTGGCATCTAAGCAGGCATGCATCTGGAGAGGAATCTAACCAGTTGGGTCCTGGCCATGTCTTTTATTGCTGTGTTTTTACTATGTTTTCGTTATGCATTTGCTTACAGGCTATGCTTAAATTAAGGTTTCATTTTTAATCTGTGTTTTGGTTGCTATGAAACTTTTCCTTGGCAGAAAGGTAACTGTAAATGACTGAAAAAAATATTCTATTCTAGATGTTATTATGAAACAGTTAACAGTGTTTACATCAGAAGGTATTTCAAATGCTAATGGGACACTGTGTACATGCGAACTTTTGAAATGACCTGAATTTGTTCAAGTGCTAAGTATTTCTATAATGATAAAACATACTTTTGAAATTAAGGAAAAGCTATTAACAAATCATACTTTATAGTGCCTGAGTGATAGTTATCTTTAATTGGAATGTATTACTACGTTGTAAATATTTATATATATTTTAATTGGAATGTATTACTACGTTGTAAATATTTATATTTTGTTTCGGTAATAAAATATGAACCATAAAAGCCCTCAGCAATACTTGAATATAACACAGGAATGGGCAGACCAGTTCTCTAGGTGTTATGGACTTCAACTCCCATAATTCCTAACAGCCAGTAAACTGGTTGGGATTTCTTGAAACACTCTTCAGGTGTTTTTGAAGTCCAAAACACCTGGAGAGACAAAATTTGCCCATGCCTGATTTAATGGCTACACACAAGAATATATTAATTAATAAATACAAACTTCCACTTGTTTTACCAATAAAGAAATAAATCTTGATGTCTCCTCGACTTGAATGCAGTGAGACCTGAATGAATCTTCCAATGTAAACATGAATACAAAACTTGATGGGAATTGTATTGCTTGTTATCTCCAACTGAGATTTGACTATAAATTGCATTTTTTCATCTAGACTACTCCTCAAAGACTCTAACAAATATAGATACATTTATCTTCATTCCTGAATTAAGAGCTAGATCGGTAAGGGAAAAAAAATCCACATATATTTCAAGTTTAAAATATTACTGCTTGGGTAAATCCAGTGAGGGTCTAAATACTCAAAGGCACTAGACTCCCCTGGTTGATACGTGGTTGAGACTACCAATGAATACTCCTTTAGGTTTTCTTTGCTGAAGCAATTCATAGGAGAAATTCATGGTTCAACAGGTTACTGTATGGTTCATACACATAAAAAAGCAGCTCTACCAGTCTTCAAGCACTTAAAACAGACCGACAATGGAGAAAGTAGATTTTTATCACAGCACTGGAAGTTCTACTGAGACTAAGGAAGAGGTAAAGTCTCAAACTGCTGCACAGAAACAATCAGTTTAGGGCAGTATGCCATACACTAAATATGCTCTATACAGTCTCCCGCAAAAGCAAACAAATCCTAGTCTTTAAAGCCAGTATCTGATTAAGGACTTCACTGAGAGCACACTGAAGAAGAACAATGTCCTGTCAGGTGCCCCAGAAATTGCATAAAGGAAAGTATGAAGAACAACCCGACCCTGCTGTTTATTCTATTTGATTTTCAGAAGTGCACTGTTCCATTCAACAGATTTCTTTTTTAACCACAAATAAAAGGTATGGAAGAAAAGTGCTGGTTCAGGGTGGGAGGACCCTCATTTTGAGACTAGTGAGTCAGGTTCTAATCCTAATTCAGCCACGCAGGGTTGTTGTAATAACAAAAAAAAAAAGAAAAAAAAAGGGGGGGGGGCAGAGGCGATATATGTAGCAAAGCCTGTACCAATTAGATTTTTTTGGCAAATTTCACTTGTAATACATCCACGTGCCTCATTTCTGCCATGTATAGCCCTCCAGACATTCATGTGATCTTGTAGCACCTTCTAGACCAGGCATGGGCAAACTTCAGCTCTCCAGGCATTTTGGACTTCAACTCCCACAATTCCAGAATTGTGGGAGTTGGAGTTCAAAATGCCTGGAGAGCTGAAGTTTGCCCATGCCTGTTCTAGACCAGTGGTCCTCAACTGTGGGTTCCTAGGTGTTTTGGCCTACAACTCCCAGAAATCCCAACCAGTTTACCAGCTGTTTAGGATTTCTGGGAGTTGAAGGCCAAAACATCTGGGGACCCACAGGTTGAAAACCACTGCCCTATGCTATCCAAAAGTTTGTGTGTGTATGCCTGGAGTTACAATTAAAAATATACCTGTTCTGACTTACATACATATTCAACTTAAGAAGAAACCTACAGAATCTGGGACTACCTGCACACATTTACAGCAACTATACCTTTATGCAGAAAAACTGGGACTCTGCAATCAGTGATCATATACACAGTCTTTAATTCTCAGGCTGAGCATTGCTTATCTGGAGCTCAAAAATACAAAATTCCCCACTTGGGCGGCTGAGAGACTGTCACCTTTGATTCCCCTGTCCAGATACATTACATTTCCTTCTCACCCAGTGTTTTAAACTTTTAATCCTCGCTACTAGCCCTGCCCACTGTGACTTATTTTCTGTGTTTGTGATTGTATATTGTTTGATGTGCTTTCTATATTGTTTCTTTATTTTATTTTGTTGTCATTGTATGTTGTTATTAGCATTGCTGTCAGGGCCGTAGCCAGAAAAAAATTTCGGGAGAGGTTGAAATTTGGGGGGGGGGGTTGAAAATTTTGCGGGGGGGGGGGGAAACCTGCCTCCTAGCTCACGCTGAAGCAAAGAGCACAGCAGGGGGCAGAGCAGCCTTCCATAGCCTGCAGCTCCGCCCTGTCAACCACCTCCACCAAGTCTGGCCTCCTTAATGAGAGCATTCAACACCCCCCCCCCCAACTTGGTTGGCTACATCGGCTATTGCTGCAAGTAATGACAGTGTGAATAAATTGTCAATATTTGCTTGAGATAGTGCTTGCAGTTCTGGAGGGACTCTTAATTTTTTGCATCTCATAGACTTAGCATGGGGATTTGGTTAACCAGTTAAAATTCATGAGTAAACCAGGTTTTTAAAAAAATCTGAAACATTTCGGGGGGGGGGTTGAACCCCTAAAACCACCCCCTCACTACAGGCCTGATTGCTGTACTCTATTATAGGGCTTGGCCTCATGTAAGCCATCCCGAGTCTCCTTGGGGAGATGGTGGCAGGGTATAAATAAAGTTTTATTTTATTACTAGCCATCCCCTGCCACGCATTGTTGTGGCCCAGTCTGGTGATCTGAAAATAAAGTAATGAGAAAGTGATGGTTTCTAATATATGTAATTTTTTGTGCTTCTGGGTAAACAGTATTTCTTGCTGTTTCTTTGTCAGTGTTGATGTGGAGATTGTCTGGTTTGCCCACTCTGGAACATGCAACATATAACTGTCCCTTTCAAATCTATGATACTATATATGTGTGTGTGGATCATATCTATCTATCCATCTATCTATCTCTATGGCTGGATGGCTCTTTGTCAGGAGGGCTTTGATTATGTTTTCTTGCCCTGGGGAAGGGAGTTGGACTGGATGCCCTTAAGTGTTTTCTGTTGGTCATGGGGGTTGTGTGTGGAAAGTTTGGAACAATTCCATCGTTGGTGGGGTTCAGAATGCTCTTTGATTGTAGGTGAACTATAAATCCCAGTAACTACAACACCCAAATGTCAAGGTCTATTTCTTCCAAACGCCATCTGTGTTCATATTTGGGCATGTGGAATATTCATGTCTAGTTTGGTCCAGACCCATCACTGTTTGAGCCCACAGTGCTCTCTGGATGTAGATGAACTATAACTCCCAAACTCAAGATCAATGCCCACCAACCTCTTCTAGTATTTTCTGTTGGGTCATGGGAGTCCTGTGTGCCACATGTGTGACCCCCCGCTTTTGGAATTCACTGGCTAGGGAGATCAAGCCCCCACCCTAGCTGTTTTTAAGAAAGATAAAAAACCTGGCTCTTCCGCTGTGCTTTCGGAGAATGACCACTCAATCCATCTGGTTGTTTTAAATAAATAAATAAATAAATAAATAAATAAGCCTATAGCTGCCATCAGAATAAAGCACCTTCCCGCCACTAAAATGGCTAAATCCCATGGCTCCTCCCCTACAATGCAATTTCATCCCTATCTCACCCAAGCGTTTTAATTTTTTAACATTTCACCTCATACATTTGGCCCGCCCTCTGTGTCTGGTTTTATTATACTGTTTTATATTGTTGATTTTATTTGTTATTTCATATTTGTTACGATGTATTTTGTTATTGTGTGTTTATTATGTTGTATTATTTTGGGCTTGGCCTCATGTTAGCTGCCCCGAGTCCCCTTTGGGGAGATGGTGGCGGGTTATAAATAAAGATTATTATTATTATTATTATTATTATTATTATTATTATTATTATTATTATTAGGTTCAATTCCATCACTGGGGGAGTTCAGAATGCTCTTTGATTGTAGGTTAACTATAAATCCCAGCAAGTACAACACCCAAATGACAAAATCAGTTTTTTTGAGTGATGGTCACTTCTTGGGTTAGTAGGCGTCTTGTGTCCAAATTTGGTGTCAATTCGTCCAGTGGTTTTTGAGTTATATTAATTCCACAAACAAACATTACATTTTTATTTATATAGATTATTATTATTATCCCTGGTGGCTCAGTGTGCACAAACCATTATGTACAAAATCATTGGAAAATGGTTACCTTCAGACTATGTGTACATGGAACATAAATGGAGGCTGTGTTTAGACTTGGGTCCCATCTCCAAGGACTTATGCAGAAGTGAATACAAGTATTTTAACCCCCCCCCCCCTTTTCTGGATAAATACTTTTAGAAAAGGAACACTCAAGGGACACCTAGTTTTAGAGAACCACTCTGAGCTGTTGTTCCCAACTAGTCAAATTGTTTTGTTTGTTTGGACAGAGACACTATCCCCCTTCTCCTCTATGGAATCCCTTCAGCATTTCTTCATAGGAAAGGGCCTTATATCCCCAAATGTCAAGGCAGCACGTCAACGACTTAAATCAAGACATAGTTTTCTAAGATCTACAGAGACACTCGCTGGAACACCTCAGCAAGTGAGAGTCCAAAAGTGGTAGGCTCAAACCCAGAACCTCAACCAATGGCTGATACCAAACGAGAGACTCCCCCCTGGGCACACAGAGGACTGGGCGACTTGGAAGGTGCTGAACAGACTGCGCTCTGGCACCACGAGATGCAGAGCCAACCTTCAGAAATGGGGCTACAAAGTGGAATCCTCGACATGTGAGTGTGTAGAAGAACAAACCACTGACCACCTGCTGCAGTGCAACCTGAGCCCTGACACATGCACGATGGAGGACCTCCTTGCAGCAACACCAGAGGCACTCCAAGTGGCCAGATACTGGTCTAAGGACATTTAACCAACTACCAAACTCACACATTTTGTATTTTGTCTGTTTGTTTGCTTTTTTCTGTTAGAAATGTAATATAATTTGACTGGTTGTCCTGACACGACAAATAAATAAACAGGAGGATAAATACTTTTAGAAAAGGAACACTCAAGGGACACCTTGTTTTAGAGAACCACTCCGAGCTGTTGTTCCCAACTAGCCAAATTGTTTTGTTTGTTTGGAGAGAAACACTATCCTCCTTCTCCTCTATGGAATCCCTTCAGCATTTCTTCATAGGAAAGGGCCCTATATCCCCGAATGTAAGGCAGAATAACCCACAATATCTGCTTTGGACTGGGTTATCTGAGTCCACAATGTGGGATTTTCTACTATTCTGGGATGGAGGGCTGTGTGGAGGGGCCCAAAGATGCAGACAAGTCAAGCCAAGGAAGAGTCCCAGGAGAGGAGGGAGGGAGGGGCAGGGAAGAGCCCCTCAGGCACCACCCCCTCGCGCGCCCGGGCCCCGCCCCCTCAGGCCTCTTTGTTCGCCTCCTCACTCTGCGCCCTCGAAAGCCCCGCCCCTCCCTCCTTCTCTTCTGATAGGGAACGACGCGTCACGCGCCACGCCCCTCATGGCCAGGTAGCCCGGTCTGTGAGGGACCCGGATGAAGAGGGTGCGGGAGGGGGGTGTGCTGAGGAGGCGAGGCTGGAGCCCATTTCGCCCAGCCAGCCAAATGCCCGCTTTCCCCTCCGAGGCTGAGCCCCTCCCCTCACCTTCGTGGTCGAAGCGGGGCAGACGCGGAGCCTCCGAGCTGGCGCTTCTCTCTCTCTCCCTTCCTCCTCTCCTCGGGTCCCCTCCTTTCTTCCTTCGCCTTGGCCACCCCCTTCTTTGGGAAACACAACAACCACCCTGGGCCGGAAGTGACTTCACTTCCGGCGGCTGCGTGTTCAGCGTGTCGTGGGCCTCGCTCACGCGCCGCCGCCGCACTTCCGCTTGGTCCGAGCTGAGGCACACAGAGTCGCCAAAGGCTAGAGAGGCCCCGGTTGGGAGAAGAAGCGTCCTTAGAAAAGAAAGAGGGCGCCTCTATTGTTTTAAAGAGATATTACCAAGCGCCGTGATCTTCAATACAGGCCTTTTCTATACCGCCATATTAACAAGATTATCAGAGCAGATTACACACTTTATCTGCTTTGAACTGGATTGTATGAGTCTACACTGCCATATAATCCAGTTCAAAGCAGGTAAAATGGATTTTATACGGGCTGTGTAGAAGGGGCCGCAGTAAATCTAGTTCAAAGCGGATAATCTGGATTTTATATGGCAGTGTAGAAGGGACTGCAGTGTAGATGCCTATAATCCAGTTCAAAGCAGATAATCTGGATTTTATATGGCAGTGTAGAAGGGGCTGCAGTGTAGATGCCTATAATTCAGTTCAAAGCGGATAATATGGATTTTATATAGCTGTGTAGAAGGGGCCGCAGTGTAGAGTCCTCTTATCCAGTTCAAAGCAGATAATCTGGATTTTTTTTATAGCTGTGTAGAAGGGGCTGTAGTGTAGATGCCTGTAAACCAGTTCAAACCAGACAATCTGGATTTTATATGGCAGTGTAAAAGGGGCTGCAGTGTAGATGCCTATAATCCAGTTCAAAGCAGATAATCTGAATTTTATATGGCAGTGTAGAAGGGGTCGCATTGTAGACTTCTATAATCCAGTTCAAAGCAGATAATCTTTATATGGCAGTGTAGAAGGGGCCACAGTGAAGACTCCTATAATCCAGTTCAAAGCAGATAATCTGGGTTTTATATGGCAGTATAGAAGGGGCCTTAGTTATCTGGAAGGGGCCTTAGTTAGATGCATAAATGGGGTTTCTGGTTCCTTGAGAATCACATTTAAAAATAGGCCCAATGCTATACCCCAAACTCTGTATTAACTTCACATTATATTGAAATACAGTCTTCTTTCCAAGCTATTTTCCCAATGGAACGATTAGCTTTGTGACTGTCGTTTCTACAGGGCTTTATTTTGGACATCTCAGGTCGACAGCGTGTGTCTTTGTTGATAGTGTCCAGCCATCTTTTCTTTCGCCTTTGTCCACGTGGTCGTCATCCTGCAATCTCTAAATGTAGTGCTGTTTGTGCCACTGATGTCGATTCTCTTCCCATGACAGGCCGTACCTCCGTAGTCTTGCTTCCTGCATTTTCTTGCTGACCGCTTTTATTCCTAGTCTTTGATAGATGCCATAATTTGGCACACGGTTGAGAAGTGTCAAGCCAAGTGTCCATCTCAGCATTTCCATTGTGTTAAGGGCTTGTTTGTGTTTGTTTCTGGCTAGGACTCTGTCCCATAGACTAGGGCTACTGGGCGAATGACTGTAGTGTAGATCTTAGCCTTGAGTCCTAGTTTTTGTGGAGGCCTCCGGTTAGTATTTTGGATTGCAGACTTGGAGGGCTATAAGGTATACATTATGCAGCCCCCATTTCTACTCGAGGAAACATATTCAAGAGTTCTTGTGCTGACCTTAAGCAAAATACAGAGTTGTTTCAAAATGATGGACCCAATTTCAAAGCAGTATATGTCACGATGGCAACATGTTAACAATTACACAAAAAGTTACATGTGGTTTAAAGAGTTAGCAAGTTCTACTGTTTTGAGCCAGAAACATACACATCTAAAATGGTTCTGAGATAGGGTTTTCATTGCTTTTCTTTTAAATTGATGGTTATCTGTGAAGGACACTGAAACCATACCTCCTGATTTGTTACTTTATTGATCCACAGAAGAACCTCTGGCCAAACGGGAACTACAAGAGCCATTAGTTGTTTGAGTGTTGTCTAAGGCACAAGAGACCAAGATTCACATCCCTGCTCAACCATGGTAATCCTGGATGTCCTTGGCTGAGTCACACTTTCTCAGCCTCAAAGGAAGCAAAGGCAAACTCCTGAATAAATCTTGTCCATGGTGGAGTTGCCTTGGGAAATGATGCGAACACATAAAACAACCCCCTTTTTCAATACTTGAAGTATGTCCTGCGCTTAAATGTGTAAAATTAACAGTGAGAGTGAAACCGGTATAACTGCTAACTATTGCTATGAATAATTAACACATTGCTTTATGTACGTTTGAGAGCGGCATAGAAATGCTATGGACATTCCACAAAATTTAAGTATGGTTTATGGTCCCTTGGGTCTCCCCTATCTTACTACTCAAATGTGCCAAAAACCGTGGCTGGTAATTCTGGGGAGAAGTTTCCTAAAAGTACATGTGAAATCTCAATGGAAGAGATGGCTAATGGATATCCCACTTCATCGATTCAGCAGGGATGACAGCCAACATCTGTGATAGCTAGTGTGATTCCTATAAATCAATGATCCCTATGAAAATATGGTCCACAGCCTCACTATGACACATTTGTTTCAAAACCACATGGCAACAAGAGCGACTGGTCTCATGAACCCTCTTACAGTGCCGAGGCAATGGGGACGTTGGGAGGGGAGAGGTTGCCTACCTATGAAAGAGTACTACTACATCAGCTCTAGATTATTAATTATGGTTTTCTGTAGGCGAGCAGATGGTGACTACTGGGTGGCATATGTTCTGTATTGGAAACTAGAGCTGATGTGGTCTATCCAGTGCAATTTTGTTAATCAGCATCCCAAAGAACCAAACCAAATCTAAAGTTGACCAAAAACCGATTCGTAACCCTTTTGGTACTAATGTCAGAGAGTGGTCCCTGATCAAAAAAAAAAAAGGTTGGGAACTACCGATATAGGTAGAACAGTGAATCCAGGTTTTAAAGCAGATCTCCAAGGTATTTACCTCTACACTGTACAATGTTTTTTTCTAAATATTAATTTACTGGAGATGTGCAGAAGCATGAAAAATTACTGCAGAAAGCAGACTGTAAATGCAGAATCCACATTTTTAACCCAAATCTGGTCGTACTGCCAAGACCGCATGAGGCTTTGGGCAAGTGGCAAAGCCCATTCTATGCAGAGCTTTACACCTTCCGTCTCTCCTAGCTTGAATTAAAACAGGATCCTTAGATGACAAATCAGCTTTTACTTTTGTATTACAAAGCTAAAGGGCTACAATGCTGCCATTTTTTCAAGACAGCGCCTATTGTCTCTTTTGCCTCCCCTTCCGCTCCTGTTCCTATGCTACCATGTCCCACCTTGGTTTGTCAACCCAATTGTGTAGATGCTTTTGCTTTAACCCAGGCAATTGGTCTTTGCTACTGCTCAGCAGCTCCAACTCGTGAATGTTTGTCTACTGTATCACATTATCATGTGGCCTATCAGGCACAAACAACTCTGGTGGCTGACAGATCCTTGCAAATACTGTTCAATACTGTTAGCAGCTATTAACTCCCGTGCCCGAAGGTTGGTGAATCTAGGGCTACATCTACACTGTTGAATGTATGTACAGTAGTTTGATACAGTGAATTTATTCATCTTCTTTCAGCATAACTTTAGCAGGAGTGTGTTACTGCTGGATAGACAATGAAGTGAGGTCTGGAGTTTTCACCTAATCCCCTTCCTCCCTCTGCAGAAGGAAGCATTCTAGTAATATATGGAGCATGCTGCCATGGTCACTCCATTAAATTCTTCAGCTGGGAGAAGGAATCGGCCAACACTTTCTTGAATTTCCAATGAGTACGTCAGCATTCTCTTCTCCCAGCTGACATGGCTATAGATGGGACACCCCAGTATTAGGAAGTTGCTCCCAGAGGATTGGCGGAACACCCAAATTGCATCCACTGGAGAATGCCAGCATTTGTCCAAATTATGGATGGCTTATGCACAGGATCATAGAAAAAACTACAAAGAATTACTCCTGACTTGTTTTGACAGTTTATTGGTTTGACATTTTAACACTCTGGATCTACAGTTAAGTAAGCTGTCGAAGTGATTAATAAATCTACATGAAAACAGATTTTACACACAAGCCATCGTTCACATCAGCTATGTAAAGGTACATTAAAAACAAAGTCATATGATGAAAGCAATCTGAAGATGGTAGGCACCAATCTAGACATGTTACTATGGAGCTTAAACATCCAAAAGTAGTGATCTTTTAGTAACTAATCTAGGATTAGAGTTGAAATACAAACATAAAAAAGGTAAATATTTACAGTTTATGGTTGAAATGTTCCTTTTGCTTATACTGAAGTTGTATGAAAAGTACTAACTTAAAGTTGCAAGCAAAAACTCTGAAAGGTAATACTGGTCAAACAGTTAAGAACTTACTTGCTGCAAGAATAGGACAAAAAATGAGGACCGAGATAATAGATTATTTGTTAAAGCTGGGTATAAATTTTTCTATTCACTATGTAATACAGCAATACTAAAAAGAAAGTTTCCACATTTTTAAAGCCACATAAATTTTCATGAGTCTTAAAACAAATGAAATTATGGAAGTCCAGTGAAAATAGTATCTGGACTCAAAAATGGAATGCAAAATGTTCCAGAAGGGAGAAATATACCAAATTAACTAAAAAAGAAAAACACCCCCGAACATTTAAAGATATTTTTCAAAGACTGAAAAGATTACTGCAGATAAAATTCTCTGTTCTTCCAAATTATGTAACAGTCCTTTAGAAGCAGAAATCTGGACAGAAAATATGTTGTCATCCTCCCCTTTGCACAAATAAAAGATTTCAGAATGCAGAGTTTGCCATAACATTAAAACACATTAACAGAATTATACGTTTTTATTTATTCTACTAAAATCTATGTATTTCCTCAATTTTGCTGGACTGAAATAAACATAAACATTAAAAATAAAACATGTTTTCCTTAAATTCTTAAGCATCCTCCTTTTCAGCATTCACATCTTTTTTTTTCGCTTTCTGGTCTTCAGACATTTTCTCCATGTGTTTCTGTAAAGTAGAGAACAAGTAAAATGTAATTTAAGTTTCACGGAGCAAGCATTTGATGCACTCAGTCATGTTGTCCAACATTCCTTTAAAATAGTGTCCTCGTACCAATTGGGGTTTTTGATGACGTGAAGTGACTGCAAATCCTACAGGTTCTGCATTATGATGCTTTCCATATACTGTGATGAACTGAATGCTACAACCAGTATGTATATTATATTGTATTAAGGCAGCTTAATGGCACTTTGAAGAGTT
Source organism: Anolis sagrei ordinatus (assembly GCF_025583915.1). Taxonomy (NCBI): domain Eukaryota; kingdom Metazoa; phylum Chordata; class Lepidosauria; order Squamata; family Anolidae; genus Anolis; species Anolis sagrei. The sequence continues at coordinate 210,389,978 of NW_026844366.1, read as the reverse complement.
TAACTGGATTTACTTATGTAACCAGCGTGCATCACTAGTGTGAACAATTCCATACCATCACCAGAGTCCTTCAGTTTGTCAAACAAATTAAGAGAACTGACACATGTTTTATTTGACATTGATTTTTAAAAGAAACGTAAAATAATGCTCCCTTGTCTTAGGTTTTAAAGCCTCCCCAAAACGGTACAAAACGCACCAAAGAAGTCTTGACAAATTTTGGCTTACCTTCAATTTCTGGTAGTGTGTGAGGCTGCTGCAGTGGACCCTTTTTGCAGCCTCCTCATTTGTGTAAAATAAAGAACACAATTTACAGTAAAACCCAGTTCTTGGCACCACATAGTTCACACCTAAAGAAAGAGACAAATATACATTTGCAAATTTGATCCAGGGTATCTGAACAACTGGCAGCACAGCCTTTTTATTCTTTAAAAAACCCAAAACAAGTAAGTCAGGTTCTTTATTTAAATCAAAGATCTCCTGGTGAAAGCAATAATAATAATAATTGGGAAGTGTTCGACTTGTGATTTTGTGATACGAAGTCCAGCATATAGATATCGTTTGCTGTGACATACTGTGCTTTTGTATCAGTAAAATAATAATAATAATATATTTATAGACCGCCTTCTCTCCTCGAGGGGACTCAAAGTGGTTTACACACAAAGAAGGGCAAACATTCAAAGCCCATAAGCGAATAGACACCTCAAAATAATGCAAAATAATACAAAATAATAACTGTAAACTTATAACAAAAGAGAAATTATCAAAAGGAAAAACAGAATACGAGTAACGAAATAAACATAATTATACTAATAACATAATTAATAGTTAAGATATAAACCCTAAGGGGATGATTAAAATACATAAAAACGGCTATCATGATATGAGTTTTTATTGGAAATGGAAAGAAATAATTAAGACTGTATTGTAAAATGGACACAGAATTCTGGATGTAGTACAGAACTGGAAAAATGGGGGAAATGTGGCAGAAAGGTGTAAAATTAGGTGACTGGACAGTGAAAATGTAGAAATTAATAGAAATGGACAAATTAATAATGCTGTTGAAGGATAAATCACCGAACAGATTCCTACAAGAATGCAAACCATTTTATCAATTTATATTGGAGGGAAAGGAAAATACTTTATAGACAGGTTTGATGAATATAAACATAAAATGTTGGGATATTCATTTGTAAATGTTAAAACAAGAAGTAAACCATTTTTTGGATATAAAGTGGAAAAAAATGTTAAATTTATGGAGAAACCGACACAAGAAGCTAGAAATCTATTTTTAAAGCTAATTTATATATATGTTGGTAGTTTTAGAATTATAGGTAGAGATGAATGTTCATAAGGTAAATGTTGTCTAAGTATGTCCATGTTAATGTACTCATAAGTTTTGTGACTTTTCTTTTTGTGTGCATTTTTATTGCCAAAAATTTAATTAAAATATTGGGGGGGAAATTTCCTGGCTACATACAATCTTGCTTTTAATCTCAAATTATTCACTCTGAGAGTGATTTAATAATTGTTAAGATTAAGATTCTGGTGGCCCAGAATGAAGTACTAATATAGGGCCCATCTGGATGAAATGGGCCCTTTTTCTTCCTGTCCTTTTGTGTTTTTGTTGGTTGTTGTTTCTGAAAGATCTACACAACACTTTCCCAATTCCCAGGGAACCCCAGCAGTTACACATACTCTTATACCCACTCACCAGTCAATTTAAATTAAACCAATGTTTCCCTAAATGAACTGTGCCTCTCCATGGCAGTATGTTTTTCTCAACCCAGAGCTAGCTAAGATGGCTTTCACCAAGAAATATGGCAACTGTTCCCAGGGAAGCAGAATCAACTGAGATAAACCGAAGGAATGAGGAATGTTAGCATCAGAAGAAAATGATCCCAAGTTTTAGCTAATGTAATATTGCTAAGGTATGTTACAACTTTGTAACTCCTGAAAAATAATTAAAAAGAGTCTCAGTGGAAATTGGAGAAGGGCAACCCAATCTAAAAGGACATGTGATTCGGGAAGGAGAAAAATCAGAAGGAAAGAGCTTGAATGAGAAACCACAATGATGCAGGTAAAATGAAAAGAACTTCCAGGGCCTCCCCCCTCCCCTCCCCCCGGTCTGGATATGCCCACAGTTTCTATTATAATAAACCATAATAGAAGGCAAGAAAGGAATCAAATACTGGTAGTCTATATCCAGTGCATATTCTCTAGGACGAGAAACAATCTTACCAACAGGAACGTTTGGTTGATATGGTCCAATTCTCTGATCCTCTGCACATTTCTCACTGGGAGTATCTTGCTCATTGGTGCTTTCCTTTTTCTCACTTTCTTGTGTTTCTGTGCCATCATTTGCTTCAGTTTGTTCTGTCTTCGTTGTTTTGGCACCATTTTCCAGTGTCTCCTTTGGCTGTTCTGTTTCTTCATTTTTACTTTCGGTTGCAAGAGATTTAAGAAGGCCAGATCTAAGTTTCTGGTGCTCTGCATCTTCTTCATCACCAACTTCATCAAGAGTGACAAAATCTTCCATGCGTTTTGGAAAACTACCTACATGCCGCTGGGAAAAAATATTTTCGTTATTCTACTTGTTGCATTAAAAAAGACAACTTTTCCCACAAAGATCCATTTTATGAGCATTCTGTGAAAATTATTTCTATGGTTCCTCCATGGTAAAAAAGTCTGAGAAGAGCTGCACTAGTGGGGTTACTTACAGTAGTTCTGTCACTAGAATAGGAGGAATGAAGATATATATATATATAAAAATAAAGGAGCTAAAGGTAGTCAGCCAGTGCCCAGACCCTCAGCAAAAGATGGAAGTTTTAAAGTAGAGGAGAGTTTTGCTTATTCAATATAAACAGGCCGGCAGAATGTCAGATAGATGAAAATGTTGGATACTACGAAGTCTCCTACTGTTACCCTTCCGACATGGCACTAGACACCTAGAATACTAACAACAGGGACTCAAAACATTAAGACAAGGCAGCCCAGCAGCAAGTGTCCTGATGCAGAAGAGGAGCGTGGAAATCACAGAGGGAAGGAGGGAGGACGCTTCCACTTCCGAGCCTGCCTTTTCTCCCTCTTTCCTCCTCATCTTGCCTTCTTCACTTATTGGGAATGGAAAGAGTTGGAGAGCACTCCTTTAAGTGAAGGGGAAATGCTGGAGGAAAAGGGGGCGTCGGATAAGCCAGAATGTTGGATAAGTGAAGTTTGGATAAGCAAGACTCTACTGTACTTCTGTAAGGAAGCCAATATGTTCCCTCCATGCTTTTAAGACTATAAACATTTTCCTAATTTGTGTCCTTGCCTCCAAATAAATCACGGGGGTAAAGAAAAGGGATGCCACCCCCCCCCCCCCAAATTTACTGAGGCATCCCAAACCCTTTCCCTCCTGATTTCCTTTCTCAGAGAACAATTTCAAGTTACTTTAGCTTTCAGCTCTCTCCTAATAACTATGTATCCTGAGTAATGCACAGAACAGATGAGAATTGTGTGGCTTTCTAAATCGGGGCTCCTTTTCCCACTTGTGATCCTTTTTGCCCAAATATGTTTTATCCCAAGTGTGTGTGTGCGCGCGTATGTGCATTCAAGTATTTGCTGATAACAAAGCAGCATTCTAAATGGCTGCTATACAAGTCGTTTTTCATTTTTATGAAGTACTATATTTGCCTTTTTACAAAGTACCCCTGTTACACCAGCTCCATTGGCTGCCAGTCTGCTTCCAAGCACAATTCAAAGTGCTGGCTTTAGCCTATAAAGCCCTGAACAGTTCCGGCCCAGTTTACCTGTCTGAACGTATCTCCCTCTATGAACCATTGTGGAGATTAAGATCTTCTGGGAAGGTCCTGCTCTTGGTCCCACCTCCTTCGCAGACGCAGTTGGTGGGGACAAGAGACAGGGCCTTCTCAGTGATGGCCCCTCGGCTGTGGAACTCACTTTCCGGTGATATTAAATCAGTGCCCTCCCTCCTGGCCTTCAGAAAAAAGTAAAAACTTGGCTATGGGACCAAGACTTTGGGCAATAAGCAATACAAGGAATGATCAGGGGCTATGTACAATTGATATTTGATATTTAGAATGGTCCTGGACCATGATTTTTGGATTATGTGATGTCAATGTTTATATATATATGTTTTTAACTCCATGTTTTAATGTTGTTACATTTTTATGATCTTATCAATAATTATGTTATTGTTTTAAGTTAGGTTTCCAATGTACACAGGGCATTAAATTTTGCCATAAATATGTTGGAAACTGCTTTAAGCCCCCCCCCCCCTGAGAAAAGTAGTATACAAGCAAAGTAAGTAAGTAAATAAACACTTTATGCAGAGTTCACTGTAAAAACTGCACAACAGATATTTGCAAATGCCTAAAACAGATACTAGTGCCAACTTTTTCAGGATCCCTACATTGAACTAAGGCAACTTTTGGTCCCTAGGTGTTTTGTTGGACTTCAGCTCCCACAATTCCTAACAGCTGGTAAGCTGCTTCAGATTCCTGGGTGTTGAAGGTTGGGAACCAGTGAGCTAAGGGGACTCCATTTGGGGTCGGGACCCACAGTTTAAGAAACAGTGCTCTATAATGCTCAGCATGCCTCACTATTAGCTGTGCTGACCAAAGCTGTAATTAACAACACTTGGGGGGTCACATTTATTCCTACATGTAGTCTAGAGTTCACTTGGTTTAAGGCTACCATTGCTCTCTACAGGAGAGGAAAGAGACTACAGGGAGGGCACAGGTTCATTACCGCTCCAAAGCGTGATCAGAATAATCAATGCAGGGAATATAAAATAAAACCTTTTCTCCCTACCTTTTTGAGTTTTTTTCCTGCTGGGCTAGCCACAGTACCTTCTTCAGTTTTTTCAGTAGTTTCATCACCAGCTGCTTCCTTTTCTTCAGTAGTTACATCACCCAAATTAGCCACATCTGTACCTTCAGCAACTGAACTACCACTTTCTAGTAATGCTGCTGCTTCCTCATCATCTACTAACAGCTCATCTTCAGATTCAGCAAGCAAATTTGGTTCGTCTTGGTCTCCTTGTTCATTGTCTTTTGTATCTTGCCCCTCTGCGTCATCTCCCTTCTCTTCTTTATCTTCATTACTGTTGGTTTCCATTTTCTCATTGTCGTCAGACTTACTTTTTTTCTCATTTCCGTAGTCTTTGCCATCAGGAGAAAGACCTCTCTTTCTACAAAAGGAGAAAACAAAACTTGCTTATCCCTTTAACTGTGTAATTTAAAACAAAGCAATGACTTGAACCTTCTGTAGGGAATACTTCTATTTCAATAAAAAGAAAATCCTGCTTATCTATTTTATGTTTTGTTTTGAAAAAACCAAACTGTTCATATGAAATATTACCTTGGTTTATCACTTTTCTTCATCACCTCTGCTCCTTTGTTGGGAATCTGAAATAAGGATAATACTTTTTATTAATTTGCACAAAGTATGGATTTGTGGCTCATATGCCTCGTGGTTAATTCAAGTGAAGCTTTCAATTCTTCAAGGGATTTGCGAAAGACAATCTGATACCCAACATGACAAGAATCTTTCACATGTTGTCATTTCCCAAAACCAATGGCCACCATACTAAAAAAAAAAGGCTACTGTGCCAACTTGGAAAGCTCTCACAAACCTGAAAACTTCCTATTATAACTTAACAAAGAATGCTCAGTGAAGAATTAAGAGTCACCTTGAACCAATACAAGTTACCTACCCTTAATACCAACTTCTTGTATTTTTCAGACAAGTCTACTTTCACACATCTCCCTTGGAACCAGAGGGCTTTGTTGGCACAATGCTCCATCATTGCTTCAGCATCTTCTCGGGTCTCCATTTCAATGAAAGCCTATACAAGAGAGTTTAAAACGTTTAGCCTGTAGTATTCCAACAATGTTTAATGGGAGCATCAGTTCTCTCTCCCAATATAATATCACCTGCAAACTTGATAAACATGCCCTCTATTCTGTCTTCTATTCTATTTCTATTTTCCTAACTCTCTTGAATAACTTCTAAGTCAAACTGGACCTGTATATAAAAAAGTGTAGTTGTTTATTTCTTTGGAATGATCTCAGGCTATACCTTAACATGACTATGTAAGTTGGTCTTTGCACTCCCCTGCAATACACAAAGCAGAGATAATATTCCAAGACTATGCATGTGATTTAAATACGAGAAGGCTACACTCAAGCTCTTGGCAAAGCAACATGCATGCACATTTATTATTTGGAAGCCCTTATATTATTCTATAAGCCTACCACAATGATTAGCTAGGGTTTATTGAGAACTGCACATTTTCAGGTGTGAAACATATGAATTACCTGACTCTTCATTCTCATTAATATGTAGTTTTTTATTTTTCCATAGGGCTCAGCTAGCTTAAGTACAGAACTGTCCGAATAACCAGAATGTGGCAAATTACTGAGATGAATCACACGACCAAGTTCTTGTTTAGGAGGTTCAAACTTTTGGCCAGGTTTTGCTTCCGGTTTCTTAAAAAAAAAGAAACAAAAAAAATCTATTTAGAAAATATTTTTCATCCATTATAGTAAACTTTAATGTCAGAAAACACAGAAAAAATGCAGGAATTGGACATTAAAAGTGAAATATTCTTACCTTTATTCTTTTATATTTCTGTGATAAGTGGACTCTCACAGGTTTGCCAAACACTAAGGCTGGTGTTGTAGAATAATACTCGACTACAGATAGTGCATCATCACTGGAGGCCATTTCAATAAATGCCTGAAATTGTATAATAGTTACATTATTCAAGGAGGCTATAATATGTTACTGAATATATACCCAATGCAGCATGTGTATTTGTAATGCCACACTATCCATATGAAATATTTAAATTTTTCAATTTTTAAACAAGTAACATAGTTTTTACCAGGAACATGCAATTTCTTTAATGTTGAAAAATATATACTAACATTGTTTAATTTTCTCTCTAAAAGACTGCACAAAATAAAGTTCAATTTTGATAATGTATCAAATATTTTTGATAGTATGAAAGCTGGCATACATGGTCTTATGTTGCCCCCTCCTGGTTCAGATATGTCTTTTCACACAGACTTTCCCACAACCAGTGTCAAGTAACGTTTAAAAAAACCTTATCGTTGCTCAATCTTTGAATTGATACAGTTTCAAAATAAAGTGGGAAAAATATGATTTATGGTACTTTGTTGTTGTTTATTCATTGTTGCTTCCAACTCTTTGTGACCTCATGGACCAGCCATGCCAGAGCTCCCTGTCGGCCGTGACCACCCCCAGCTCCTTCAGAGTCAAGCCAGTCACTTCAAGGATACCATCCATCCATCTTGCCCTTGGTTGGCCCCTCTTCCTTTTTCCTTCCATTTTCCCCAGCATCATTGTCTTCTCTAAGCTTTCCTGTCTCTCCATGATGTGGCCAAAGTACTTCAACATTGTCTCTAATATCCTCTCCAACAAGGGTCAGGCATTATTTCCTGAAGTATGGACTGGTTTGATCTTCTTGCGGTCCAAGGCACTCTCAGAATTTTCCTCCAACACCACAGTTCAAAAGCGTCTATCTTCCTTCACTCAGTTTTCATTATGGTCCAGCTCTTGCATTCATAGGTTACTACGGGAAATACCATTGCTTTAACTATGCAGATTTTTGTTGCCAGTGTGATGTCTCTACTCTTCACTATTTTATCGAGATTGGTCATTGCTCTCCTCCCAAGAAGTAAGCCTCTCCTGATTTCCTGGCTGCAGTCTGCATCTGCAGTATATTTGCACCTAGAAATACAAAGTCTGTCACTGCCTCCACGTTTTCTCCCTCTATTTGCCAGTTATTAATCAGTTTGGTTGCCAGAATCTTGGGGTTTTTAAAATGTTTAACTGCAACCCAGCTTTTGCACTTTCTTCTTTCACATTGATTAGAAGGCTCCTCAGCTCCTCCTCGCTTTCGGCCATCAAAGCGGTATCATATGCATATCTAAGGTTGTTAATGTTTCTTCCAGCAAATGTTAACTCCAGCCTTGCATTCATCAAGCCCTGCACATCACATTATGTGTTCTGCATACAAGTTAAAAGGGTTGGGTGAGTATGCAGCCTTGCCGTACGCCCTTCCCAATCTTGAACCAGTCTGTTGTTCCGTGGTCAGTTCTGACTGTTGCTACTTGGTCCTTATACAGATTCCTCAGGAGACAGACAAGGTGATTTGGTGTGCCCATACCACCAAAAACTTGCCACAATTTATTATGATCCACAGTCAAAGGCTTTAGAATAGTCAATGAAACAGAAATAGATGTTTTTCTGAAACTCCCTGCCTTTCTCCATTATCCAGCAGATATTGGCGATTTGGTCTCTTGTTCCTCTGCCTTTTCTAAACCTGGCTTGTACATCTGGCAACTCTCTCTCTCCATGTATTGCTGGAGTCTTGCTTGCAGGATCTTGAGTATTATCTTACTGGCATGAGAAATAAGGGCCATTGTACGGAAGTTTGAGCAGTCTTTAGCATTTCCCTTTTTTGGTATGGGGATATAAGTTGATTTTTTTTCCAGTCTGATGTCCATTTTTGTGTTTTCCATATTTGCTGGAATGTGGCATGCATTACCTTGCCATCATCATCTTTCAAGATTTTAAACAGTTCAGCTGGGATCCCGTCGTCTCCTGCTGCCTTGTTGTTAGCAATGCTTCTTAAGGCCCATTCAACCTCACTCCTCAGGATGTCTGGTTCTAATTCACTCACCACGCCATCAAAACTATCCTCGATATTATTATCCTTCCTATACAGATCTTCTGTATATTCTCACCCCCTTCTCTTGATCTCTTCAGCTTCTGTTAGGTCCTTGCCATCTTTGCTTTTTATCACGCCCATTTTCGCCTGAAATTTACCTTCAATGTTTCTAATTTTCTGGAACAGGTCTCTTGTCCTTCCTATTCTGCTGTCTTCTTCCACTTCCATGCATTGCTTGTTTAAAAATAATTCCTTATCTCTTCTGGCTAACTTCTGGAATTGTGCATTTAATTGGGCATATCTCCCCCTATCACTGCTTCCTTTTGCTTTCCTCCTTTTTTGGGTTACTTCCAGTGTCTCAGCAGACAACCATCTTGCCTTCTTGGTTTTCTTTTTCTTTGCGATGTACTTTGCTGCTGCCTCCTGAACAATGCCACGGACCTCTGCCCATAGTTCTTCTGGTACTCTATTTATTAAATCTAGTCCCTTAAATCTGTTCTTCACTTCCACTGCATATTCACTAGGAATGTTAGTGAGACCATATCTAACTGGTCTCTTTTGTTTTCCCTGATCTCTTTAGTCTTGATTCTAAATTGTGCAATAAGAAGTTCGTGATCTGAACTAGTCAGCCCCATGTCTTGTTTTCATTGACTGGATGGATTTATGGTACTACACTTCGACAAATGCTTACCTCATTTATTTTGTTCAAGATTAGATGATTTGTAATGATTCCAAATGGTTCAATAAGCTGTAGTAGCTGGAATCTCAGGTTTTTCCCTCTCTGAAAGTCCATGATGTGCACAACACGGCTTGTTTCCTGTTGATGGCAGGCAATAGTGACTAGTATGTTAAATGAATGTTTAAAATGCCCATCTGATTCATTAGAAAGTCATTTAGCCAATTATCTGATGAGCACAGGAATGGTAATTTAAAATAAAAGGAAGTACTAACAACCCAAATCCTGGATTCATGTGATATGCAGAAAGTAAAAGGCAGACAATCTGACCAGAAAATATACTGCACTTCATTCCATAACAGTCAGACTTTCCACCTTTTTACCACAATCAGAGGGGTGCAACTATTAAGTAAGGGAAAAATTGTGTGTGTTTTTTTAAATAAATAAAATTCCTTATTTCTGAAATGGGAGAAGGAGGGATGACCCAGCCTCAAACAGACACCTCAGTTTATGTTTGTTTGTTTAACCTGTAGAGCCGTTTGGGGGCTGTTTTTCCCTTCCTCCTTTTTTTCTCTGAAGGGAAGGCAAATTTAAAACTATAAAATAGAAGTCTCTGAAGCTGCACCCTTCCCTCCTTCTTTTAAGGCAAAACAGTTTGCAAAACCTGAAATGGAGTTCTTTGGAGAAAAGAGGGATGATCCAAGTTCCAGACGCCTCCATTTTAGGTTTTTTAAACTGCCTTGCCTTCAGAGAAAGAAGGGAGGGAGGTAGGCAGGGAGGTAAGGAGAATCACCCTCAAGTGAGGGTGCAACTATTATACCATTTTAGCACCCCAAAAATGGGGGTGCGACTATTATGCGATGGCGACTTATTATGCAATGAAATGGTATATTCTCAAAAGGCACACCTGCAAATATGGGTGTGGCTCTTCTAACATTTTGGGCAGAGTGCTAAAATTAGAGACTTGGGGATCCCCAACAGTAAATTTTGGATTATTATAAATGGATTAGATAGCAGAGCCTCATATTCAGTTCTTATTTCATATTCTTACTGGGCTGCATCACATCAAACTGATATTTCTGAACGCTCTTCTTTCCAATATACTTGTTCCATGTCGAAAACATTTTTGTACATTCACTAATGTGATTCTGCATTCTGAATTAGTATAACCATCACAATGACAGGCCCTCATACCATATATTTGACAATTATTGCAATCAAAAAAATCTGTAGACTTATTTCAATACTAACCCCTCTGCCCTTTTGCAAATGCCTTGGTCCTTGCATACTTCCATTTCCAGCCCCTAGATATTCACCAGAAAAGAAGAGGAGAGGGGAAAAGAGAAATCATTATATAATTAGATTCTTGATAATATGCTGTATCATAACATGGGAATCCATCAAACCCTTCATGAAAAGCCATTAAATAAGACTTTATGACTCATTTTTTAAATTGTAAACATATTATATGCTTTATCTACATTTCCCCTTAAATTAAATCTACAAGCCTCAAAGCACATACATTGATCATTTTTGTGGGAAAATGAGAATGGTTTTGATCAGTTCAGAATTTATAACAAGTTTAAGAAACTCTTAATGCCTAAGTTTCTGAAACCCTTTAACTTAAAAATAGTCTAGCATCTTAAAGAACACATTTTATTTGACATGATGCAATTGCTGAAATTTGCTGTTCAGAAATAACTGTGACATACATGGAATTTCACTATATTTTTGGCCTTTAGAACCTCACAACCTGAGGATGCCTGCCATAGATGCAGGCGAAATGTCAGGAGAGAATGCTTCTAGAAAATGGCCATATAGCCCAAAAAACCTACAACAAACCACTTTAGAAGGCTGTTCCAGGAGAAGTCATATTGGCCCTGGAGGTGAAAGGAAAAGTATCATCTGGTTTACTTCCTGATTAAAGCCTCTCCTGATTAGTCAATGTGTAGTGCAATCTTTCTATAGGGTGAGAAGGGAGTGTGAAGAAATCCATCTGTTTGCATATGTCTACATTAAGTATGGGCCTGTTGGGAAGGCATCAGAAGCAGGAAACGTCTATAGTAAAAAATAAACAACTACCTGGCTGAAGCTGACTACAAAATAATGGAGGCTTGGCAGGGCCATTTGTGGCCCTTCCTCTTCTTCCTCTCTATTTTGCTGGTTGAGGTGGAGCCTGCTCCCTTTCCCTCTTTTGGAGGCCTTTCACCTGGTGTTGGGATATACTGCTTTGTGGACCTGCAAAAACACTTACCCGCACCATACCTTCTCTAAGATAATAGGGGACCAGCTCATGCCTCCCCTGCAAAATCTCCAAGATCTCTGTCATTCTCACAAGCTACTTATTGGGAATGCATTTCTCAGGCCAAAGAGGTTAATATTTGCTCTCCACCTTTCCCTCTTGGGAAACATGGCCGATTTGGTACCAGCTCTTGATTTTAGGGGCCGTCAGAAAAAAACAAAAACACCCCGCAATTCTAAGGTGCAGCCCATTTTTAGAGATGTTTATATAGGGAAAAGGTGTGTTTCAGAATCAAAGAAATCTGGTAACTTGAAGTAGTGCTTCTTCAGGTTTCAGAGTCTACTCAGGTATGCATTTAATCTTATTACCTCTTGATCCACGTGGTGGCCCTCCCATATGAAATGGAGGAGGAGGAGGCCCCAAAATTCCTGGAGCTGGATTTGTGGACTGCAACCTAAATGGATCACCCCTAGAAGTTAAAACACAGAAAAAATGAAGCCCTGTTAACTTTTAAACAAAACATAGTATTTCACATAAATTCCAGTATTTTTTGTAAGTAAACGATAACAGATAAAAGTAATAGAAATCCTGTTGCTTCATTGTTTACTTTCAGGTGCAGATACTAGTACAGGGATGGAGAAAGTGAATGGAACTGGTCATGTTAGTGACTACAGCCAATAGGACAGCCCATACCAAGGTCAAAACTCAGTATCATAGCAGTGACAAAGGTTCCTTTAAGGACATGTAATGTTCAATTCTACGAGGTATATGCATTTAATATAGTTCAGCAAGCATGAATAAAGGCTGTCTGATAATAATAAATTAATATTTACAAATACTAAACAATCAAGGTTTGACTATTATTCTTAAATAGAAAAATGGAGAGTAGTGTTTCAAAATATCTTATGTATCGTAAGTTCCAGATCTAAAAAAATGTGATAGGTGAACCAACTCTGACCACGCTGAAATCATAAAAAATCAGGTTAGAACTCAACAAAAACTGATATTTTCTTGAAAAGCGTTAAAAAAAAAACCCCTAAGAGTTTGGGAGTTTTATGATGTGACACAAAGACTCTCCAATTCTCTTTTTATTCTCCGCAAACATTCCTGCACAGCTCCACAAGGAGAAAGTGATAAATATATTTCTTCCCTATAAGATACTGTTGAGGTTCAAGCTTATATGAATAAATCCCTGCACATCAAATCCAGAGGCAGGAAGTTACTTCACCTAACCACAGAACTAATCAGCCACATGTTACTGGGAATTAAAATGGAAACATGTCTTGATTCCATGTGCCTTCAATTTGTTTCATGCTGTCTGCAAAGTATTTTTTTTTACTTACAGCCCAAGTCCAGAATCACTATCCGGGTTCCATTCAGGATATCTTTAAAGTGAAAAAAGTCAGTTAGAGAGGTATTATGCAATTATATCTTCTCAGAGTTAAAATTCTGAATAATAAAATCAAAACAGGAAAAAACTGCTGATTCCTCAATATTGTCAATGTTAGTATTTATTTTTAAAGCACTAATACATTCTTACGCAACATTCTTTTCACCAATGAGGAATATAATTCATCTTTCTTACAAGGAAATGCAGAAGTCACTTTGGGTGCAAAGATCCATTATACACATAGTTAGAAGTAAATTCAAATTAAATCCCAGTTATGGAAACCATTTTTAGTGCAGTAGCATATGTATTCATGGCACATTTCACTACAATAAAAGTATGAATGACATAATACTTCTGATAAATTATGTAAAATAGCCCAAAAATATTTTATTGTTTATAATATAAGAATGTCCGGGCTTATTTTCACTTTGAAAAAAAAAGGAAATTAAGGAAATGCTTCCTATGGGAAGGAAAACTGTTAGAAAAGTTTGTGCTTTCTGAAATGGTAAATAGCAATTAAAATGAAAGAGGGTATTTCAAATTTCAAATCCATACATTTCAAGGAGAAGTTGACAGCGCCGGCTGTGTGTTGCTCCATTGATATGCTGGTTCCACTCCTGTAGCAAAAATACAGTCAGAATAATCAATAACATAAAATAGTAGCTATTTTACACATATTCCCAATGCTTTATGAATCATTTGTCAGTCCATCAACATGTGTAAATTATAGCTATCTTACTGTTTAACTGTTTTTAAAAATCGTAAGGACATGTCTGCAACTCAATTGCAGAGTTTTGCCACAGGGTAAACGGCTGCCCATAAGAGGGAAAACAAGACTAAAATAACTGTAATGTGCACTTATTTCCTCTCCATATTCAAATACATATTGGGATATTTTCAAAACTGGCTGTATTATTGGAATGCATTTCCATGTCTGTTCATGTAAGGTAAGTCAGCCAATTGTCATCATCTACCTCAATCTTATGCAGCCTTCTCTGCTACAATTTCTGTTATATAGAAAGATTCTTTAAGCCAGAGTAACAACTTTTTGGGTGATAAAGGGGCTACAAAGGGCAAGAATGACTGGTCAAAAGAAAATTCCCTATTGTGCATAAGCAAAAATATTCCTCATTAGCAAGTATTTTAAATGCATATAGCAATTTGACATTGAGTGATACAAACTATTTAGGACCGGCTTTAAAAACACGAAAACTGGATTTGAATGTAAGCCAACTGAAGCCGCTTTCATTTATTACTCATATGATCTCAGGCCTCTGCAGAAAGCTGCATTAAGACAGAGGGAGAAAAACAGTCAATAATTTTGGGCACGACACTAGGAATGCTATTGAAATTAAGATAGGATGCTGTCACACACACAAAAAGGGGAAACTTCTATTATTTTTACATCTGTAGAACTACATCTAACAATGATTTCACTCCAGCAGAACAAATGTTTTTAGGTTTCAAATGTAAAGACATTGAGGAAGAAGCAGGTCCTTCTTCACAGCTATTGCTCATTCCTGCATTTTTCATCAGTTTCTAACAAAAGCTGGGTACCTTTTAAGGCTCTTCTACTTTTAGTCAGCATGCTGTACCCATAGATTCTGCATCCAAGGATTCAACCATCCATGGCTTGAAAATATTCAAGCAAACCTTGATTTTGACATTTTATTTAAGTGGCACTATTTCATTATGTCATTGTATATACTGAGACATGAACATCCATAGATTTAGATATTCACAGGGAGTCTTGGAGCCAAATGCCAGCAGATAGCAAAGAACTGCTATACTATGAGCTAATGTAGTCATGGGTAGGGAATTAGGAATAAGCTAAAAGACCATACAACCCCTTCTCAACTGAAGACCTTTTTACTGGCTTTAAGACTCATAAAGACAGTATCAGTGTGTTTAGTCTCTGCTTCATATATACTTTGCAGAGCAGCTTTTAGCTAAAGCAAATCTCAATCTACTGTTTTAAAGCATATAGATGGATGTCTACAGTACGGGATTTGATTATATTTACATAATGTATACTACTGGATTATGTAGTTTTTAAAGCACAAAATGCACATCACTGTTACTTTAAAACATTTGAAAGGAACCATCTATTTATGAATCAGCTTCTCAAATTCAAAATTATTGTATTTCATTGATTTTAAGGTGCCACTGATTCTAAGACACACATTTCAGTAACACCAACAGAAAAAGCCATATATATGGCACCCGCAATTCTAAGACACACCTCATTTTTCAAAATGTTTATATGGGGAAAAGTCAGTCTTATAATTGATAAAATACAGTACTGGGCAGTCGTCGGGAATTAGAACAAGCTTAGAACTTCATACTGTATACTAATAGGAATACACTTATGTAAACAGTTAGGGAGCCTCAATATTCCAATGGACATAAGTTCACTGATAAAACAGGCTGCTTGTTCTTATTCTACTAGGACCAGCAGCCAGGATATTACTAAACATTTGGCCGTTTTCCCCAAGCAAAAGATCCCAAAAGACACAAAAAAAATTCCAGGTTCTTTCCTGGCTTAGATACAACTTTGTCTGACCCCTATACTAATAGGAATACACTTATTTAAACAGTTAGGGAGCCTCAATATTCCAATGGACATAAGTTCACTGATAAAACAGGCTGCTTGTTCTTATTGTACTAGGACCAGCAGCCAGGATATTACTAAACATTTGGCTGTTTTCCCCAAGCAAAAGATCCCAAAAGACACAAAAAAAATTCCAGGTTCTTTCCTGGCTTAGATACAACTTTGTCTGACCCCTATAGTGTGATCGGAGGGTAACAGAGCTCTCAGAGTAGAAAATATGCTACTTTTGAAACTGGTCACTTAATATACATCAAGTGACTATAAATTTCAATATGCTGAAAAGTCAGTTGTTCGGAAGATAACAGTTATGTTCTGAATAATACAACAGGATTTATATATTGAAATATGTGATTGCCAAAATTAGTTGCTTTTGGTTCCTGGTGATGGAGGGAAAGGTGGGACATATAGTGAACAAAAATAATGACTTAAAATCTATTCTACTGCTAGAAGAGACAAAGATACTAAGGACCGAAAAATGCAAACTTTCAGATGCAGAAGAATTTGGTAGAGAAGTGAGATGAGGAAATGAAACATTTCATTTTTCTGTTTTAAAACAGCTGTTCCACTAAGGCATTTTCCATGAGTAAGGGACATAGAAATTCGAATAGTTACCGTGAAGTGTTAATGACAACCCAATGAAACAGTTCAAAGCAAAGTGCAAGACTCTTACCTGTATTTTTTGCTACAAGCTTTGAAAATAAAATGTGAGCACAGTAATATCAATAGTTCACTTTATTATTCAACTGACAGACAGATGAACAGTTTGTAAAACAATCAGAAAATCTGAATAATGATCTTTTGTTCGAGAACAAAATTATGAACCAAGAGTGGTCTGATCACAATTTTAATAGAGATCTACTCTACGCAGGGAATGCCAACAAAGTATGATATTGCACAACAGCAGAAGGCTGATGTTTGAGACTGTAAAAAGGGATAGATGCAATATGTGATAATAAAAAGTGAATCTGAAGTATCTGAGAAAGTTGTGAAAGGGGAAGAAAAAATGAGAAGTTTCAGCCGTAGTATGAAAACAGTTTGAAAGTATTTTTAAAAAGCAAAAGAATGAACTCCCAAAAATGTGAACTACAACTCTGAAATAGTGTTACAGGACACATTGACTGACTCTTTCTGTGACCATGGACAAGAGGGAAAAAGCAGAAATGTACAAAGACATCTTAAATATAAAATCAGCAATCAAGACAGATGGGAAGGAATGCTGATTCTAGCCTCTAAATAATTGCAAAACAAAATGAAACTCACTAGCTCAGACTAGATTAAGAGAATATGCAGATGCACAATATAAACTGACCAAGAAGTCAGCCCGTGTGAGTTAAACAAAATGTATTAGTGTAAATCCTCGGTTTCACATGTTTCTTAATGATGCCTTGAAAATAAATCAAATATATTTTCTACTTAAACTCTTTTAGGGTCTTTGTTTAAGTATTCAGAACACAGAAACCGAGGCAAGAAACAAGCAACAGGGACTATAAAGTAAAGAAAAAATAGCATCTGATGTTTAACTCACCTTAGTGGAATGAACAGGCAAATCACAGATAGAGCACAGATGGGGATAAACCTTCGGTAAGAATCCATGGAAGTCTTCAACATTGCTCTCAGGAGGAGCACCTCTTTTTTTCTCAAAGAGAGATCTCTCAGGGCCACGGCTCATTCTGTCATACTCACTGTCAAATTTACGAAACTTATGCGAACCTTCGCCATAGTAAGATTCATCCCTACACCTTTCTCCATCTCTTAATCTGTCATCTTCATAATCCATTCTGTCATAATAAACAGACTCTTGCGAACAACTTCCATGATCATAGTCAACCACCCGGCTGAGACTAGAAGCACGATCATCAAAGCTATCTCTTCTAAAATGCCTTTTCTCTTCCCAATCATCCCTAGGAACTCTGTATGGTGGCTCCCGTGCAGTTGATCTGCCATCTCTACCATAACTCAGTGATGCGCCTTCTTCAGCTCTCCTCCTTTTAAGTTGCAGAAGTATTTGAGGCAAGTTTTCAGGAGTGATCTTGTCCTCAGGATAACGACTCAGTTCATCTAAGTCTCTAGCAGACAACCCAAAGCTGGCCAAAATATTAGTGGCCTGCTCTGTATCTCCACGGTGCTGAGAAGACAGAGAGAGTGGAGCTCTATTTCCAATGTTAAATATAGACTGTAAGGCATGAGAAGATGCACCAGCAGAAGACAGCGCACTATGAGCTCCTTGTTGATTCAATGAAGAACTCATTCCAAGATTCATTAAGCTAGCAAGACGCGCCGTACCCTGGTTCATCCTTCCAAGAGATGCTGGCACACTTAAAGACTGGGTAGCAGCAGCAGCAAGAAGGCCTATTCCTGCAGAAAGATCACGTCCATGACCCTGGGAATCCCTACTTAGAGATGCTTGGTGGAATGACTTGGACATTGCTGAACTATAGATAGTCTATTATGGATCAAACTTTAGAGATGTCTGAAAAGAAAGCTCACTCTAGAAAACTAGGCAAACTTCACTTCAAAATGGTAACGCCAAGAAAAGGGATCAATAATGACTCTTGATCTTCTTCTTCAAGCTGAGAAACACCAGACAGGTCTGTAGGAAAACAAGCAGTTTTAGTCACAAAACCCTTTATGCAGATGCAGTTTTTAAAAGTATGCATCATGTTGATCTAGAAACAATTTAAGACCTTATTACGTAGCTGTCATAGTCCGAAGACGCTCCCAGAACCCTATCATGTATACCTTGCATGGAAAAACAGATTCCCCACAACAATTTTGCTTCCAAATGTGAGATTTTGTTCCGATGATAAATGGTTTTTAAGTACCAGATGATTAGAACTGCCCGATTTCAAGCTTTCATGTTAAAATGGCAAGGTGTACACATCGTATGTTATTGTTCTAGATACAGGGGGTGTGTTTTACTAAGGAATCAAGAAATGCAACTCATGCTTGTTGGAATTAAGCCTATACCATCATAAGAAAGGGTAGACAGTATTTAAGAATAGCTAATATTTGGATAAGTGTCTAATGGATGACTTACTAAGTAAGACCATATATAAAACTGAGTTACTGATAAGACTTGTGTGAAGAATAGTATGCTTTCATTTAGTAGGAAAAGACTTTTTGATCAATTAACAGTTCATATGCTGTGAGAACCACACATGAACTGTATCTACCAATTTTAATATTATGCAATGAGATATGGCACATTAGCCTTCTCAATAAGGTCTCAAGCCAACCAATATACAAATTGGGAGATTTACTTAAAGAAGAGAAATTCTATGGCACTATTACCATTAAGCTGTTCAAGGACCTGTGCAACTATCATTCAGATGATTCTCACTGGAAGCTGCAACCAACGTTTGTTACAAGAATCCCATGATAAACTGATGTAGTTATTTTCTTTATTCTTGAAATATTCATTTAGTTCTTCCTGGACTAACAGTAAATATTTAAATACCTTATAACATCTACTGAGTGGTCTTTTGAGAAAATATCATGACTTTTTTCTAAGTACAAAGGTGGACAAACCATGTGAACACTCAAGGAAAATACAGCCCTAAATTACTTAGATACTTCTAAAAATACCACTAACTGCAACCTTGCGGTTCCCATCATGTTATGAAGAAACAGTAAAGGGATGGGACAAACAGAGCAGTAGACTAGTAGATAATATAAATGTGAAATATATCATTTCCAATTATCCATTCGGCAAGAAAAAAAAAAGCCCGAAGTCCTGTAAGTTTGTATTTTCCCGAAGAATTCGGCTACTGTTAAGTTCTGCAATAATAAGATACTTTACTTTATGGGTATATATTTATATTGTCTAAATAATTAAAAGGACAACATAGGTACTATTATACTATACAACCCTTACATGTTCCCTCAGGGGACTACTTATCATTACCTTATTATAATAACGATAGGGTTGATACAGGTTGAAAGTATTTTGCTGTTAATATTCAGGGTTCCCTCTCCCATTAAATGTGGTTGAGAAACAAACTGAAAAGCATTGATGAAAGTGTAGAACTAGAAAAACAGTTCAGATACTGTAAGGGCAGAGCAGATGTCAACAGAAGTAGAAGAGAAAGAAAGATCAAATGTCAAGTGAGAAACATACCACCTGTGAAATAATTTTTTTACTAAGCAAAATTGTTTTATAACCATTCTGCAGCATATGATGCTGGCAATCACTAGCAATGAAGTACAAAATTTTGTCATATTTAGAGATATAGTTGTTTTCAAGTTTGTAATTATTTGCCAAGGGTAAATAAATCGTTTCCAGGCTAGAACGTACAACAAAATCACAGCAGATGCACTTAACCCTTTTAAAAAATCAGAAAAAAACTTAAACCTTTCAGTGTATGTCTGCCTTATCTAATCTGTATTTCCACAGCATCCACACATCTTTCCTGTTCACATATCAGTCATAATAGAATTTACTTGGCATTTCCTACTTAAGAGCTCACTACATTTCTTTTAAGTGATCAAATTATTCCTTTTCTAAGACCAACTCATAAGCAAAGGTAAGTAAATAACTGTTATTTTAATGCTTGAAACAGTTTTTACTTAACAGATAGAATGGAAGCAAGGAGAGAAGGGTGGATCTTGATTTTTACACAAATACCTCCTTTTGCAGAAGTACTAGAATAATCTGTAGTGATACAACAGTGAGCAATGACTCTTTGCAGAAAGTTAAATGTTCTGTTACTACAGATGTTCACAGGTTTTAAACTGAGTGTTAATACTGCTAACAGGTAGAAAGACAGAAAACAAGACTTGACTCAAATTAAGTCTAAAAGTTAAAATGGATGGAATTTACATTCAGCTACAAAGCCCTAAAGTCAAAGACTCTTTGAGATAAAAATATAAACATGTCAATTGGGGTAAAAAAAAGAGAATAACAATGGAAGCCCAAGTCTTACGGCAAACCAAAAAGTAACTGACGTGAACAGGGAAGTCACCAATGTCAACATTTAAATGCCTAAATTTGGTATAGATTATTCTTTATAGTAAAGAGGGCTCGGTTTGAGCCAATTAGCACACTTCAACATATTCAACCAAGATGGATTTTCTGTGTGTTCCTTTTGTGGGGATGGGGGGGGGGGGAGGATAGGCATATTTACCCCCTTGATGATACCTCAAGCTAGGAAATACTAGCAGATATTGTTTTCCCTTAATTTCTAATTTCACAATCTCAGAGCTTGAAGTTTCCAAATTTTCAGAAGAGTGGGATTCTTTGGATCCCAAGATATATTTTAACATCTATGTGTATATATGCAGACTTATTTGCAAGGCTTACAAAATGCAAACCTCTACACCTCTGCTTTTAGTAAACTGTTGGAAGATTTTGTAAAATATCAGATCCAGGAGTATCGGAGGTGTACCTCCTGGCAGAGATGGACTGACCAGCAGATGGTTTCACTGCAAAGCCTGGTTTCCGTACAAGCCGCAACTGCCCAGGCTTATTATGAAATCGATGTAAACCTACAAAGAAAAAGCAGGCATCAGAAAAAAAAATCTTAATACCAGAGTCTTAAAATTGAATACGAAAAAAGGTTGGCGATCTGAGATAAACATGGTTGTGAAGGAGGAAAGAGGACAACAGTAAAATATGCTGTATTTTTTGTTCCCAAAACTTCAACTGACTGTATTTAGTAACTAATGATTAAGAAACAGGACTAGAAAGGAAATGGATATTTTCAGAATGTTCAAAAGCTTTCTTTAAATCAATGCTGTGAGCTTATGTATGGAAAATGGAACATTTAAGAGAATAAAGAAAAAAGGGGGGTGCTAAGGTTATATAAGCAAGCAACTGTCTCCCACCTTTCAAGTTCAGAATCCATTGCACAGGCACTGATTTCAATTTATACAATGCTGGTTCAATAGCTTACATGAACATGAATCAGAGCACTTCAGACCACGAGTACTTTGAACTATTATTTCTAAGATTACAGAATAAGGCACTTCAAATACATGTTAAAAGGTTTTTGAATATGATGAGAAAGACAGCTTTAAAATGGTGGCGTTTCAACAGGGCTGAGAGAATGAGAAGTGAATATACGCAAAGAAACTAACAAACATGAATAGAACATCTAAATTTCTTCAAGTAGAATTAAATTGGTAGCTGAGAAAACCTCACATTACCTAAGATCCACATGATTTTCCTTTTGACCTTCATTAGAAACATCAGGCTACCCACATGTGATGGTTCTGTCCCACTATTAGGATATTATTGGATATAGGTTGGAGAAAAGACTAAGATTAAAGATGTTCTACAACTTGAAGGAGCTACATTACATAAATGCCTGATCTCTTGCTTAATCTTAGTTGAAAAAAAGAGATGGTTTTACATTTTGGGGGGGGGGGGGGGGGGGGGACGTGAACTTAGAATACAATAGAAGCCCAGCCTAGGAGAATATGGAAGCATTTAATTTCAACAACTGATTTCAAGCTTAACTCTAACACAGCCAATATGTCTTAGAATGCCTACTGGAAGCTACCCAGGAAAAATGTATAATTCTTGTCAACCTTGAAACGTGGTTTGGAGTACAGTCTTATCTCGATGAATAAAACCTCTGTCAAAGAGGCTTGTTTTTTTTACAATTTATTTTGTTCCATCTAGCTAGATTTTTTCCCAGTTGGCATTGGGAGACCGGTGAAGAAGAAGTGGAGAAACAGACATTTGATGCTAAATATGTTTTCAATAATCAGTTCAATAAAAATCAAGCTGGAATAGATGGAGATGCTACTTTAGCCATTTTTCATGGCAGCTTTGTGTCTACAACAGGCAAAGTAAACAGCAGCTGCCTCCACAATCCCAAGTATGTATGAATGAACAGAAAAACAGAAAAAAGAGGAGAAAGCCTCTCTCACTTAATCACCACAAATTAAAAGTAATATAAATCTATAACTTTTATCTACTAAAATAGAAATCAAACAAAGTGAAATCGAATGAAAGAAAGTCATCCGTTGATGCATCTTGGAAGAATCTTACAAGTAGTCTCTAGAATCAACTTATTTTTGTTTACTTGTACAAGGCTTAGTGACCCGGTTTGTTCATTTCACATATGCATATTGTGAGTTTTGAATAACAAGTTGACTGAAATGGGTTGGACGTTTTCTTTTTTTTGTAATGTAGGGAACTATGCCTATTCCTTCCAAGTTTTTTTTTTCTGTCTCCGATATCAAATTTTCTGTTTGACTAGTAATGTTCAGAAAATGTCTCCTTACCTGAGGTATATCACTATATGTTTTCATTTGCAAAGGAATTTTAAATTTCAACATATTGATTGTATCTACCCTGAAACCCTTATAAATTGTCCATAGCCTTTTTAATTTTCAGCAAGTGCAAAGACTAATATAAAATAGAATACACAATCACAAACAAGGAAAACAAAATCCGACACAAAAGAAACCCGGTTCAATTGCAACGTTCTTTCAATATCAATACAATGAATTAGGCAGCTCTAAATGTATCATATTGACTTTGGACAAACAAACACATCAGTTTACCCAAAAAGGTTTTCCCTTCAGTCTTACTGAAAGGCAGAATATCTTCTTTGTATGTGTCTACCTAATATGATATATTTGACATAGCATACAAGTCCATTCCATTAAGAAGTGACTGAGGTTTTCATCTAGGAATATATTAAACCGACATTTGTATATATTCCCATCTTCCAAAAGTAATAATTATCAGATAAAACATGGGCAAATTTAGTATTACATATTTTACTTTAAAGTTTTAAGTAAAAGCTTTAAAAGAGATGCATACCACATTTGATGTAAACCTGAACAAAAAAGTTCGCAATTCTGATTGAAATAAACCTAAAAACTAAGATCAAAGTATTCTGTAAAAGAAGAACAATATGTTTTACATCAGTGTTTCTTTGGGTATCAAATGCTGAAGACCTGCAGAAGTTCCTACCACCAACCATATGCAAGGACCAGATCCATGTCTACTGATTATGACTGTTTTTTTTTAATGCTATGGATTGGTATTAATTAATTTGTGGAGCAGCACTTGTCCCTGAACTATCATGATACAATATACAATATGATCCCTGTATCTGTAGTACAGTTGCTTGCAGTTTAACTGATCCATATTTATTTATTTATTTTTATTCAAACTTATATGCCGCCACTCCCCTGGGGCTCAGAGCGGCTTACAAGAACAGGCTAAAATCTAACACAATTTAAAAACAATTTAAAACAACAATATATCCAACAAAATACATATGCTTTAGGCATTATCCAGGTCATCCAGCACAACTCTATGGTATTCAAAAGGATTTACTATTATATAATTTTACATATCTACAGCGAGGCTAGGAACCTATATCCTGCAGATATGGAGGTAATCCAGTATTGTTCTCCATGTATTCTGAATGAAGCCCAGTAAATTCAACACACCTTATAGCTAATTAAGTGTAGACAAAAATTACTATGGAATAATGCAAAATACAGGGTGCTTCAAAATGATCGATCCAATTTCAAAGCAGTATATTTCACAGCAACATATAACACTGACACAAAAAGTAACAAATAGTTTAACAGTTTTCAAGTTTTACTAATCATTTTGAGCCAGAAACAAATCTAAAGAAATAATTCTGCAAATTGAGAATATGTCATTTGGCCATATGTCTACATCTTGTGAATGACTAGAGCTAAAGGCTGTTTGTAAGCTGTGAGAAAAATCTATTGGAAAGGAAACAATTTGAAACTGTATGCCCCACACTTTCAAAAGGTTAAGAGGTGATTCATTGTCACAAATGTGTAGTGATTTCAAACCAGATCCATCTTTTTGAAACACCCTATACTATAATGGTTACATCTCGCTCAGGAAATATTATGGCCTTTGACTCTTTCAGATTCCCTGGACTGTCTTTTGGAGTCATAACTGGTTGGCCTGTCTTTCCTAGAATTTTTTTTGATTAGTTTATTTATTTTTGGCAGTTTTGTGGCTTTCAGCAGGTGTCTCCAGTTAAAATAGTTAGCCATTCTGGGGCTAGATATTAACACATCTGGTCTTCTTTTCTGTTAACAATATCACTGTATCACATTTAAAGTAGGGCCTTAAGTAGCCAAGCCATTATTTCAAAGTGACTGTTCCCTCAAGTATCAGTGGATTAATCTATTAACGATATTTGCATACAGGTGTTTCTGAAGCAGACGATGTTTTCAGACATTACTTGGATTATTGCAGGTTTCATCTTATAAGATGTTTGGTGTGAGAGAAAGTAGATGCAGAGCACTGTGCTGAGGGGCCATTTTTAACACACTAACAGTTGTTTAAGTAGGCCTCGTGTACTAACAAGACACCAAAAGCAGGTTAATCTATTAATTTCATTTTCATAAAGTAAAATATTCCTGTAGCAAACTATGTTGTTAGAGGTAAGTTGTGGCATTGCAGGTGTCATCTTACCACCTTATCACATTGACATTGATGTGAGAGACAGTAGATGCAAAGTGTGTCTATAGCTTTTCAGGCCCCTTCCACAGTTATATAAAATCCACATTGAACTGGATTATATGGCCGTGTAGACTCAGATAATCCAGTTCAAAGCAGCCTTCAAGAAAGAGCTAAAAACTTGGCTCTTCTGGTGTGCCTTCAGAGAGTGACCACTCAACTCATTTGTTTGTTTCCACCTTTAACTGTCCTCATGATAAAGCAGCTTCCCCTGTCCTTTATAAAGGCCAAACCCCATTGCTCCTCCTTCTTGGGCTCCTCTCACAAATATATATTTATTCCTATTTCATCCAGGTTTTTAACTTTTTAACATTTTATCTCATAAATCTGGCCCACCCTTTGTGTTTGCTTTTACTATGCTATTTTATTCTGCATATTTTACTTGTTATTTATATATTTTGTTATGATGTATTTTTTTGTTGTTTCTGTCTAATTATGTTGTATTATTTTTGGGCTTGGCCTCATGTTAGCCGTTGCGAGTCCCCTTTGGGGAGATGGTGGCGGGTTATATATTTTTTTTTTGTCGTGTCAGGAGCATCCTGTTGTGAGAGAATTGGCCGTCTGCAAGGACGCTGCCCAGGGGACGCCCGGATGATTTTGATGTTTTATCATCCTTGTGGGAGGCTTCTCTCATGTCCCCGCATGAGCTAGAGCTGATAGAGGGAGCTCATCTGCCTCTCCCCGGATTCGAACCTGTGACCTGTTGGTTTTAACCCACTGTGCCACCAGGGGCTCCTGGATTATAACTAATAATAATAATAATTATAATCATAAAGCAGATATTGTGGATTACCTGCCTTGATATTCTGGATTCTATGGATGTGTGGAAGGGCCCTTCGTTATTCAACTATGCCTCAAGTGCTAACAAGACACTTGGCTCTTCCGGTGTGCCTTCGCAATTGCGTCTGGTGGGGACAAGGGACAGGGCCTTCTCAGTGGCGGCCCCTTGGCTCTGGAACTCTCTCCCGATGGAGATTAGATCTGCCCCTTCCCTCCTGACATTCAGAAAGCTGGTAAAATCTTGGCTCTGGAATATAGCATTTGTAGAATGATGATTGGGTCAGTAACTGCTGACCGCACTGGCGGATGGTGATGAATTTGTGATTTTACCTTGACGACTTGGTTTTATGTAATTATTTGATCTGTATTTTAATGTATTAATGTTATTACGATGTTATTTTTTAAAATCCTATTTGTGTATGAATTTCCTGTTGTTAGCCAGCCTGGGTCCCTCTTTGGAGGTCGAGAAGACCGGGTTATAAAAGCTCTAAATAAATAAATAAGACGCCTAAAAGAGGTAAGCGTTGGCCTTGTTCAAACAGCGTCGTTAATAGGGAGCATGCTTTCCCGTTTCTCTATCGCTGTGCTGTAAAATCAACATTAAGCATGGCCGAGAGCTTTACAAAGCACTTCTCTAACGAACCTATTCGCACGAGACGGGCCAGAGAAGACAATCTACCTACAAGGAAGAAAAGGGAACAAAGAGGTATTGATGGGCACTGGCGGGAACCAAGGAGAAAAGGAAAGGGCTCTGCGGCCCCGCCTCTCGCGCATGCGCTCCGCCGCTTTCCTGTTCCTCGAGCGCTGACGCGAACTCCCCCTCCTTCCAACTCTGGCGCCATGGTTTCACCTCCCGTCCGACTGCGCATGCGTAAGAGCCTCACGACGGTTCTAGAGCCTCTCCCCCTCCCCCCACCCTCGCTGGCTTTCCAACGGTCTAGGCCGGAAGACGCCAAGCTCTGGCGGCCTTCGCAGTATCAGACACGGCGTGGCCTACCTTAGTAAAAAAGAAACCGGCCTTTTCAGCTATCCGACGCCACAAGCATACGCAGGACACAGCACCCCAGAGGAGGAGAGAAACGGGGAAACTCCCTCCTCAGACGAAGCTGCGTAAGCTTCGCTCCCGCACGGCTCGCCGTAGACCACTAATCCACCCGCGCATGCGTCGTCTTCACCGCGCGAGCAGCGCTTTGTAGGCACGCACTGAGTCGCGCGAGAACGCGTCTCTTCCCCCGCCCCCTTCAAGTATCGCGAGAAAAGAACCCATTTTCTTTCGCCTGCTGCGAAGTCTCCGTATCTTGGTATAGAGTGGCTAACCTCGCACCCGAAATGGGCAAACTTGGGCCCTCCAGGTGTTTTGGACTGCAACTCCCAGAATTCCTAACCGCCTCAGGCTCCTTCCTTTTCCTTCAGCGGCTGAGGGGGAAAAGGAAAGGGCCTGAGTCTGTTAGGAATTCTGGGAGTTGCAGTCCAAAACATCTGGAGGGCCCAAATTTGCCCATGCCTCATCTACACCGTAGTGGAGTTTAACTGCAATGCCTCACTGCTGTGGGATCCTGGGGATTGTAGTTTTCTGAAGCACCAGCACTCTGGCAGCAAAAGGGACCTTCCACAGAGCCATAATCATCATCATCATAATCTTTGGCCTACACTTAAACACAATCGGTGCTGACAAGATTACCATCTGCATCTATAGCACTGAGCCATGGCAGTTAAAGTGATGTCAAATAATAAGAAGAAGAAGAAACAACTGGAAAAGTTGACACGATAGGTAAAGGTAAAGGTAGTCCCCTGATATTAAGTCCAGTCATGTCTGACTCTGGGGTGTGGTGCTCATCTCCATTTCTAAGCCGAAGAGAGCGTCCGTAGACACCTCCAAGGTCATGTGGCCGGCATGACTGCATGGAGCGCCGTTACCTTCCCGCCGGAGCGGTACCTATTGATCTACTCACATTTGCATGTTTTCAAACTGCTAGGTTGGCAGAAGCTAGGGCTGACAGCGGAAGCTCACGCCGCTCCCCGGAATTGAACCTGCGATCTTTCGATCAACAAGCTCAGCAGCTCAGTGCTTTAACCCACTGTGCCACTGGGGGCTCCTGTTGACACGATATGAGGACTTCTGCAGCTGGCAGATGGTAATCTTGTCAGCACCTATTGTGTTTAAGTGCGGGTCAATGTCTTTAGGCACTGCACCCAGTGTGCCAATCACCACTGGGACCACCTTTACTGGCTTGTGCCAGAGTCTTTGAAGTTCAATCTTTAAGTTGACACGATATGAGGACTTAAAGATCGAACTTCAAAGACTTCAAAGAAAATCCCACATTATCTGCCTTGAACTAGAATATCTAAGTCCACACTGCTATATATTCCAGTTCAAAGCAGATAATGTGGGGTTTTATTCAGCTGTGTGAAAGGGGCCCAAGCTAAAGACCACAATTCCCAAAATTCCCTAGTATTGAGTCAAGCGACATGTATTCTGCAACGTAGATCCATCCTGGTATTTACATATACAAATATAATGAGATATTTTGGAGATGGGGCCCAAGTTGAAACACAAAATTGATGTCAGGTAAACGTTTCCTCTGACGTTAAGTCAACTCATGTCCGACTCTGGGAGGTTGTTCTCATCTCCATTTCAAGGCCAAAGAGTGGTGTTGTCTGTAAACACTTCCAAGGTCATGTGGCCAGCATGACTGCATGGAGTGCTGTTACCTTCCCACCGAAGCGGTACCTATTGATCTCCTCACATTTGCATGTTTTTGAACTGCTAGGTTGGCAGAAGCTGGGGCTGACAACAAGAGCTCACCCTGCTCCCTAGATTTGAACCATCAACCTTTCTGTCAGCAAGTTCAGCAGCTCAGAGGTTTAACTTATACAATTACAATATTTTAAATGGTTTTGTACATGAAACTGAAAGGGTACTTTATCCCAAATGATCACTTGAGAGATCTTTCCTTTTTGGGTGAAGAAATACAGGCTTTATACCAGTTGGGATGTGGGATCAAGTCACCTTGAGAAAATAATAATAATAATAATAATAATAATAATAATAATAATAAAACAACCCAGGACGAAGTCGCATGTGCTTAAATACTCTCTAAAATAAGTTTTGTTTTTTTAAGTTTAGTTTCAGAAGAAAGTGTAGTCCATTATCTTATATAGAAAAAGCATGGTAATTGTTACTAAGCAGACAAGATCGGACTATAGATAATATTAAGCAAAGCAGAAACAATACATTTCTTTCATTCAGCTCCCTTGTGTCCTACTTCTCCCAAGGACTCCTTTGTTGCTTCAGGATTTTTGCCAACATCTCCTTTGGCCTCCTTCATCACCATGTTTGTCTACAGTGAACCATCAGAAAGCAAAGATGTTACAATCTCAGCCATCCAAGTGAACCATTTTGGATTGAGGAATTCTAAACAACCTACACTGTAGGTAGACTCCTCTCTTTTAGAAAAGTTCCTATCATCCAAGGAAATCAGGGCTTCATGTGTCTTGATGTTGCTTTCTGTTCAGGAAAAGAAGCCATGTGCAGGACTGTGCTGAGAATGTGATTCATTGAAAAGACATAGATTCAGTCAAGGAAGATCCGCTCTTGATTGTTAATACATGCCTTTTTGGCTTTCATTTGTATGGTCACTGGTTGTGGCTGCTGGCTCCATGCAATGAATGTATTCTCAGTTTGGGCTGGGTTTTAAAGGAGTTCTCCAATGATGCACATTAAGGCCTTTTCTTTCGCACACTTTTGTGGGCATCCGTTGTCTAGCTTCAAACTGCATTAAACAGCCAGTGTGGATGGGGCCTTCTATGCTGCTGTATAACATCCAGATAATCTACTTTGAACAGGATTATATGCCACTGTAGACTCATATAATCCAGTTCAAAGCAGATAACATGATTTGCTTTGATAACCTGGATTATGAGACTGTAGATGGGGCCCTAGTCTTCTTCTGCAATTATCAAACAATATTAGGAGAGTAATGTATTTGTGTTGTTAACTGCTGTCGAGTCGACTTTGACTTATGGTGCCTTTATGAATGAGAGACCCTTCCTCCAACAGGGCAACTCACTGCAAAATGTGCTGCGGAATATCTCACAAAAACACTTTAATAATCTTTTCCCATATTTTTATGTTAGAACTAATTGGGAAATGACATTTATAACCCAGGAACAAAAATCATGTTACATAGTGCAACATTGATTCACAGGAAAACACAAAATTGTTTGGTAAGGCAGAAGGCATTCCAGGTGGGTGGACTCCATCAAGGAAGCTACAGCCATCAGGAGAGGCAGGAATTTTTTTATAAGTTTTATGTATATGACCTGCCTCTTCTGATGGCTGTAGCTTCCTTGATGAAGTCCACCCACCTGGAATGCCTTCTGCCTTACCAAACACATTTCATTTTCCTGTAAATTATGTCTCCTTATAATATGGCCAAAGTAGCACAGTCGAAATGTAGTTATATTGGGACCCTTCCACACAGCTGTGTAAAATCCACATTGAACTGGATTATATGGCAGCGTGGACTCAGATAATCCAGTTCAAAGCAGATATTGTGTATTATCTGCCTTGATATTCTGGGTAATATGGCTGTGTAGAAGGGCCCTTGGCTACTACAGAGAGTTCTAAGTTGATGTGCTCTAGGACCCATTTATTGATCTTTTAGCAGTCTATGATATCCATAGAACTTTCCTCCAGCCCCACATCCCAAAGGAGTAGATTTTCTTCCTATCCGTTTTCTTCACTATCCAGCTTTCACATCCATACATAGAAATGGCAAAATATTGTAACTTGGACAATTCCAACTTTAGTTTTCAATTATGTATCTTGACATCTCAGGACCCTTGTATAATGCCATATAATCCACATCATGAAGGCAGGTAATCCATATAATAATAATAATAATAATAATAATAATAATAATAAAGATCTCAGCCAAAATCATGATCTGTCAACTGCAAAAGGCCACCTTACTTGGATCTGCACGCATTATCCGAAAATACATCACACAGTCCTAAAGCTTGGGAAGTGTTTGACTTGTCATTTTGTGATACGAAACCCAGCATATGTATCTCGTTTGCTGTGTCAAACTGTGCTTTTGTGGCGCAGTGGGTTAAACCCTTGTGAGGGCAGGACTGAAGACCGACAGGTTGCAGGTTCGAATCTGGGGAGAGTGCAGACGAGCTCCCTCTGTCAGCTCCGGCTCCCCATGCGGGAACATGAGAGAAACCTCCTACAAGGATGGTAACACATCAAAACATCCGGGCGTCCCCTGGGCAACGTCCTTGCAGACGGCCAATTCTCTCACACCAGAAGCAACTTGCAGTTTCTCAAGTCACTCCTGACATGACAAAAAAGTAAAATAACAATACACTTTATTTTTGTATCCTGCCAACATCTCTCCAAAGGGACTCGGGGCAGCTTACATGGGGACAGAGCCGGTCAAACGTAAGTAAAATTTATAAAAAATAACATCATAAAACAACATAAAAAAACACCATCAATCAATCCATAGACTGACATAGTAATCGAATATAGACTCGGAAGGCAGGGGCTTGTGTAATAAAGTTGTGGTTTGCAAGGGCAGGGCTACACTACCATATAATCCAGTTCAAAGCAGATAATCTGCATTTTATATGGCAGTGTAGAAAGGGCTTCTTAATCTTCATAACTCCCTTTCAAGCCCTAATCTTCCTCTGATTACTTGACTACAGATTCCACGGTGGACACACTTCCTCGTCTTCTCCAGAAGAGGTCGGTAGTTCCCTTTCTAGAGCCGGGGAGGGGTCCTCTAATCTTTTTTATCTCTACAGGCTAGTGAAGTCACGTGACTCTTCGGAGTGGGCGGAGCTGCTTTGCTGGAAAGAAAAGAAGGAGGCGGGAGGCGGTGACGTGTCTTCTCCTGATTGGCGGGGGGCTCTGCTCTCTCGCCTCTGGCTCCTACTGGAAGGCAGGCTGGCAAAGAGGTAGGGAGAGGGAGGGGGCTGCCTAAGCAGCTGGGACGGAGAGGAGGGGCTGAGGGAGGAAAGTGGGGCGCTCCTGAGCTGCTTCCTCGTCCCTCTCGACTGAGGCCCAAATAAAACCCCACATTTTCTGCTCTGAACCGGAATATATGGCAGTGTGGACTCAGATAACCCAGTTCAAAGCAGATATTGTGGGATTTTATGCCTTGGTATTCTGGGATATAGGGCTGTGTGGAAGGGGCCCTCAGGCCCTATATCCCAGGATCCAGTCCAGGCTTTATACTATAACATATGAGTCCCCACTGCCAGATAATCTGAGATAAATAGAAAACCAGGGATCATTTCCTGGGATAAAGGAGCAGTGTGGAAGGGCCTTTAGGCTCCTTCTACTCTGTCATATAATCCATATTATCAAAGCAGATAATCCGGTGGCACAGTGGGTTAAAGCACTGAGCTGCTGAGCTTGTTGATCGGGGAGCGGCGTGAGCTTCCGCTGTCAGCCCTAGCTTCTGCCAACCTAGCAGTTTGAAAACACGCAAATGTGAGTAGATCAATAGGTACCGCTCCGGCGGGAAGGTAACGGCGCTCCATGCAGTCATGCCGGCCACATGACCTTGGAGGTGTCTACGGACAACGCTGGCTCTTCGGCTTAGAAATGGAGATGAGCACCACACCCCAGAGTCAGACATGACTGGACTTAATGTCAGGGGACTACCTTTACCTTTACCTTACACTGACATATAATCCAGTTCAAAGCAGATAATCTGGATTTTATGCAACAATGTAGAAGGGACCTCTGTCAAGCTCACAGGGTGCATCTATACTGTAGAATTAATGCAGTTTGAGATCATGTTAACTGCCATGACTCTAGGCTGCGGAATCCTGGGTGTTGTAGCTTTACAAGATCTTTAGCCTTCTCTGCGAAAGAGTGCTGCCATGCACGAAAAGCACAAACAAAACACCCCCGACAGATGGTCTAAGACAGGGGTCCTCAGGTTTTTTTTAACAGAGGGCCAGGTCTCAGTCCCTCAAACTGTTGGAGGACCAGATTATAATTTGAAAAAAAACATGAATGAATTCCTATGCACACTGCACATACATTATTTGTAGTGCAAAAAAACACTTGAAAACAATACAATAATTAAAACGAAGAACAATTTTAACAAATATAAACTTATTAGTATTTCAGTGGGAAGTGTGGGCCTGCTTTTGGCTGATGAGATAGGACTTATACTGTTGTTGTGTGCTTTCAAGTTGTTTAGGTTGACCCTGAGCAAGGGCCGGGTAAATGACCTTGGAGGGCTGTATCTGGCCCCCGGGCCTTAGTTTGAGGACCCCTGGTCTAAGCCATAGAATCATAGATTCGTTCCTGGGAACCCATCGTATGTGAGCAGCCCACACATTGATAGTGGTCTACAGATCTCTACTTTTTATTTCAGAGCACTTCTGAACATAGTCTTACAAAAAAAATCCACTTGCTACTACTTTTTAGAATTAACACGGAAAGAATAAATATGTGAACTCTTTCTGTTAAGCATTTCATTCATCATTCTATGAGAAAATATTCCAGAATGACATTTCTCCCCATAAAGCCTTAAAGAAAGGGGGAGAAATTAGTATTTGGCCTCAATTTTCTTGGTATTTTTATGTAGACATTCACATACATCTCTTGGCAAATCACAGGGTGTATTTACAGCAGCATATGCTTATGATGCAACAATAGCAATGCCCTCCCATCCTATGGTTGTTCAGGTCCTCCAGTTTGTTGTAAAACTACCCTCATGATATTCCTGTGGGGTAAGTTCTTGTGAATAACTAGAGCTTGTTGGCTTCATTCTCTTGTCTATAGCTCATTTCCCCCTTGATTGTTAGGTAAAAAACTCAGATTCCAAACTGCTAGTTTTTCTCAAGGATTATTAATTTATCAAAGTAAAGTATTACCCCCTTATTCATGGATTCAGTATCCTGGTTTCACTTATCCAAGCCCCATCCCTCCCCAGATCCTGCTGGAAATATTTTTGGGCCCATCTAAGGACCCTTCTAGACATGCCCTATATCCCAGGATCTGATCCCGGGTTTTCTGCATTAAACTGGAGTATATGAGTCCCTACTGCCAGATAATCTGGGATAAACAGTAAACCTGGAATCAGATCCTGGGATATAGGGCCTGTCTGGAAGGGCCCTTAGTCTTCTTGTGTGAGTCTATGATATGCTTGCAGCTCATAAAATCAAAAGATAGGGTTCACTATTATCTTTGATTTTAGGTATCCTTCAGGAAACGTGGGAGGTATCCCACATAAATACATGGGCTGTACTATATTGCGAAACTGATTTTTTTCCCTTCTGTTCCTTAGTCAACTGTTGTGCTTTTGGATGTAATGCTGTATATCTTGAAGGTAGATGAAAGCAAGAATTCATTACTTACTTACTTTACTTATGTAGTCCAAGGATGATGGGCCTCCAAGTGTAGTGTCTTGGCGGTGGATATGTGAGTGACTGTGGAGCCCTATTTTTGACTCACATGTTCTTCTGCAGTGAGGACATCTCAGGTAGAAGGCGTTCCCCGTCAGGTTTGGCTTGATGTGCCTTCCTCTTGGCACGTTTCTCCCTTCCACCCTTCATTCGTGCCTCTTTGAATTCCGCAGAACCTCTGGTCACAGTTGATCTCCAGTTAGAGTGCTCAAGGGCCAGGGTTTCCCCGTTCTCAGTGTCTGTGCCACAGTTTTTAAGGTTGCCTTAAAGCCCATCTTTAAATCTCTTTTCCTGCCCATCAACATTACGTTTTCCAATACTATAGTAACTACTTTGGGAGATGGTGATTGGGCATTCAAACAACATGGCCAGTCTAGCAGAATTTATGGTGTAGGAGCATCGCTTCAATGCTGGTGGTCTTTGCTTCTTCCAGCACGCTGACATTTGTCTGCCTGTCTTCCCAAGAGATTTGTAGGTTTTTTCAGAGGAAACACTGATGGAATTGTTTCAGGAGTTAAGTGTGACATTGGAAAATAATCTCCCTCTTAAAACATTATCGGCAGTGTATTCAGTGGGATTTTTTTCCATCCACCTTTCTTCCCAGAGAAAGTCCCCAGAAACCTCACTTGTTTGGTGTTGACCTTGCCCAACTGTCTAACACACAAGGTTTGAGTGTCAGGCCAGGCAAGATTTTACTTTCTGCCTTATTTTGGGGGTACCTTTGGCACAGCAAGAGTGAGCAAAATGACCATTGCCTCTGGCACAGGTTCTCTGTGAAGATGGCTGACAAATGTGAAGCAAACCTAAGAGGTGTGTATCTGTGCCTTGTGAAGTGACGCACAGATACACACCTCTTAGGTCCACTTCCAATACACAGAAAACCTTGAGGCCTGGGACTCATTGGGAATAACCTGGCTCTCTCAAGTTGTCATCCATCTCCCACACAGTTGTTCAGCAGCTCAGATTCACTTTGTAAGTGGTTTCCCCTTTGTTGCTGTCTCTATGCTGAGAAAAGAAAAGAATGATAATAGTTGCTAATGGCATTGGTGTTTTCTCCTCCCTACGGAATGACCTTCAACTTATCTACAGGTCATATCAAAATCTATAATTTTGGCCCACAAAGTTGTCTTCAAGTTATACCTGAAGTGGTCTTGTACTCAAGTGTCTATGGAGTGCAGAAATGTGCACATCTATACATAATATATCTTCCCATACATACATAGGAAGACAAAATATCTTGAGCCACAAATGTGTTTAGCATGAGTGATGCTACATAAACCAGCACTCCTCAAATTGGTGGTCCCTGGACTGGTGGAATATGTTTTCAGAAAATAAAGAAACAGTTGCATTCCATGATACAAATATGTGTGGGGAAAATTGCTGGTTTCCCACATCAGATACCTTGAGAAGCAATGCATATTTCAAAATTTACATCTAGGCTAAATAAACATATACATTGATAGTATATTCTTACCTACATGGGTGCTTTATTGATTTCATTTCCTAAGACTAATAAAACCCATTGTTGAATAGATTGTATTTTGTGAAACTTATTCATCACTAGGTCCTTGAGAGATAAATCGGAGGCCCTCCAGGTGTTGTTGTCTTCTCCAATACCTCCCCTCTGGTTGCGCCTGTCCATATTGAGGGGAATGGCAGCCCAACAACTTCTAGAGATGCCTCTCCTGATGTAACCCAATGGAAACATTTACTGCTTAGTGCCGTTTTTACATGCTATGGAGTCTCCCAAGAACAATGATTCCCAACCTGTGGGTCCCCAGATGCTTTGGCCTTCAACTCCCAGAAATCCTAAGAGCTGGTAAACTGGCTTGGATGCTGGGAGTTGTAGGCCAAAACACTTGGGGACCCACAGGTTGAGAACCACTTCCCTAAACAATAAAATTGTACAATATTGAGAAAGTGATGCTGACATGATGAAAAGGGGAAAGGAAACTTGATTAATCTGCTGTTTCATTTCAGGTTGTAATGTCTCACAGCATCTGTTTTTGGTCCATTGTGATGAAGCTCAACTTGATGGTCTTGCTGCTTTTTATAACAAGTTTCTCTTCATGCTTAAATGATAGAGTTACAGTAAGTATCCAGTCATTGAAATGGATTGGTGTTGGTAAGATAGGCTTGTTCAGTCATTTTAGTCAAAACATTAATCCAAAAAACCTGGGTTGACTTATTCATGGGTCAATGTGAGTTCTGTTTTCTCTCTCTCTCTCTCTCTCTCTCTCTATATATATATATATATGACCTATCCCCATTTTAAGTAGAGTTGTTCTTCCCCCTCTCTTGCCTTATCCACAGGTCATATCAAGATCCATAATTTTGGATCCAAAACCTTCCCTCGACTTGTACTTGAGAATATAGTGTGAGTTTCACTCATACTTGAGAATATGTAGTAATCTCTTTTAACTCTGTTTTATATGCAAATGGAGCCCCCGGTGGCACAGTGGGTTAAACCCCTGTGCCGGCAGGACTGAAGACTGACAGGTCGCAGGTTCGAATCCGGGGAGAGGCGGATGAGCTCCCTCTATCAGCTCCAGCTCCTCATGCGGGGACATGAGAGAAGCCTCCCACAAGAATGATAAAAACATCAAATCATCTGGGCGTCCCCTGGGCAATGTCCTTGCAGACTGCCAATTCTCTCACACCAGAAGCGACTTGCAGTTTCTCAGGTCGCTTCTGACACGACAAAAAAAAATGCAAATAGCTTCACAGTTAATTGAAAGGTTGTTTAGTTAAGGTTGTTTAGTTAGGGTATTTGAAAGGTTGTTTAGTTAAAGTCAATAAAGCATGTTATTCAATTAGAAAATGATCCATATAGAGTTCTAAACTGGTGTATCTTATCTTGAAGGAGTTTGCTTTGACAAAAACAGAAGATAGTGATTTAAAGGAAGAGAACAAAAAAGAGTTGGTAGAGGAAGAGGAGGAGGAAATAGATCCTGAAGACTTGGATGTATTTTACCCAACAAATCAGTGGCAACGAGTGCGGCCAGGTAAACTAAATATTGCTAATTGTACAAGGCTTATATATTCCGTGCTGTACAGAACATGACTTCACTCCACTGTGAAAGCTCTAAAATCGTGTGACGTGGGACCTGTCTACAGGGTCACATACCTCAAACAGGGCTTGAAGTCACTCCTGGGTGTCTGCTTAACTTTGTTTTATCCTGAGTTAGAAGACATTGAGGAATGCTTTGGAACTCCCTCAAATTATGGTGTGTGTGTGAACATCTTGGCAAATTCTGATTCAGAACTGGTTCTCCTGGTCACACAGGTTAGTGTTTCAATGTCATTTTCCTCATGCTCAGTGGCCCTGTGACTTACCTTCGCTGTTGTTTGTCCAGAGACCTGACTATTGCCTTTTTTGACATCAGCAAAAGTGCCTGTGTGACTTGCGTTGACAAATTACGACAAGGGTTCAGCCTGGCTGAACAGTCAGGACTCTACTCCCACCAATGCTGTGGTTCAAACCAGAGAGATGAAAACACTTTGGCAGAATCTGGGGCCAGTCCAATGCAGCTTTGCATCTTGAAGGGGATAGTAGGGCTTACAACTTATCTCTGCAATATGGCCAAACCGGTGCTTTGGTGAACTGTATGGTTCAAAGGCCTCATTGTATTGAGCTTTAATTCTTTTTCATTCCTTAAATGGCAATTGATTTTGCAATATTTCCTTTGAAGATCTTTCTAGTTGCATGTGTTTAACTTCCTCCCACCATTCTTTACTTTTTCATTATTGGAACTAGTTTAAAGCATTCATAGTTCTAGAATTCACTAGTATAGAAGGATCTAACTTATTCATATAGTTACATTGTAGAATTTAACATAGCAAGATATAGTCATGGTTGCCAGCTTTGAAATGGCTTAGATAAATGCATGAAGGTTAGGTCAGGCATTGGCAATTAGTCAGGATGAGCATATAATTCATAGTCTATAAAGCAGTATCCTGCCTAACAGGCTTTGGAGAAAGCAAAAAAGAAGGCACAGTTGCATTCCTGACCCCTGGTGTGTTTCCTATATGGCAACTGACCAGCTGCTATGCAAATCTATATAAATAAAAATGTAATGTTCGTTTGTGGTAGTCACAGAACTCAAAAACCCCTGGACGAATTGACACCAAATTTGGACACAAGACACATAACAACCCAATGTATGTCCTTCACTCAAAAATTTTGTCATTTGGGAGTTGTAGTTGCTGGGATTTATAGTTCACCTACAATCAAAGAGCATTCTGAACCCCACCAATGATGGAATTGAACCAAACTTGACACACCATTCTCCCATGACCAACAGAAAATACTGGAAAGGTTTGGTGGACAGTGTCCTTTGGTTTTGGAGTTGTAGTTCACTTACATCTAGAGAACACTGTGGACTCAAACAATGATGGATCTGGACCAAACTCTACACGAATACTCAATATGCCCAAATGTGAACACTGGTGGAGTTTGGGGAAAATAGAATCTTGACATTTGGGAGTTGTAGTTGCTGGGATTTATAGTTCACCTACAATCACAGAGCATTCTCCACCAATGATAGAATTGGAACCTCCCACATAAAACCCCCATGTGGGCCACAGCAACGCGTGGCAGGGGACGGCTAGTAACATATAAAAATAGATGCACTAATACAGCATAGCCCCTCTCCTTTTTCCCTCCAAGTAGTGTTACTGTAACCAAATATTGTTTTGTGTTCACTTTCATCCAATGTTACCATGTTCGCCTTTCATATGGTTTGGGAAATATATAATGGGGTCCCCCACTGCCCTTAAGGGTTCAGCTGTACAATAATTAAGTGATGAAAGCTGTGGAATATGCTTTTGTTTTGTTTCTGTTTTGTAGTGCCTCTGTTGAAGCTCACATCAAATAACTGCTCCTTTATTGTCCACTTAACTAGGCAGATCAGCCCATTTCTATATTAAATATTTATCTTATTCCATCAGCTTTAATTAGCTGTAGGTGATATTTTCCCTCACACTCATGAAGTGGCAGTTACCTAGCTAATACTGGAAGGCAGGTTGGGGGGCTATTTTAGGCTGTGTTTTTTTTCTTCCCTTTTTGCTCTGAGTTCTTGCTACCTGTGCAGTTCTGATTTGTATACATGCTTCTGATTGCTTTTAATTGTGGTGCTCAGAGTGCAGGTTAAAAATATGGGGGGGGGGGGACCCAGTAAAATGTCTCTCCATATTTGTGACGTTTTGTGGATTTTATTATGCACATATTTGATTTAGAATGTACTCTCTAGGAATCTCTGTGTCCTCCAGTGTGTTTCTATGCTCAGTCATAAAATCCTAGAGTCCTAGAGTTGGAATAGACCAAAAGGGCCATCCCATCCATCCCCATGCTATGCAGAAAAATACAACCAAAGCATTCCTGACAGATGGCCATCCGGCTGCTGTTTAAAAACCTCCAGAGAAGGAGACTCCACCACCTTCAGAGGCAGCATATTCCACTGTCAAATAGCTCTTACTATCAGGCAGTTCTTCCTAATGTTTAGGTGGAATCTCTTATCCTGCAACTTGAATCCATTGCTCTGGAGCAACAGAAAATAAACTTGTTCCCTCCTCATGCTGGAAGACCTAGAAATTCCTAGAAAGGTGTTCTCTCTGGTAAAAATAATAATAGCAATTTCTTTTTTTGTGGTATTCACTTTTACGGCAGCCCTGTGCCTCTAAACCCATAAATTCTGGAGGGTTGACTGTAATATGTAATCATGTATCGTGTATAGGCTTCAGATAGCCAAGTTTTAATGGTACAATGGCCAAAGCACAAAATAATTTAGTGAACATTCAAAGAGTGTCATTAAAAATATTGTATGATCTACATTATGCTAGGCTGAAAAGTAGATTTAATGAGGATGTGAAAGCCTCTTCACTTTCAAACATTGTTGTTTGTTGTTAATTGCTTTCAAGTCGACTTTGGCTTCTGCTGACCCTGAAGGAGAGACCTCCAAGTTTCTAACATCTTGTTCTGACTCGTTTGGAGTAAATATTTGAAGCTGTTCTTTGTTGCTGCCAGTTCGGCAATAAATTTTATAGTCGCTTATGAAAATGTTGAGATTGCCATGCCTTCTTTTTTATTTGCATAGAGAACCAAGAACATAGAAATCTGTAGATAAAATGTTTGCATGCCTTATTGGGCACATCATCAACTAGAAAGGTAGTTTATACAATTATTGCTTACATGTTTATGGTTAAAGTAATTATGACTTAATTGGGGTTGCAAGCTGTAACAGGGAGTTGAATCAACAAGCGTTTCTGTTGATTAAAGAGCAGGGGCCAGCGATAGTTAATGAAGAAATGTTTAACGTTAAGTAAAGGCTGCTAGTTGAGGGATTACTTGTTTGTTTTTGTGTGCGTGACTATTTTGATTTTCATGGCGTGTTTCCTTAATAAGTAGGGAAAAATGAAATATTAAAGATAGGCTTTCTGGCGAGTGGAAGCTATTTTTAAAAACCAGCTTGTGTTTTAGCTGACATTTCCATCAATATCTCCAAAAGGTACCTGTGCTGAGATATTGTCAATGTGCACATTTATTTATGTTGAGTCGATTAATATCATTCTTTATTGGAATGACAGCGCTGCCTTGTATTTATGACATTTTTCATTTATGGCATGTTTTGTTTGTTCTATTTACATCTTTCAGAAACAAATTTCAGACAGGTAAAGAAAGGCAGGTAAAGAACTGGTGGACACAAGGCTTTAAATTAATTGTAATGTTGTTGGATATACCAGAGATAAATGTCAAACATGTTGCATGTCTAAATGCAGTCCATCTTCTATTTGACAATTAAACAAGATCTGAGTACATGGAGCCCACTAAATATTATGCAATCTGTTTTCATTGTCCTTTATTCTCAATCCTCTAATCATTCTTGGTCACCCAATGGAAAGATAGTAAGCTTCTCAGATTTCTATGTACCTGTTACAATAGGAATTAGACAGTTCCTACACAACATTCAAAATGGGACCTGAAGGCTGATATCTAGAAATGTTTGCCGCTCTTTTTGGGGAAGGGTCTTAGTACAGCCAGAGGCGGCCCTAGGTAATTTTCAATGGTAAGCAAACAGTATTTTGCCCCCCTCCCCCCAACCAATCACTGATATATATTTTCTGTTCGTCGTGGGAGTTCTGTGTGCCATATTTGGTTCAGTTCCATCATTGGTGGAGTTCAGAATGCTCTTTGATTGTAGGTGAACTATACATCCCAGTAACTACACTTGCCGCACTTGCTCCCTTGCCTGGCCAGCTTTGGGTCCGGAGGCGTGCCTGAAGACCCCGGCGTGTGCACCAAAAGTCACCTCTTCTCCTGACTTTCTCCTCAGCCATTGGGACAGAGAGAGAGAGAGAGAGAGAGGTGGAGATGCCCACCTTTCCTGAAGGTAGGCGCAAAAACAAAGGAGGGAGCGGAGGTGGGAGATACCTCCAGCCGGAGGGGCTCTCTCTCTCTCTCTCTCTTGGTCCCAATGGCTGAAGAGAAAGTCAGGAGAAGAGGTGACTTTTGGTGCGCATGCTGGGGTCTTCAGACACACCTCCAGACCCGAAGCGGGCCAGGCGTGGTGACTCCGCCCCTTGGCCCACCCGCACATTGGGGAGAGGAGGGGAGGCGGGTGGAGCGCCGGAGGATCGGGAAAGGGAGCCGGTCATGGGGAAGGGATTGAATGCAGAGAACAATTGAGCGCCGGCTCTGCTTGCGCACCCAGTGGCCAGGTGGAGCAGGAACGAGAGGGGCTAGGCGAGGCTCAAGGGCCCGGCCCCTTTGGGAAGAGGATCGCCTGGCAGTGAGGCAAGAAATCTGAGGCTCCCCCTGGACTGCTAGGGCTGTTGTGAGCTGAGGGGGCGCTCCTCAAGTGGTGGTTTACTGCATTTACAGAGGCGCATCTGCGCCCCTGGCAAAAAAAAAGTGTTCTGTGACCGCTTACTTCGTGTAATGAACGAGCCGCCCCTGAGTACAGCTATTGTTATGTACCTCCAGGTTGACTTTAGCCCCATCTACACTGACCGTTCAATGCAGTTCAAAGTTATCTTCAAACTGCAATGGCTGGACAACAAATTTCTACAAAAGAATGTGAAAGAAAGACCTTAATACACATTAATTCTCTGTGGTTTGTATCATCATCAGCTGGGCCTCAAACTGGTTTCAGAATTTCCTATGTACAGTGAAAACACTTTCTTTAATACTGGTTTGAAACTGCATTAAATGGTGAGTGTATATGTGTTTTCTAATCAACAGAGACCGCCTCTAGTGTTTTCTTTTCAAGATTTAGGGCCCTTCCAGACAGGCTCTATATCCCAGGATCTGACTCCAGGTTTTCTGCTTTAAACTGGTTTATATGAGTCACACTGCCAGATAATCTGGTATAAACAGAAAACCTGGGATCAGATCCTGGGATATAGGGCCTGTCTGGAAGGGCCCTTAGTCAAAATATACTTGCCATTTCCTTTCTCTGGGATTGTCATTCCTATCATGATTGTGTCTATTGGAATTTTTATTTTATTTTATTATTATTTTTAATGTCATTTTGATAATGTTGTTGTTGTCTGTTGTATATGTTTTGATTTTATTGCTGTATTATGTTTTCCGGGCTTGGCCCCATGTAAGCCGCTCCGAGTCCCCATCGGGGAGATGGTGGCGGGGTAGAAATAAAGATTATTATTATTATTATTATTATTATTATTAAAAAGTGTGACTTGTTCTATGGACTTCCAGGGATTTGAACACTGGTCTTCTGAAGTCCTAGTCCAGTACTTTACCATGTTGTCTCTTAATACAGAGGTTCTCTAAATTTAATATGATCCTCAAAAATTAAGCATGGAGGTTGTTCATATTACTCATTATCTTTGACTTATGACATGGGAAATGCCCAGTCCTGCAAAGTTAAATTAAATAAAGCCAGACCTTTAATTGTGGAAATGAGGCTAAATTATAGTATCATTCTATAACTCAAAAATTGAGTTGAGTAGGATTTCCTGTCAGATAAGGGGAAAGAGCAGAGACAGTCAGTTGGTGGTTTACTCAATGGGTTGACACTTCCATCAGTCCTAGCCCGCAAAGCCAGAGGTGAGATATGATGGGAACTGCAATCCAACAGCAGCTGCACAGCTGCAATTTTTGAACCTTTTGGATTTGTTTCCAACTCTGTCTGAAGTGCTCTGATATTTGTATTTTTGTCTTTCCACCAAAACTCCTGTTCTATAACGATAGGACTTATTTTAAAAACAAGCATGCAGATAATAACATTATGTTCTTCACCAAAAATTGACATTTTTATATCCCGTTCTTCTGCATGAAGTAGTTACTAGCCTAATGTTTTTGAACTTCAGATCAACTGGGAGATCATTGAGTTAATCTGGAGGCTCTCTGGTCTTTGTCAGATCATCTATGGTTTTC
Source organism: Anolis sagrei ordinatus (assembly GCF_025583915.1). Lineage (NCBI taxonomy): Eukaryota > Metazoa > Chordata > Lepidosauria > Squamata > Anolidae > Anolis > Anolis sagrei. The sequence goes on along the minus strand of NW_026844366.1, from coordinate 210,346,276 downwards.
AAATGTACATAATGTTTTCACTTCGGGAATTGTTCAAGGATATAGAAATGACTGCCTTATTTTAAACTGGCTCAGCTTTGGTTCCAAGCAGCTCAATAACAATTCCATTTTTTTTGGGAACGGGGCACTGAAGCAATCTCATGCTGTTTTCAAAGTTAAAGCCTTTCCTTATTGATCTGACCATATGTGATTTTTTCCCCCTCTGTGATTGTTTCCGTTTACGTAAATGTTTCAATGTGAGAGTGATGGCTATTTAGTGAACAGGAATAAATAAATAGAAATAACAGTAATTTGGTCCATAGAAGTAAAGAAGTAAGGAGGAGTAGCAAGTATGAATTAAATATATGAAATATTAACACTTGGAAATGCTTTGTCTTCATTGGTTCTGGTGCAGAAAAAGGCACAGTATGGAATGCAGCTTTAGGTGACCCCAAGCTTGACTCACTTTGGTTAGATGAAAAGCTTTCCATCATGCTTAAATGTCTGTAATTGGCTACTTTTCATTGTGCAGCATTGAAACAAAAAACGCAGTCTTAAGTACATCTGAAAAAAAGAAAACAGAAAGAAAACCTTAAGAAGAAGAAAATATCCCCTATAATTTCTAACATTTATTTGCAGGTCAAGCTGTTCCTGCAGGATTGCATGTACAATTAAATCTACAGACAGGGGAGAAATTAGCCAAGCTTCCAGAGGACAGCCATGGGAAAAGTGACTTGAAAGATCCTTCAAAAAGTAAAAGGTACTATAGCTTAAAATACGACCCTTACCTCCAAATGGGAAGTATATGGGTCTCTAGTGATTTCCTCTATTTGAGGGTAGATGTTAAATCACGGATGGGGAAAAAAATCATTGTTGTTGAATATTTGTTCCTATCAACCCCAGTTATCCTTATTTATTTATATTTTTCGTGTCAGGAGTGACTTGAGAAATTGCAAGTCGCTTTTGGCATGAGAGAATTGGCAGTCTGCAAAGACGTTACCCAGGAGATGTCCAGATGTTTTACCATCCTGTGGGAGGCTTCTCTCTTGTCCCTGCATGATAAGCTGGAGTTGACAGATGGGAGCTCCCCCTGCTCCCCAGATGCTTCCCAGATTCGAACCGCCGACCTTTTGGTCAGCAGTCCTGCCGGCACAAGGGTTTAACCTATTGCGCCACCGAGGGCTCCTCCCAGTTTTCCAGTTTGGTGAGACATGAAGGAATTATTAGTTCATCAAAAGTCAAAGGGTTCAATATTCTCTGCTCTCATATTAGATCCTGGAACTGTCATGTCTTCCTGTATTCCTTTTACAATAACTAAGGATCAAGAGTATTTAACAACATTGGGACAACATCCAACACAATCCTACTTTAGATAGTTGGACTTTCTGTGGATGTTTCTTTCAGTGGTCTGGTATCACAGTGATGCTTTGTGGTTTGGTTGTATAAAAGCATGAATTTTCATCCGAGTTTGGTTATTCAAAATTCTATGACTGAGAGAAGCAATCTCTTGTCTCTTTAGTGGAAAATTATACCTTGTTAGACATAAACTAGATATGAAAGAGTGAAATTCTCAATTGCAGTAACCACAGTCAAGGATCAATTTGAATAATATTTGTTTAAAGTTGCCATTACCATATGTGCTTTTTTTGGGTATGGTATGGTGGATTGTATCCAGAGTGACTTACAATTAGTATCAAAATACACAAGGTCAATATAAAATGCTTTGCTATCAAAAATGAGGGATAAGTGTTGGAACTCAACCACATCCTGCACAAGTTCGTAGTCCTCATCAAGGACATAGATAGGTAGATGAGTTAGCAGGGAAATCCCTTCCCATATTGCCCTCTTTGTCTTCCTGTCTCTCTGTCCTCTGTTTGCTTGTTAGACTGATACTTCTTAGGGGTACATCTCTTTTTACTGAGTGCATGGCAAGCCCCATGAGTCCTCTATTTTCTTCTTCTGTGAGCATGGAGAAAGACAAGACGTCTCCAGTGAGTTAGATAGTTAGATAGCTAGTTGCCTTACTTTCCTCTCTAGATAAGTAGTTGTTTGAATTAAGTTTTTTGATAACTTTTAAGTTTGACTCTTCTTCTGTGTTGCTGAAGTTCATTTTTTCTACTGCTGACTCCAATATCTTTTGATCTGCTAAACTTTTTCTACTTCTGTTGTTGCTCCTTTTCATTTTGAAATGCTTTTTTCTTTTTGAAATCCCAATTGCATCAGATGACTCTCATTTCAGTACAGCGTGTCCTCAGTATCTGCTGGGGCTTGATTCCAGAACAAAAATCTGTGGAAAATGGTGTGCTTTCTATAAAATGTCAGAATCAAAGTTTGCTTTGGGGATTTTTTTAAAGCTGTGGATAGTGAAATCCACAGATTCGGAATCTGGGGATACAGAGGGCCAATTGTATTTGCCAATTGGACAGTATTCTGGACTACAGGTGTAGACTGTCCCAGGGGGTGCCCTATTCCTATTTTGTTGCATCTGAAGCCTGAGGTTCCTGCTTCGGCCTGAACATATGGTGTCACATTGAAAAACAAGTCATTCCTAAATGTCCAAGTCAGGAAATCAACAATTCAATAAATACATCACAACATACATTTTATGAATGGATGACTATGATTTGTATCCTTTTTTCCAGGTGTAGGGCTAAAATGAGAAAATGCTAAAACAAGAAAGCCGATAATAAAAAGTTAGGACACAATTAAACAAGCTATCATTTTAAAATGCTATTAAGAGTCCAAAAAAATCAAAAATAATTTAAAAGCACAACAAGTTAAAATTCAGCATATATAGCATAAAAGATATCCTGAAACCCATTAATCATTAAATGCCTGCTTGAATAGTTAGACCTTTGCATGCCAGAGAAAGAAGGAGTAATAGGATAACCTAGCTTCCCATACAGGGAATTCCTTATCGTAGGGACAGACCCCAAAAAAGCCCTCTTCCATGTTCTTGCCGGAGAGGTTGGTGGTGGTTGAGCTGAGATAAAGTCCTTACTCAAGGACCTTGATGCTCTGGAAGGTTCATATTGGGGAACATAGGGCCCTTCCACACAGCCATATAATCCAGAACATCAAGGCAGAAATCGCACAATATCTGCTTTGAACTGGATTATCTGAGCCCACGCTGCCATATATTCCAGTTCAAAGCAGAAAATGTGGGATTTTATTCAGCTGTGTGGAAGGGGACATAGACTGGAGCGATACTACCATATAATCCAGTTTCTGAATCCAGATTATTTGCTTTGATAATATGAGTCTACACTGTCATATAATCTACTTCAAAACAGATAATCTGGATTCAAAAACTGGATTATATGGCAGTGTAGATGGAAGTGTAGTCTTCCAGATAAATGCATGTTATAATAAGAGAAGACAACCATGTTGAATATGTAACAAAGACACAAAAGATTCATGCTAGCAGTAAAAAGAAAAACAAATACCAAATCTATCAATTCCTGTTAGTGTTGGTCTTGTTATTCTTTGCTTTATGGAAAAGAGCAGGGGGGACCAAAATAATTTGTGAGAATGACGTCTTTCGGGGCTAAATTGTAATTTGTCTCAGGGCAAGTAGATCTGGTTTTAGCCATCAAGAATAGATTGGAAATTACTCAGGGTACTATTTCCCTAATATTTTAAAAGCTCACGTCAGGGAGATTGTTTTAGTTTTAAGAGACCAAAATCATTACAGTAATAACATTTATCCTCTTGAATAATTAGGGATATATACTACACCAAATCAAGTATCATTGATTATTTCTAGAAAGTTCATGCATTCCATTAAGCGTTTCTTTTTGCTGGAATGAAGTTTTCCACTTCAGTCTGAATTATGTTTAATTCATGATGGAGAAATCCAATTAGTATATTTTAATTCTAGTGGACATTAATATAAGTTTAAACGTGCTGGGAAATGGACTGTGAAATAAATGTTTGTTCTGCTTCTGCATTTGTTCTTTCTATGTTTCTTTAGTCAGGGAAGGAAGTCTTTGAAAGGCAGGGGAGAGGCCCAATTTTTGCCTCACTGTCTTGGCACCAAAAGGGATCTTAAATTGACTATTCATAGTCATGATTTGGAACAGAAAAAAAAAAACAGCTGGGAGTTGCGAGTTTAGGAAGGACAACAAATTTGTATATCTGCATGGATTTGTGAGTGGATTGTGAATAGAAAAGTATAATTATTTATTGACCTTATTTATACCCCGGCCTTTTTCTACTCCGAAGGGGACTCAAGGTGGTTCACATATGGCAATTATTCAATGCCTTGGAACATATTCAAACATTAAGCTTAAAATCAATTGAATTAAAATACATAACAAACATTTAAAAACATTATATTCAGTGTTAAATCACGTCATCCAAAAATCATAATCCAAGGCTGTTCTGTAATCATTGCACATATAATTGCCTCTATGTAAGCCGCTTTGAGTCCCTTTTGGGGTAGAGAAAGGTGGAGTATAAATAGGGTAAACAACAACAACAACAACAACACGCTTTATTTGTATTCCACCTTATCTCCCTGAGGAGACTCAGGGCATATTCCAGCATATGTGTACATATACATACCCAAGACAAACATTTAATGCCTTGAAACAATGATACACAGATAAAGGTAAAGGTTCCCCTTCATCTCCAGCTCTGGAGGGTGGTGCTTATCTCCATTTCTAAGCCGATGAGCCTGCATTGTCTGTACACACCTCCTGGGTCATGTGACTGGCATGACTACATAGAGTGCCATTTACCTTCCCACCAAGATAGTACCTATTGATCTACTCAAATTTACATGTTTTCGAACTGGTAGGTTGGCAGGAGCTGGGGCTAACAGCTGGAGCTCATCCCAACCCACGGATTCAAACTGCCAAACTTTCTGGTCAACAAGTACAGCAACTCCACGGTTTAACCCATTGTGCCACCAAGAAGAGGGTATAGCTTTTACAGGAAGCATGAATAAAGAGAAATCTTGAATAAGTAAAACTGCACGCATCAATTCCATGGATATGAGGATCATAATTAAAACCCGTGCACCAGCTGTGGCCGTACTTTGGGAAGTCTGATCTGGCCACAGTGGTCCATGCTCTGGTTACATCCCGAATAGATTACTGCAACGCGCTCTACGTGGGGCTACCTTTGAAGATGGTTCGGAAACTTCAGCTAGTTCAATGGGCGGCAGCCAGATTACTAACTGGGGCGGCATACAGGGAGCATACCACTTCCCTGCTATGCCAGCTCGACTGGCTGCTGGTTCATCTCCGAGCCCAATTCAAAGTGCTGGTCTTGACCTATAAAGCTCTATACGGTTCTGGCCCAGCTTACTTGTCTGAATGCATCCGCCCCTACGTCCCACCTCGTAATCTAAGATCATCCGGGGAGGCCCTGCTCTCGCTCCCGTCAACAGCACAGATGTGCCTGGCGGGGACGACAGACAGGGCCTTCTCGGCTGTGCCCCCCCGCCTATGGAACACTCTCCCAAATGAGGTAAGATCCACTCCCTCCCTCCTGGCTTTTAGAAAAAAATTAAAATCATGGTTTTGGGACCAGGCCTTCGGGCAATAGAAGTAAATGTATGCAGCATTTCAGGAAGACAATTTGACGAACGAGACTGTTTTATTGTTTTAATGATTGTTTTATTGCTTATGGATGTATGGTTTTAATTTGATTTATGTTTAATTGTAGTGTATAATTGTAATTGTTTGTACTGGCATTTAATTTTGCCATTACTTATGTGTAAACCGCTTTGAGTCTCCCTTGGGGTGAGAAAAGCGGTATAGAAATACTCTAAATAAATAAATAATATCCTCTGCAACCACATCAATTTGCTACCTTCTGAAAGAATTTGTTTAAAGGCACAGGGGATCAGTATGTGTAGTACTACATAAGCAGCATCCTGAGGATTTTTTTTGTTGTTGTGTCAGGAGCAGGCGAAATGTCAGGAGAGAATGCTTCTAGAACATGGCCATACAGCCCGAAAAACCTACAACAACTTATCTGTATCTTCTTGCCATTTGTCAGGGGAGAATTTTTCAGCCCCTGAGCTAGGAACCAAACTGTCAACCAATAAACATTTGGAAATGGGAGCTTTCTCCTCCCAGGATTGTTTTCTCTCCTTTCCTTGCTGCTTTCTTCACTGTACCTTTTTCTGCCACCATCAACACAACACCACTTTTAGAGATATAGGATTTTGGCCTATATTTGAAAAGCAAACCTTGATTATGCTTTTTATCTATGGGACACAAATTCACTATGCTATTGTATCTAAGGACTTGAGCATTCACGAATTTTGGTATCCACAAGAGGGCTCTGGAAACAAACCTCAGCCGATATTGAGGGCCCGCTCTCTACAAGAGGTATGTTAGGATTTAAGTATCTGGGGAGCCTTATTAAGAACTCAGTAGCATTAACACACCCTTCTGTTATGGTACATGCACAGCTGACATAGAGATCTTTTCTTCATTTAACATATGCTATATTTATAGATCTTATGTTCAGTGTTACAGTGATTTGTACTGATGAGTTCAATGTGATTTATATGTTTAACTGTAAATTTATACTTGAGGGTTAACCATAATTTAACTCAGAGTTGGTTACTAATGTTGGTACATCTTGAATTCAACCAAAATAAGCATTATGTGGGAGAATAATAATTTAAAAAATGCTAGATCCGACTCTGAACTATCTTGACAGTGATTGGTGTGGTGTCATCAATTTTTTAGAGGGATTCTAAGAAATCTCTCTTTTTTGACAGAAATGAAACATTTCATATATGACATTTAAGTAAAGTGAAAATAGTACATGTAGAGACCAGAGACCCTGTGAACAAGCAGGAGGAGAAGTGAATGCTGTAGGCCACTGCTTCTTAAATTGGGTCCCAGCCCCAAATGTGGTCCCCTCAGCAAAATGTTGGGGTCACGGAAAATTTGAAAACAGTAAAAAATTTCTGAATACCATCTGTTACATAAATCTGTCAGTAACAATGTGCCATGTTTACTGTGGACTCTGCTGAAAATGCTTCGGCTGTACTCCACAAAAAGAAAAACCAGCCTGTTTAGCAAACTTTTAAAATGCCAATTTGCTATCAGTAAATGTTTTTTTTAAATACCTATTTTTATACCCATGTACTTAAAGGTAAAGATAAAGGTTTCCCCTGACATTACGTCTAGCCATGTCCAACTCTGGGGGGTGTTGCTCATCTCCATTTCTAAGCCAAAGACCCGGCATTGTCCATAGACACCTCCAAGGTCATGTGGCCGGCATGACTGCATGGAGTGCCGTTACCTTCCCCCAGAAGCGGTTCCTATTGATCTACTCACATTTGCATGTTTTCGAACTGCTAGGTTGGCAGAAGCTGGGGCTAACAGCAGGAGCTCACCCCACTCCCCGGATTCGAACCACCAACCTTTTGGTCAGCAAGTTCAGCAGCTCAGTGATTTAACCTGCTGCACAACCGGGGGCCCACCCATGTACTTGGAGTCAAGTAAAAATTCCTTACGTGCAAAAGGATTACAAGTGGAAAAAGTCTAAGAAGCCCAGCCTTAGAACATTTTTGACTTACAAAAAGCAGACATCTCATGATGGACAGCTTGATTGAAAAAGTGGAACAATTTATGAAGAAGCTGAGCAAGATAGGATGCTGGAAAATAAAATGGAAGTGTAATTATGTGATGCAGGTCTTGCTATAATTTGGGTTGTTGTAGGTTTTTTCAGGATATATGGCCATGGTCTAGAGGCATTTTCTCCTGACGTTTCGCCTGCATCTATGGCAAGCGTCCTCAGAGGTAGTGAGGTCTGTTGGAACTAGGAAAAAGGGTTTATATATCTGTGGAATGACCAGGGTGAGACAAAGGACTCTTGTCTGCTGGAGCTAGGTGTGAATGTTTCAACTGACCACCTTGATTAGTATATAATGGCCTGACATTGCCTAGAGCAAACTTTTGTTGAGAGATGATTAGATGTCCTTGTTTGTTTCCTCTCTGTTGTTGTGCTGTTGTAATTTTAGAGTTTTTTAATACTGGTAGCCAGATTTTGTTCATTTTCATGGTTTCCCCTTTCTGTTGAAATTGTCCACATGCTTGTGGATTTCAATGGCTTCTCTGTGTAGTCTGACATGGTGGTTGTGAGAGTGGTCCAGCATTTCTGTGTTCTCAAATAATATGCTGTGTCCAGGTTGGTTCATCAGGTGCTCTGCTATGGCTGATTTCTCTGGTTGAAGTAGTCTGCAGTGCCTTTCATGTTCCTTGATTCGTGTTTGGGTGCTGCGTTTGGTGTTGTTAGTAACTATAAGTTGTTAGTAACTCCTCTTGTTTTATTCTTCAGACAATAAGTGGTAAACTAGGGATCCCTGTCTGTTACTTATGAGTCGTAGTGTTTACTATTCCATCATTCCTTTTGGCATAGGATTGATTAAGCAAACCACATAGCTATGATAGTTTATTGAGTTATCCGAATAGGGTTACCATGTCTTCTCTGGTTTGTTTTTCCAGCTTGCTGGGAAAGAAATAAACCAGTGAAGAGCAGGCACCTGCATTTGGATGACGCAGTAAACAAACCATGGCACAAAGCCCCTTGATTTGTTTAGACGCTCCTAATGCAGCTCATGCATGAGAAGCATTCAGGCTAAATCAGTATCTTAGGTCTGATAAGCACCCAGGAGGCATTGTTGTCAAATTAATATAATAAGGGGCTAAAAACCCAATTTCGAGAACCTATAAGGGAGGGGGAGCACTCTGAATTTAGAATGCAGAATTCATTAGAGCAAATGCGATCAGTCCTTTGCTTTGAAACTTTTGAAAACTCATTCTTCTTAACCTTATTATTCCTTAGCTTTGCTGGAAGCATATTTGCTGTCGGTAGTGCTCTCTCTTTAAACAAATCATTTTTTTTTTACAGGAAAACATGTGCATTGATATACCCAGGGAGGGGAAATTGTATTTGTGGAAGAGCTTGGGGATGTTGACATTACAAACAAGCCAGATGGTGGTGGTCATGTGTCATCTTAGTCTGAATCATATAATTATCACGAGGGAAGAGGTTTTACTTGTGAAATGTAGGATGACAAGTAGGGTTTCCACCCCTCTGATTTTAAAGATATCATTTTTATTTTTGGATATACTTAGAATATTTGCATATGTGTTCTGGATTGATGTGTCTTGTGGAGGTAGGTGGGAAATGAATAGGAGTGTAAGGGTGAAACTTCAATCTTGGCATGATTTGAAATAAACTGTCTCTAGGGAAGTTGCTTTTACTATTCTGAAATTAGGCAGCAAAATCAATGTATCAACACACATAGACTTCAACAGTATCAATCATCCTGGTATAAATTAATCAGCACTGCATGAAGAACTTTCTTCTTTTGTGTTCTGAATCTCTTGTCAATCAACCTCTTTGTCTGTCACAGAGGGGGGAAATTATCTGTTCTCTTCTGCTATTCTGTAACCGTTACATTTTCCTCCCAAATTAAATTCCTAGGGAGATGTTCCAAACCCTTCCTAATTTTAGTTGCCTTTTAAAAACCCGTTTCAGTTGTATGCTTTTTGTATTTTTTAGATGAGATCGGAGCTGGAGACAGTATAATATTTGTGGCAATAAGAGATTTTTCCCCTTTTTTTCATGGTTGGGAGAGTAACAAAAGCTAGCAGTACAAGAACAAAAGTTTAGAGTAGTCAATGCAGAAAATATATTTGAAATTTATTTTGTTTTCTCAGTAGGCAAGTATGATGGAAACTTCTAAAGGATGGTACAGTATAAGTATTCAGAAGCCATATATAGTTTTGGATTGGCCTCATTTTTGCTTTTTTCCCTCATCCAACCAAAGCGTATTATGTTTTCTTTTGTTTGTTTCAAATGAGTTTTCCTTTTGAAGAACATAGGAAATGTCACTGTTTTGCCAGCTTAATCTGGATGCCTGCTAGCCCTTACATGGTGGTGGCAATTGTCAGATTTGTACAGAACACAGAGTCCACAATTAAACTGGATGAGTCCTTTGGAGTGATCTTTGCAGGTGTTTATACTGTCCCTAAAAGTGTTGACATTTTACTTTTGAATGCGAACAGGCCTATTTCAAGGTTTTGTATTAAGAATTCTGTAACACTGAGCAGCAACATCTGGTTTCATCTTGGAGGTGTAGCTTATCTGTTTTATGTATTCCCAGATGTGCTTTAGGCAGAATATAGTTAAGACACATGAAAAGGTTCTCTCAGCATTATGCAAATAGATAGTCAAATCACAGTTTTTATGATCATAGATTTTTTTAAAAAAAATTAAAGCACCAGCGCTAAACTAAACTCCCAGTTTAAACTTAATACTGTTACTGATTGTTTCAATATATCTTTTGATAGATAAAGTTTTTTGTGTGTGTCAGGAGTGACTTGAGAAACTGCAAGTCACTTCCACTGTGAGAGAATTGGGTATCAGCAAGGACATTGCCCAGGGCATGGCCAGATGTTTTACCATCCTGTGGGAGGCTTCTCCCATGTCCCCACATGAGAAACTGGAGCTGACAGACAGGAGCTCACCCCGCTCCCTGGATTCGAACCACCGACTTTTTAGTCGGTAGTCCTGCCGGCACAAGGATTAAACCATTGCACCATTGTGGGCTCCTGATAGATAGATAGATAGATAGATAGATAGATAGATAGATAGATAGATAGATAGATAGATAGACAGATAGACAGACAGACAGATAGACAGACAGACAGATAGACAGATAGACAGATAGAGAGAATCATAGAATCAAAGAGTTGGAAGAGACCTCATGGGCCATCCAGTCCAACCCCCTGCCAAGAAGCAGGAATATTGCATTGAAATCACCCCTGACAGATGGCCATCCAGTCTCTGTTTAAAAGCTTCCAAAGAAGGAGCTTCTACCACACTCCGGGGCAGAGAGTTCCACTGCTGAACAGCTTTCACTGTCAGGAAGTTCTTCCTAATGTTCAGGTGGAATCTCCTCTCTTGTAGTTTGAAGCCATTGTTCCGCATCCTAATCTCCAGGGAAGCAGAAAACAAGCTTGCTCCCTTCTCCCTATGACTTTCTCTCACATATTTATACATGGCTATCATATCTCCTCTCAGCCTTCTCTTCTTTTGGCTAAACATGCCCAGCTCCTTAAGACGCTCCTCATAGGGCTTGTTCTCCAGACCTTTGAACATTTTAGTCACCCTCCTCTGGACACATTCCAGCTTGTCAATATCTCTCTTGAATTACTTTATCTCTTGAGAGATAAAGTAAGCTGAGCCATGATGACTGTTACTGGTCAAATAATTCTTAATTTGTATGTTTTGTTTTATGCAAGGCTGGGCCCCATAGATGTTGATCCAGGTTCATTTACAACCCAAGAATTGAAAAAGGCACTGGCGAAAATGAAAAAAAGCACAAAGACAGAAGATCCCTCAAAAGAAAAGGTATTATTAAACCAGAAAAATGTCAGTGACAAGGCTGTTGAAAACTCAAAGTGAGATGTTTAAATCAAAGTGTGTAAAATAATATAAGAGAAGCCTGCCATGTGAATTAAATGGGAACTGTGAACGGAGCTGCTTTGAAAGTTCAAAGTCTGAGAATCTGCTACAGACATTGAGTTTGCAATTGATTTTTTAAAATGTTTGGCCTTAAATGGGAAAAAAACCAAATCCATTTGCTTTGTCAGACTCCCGAAAATCCGAGTTTGGGTTTCCGTTCTCCCCATCACATACACCTGCTCCTTTTTTTTTTAAAAAGCAAGACTAGTTGTTAAATCCAAGCAACCGTTTCTTATTTCCTTCTCATTCATGTTTTGGAAAAGAGAAAGGAGCAGCCTTGAAATGAAAGCCAGGAGTCTGCTGAAACAAATGGATTTTGTGTTAGAGGCTTATGTTTTCCTTTCCTGGGTAGACAGCATAGTCTGACAAATCTTGTATGAAATTTTATCTGGAACCTCAATATTCACAGTATAATTTAAGACTCTGCATTTTCAGAGCAATTCTTATCTCAGCTTGTAAACCTTCGATGGCCAATAAAGCAGATGTTCTCTGGAAATATTATGGTTGACACACTTTTTCCTTTGAATTATCCTGATGGTTCAAGCAATTTACTCTGATCTGCTTGAAAACTATTCCTAAGCGATGAGACACTTCCATTATATATAAGCAGCAAGTCCTGAGTCTCCTGTCATGTTCTCCCCCTTCCTTGCCAGCCGCCTTTCAAAGACATTTTCAATTCAGTCTGTGACTGCCAATTAAGAAAGGATCCTTCTGGAAAGCATTTAATCATCTTTCAGTACTATGGGACCTATTTGGGACACTGGTTTAGGGTGATGGATAGGATTGTACGTTTACAGTAAGCCTCTTGACCACATTAAAAAAAATAACAGAAACTTCAGAGAATTTCCAAAGCTGATTGGAATGCAGTTCCTTCCCCTTTGCTCATCCTCTCATTAATTTAGTGCTCAATTATTTATTGATTGACTAAGGTAAAAGATGGTGATGTCAAGCGCTGAAATGTGCCATTGAACACTGAACTGGAAAAGTCTCTTCCTCTCTGTGTGTAGAGGCAGAGTCCCTACTGATTTTGGAGGGACAGGTATCTTGTTGGATTTAATTTCCAGTATCTATCTGAAAAAAAGTGAGAGAGAAAGAAATTACATCTAATTTTCTGCTTTGATGTCTCTCTGATAACATAATCTGTTAAGTACCGTATATACTCGAGTATAAGCCGACCCGAATATAAGCCGAGTCACCTAATTTTACCACAAAAAACTGAGAAACCAGATTGACTCGAGTATAAGCCGAGGGTGGGAAATGCAGCTGCTACGGGTAAATTGCAAAATAAAAATAAATACCAATTAAATTACATTAATGGAGGAATCAGTAGGTTATATATTCTTTAATATTTACAAAAAATTGTAATTTAAGATAAGACTGTCCAACTCTGATTAAATGATTATTTACCTTCTTCAATGTAAATGTGCCTATGTATCCTTCCAATAATAATAGAGTAACATAATAAATGTAATAACGACAATAATAAAAAAAGTAAAATAATGAATGTAGCAACAACAACAATTATACAGTAACATAATAAATGTATAATAATAGAGTAAAATGATAAATGTAATAAAAAATGGAATAAAATAATAAATGAAATGAAAATAATAATAATAATAATAATAATAATAATAATAATAATAATAATAATAATAACAGAGTAAAATAATAAATAACCTTGACTCGAATATAAGCCAAGGGGGACTTTTTCAGCCTAAAAAAGGGCTGAAAAACTAGGCTTATACTTGAGTATATCCAGTAGTTTTAATTTCTAACTACCTTACAGAGCTGTAAATAGAACCTTTAAGAAAATATTATTGGTAAACAACAAAAAGCAGTGATTGGTGCCTGTAAATCAAGCTTCTGCTTTGTTTTGAATTACATTTTGGCAAGTGCTTGACTTTGAACTTGGGAAAGCCACTTCACCCTCCTTCGCCTGATAATGCATTATATCCCACCTCTTGTGCAATCTAAGTACTTGACTGGGTTATTTCCCGCAAACATTATCAGAGGTAAAGAGGGGGCTTACACAACACCATAGCTCCACTTCTGTGCTCCGAAGCTGGAAATGCCAGTCTACTGATTTTGGATGGCAGTGGTACGTAACATCCCTCCTTCTCTGACTGTACCACCCACGTGAAAGGTTTTTAATGCAGAAGAAAGAGATGAGATGTATATTATACGAGTTCCCACCTTGGGCTAAAACAGGCACGGTGTGGGAGAGGCGTGATTTTTAAAAAGTCTTAAAAGCAAATTGAGTGCAGGATAGATATGAATTGGATTTGAACAAATGGCTCTGGGGAATGGGTATTTAATCCCCATTGTCCTCAGTGGGGTAAATTGCAGCTTTGGTAGAGAAGAGGGAATACACTTCCATGGAGTATGGCAGAATCTCCTTCTCTGAAGGTTTTTAAATAGAGGTTGGGCAGCCATCTGTAAGGAGTGCTTTGACTGTATTTTCTTGCATGGCAGGAGGTTGGACGGGATAACCCTTGGGCCTCTTCCAACTACATAATTGAATGAGGGAAAGATGATGGAAATGTGAAGAAGATGGAAGAAATTAATGTATTTCCAGTACAATTTGTCCATAGAATCATAGAGTTGGGGGGACTCGATAAGCCAGGGGTGTCAAACTCATTTTCATTGAGGGCCAGATCAACTTTTTGGTTGCCTTCAAAGGGCCATTTAATTTATGGACAGAGAATCCGTGGGTACAGAGGGACAACTATACATTTTTACATAGTGGTCAGTGCTTTTTAGATTTTATGCAACTTGGGTCCCTAGATGTTATTGAATGACAACTCTCATAGCTTTTGCAGAATGGGGATAATTCATTTCTTTACCCTATTTATATCCCACCCTTCTCACTCTGTGGGGACTCAGGGTGGCTTACATGTGGCAACAATGCAATGCCATATAAAACAGACAATAAATTAAAATACACATTTACATTAAAACTAAAAAAAAAACGAAACATCTTAAAAGTAACGTTAAAACCACACTGTCCAAAAACATAATTTGGAGCCATTTCAATTGTCAATTTCACATAATCCATATCTATTTCTTGCACTGCATTGCTTTACTGACAAAAGGCTTGGTCCCACATCCATATCTTTACTTTCTTTCTGAAGGCCAGGAGGGAGGGCGCTGATCTGGTATCACTAGGGAAGGAATTCCACAGGGAAGGGGCCACCACTGAGAAGGCCCTGTCTCTCGTACCCACCAACTGCACCTGCGAAGGAGGTGAGACCGAGAGCAGGGCCTCCCTGGAACACCTCCAAGATGATTCATAGAGGGAGATGCATTTGGATAGGTAAGCTGGGCCGGAAACGTTTAGGGCTTTATAGGCTAAAACCATCACTTTGAATTTTGCTTTGTAGCAGTCTGGCAGCCAGTGGAGCTGATGTAACAGAGGGGTTGTGTGCTCCCTGTATGCTGCTCCAGTAGGAAATCTTACTTTAAATTTCTGAACGGTCTTCAAAGGCAACCCTGCCTAGAGGGCATTGCAGTAGTCTGTTCGGGATGTTTGAGCGTGGACTACTGTAGCCAAGTCTGACTTCCCAAGTGCTTTTAGGTTGCAATAATAGGAATTGCAACCCAAAAGCATTTGACTCTGAGGTTGAGGAAAGGTTAAAAAACATTTTAAAGTCATATTCACAAGCTAAATTCAAGCCCCACTATCCTGACTAAACAGAACAAGCTACAGCTTTCCAGAACTTGCTCTCTTATTTATTTATTATTTATTTACTTTATTTATACCCTGCCTTTCTCACGAGGGGACTCAAGGCGGCAAACAATCTCATCTGTATTGTCGAAGGCTTTCATGGACGGAATCACTGAGTTGTTGTAGGTTTCTTCGGGCTATATGGCCATGTTCTAGAGGCATTCTCTCCTGACGTTTCGCCTGCATCTATGGCAAGCATCCTCTGAGGATACTTGCCATAGATGCAGGCAAAACTTCAGGAGAGAATGCCTCTAGAACATGGCCATATAGCCCGAAAAAACCTACAACAACCCAAACAATCTCATACTTTAGTCATAGTTAAAAAAGCACAATACATTTTTTTAAAAACACAGTTAAATAATACAGTGTGGATTAAAGCAAAAACAGATTAAAATATAATAAATACACTTAGAATAGCCTTTAGGAATCACAATCCTCCCTTCCTCCCAGAATCCCACCCACACTACTATACCTCAACTCCCATCAGTTCTAGTCATTATGTCTATAGGAGTTGTAGTCTAGCATCTGGAGGGCCACCTAAAATGACGTGGCAAGCCAGATTCAGCCCGTGGACCCTCACACATGTGCAGTATATTGGCCACCCAACCTCAAAGCAGTGCTCAGTGCGAAAACCTCTACCAGAACCTCCCATTTCTTTTTGAAGATGTTCAGAGAAGTAGACCCAATCACATCTCTAGGCAGTGCGTCGCATTGCTGAATCGCTATGAATGTCAAGAAGTTTCTTCTAATGTTCAATCAAAATCCAAACTCCTGTAACTTAAAGCTATTAGAACTGGTTCTGTCCTCTGGGAGCAGATGACAAACCTCTCCTTCCTGTGACAGCCCTTGAGACATTGAAAGAGTGCAATCCTTTCACGCCTCAGTCTTCTCTTCACCAGACTGAACATGTCCCAGTCGCTCAACCTTTTGTCATATGTTTTCTTCTCCATACCTATTTTCATGCTGGCTGCCCTTCTCTGAACTGGGTTTAACTTCTTAAAATATGGGGCTCAGAGCTGAATGCAGTTCCTTTCCAATTGTACTTCACAAAAAAAAAGAAAAAAAGAAAAACAAACAAACAAAAAACTCAGAAGAATCAATTATGCCTCCCCATTTTTCAGCTAAAGGAAAAGCCTGTCTGTCTAATTGGTATACATAAGATTATATATTATTGTTTGTTTTTCCTTTCCTTCATAGGGGTTATTTGTATACACCTAAACACACCTACTGCTTTGGCAGGTTTTGAGGAAACAAAATAATTAATCACAGCAATGTTTATCTTTGACGTGTGCTATTTTGGTGTGTTTCCCCCGCTTTTTCCCCAGGCTCATCAAGACGATGTCAGGCGAAGGTTTCGTGCCATTGAGACGCTCAAGGAAGAGTTCAGGGAGCTCAGGCTGCAGCTAGAAACAGACGCTGAAATTATGTTTAAATTAATCAACAAATTCAACAGTTCTACTTCAACCCTGGAGGAGAAAATAAGAGCACTTTACGATCTTGAATATTACGTTCATCAGGTAAGAACAGTCTAAAAGGTATTAGCAGCAGCTTGTGTGATACCCAGGGAACGTGGGAAGCATTAAAATAGGTTTCTTGCAGTACCAGATGTTGAGAAATTGGGCTACTCGACTTCTTTTTCACATGACATTTTACCTGTGCAGATGCACACTTTTGGAAGTTGTGTATGCATTTGGGCAAATGCATTGTAAACATTTAGCAGCTGCCTTTTCTAAGTCCTTCCAAGCACACATTCAAGGAATTGTCTAAAGATTATAACAACTGTTCATTAGATCTTTCTTGGAACCTGATGAAAGTATTTTCAGTGCTGCAGTTCATAGCCTGAAAGACTTGGACAAAGTACCTTGTAAACATTTACTGTGTCCTTTGCCAGGGCTCACCTCTGCGTACCCGTAACAAAAGGAGAGGCTTTTCAGCTATGAGATACCGCTTTTGAGCTTTGAGCTTTGACAAATGCCACTTTATAAACTGAACGATAGAGTCTTTGTTCACCCATCTGTTCCCATGCTGGAGGATCTAGGATTAAAAATCTAAGCACATTGAGCTAAAAAGAAATCTACAGTGAAACCAATTGGTCTTAAATTACATGTGTCAGATTCAAGGTTCCATGGGCCGAATCCAGCCCTCCGTGTCATTTTTTGTGGCCTTCCAGATTCCAGGCTTCAACTCCTGTATCCCTCATCGTTAGATGTTATGACGAGAGCTGATGGTGGTTGTGATACAGTAACACCTGGAAAGCTGCAGTTGTTCTGTTTAGTCAGGAGAGTGGGATTTGGATTTAAATGCAAAACTTATAGATATAATATTGTTTAACCTTTCTCCAATCTCAGAGCCACAAATACTGTTGGATTGCAATTCCTATTATCCCGTCCACATGGTAGTTATTAAAAAGCAATGGGAGTTGTCATTCAGTGACATCTGCGGAGCCAAACTGAATAAAAGCTAAAGAGCACTGACCAGTATGTCAAAAACTGTGTAGTGAGTCAGACTCATTTTGCCTTAATAAAATTTTTGGTTCTTCATTAAGTCAACCATAGGGAAATTTCAAGGGGACCTCAAATATGTTTAATAATGCTGCAAATATTCCTTTTTAAATTTTTAAATTTTTATTTGCATCTTATTTATTTAGGGGCAGTCGATAAGTAAAGAGGGAGAACAATTCAGTATAAAGAATATTAGGAAACAATAGTGAAAAGAGAGAGAGAGAGAAAAGAGAACTAATAGAAAAAAATAAAAAATAGTAATAATGCTGCAAATATTCCTTTCCATACATTTTTACTTTGAAACCTTTCTGATTTTTAGTTAGGTATTATAAGTCCTGGAGCCCCCAATGGCACAGTGGGTTAAACCACTGAGCTGCTGAACTTGCTTACCGAAAGGTCAGAGGTTCGAATACGGGGAGCGGGGTGAGCTCCTGCTGTTAGGCCCAGCTTCTGCCAACCTAGCATTTTGAAAATGTGGAAGTGTGAGTAGATCAATAGATTCCACTCCGGCGAGAAGATATCAGTGCTCCATGCAATCATGCTGACCACATGACCTAGGAGTCGTCTACAGACAACACTGGTTCTTTGGCTTAGAAATGGAGATGAGAACCACCCCCCAGAGTCAGACATGACTAGACTTAATGTCAAAGGGAAACCTTTACCTTGTATTAAAAGTCCATAGGTACTGTTTCTTTTAAAATATTTTCATTATAATATATATAATGTATATATATCAGGTATGGGCCAGGCCAGTGGCAGATGGATCAGAGTGTTTGTGTGAAAAAACAGGAAGGAAAGAAAAATACAATATTTAAAATTAAGAACAATTTTACATAAACTTAACAGTATTTCAGTGGAAGACCCCCAGTGCCATCTAGCAGGAAAAAGAGTCTGGGCATTGAGGGAGGCCTGGGGGAAAGGGTCCTGGTGGCAAGGAAAATAATCTGGGCAGCGAGGGAGGAGGGGGAGAAAGGGTCTGTGCCACAGGAGGATGCTGCTTCTGCTGCTGTTTCCAGCAGCAGAAAGCTTTAATTTCCCTGCATTTCTCAGGTGTAGGGAAAAGGAGGTGGCAGGAAGCAGCATGGAGCTGTGGCCCCTCACTATCACCCGCAGAGCCCCAAGGGCTCCGCAGATCACAATTTGAAAACCCTTGGTATAGAATTAAATAAAATGGATCACTTGGTCAAATAGCTATACTAACTTTTGTATCTCTGATTTTCAACCTTACTAGTTGAGTTTTCTTCTGCTGTTCCCATAATTAATATATTTATAGAGTATGGTTATTCTGCCTCTTTTTTCTATGTTGTTTTCTATGGATCCACACTGCCAAATAATGCAGTTTCAGAATGCAGATTAACTGCGTTTATCTGGATTATATGGCAGTATAGTCTCATATAGTGCAGTTTCAGAATGCAGATTAACTGAGTTTATCTGGATTATATGGCAGTATAGTCTCATATAGTGCAGTTTCAGAATGCAGATTAACTGCATTGAACTGGATTACAAACCAGGTATGGGGAAACTCAGGCCCAGGGGCTGGATACGGCCCCTTGGGCTCTTTTCTCAGACCCTCCTCTCTCTCACCAACCTATCCTTCCTTCTCTCTTTCCTTCCTCCTTTCCTCCCTCCCTCCCTCCCTTCTCTCCCTCTTTCTCCCTCCCTCCATCCTTTACACTCTTTTGTCAGTCCTTCATTCCCTCTTTCCCTTCCCTTCCCTTCCCACCCTTTTGTCTTTCCTTCCTTCTCTCTTTCCTCCCTCCCTCCCCTCTCTTCCTCCATTCCCTTCCACCCCTCCTTCCTTCCATCCTTCTCTTCCTCCCTCCCTCCCTTCATTCCTTCCTTCTCTTTTTCCTTCCTCCTTTCCTCCTGGGGAATATTTAGGGAGAAGAAAAGGTAGAGAGTGACCATGAGAACCATGCTCCAGCCTGCCATGCAGCCCCCAAGTTTGAAATTTGCCCATGCCTGGTCTAAACTGCCATATAATCCATTTTAATACAGTTAATCTGCATTCTGAAACTGCAGTATATAACAGTGTAGATCCAGCCTTTGCTAAGCCAATCAGATTCTGTGCTCCTCATAAATTCTTCACATCTGCTGTCACTTTACTTCTTTTGTACCTTTTATAGCTGAAATGAACAGTCTTTCTAAACTTTAATGCCACAGTATTGACACCAAACATCTTATGGGCCTTTACCTCGGCTTTGAACCGAAGGATCATGGCAGCATTTTTCCCAGTAGGCAGGTCTTTCCTAATTCATCAAGACTAAAATTCACATTCTTTGTTAACACGTCACATTGTTGGCTCAGTCATCTTACAATCAATATTCCAAGTTCTCTTTCTACCTCATTCGTTCTAGCTGATGAGTTTCCAGTCAATAATACAAATGCTTATTGCTAGTCCCCAAGTATTTCTAACCCTCTAACCCTGTCAGTTAAATTAAAATTTAAAGCATTGTGCAGGGATAATGTATAAGTCCCTAGGTGCCCAATAACAGTCTCCTAAACAAAGGAGAGTGTTCGTTTTGCTTGACAGTGTTGCTTCTTTGTGTAGGTATAATGTCTGGGGAAGGCTTTAATGAGCTAATCATGCAGTTTGAACTTTCATGGATTCTTTCTGTATTTGATTGTAGCCATCGGGCTGGATCCACAGTTCAAAGAGTTTCAGGGACTGTATGATTTTTATCAGGTTTTTCTTTAGCCCTCTGGACCTTCCTAAAAAGTTAATCCAGAACAGGGTGGGGAGGCAGTATTGCTATGGGGAGGGGAAAGACTACAAGGAGAATGAGTGAAAATCAATTCTTCTCACCATTGTTCTAACAAGAGGCTCTACTGGAGATGCATGCATATCTTCATCTGCTTACATGTACAAGAAAATTGAGGCTGGGATGTGGGTGCACACATAAACCATGTGGCTAACAGCTTTTCAGACCTTCAGACACATATATAGGGCTATGTATTGTCATCAAGTGTGGTTAGAAAACCCCAATGATCAGAAATCCTGGTTTCTGTTATGAGAGCTCTGTAATCACAACCAACTTGCATTCAGCAGAGTGCTGCTATAGGAAACCTAAAACACGTGAAGGTCTAGGAGGCAGCAATGCATGCGATGGCATTTGCGGGCAAGGGTTCTGTGTGTACCTTCTTGCTCCCTTCCAGATTAGGTCTGCAAGTGAGCAGGCGAGCACTCCCATAGGGCTTACATTTGAGTTTCTGTTTGGAATAGAGATGCTGTGGAGCCAATTTAGAATATTACAGATTTTTTTTCAAAATGGTAGACCCATTTTCAAAAGAGTATATTTTGTGATGGCAACAATTACACAAAATATTACAAACTGTTTCATGAGTTATCAGGTTTTGCTAACCATTTTGAGCCAGACCCAAATCTATAAAAACAATTCCAGAAATGGAGAATACCTCATTAGACGTTATGTCAATGTCATCCATACACAGATGATGTTCAACTCTAGCTCTCCTTTTCACTGACGGCTAAGGATGCTGTTCAGCTTCTGAAATGATTCTTGGCAGCTGTGATGGTCTGGATGAGGGTGAACAAATTGAAATTAAATCCAGACAAGACAGAGGTACCCCTGGTCAGTCACAAGACTGAACAGGGTATAGGTTTACAATCTGTGCTGGATGGGGTTACACTCCCCCTGAAGACACAGGTTTGCAGCTTGAGAGTTCTCCTTGACTCATTGCTGAGCCTGGAACCCCGGGTTTCGGCAGTGGCTAGGAGGGCTTTTGCACAATTAAAATTTGTGCACCAGTTGCGCCCATACCTTGGGAAGTCAGACTTGGCCAGAGTAGTCTACTCTCTGGTTACATCCTGAATAGACTACTGCAACACACTCTACATGGGACTGCCTTTGAAGACTGTTCAGAAGCTTCAAGTGGTCCAACGAGCGGCAGCTAGGATGCTCACCAGAGTGGGGTACAGAGAGCACACGACCCCGCTGTTACGTCAGCTCCACTGGTTGCTAATATGCTAGCGAGCACAATTCAAAATGCTGGCTTTAACCTATAAAGCCCTAAACAGTTCTAGCCCAGTTTACCTGCCCAAACATATCTCCCTCTTTGAACCATCTTGAAGATTAAGATTGTCTGGGGAGGTCCTGCTCTCAATCCCACCTCCTTCACAGTTGTGATTTTTGGGGATGAGAGACAGGACCTTCCTAGTGGTGGCCTCTCGGCTATGGAACTCCCTTCCCAGTGAGATCAGATCAGCCCCTTCTCTCCTGACCTTCAGGAAAAAAACTTAAGACTTGGCTTTGGGACCAAGCTTTTGAGAAGTAATTGGAGCAGTGCAATGAATGACTACGAATCAATGTGATTGACAAATGGAATTGACCTGGATTATATTTTTGGATGGCGTGATTTTAATTGATGTTTTAATAATTCATGTCTTAATTGTTTGGTTTTAATTGTAATTGTTTATTTGATATATGTGTGGATGGCATCAAATTACTGCTTGTTGTAAGGCCACCTTGAGTTCCCTCCGGAGTGAGAAAGGCAGGACATAAATATGGTAAATAAAATAAATAATTCATGGGTTTATCACCTTGCAGATGACTGACACCAGGAGTTGTTTGTGTGCTGGGAGAGGCATCTAGCAGTAATCCTTTGAAACTCTATGTCCCTTCCTTTTTAGGTGTAAGAGATTCATTAGTGGGTGGTCCCTGGTTGCAGAGATACATTAATTTCAAATTGGGCCCATCTTTTTGAACCACCCTGAATTTTTTCAAGCATGGGATGTGCTGCCTAAGCATTTTATATATTGTTTTGGTTTTTAAGCCTTCAAAATTAATTTTATAGGGAACCTGGAACAAGCTTTGTTTTTGATTTGCATATTTTACTTTTATTTAAATTATGAATATACATACACATACACACAAAACACCCATAATGATATGTATTCTTACACTAATGTGGAGCCAAATCTTTTCCAGGTGGACAACGCGAAAGATTTACTCTTTTTGGGTGGCTTACAACTTCTGATAAATGGACTAAACAGTACCGAACCCTTGATGAAGGAATATGTATCCTTTGTACTTGGAGCAGCCATGTCAAGGTGAGTGTGTCGAAGGGGAGATGTCTGTGAGTTTGACAGGAAGGAAAGAATAACCATAAGAAGCAGACAGTATCTGGTTACCCAATTAGACAGAGTGCTTACAGATTTTGGCACCATGCTGTGTGGTCAACTGTGCCCGGTGCTCCTGTTATCAGAAGTGATCAACCCCAAAATGATTAAAGATGTGCAGTAGTTGCTAGGCAACTGCACAAGGTTGTGTCTTCCTTGGAACCAGCAAAGGAGCTGACCAGCTGCTAAAAGGCCTTTGAAGCAGCACAAGGACTGACCCCATCCACATGTTCAGGTAGAGGTTTTCAGGGTGCTGAATTTTACAACAAAGAATCAAGACTGTGGAGTGGATACTGTGATTATTAAGTGATAATTGGATTTTAAATATGGTCTTGCTGCAAGGAATCAAGACCTTTCAGAAACAAAGCCTCAAGAGAGAATGTTATTGTGAAGAGAGTAAAAAGTCAAGCCATATTCGAAGGTCTATCCACAACTCTCAGAATCAAGGATGGGAAGTGTGTGGACCACTAGAAGTTGAGTAACACAATTCTAATCAATCCTAACCGATAGTAAGTAATGATGGAAGTTGCAATATCATGTGGAGGGCAGCACATATTACTACTCAGAAGGCACAAAACATAGTCAGCAGCAATCATGCACCACTAGTCCCCGGTACTGATAGATTGCCATCCTCATCTTTCCTAATCTGCCTAGCTAATGATGTGAAACTATGAAAGCTGCAGCCCAGCCACATCTGGAATATCACATATTCCCTAGTCCTGATGTAAGCAAATAATTTTTCAATGTAAAAAGAGAAAGTACAGGCCAAAGAAAGAATGTTGCAAATTCCACTTGGGTTTTCACTTGTGGGCCTTATGCATATCTCCTATTATCAGCCTTTACTCCCAAATAGAGACAATGGAATATTCCATTGCTCGAGTAAAAATGTCAAATACTGCAAATCCTATTTCATGTTAAAAGCACGTTTTTGCACCTGGTCTAAGAGCCCCCTGGTAACACAGCAAGACAAACCGCTGAGCTGCTGAACTTGCTGACTCAAAGTTTGGCAGTTCAAATCCAGGGAGCAGGGTGAGCTCCAGCTGTTTGCCCCAGCTTCTACCAACCTAGCAGTTCAAAAACATGCAAATGTGAGTAGATCAATAGGAACTGCTCCCACGGGAAGGTTACGGCGCTCCATGCAGTCATGCTGGCCACTTGACCTTGGAGGTGTCTACGGACAATGCCGGCTCTTCGGCTTAGAAATGGAGATGAGCACCAACCCCAAGAGTCAGACATGACTGGACTTAATGTCAGCAGAAACCTTTACCTCTACTTCTTTTTATATATGTAATATTTTTATTATTTTATCATAGTTCAATACATTTGTTATACATTGCTTATTTTACAGCAGATACATATTATTCAATACAAGCTACCATACTTTAATTTTTGGCATCTACTGTTATTTTTCTGCTTATACATATTATCTATCCCTCACCACTGTGCTCCTCTTCCCCCCTCCCAAGCCACAGCTTTTACATATCATCTGTCCAAAATTTCAATTCCTCTTGTGGAGGTGCCTTTCCCTCTCCTTTACCTTTACTTCTAAGAACACTGCTTTGAGTGTTGGTTTTGGGACATATTATGCACACCGGGATTTTAAGGTACCATATAACTGTATTGTGGTATAATAAGGCTAGTGCAGCGCCTCCACTAATATCATTGGCAAGATCTACATTGTCATATAATGCAGCTTGAACTGCATTGAGCTACATTATATAGCTCTGCACTGACTTGCTCTTGTCTTTTAGCATTTGACATTAAGTTTTTCAGCTAGGTATCTCTAGTTCTTATATAATTCATTCTAAGTGCATGCATGACTTTCTGTGATACTGGCTTTTGGTAAATTGCATTCTATTCAGTATTATTTATGTAAGTCAAGGCTAGTCCATTAAAACTTTTCACATTTGTTTAGTTCAAAGGATTTTATTTCAGCATTTATTTATGTGCATGATGGGGTTTTTTGTGGTAAACAACCTTTCAGTCTAAAAACAAGATGCTTGTTGACTGTTGGCATGCTGTCTTATAATGAAATATTTCTCCAGACCTGAAGCTAAAGGGTCTTCTTGAAAAGATCACTGAACAGATTTTGTTCCTGGCCTTTGTTCCTGTCACCTTTCTACGTCTCAAGTGAGGGATGGAGGGAGTCTTAATTTTCTTTTGCCTGCTTCACACTTTTTCTGTGACATGGCTCTTCTCCACTGCATGAACTACATACCATCTTTGCCTGATGTAGAAGTGAATGAACGAAAATTAGCACAATGTTTTGGAGCCTTCTAATTGGCCTAATGATCAGCTGTGTGTATTTTGGAGTTTGGGTTGACCTATAGTTTCTTCAGTTCTGCTCGTGGCTGCCAGCGGTAACTGCTTGGATTGGTGATGATACCATAAACAGAGAGTGTAGGTGTTTTTTAAGAGAGAATAAGACCAAGCTTTGGTTTCATCCAGTGGGGGATATATTTGGACCTATATATCAAGGGATTTGCATCCATGAATCCCCATATATATAAAGATTTCCCCTGACATTAAGTCTAGTCATGTCCGATTCTGGGGGGTGGTGCTCATCTTTATTTCTAAGCTGAAGAGCCGGCGTTGTCCATAAACACTTCCAAGATTATTTGGCTGGGATGACTTCATGGAGTGCCATTACCTTCCTGCATCAGCGGTTCCTATTGATCTACTCACATTTGCATGTTTTCGAACTGCTAGGTTGGCAGAAGCTGGATCTAGCAGCGGGAACTCACCCCACTCCCTGGATTCGAACAACCAACCTTTCGATCACCAAGTTCAGGAGCTCAGTGGTTTAACCTGCTGTGC
This sequence comes from Anolis sagrei ordinatus, assembly GCF_025583915.1. Lineage (NCBI taxonomy): Eukaryota > Metazoa > Chordata > Lepidosauria > Squamata > Anolidae > Anolis > Anolis sagrei. The sequence goes on along the minus strand of NW_026844366.1, from coordinate 210,320,607 downwards.
CACCAGGGGTCTCTATGTGTGTGTATGTGTGCATATGTGTGTGTGTTCTTTCTCTCTCTCTCTCTAGAGCTGCCTTCATGCTTTCTCCCTTTTTTCAGCTCTGAAAAGGCCTATCTCACAATGTCTCAATGGCTATGCTCTGGCAGCCTTTCCTTCTGACTATTTCTTGTCTTCCTCCATTTCCCCCATACACCTTCTCCTTCTCTCCTTTCTTTCTTTCTTTCTTTCTTTCTTTCTTTCTTTCTTTCTTTCTTTGTCTTTTTTCTTTCTTCTCTTCTTCCTTTGCTTTCCCACAAACGCCTTCTCCATTTTCTCTCTCCCTTCCTTCTTCCCTTCCTTCCTTCCTTCTCTCCTCCTTTCTTTTCCCCTTCTCTTTCTTTCTTTCCTCCTCTCATACTCTTTCCCCTTTCATTTCTCTTACTTCCTTTTTCTTTCTTCCTCTCTTCCTTCTTTCTTCCTGTCTCTTCTCTTTTTTCTCTTTTTTTCTCTTACTCCTCTCATACCTATCTCCCATTCCCCTTTCCTTCCTTCCCCACTTCCCCTCATACACATCATCTACCAACCACAAATGGGCTTCACCCCTTTTGTGCCTGTGGCTAGGTGAAATGGCCCTCTGTCATGTGATTTCCTAATCACGTGACAGAGGGCCACTTCACCTCGCCACAGCTAACCACTTTGATCCTTTTTAAGTTCAAATTCCTCAATTATTTAGAGAATGAAGGATATGTGTGCCAAGTTTGATCCAGATCCACCTAGTTACGTAGGAGCCTTTGTGGTACAAGTCAACCAACATACATGCATACATACATACAATGACTTTTATATAAATAGAAAGATTTTAATTTCAAAAGGCAAACTTTGATTTTGTTGTTTTATATAAGGGACCTAGTTTGTTATGCCGTTGTATTTGAATGGGACTTGAACATCCATGGATTTTGGTGTCCGCAGGGGGTCTGGATCTAAACCCCAGCGAACACTTCGTGACCGCATCTCCGTTTATGAACCCACGCGCTCACTTCATTCTTCTGGAGAGGCCCTGCTCGTGATTCCGCCTGCGTCACAGGCATGTTTGGTGGGGACGCAAGTCAGGGCCTTTTCTGTGGTGGCCCCCCGACTCTGGAACACCCTCCCCAAAAATCTTAGACAGGCCCCTACATTGGCAGTTTTTAGAAAGAACTTGAAGACCTGGTTTTTCCGATGTGCCTTTCCAGAATAGAAAACTCCAATAACAAGTCCCAGAAGCACTTTATTAGAATTAAGATTGCTGCACACTGCACACTGCACTTACCCTATAATCCTTACATATCACCTGTCACATCAGCACTTTTAATCCTGTACCCATTACTCTGGCCCGGCCCAGTTTTATAGTGTCTTGATGTATTGTTTATTGCTTGTTGTTTAATATTGCTTTAACTGTTTTTAATTTGCTTTAGGTTGTATTGTTATGTTGTGTTTTGAGGCCTTGGCCTTTGTAAGCCGCATCGAGTCCTTCGGGAGATGCTAGCGGGGTACAAATAAAGTTAATAATAATAATAATAATAACACCACTGTACATCATTTTAGATGGGGGCGCTCAGGGATCACTCCCTTCCCATCCCATTTGGCCTGAAACCCAGGGTCCCATAGTTCTAAGCTTAGGTCCTGGGGCTTTTCTCCAGCATATATTTTGGAAAGGAATGGCGATTGTCACATGTAGCTGTGCTGTTAAACTAACTTAGCTGCACCCAGTCATGGTATATTCATCCATTTTAGCATTCCTGTCCTATTGTGACCTTCTGTGACTGTCTGCACGTAGGTTTCCCCATAAAGGATGCCTTCTTATAGGTATTCACTTCAGATAAATCCCTTTGTTCCCTTTAGAAAGCATTTCTTCTTCTGGGCCTATTTAGTAGGGCTTTCCACAACGACGTGCTTTAATTTAGCCAGGATCAGAAGGTGATAGGACTGACCTCCCCGCAACAAACGCAGGGGCTGCTGCTTTTCTCGGCCATTATTCACAACTCCTGCCACATAAATAACAGCTGCTCGAAACAATCCTGCATTCAATACAGCCTCCTCTTCAGGAAGGCACCGAAGGAGAATAACCATGGCAACAGTTGCTGAGGACGGGCCTTCTTAACTGGAGAGCGTCAGGCTTTGTAGAGAACAATAGGAGCTACTTTGCAAACAAGGTGGCACACACCTTGCCGGGGAGGAGTCACAGTGTGGGGTGGCCACGCTGAGCGAAGCTAGCCTTCCAGCTTCGCTCCGTGGTGCCTATACATTTTTAAGGGGTTGATCAAATGTAGTAATTATGATTGCATTCATAAAATGATTTGCAAGCTGACTAATGCGAGCAGCATTTTATTTGTTAGTCAAACTTGCACTGGTCTTTGAGGAGAAATGAATGCAGACGCAACCATCTAAGGCTGGATCAGAAGGTTCTGGGCACTAAATATAACCACCCCAATAGTTGCTGAAATAGGAGGGAGGGCTGAGAAGAATGGTCATATGCAAGTCTTAGTTCAGTGGGTTTTGACCTTTTAGCACAGTGGGTTCCCAGATGTTTTGGCCTTCAACTCCCAGAACTCCTAACAGCTGGTAAACTGGCTGGGATTTCTGCGAGTTGTAGGCCAAAACACCTGGGGACCCACAGGTTGAAAACCACTCCTCTAGGGCCTATTGGCTCATTTGAAAATCTGATGAACATTATGTGAGGGTTTGTAAAAAGACACAATGATGTAAACGGATTGACTGGAAAGGCATGTGTCAGCGGCTGATTGGCTGAGCATGCCAGGAGCCAGAATTCTGATTGGCTACTGTCTCTTGCTTGCTGCTGAGACAAACAGTTTTAACTGCCACTTTCACCTCAGAGAGTGAAGAGAGTGCTGACTGGAAACAGCCAGGAAGGAAATGTCTGCCAGTTCTCTAAAGCCTGATCATTTCTAAGTGATGAGACGCATTTTTAGTGATGAGACGCTAGCGAATGGCTATTGGTGTTAATTGTATATTGTTGTTAATTGTATACTTTTCTATAATATGTTATGATGTTAACTGTTTTTTATACCGTGTTATGGTAGCATTGAATTTTTGCTGTTCTTGTTGTTAACTGCTGTGAGTCGCCTAAGGGCTGAGAACAGTGGTATACAAATAAAGTAAATAAATAAATAAATAAATAAATAAATAATAAGGCATGAAGCATATTTTAAAGACTGTTTAAAACAGAGATCCTCAAACTATGGGTCAGGGCCAGATATGGCCCTCCAAGGTCATTTACCCGGTGCTTGCTCAGGGTCAACCTAAGTCTGAAATGATTTGAAAGCACACCAACAACAACAACAATCCTATCTCATCAGCTAAAAGCAGGCCCACTCTTCCCATTGAAATACTAATATGTTTATATTTATTAAAATTGTTCTTCATTTTAATTATTGCATTGTTTTAAAGTGTTTTTGAACTACAAATAAGATATTGCAGTGTGCATAGGAATTTATTGATGTTTTTTTTTCTTCAAATTATAATCTTGCTCTCCAACAGTTTGAGGGACTGTGACCTGGCCCTCTGTTTAAAATGTTTGAGTTTTAAAGGACTGTTTATTCCCGCTGTTCTCTGTAAGAATTCAGAGAGACTGCTGTATATATTGTTACTCTGTTTGACCCTTTGAACTGAAGTAAAGTTACTGTTACTCGTTATACAAATCTGAGTGACACATTATTATACTGCAGGGTATATTTTGGTTCAGAAACAGTGGTAAAGCTTCTGTTTATTTACATTTACAAATTCCAACACATTATGATCTCCCCTCYCTGGAACAAGATACTTAAGCACAATTTTCAGAGTAACAGAAATCTAAGCTAGAAGAAAATAATTCATATTTTTGTRCCCAGTTGAAGAGTCCTGTGAAGTCCTTCCGTGGACCCACTGGTGAAATAACCCCACTTTAGTTTATGTTTGTTGGTGTGAATTATAGTGGTGGATGTGCTTCAGGGTGCAGTGAATGRAAAACTGTAGGAGCAGGTACTGGTCAGAAAGGATCCTGGTGAGAGAGTACCCAGCCCAAGAAGTTGAGATGGACCTACTGGTTTTCATTGGTGGGTTGGCAGAGAAGGTAATATTTATGTACTTCATGTTTTCTAGCTGTATAATTTACAGTAGTGATTTTTTTTCTATCAGTCATTCAGAAGCCTTCAATTCTAGTACTGGTACTGAACCAGATTTCTAGAAGCTGTAATTTTTTTTTAATGTCAGGAGCGACTTGAGAAACTGCAAGTCGCTTCTGGTGTGMGAGAATTGGCCATCTGCAAGRATGCTGCCCAGGGACACCCAGATGTTTTACCACCATTTGGGATCTACYATCATATTCCTGCATGAGGAGCTGGAGCTGACAGATGGGAGCTCACCCCACTCCTTGGATTCAAACGTCAACTTTGCTGGCACACTATGCCACTGGGGGCTCCACAAAAGCAGTACTGAACTGAATGAAACTTTTCCCCACCACATTGGAGGTACAGTTGGTAAAAGTTTGTCTGCATAGGATGATAGTGTTCAACCAATTATGGAAATGGCTGCACTCTTCAAAAAGGATATACGTAGTGTGCTCTGTGCTGTTCATAGATCATCTTTTGTCATTGGGGTGATAGTGAAATAGAGTGTTGTCTTTCAGTTAGGGTTGAAAGTTACGCTGACTGTGACCTTCCATTGTTACTGTTGTTGTGTGCCTTCAAGTCATTGCCAATGTATGATGATCCTAAAACAAACCTATCATGGTTTTTTCTTGGCAAGATTTGTTTGGAGAGGGTTTACCCTTGCCTTCCTCTGAGTCATAGAGTGTGACTTGCAGAAGGTCACCCAATGGGGTGAGCAGGAATTTGAACCCTGTTCTCCAGAGTCAGCACTACACCATGTTGACTTTCTGTTGGACAGTGATAATCTGGCTGTAGTTATCAGTCATCTTATGGCTTCCAAATTGGATTGTTGGGACTGCCTTTGGAGTGGGTCCAGAAAGTGCAACTATATCAAAATACTGTAGAACTGTTCAAATGACTAGCAAGAGAACAGATTGAGGGATCATGTCAAACAGAAACAGAAGCAGTTGGCTCCCATGTACATTTTGGACTCAAAATGCTACCTCTCAATAGAAAGCAGACTTTATTGTCTGGTGTTTTCTGGACAGTCTTCAGTACAGAGTTGCCCTGTCACTAAGCTGTATCTGAAGCTCTTCTCTGAGGGCTGCCATCATCTGAGTTAAGTTTGGTGAGAACAATCAGAGAAAAATAGAGATGTCTTGGTGGTGGTGCCATGCCTATGGAAGACTTCAGGTGAATAATATTGTATTTACCCAGAATTGTAACCTCCTAAAGTATTAAGATTTGTCATCTAGATTATGAAGAAGTTTTCATGTGGATTATGCAATTGGGAAATCCCGGTGAAAAGTAACTGCTTCCACCACGTGTTGTGACTCTTGTAGCCAATGCTTCTTGTGAGCTTGGCAATGTGGTACAGACCATCAGCTGAGCCTGGATGAGGCTAGTGGTTTGTGTCTGCATTACTGATCTGTAAAGAGCAAAACACAAATGTCTTTCTTGCTATTCTTGTTTAAAGGATTATTGTGCAGATAACAATCAAGTGTCACTAGCAAATGTTCCATAAGTTAGTCAATGCCTCAGTGGATATTCTGGGAGTATCATCCTTAATTTCAGGGAAAGGTAAAGGATTCCTCTTGACATTAAGTCTAGTCATGTCCAACTCTTGTTGGGGTGTGTGCTTATCTCCATTTCTAAGCCAAAGAGCTGGTGTTGTCCATAGACACCTCCAAGGTCATGTGTCCGGCATGGAGTGCCGTTACCTTCCTGCACGAGTGGTACCTATTGATCTACTCAAATGTTGCATGTTTTTGAACTGCTAGGTTGGCAGAATCATAGAATCATAGAGTTGGAAGAGACCTCATGGGCCATCCAGTCCAACCCCCTGACAATAAGCAGGAATATTGCATTCAAAGCACCCCTCCCTGTCAGATGACCACCCAGCTTCTGTTTAAAAGCTTCCAAAAAGGAGCCTCCACCACACTCCAGGGCAGAGAGTTTCACTGCTGAACGCCTCTCATAGTCAGGAAGTTCTTCTTCATGTTCAGAAGGAATCTCCTCTCTTGTAGTTTGAAGCCATTGCCTAGTCTCCAGGGCAGCAGAAAACAAATTCGCTCCCTCCTCCCTGTGAGTTCCTCTCACATATTTATACATGGCTATCATGTCTTCTCTCAGCCTTCTCTTCTGCAGGCTAAACATGCCCAGCTCCTTAAGCTGCTCCTCATAGGGCTTGTTCTCCAGACCCCTGATCATTTTAGTCACCCTCCTCTGGACACATTCCAGCTTGTCAATATCTCTCCTCAATTGTGGTGCCCAGAATTGGACACAAACTGGGGCTAACAGCAGGAGCTCACCCCGCTTCCTGGATTTGAATCGCTGACCTTTTGGTCAGCAAGTTCAGCAGCTCAGTGCCATTTTGAGGGAAGTGGTATATATATAAAGGTTACATCATACTTAAAGTTTACCAGATGAACTAAAGAGAATTTGGCCTGTTTGTAATCCTTGAGGGGCAGGGGAGTGTGTCTGAATTGTTGTGTTTACTTTTTCAGAGGGAAATAGATTCATTCTTTTTTGATCTGAAAAGATGATCCTAGAATTAGATTGTGAACAGACGGGGATAATAAGTGTTTGAATAAATCATCATGTTAATAGAAACAGAAGAGCCAGAGAGAAGTAGGGAATGAGTTGGGTTTTTCTTTTTAAAAAGCAAGGAACAGATGTAACATAAAGTGAGTGGATTATTCTATTAATTAGTATAAAGAAAATTCAAGGGAGAGCGCATTAGAGAGTCCCTTGCTAGAGCAGCCCGTCTAGTGAAGGAAGGGTGTGCCATTAATAAATGTCTTGCATTTAAGAGGTACAGCTAGAAAGCTTTATGCTCTCTGTACCTCACTGACATTAGTTCAATTTAACATTGGCCATACTTCATTTGCTATTGCATTGCTGATTATCCAGTATTACCCCCCCCCCCCTCAAATGCGGTGCCTTTCCCAACCGCTAAACATCCATCTGTCACTTACGGTCAGTCCTGAAATGTTTATTGCACTGCAGTATTAAGCTCATATGGTAGCTGGCACTGCCTGCTATTTTTAAAGGCTTGTTTTCCTCTCATTGTCATTTCTCACAACAGATTTTCTCTTTGGGAAGGATTGGGAATGTCTGTTGTGTCTCACTGTAAGCTGAAAGTTGCATTAATCTTTACGTCAGTGTGTAAAGGGATCTTGTAGCTTCAACTCCCAGAATTCCTGACAATTGAACAAGCTTGTTAGGGCTTCTGGGAGTTGGAGGCCCAAACAGCTGGAGGGCCGCAGTTTGGGGATGCCGTTGTAGCACCTTAGAGACTTACTGAGATAACTTAGTTGGTAGCATAAGCTTTTGTAAACATAAGAGTGCATTGGCCCTGTAGAAGTAGATGCACCTTAAATGTACTTTCTAAGATGCATAGCATGAACTACATCCAAGGAAGTCCATGGTCATTAAAAAGTTTATAAATGTTTTGGTGTTATATATAAGCCAAAGAGATCACTTCATGATAAAGTGTGAAAGCAATAGTTGTCAGGTATCAAATATTCCTCTTTTTTTCAAAGGTTTCTCTGTGTTTGAACCAGAGTAAAAAATAAGCAATTAAATTTAATAAATGAGCGTATTTATACCCAGCTTTCCAACCACAAGGCTTTCGGAATGTCTTACAGACTCTTGATTTCACAATTCCCTGCCCTTAACCTTACAGTCTAAATAACACAAGGAAAAGGAAAAGGCAGTGGGGACGGGGGTTAAGTCCAGTAGATATTACTAGATCTTCTCTCCTTCTAAAGCAGTGGTTCTCTAGATATTTTGGCCTTCAACTCCCAGAAATCTAACAGCTGGTAAACTGGCTGGGATTTCTGGGAGTTGTAGGCAGAAACACCTGGGGACCCACAGTGTGAGAACCACTGCTCTAAAGCCAGGGCAATTGTGGTCAGGATAGAAAAAAAAACTTTCATTGGCATCTGGACCTATTTATTTATTTATTTATTTACTATATTTATATACCATCCCTCTCAGCCCGTAAGTGACTCGGGGCGGTTTACAGTTGGTGCCAAGACCATAAAATACAATTTCAATACAATAAAAACAATCACATAATAAAACCATAACAAAATCAATAAAAACATGAACATTAGGGTCTCCTATTAAAAACATTGTCCAATCACATCATCAACCATTCCATTTTCCTATGTCTGTTACACTGTATTTGGAAATGCCTGCTCAAAGAGCCAAGCCTTGACTCTCTTTCAAAATGTTAAAAGGGAGGGGGCTAATCTAATGTTCTTAGGGAGGGCATTCCATAGCCGAGGGGCCACCACTGAGAAGGCCCTGTCTCTCGTCCCCGCCAGCTGTATATGTGACAAAGGGAAGACTGAGAGCAGGGCCTTCCCAGATGATCTTAAAGTCCTGGAGGGTTCATAAGGGGATATGTGTTTGGACAGGTAAGTTGGTCCAGAACTGTTTAGGCATAATGGCGATGTGTTTGCCTCTCCTTCTCTCCTGTCACAAAGAGGGTAGTGACAGTTGGGATGGAGGGACGCCTTTAATCTGTCTCTTTGCCAAGGCATGATGGAGCTAAGCCTGCCTCTTCCATTGTTCTCCCAAGGCCAAAAGAATGCTGTTTGGAAATAGAAAGAGCCTTTGTTTCTGGGTCTAGACATGATGGAGCTATGTATGTCTTTTCTTCCGCAGTCAGGGCAGCAGTAGTTGAGATAGATGGGAGGTGCTTCTTGGCTTAGACTCCAAAAGTTACATTTTTGAAAGTCACTCTTTGTTCTTTCCCTCCCTGAAATAAATGTAATGAATGAGAAACATGGAAGTACTGGAATCTATAAGCTGGTGCCTCTTCCCTTCAGCTTCTTTATTACCACAGCACAGGCACATCATGAACTACTATTGAACCTTATAGTTTTTCTCTTCCACTATTGAACTTACAGTAGCATTGTCAAATGGTGCAAAGTTGTTCCTCCCCAGGAATGCAGTTGAAGCTAGGGTGGTGAGGGCACTCTCCTCCATAAGAATTTGCTGCTCCGCATGAAAGTACCTTTTAGTCCTCAGATTTTTGCCATAGGAAACTTCTTCACAGCTAGAACTCTTATATTTGATTGATAACTTTGCTACCCCCTTTTATATACCTGAATAGCACTTCTAAATGGACCTTTATAAGTTACTGCAATGCTAGAAATTTGGAGACTAAATGAAACATTATTGGAGGTGGTGGGAGATCTTATTTGGGAAGGGGCAATGCCCTCATTGCCACCCAGTAGCTACACCCTCACATACCTTTTAAAGTTAGAGTTTGAATATACCTATTTTTTAGTTGGCGCTGCGGGTTAAGATTGGCGGTTCAAATCCAGGGAGCAGGGTGAGCTCCCACAGTTAGCCCCAGCTTCTGCTAACCTAGCAGTTTGAAAACATGCAAATGTGAGTAGATCAATAGGTACTACTTTGGTGGCGCTCCATGAAGTCATGCTGGCCACATCATCTAGGAGGCTACTATGGACAATGCTAGCTTTTGGTCTTAGAAATGGAGATGAGCATCACCCGCCAGAGTCAGATATGACTAGACTTAATGTCAAGGGGAAACCTTTACCTATTATTTAGTTGTTAGAAAAGGGACTGACTGCAGGTAGCTGTGTGCTTTAAATGGAATGCATTCATCTGTGTGTAAGTACCTTAAAGTTATCACTGACTTATAGCAGTCCCATTAATTTGATCATTTTTTTTGGCAAGGAATACGGTGATGCTTTACTGTTGTCTCTTTCAGAAATATAGCCACATATCCTAAAAATGAGCTGCTAGTTTCACATTGTCATGTTTCTCACCACCAGGTGGCGATATCTGAGGCAAAATAGTCACCAGTGCTTTTTTGAGCAGTGCATATTCTCTTGCCCAAGGGCTTCATGTTCATTAAAATCCTTGCAATGTTTTGTTCCAAATAGCTTGCCTCACAAGTATCTCTTGTGGAAGCCAGATTGCTGTAAAGTTTAAAGATCACCAGACTGTCTTTGACTCAATGCACTTCTTTTGCCTCTCTTTTCAGTAACCCCAGAGTACAAGTTGCAGCAATTGAGGGAGGTGCTTTGCAAAAATTGCTGGTTATTTTGGCTACAGATCAGTCTCTGGCTGTGAAGAAAAAGGTAAGAGGGCAGCAGTGTACAGTTGACCCCTCTTCTCGGAGCTCTATGTATACATGCATTCTGAATTGTAATTTTTAGCTGATCTTTCTAGAAACACAATGTGCATTGGCCTCAGTAGATCTGAAACAGTAGTTCCCAACCTTTGGTCCTCCTGATGTTTTGGACTTCAGCTCCCAGAATTTCTGGGACTTTTGGGAGTTGGAGTCCCAACACACGTGGAGACCACAGGTTGAAGCTTAATGACTAAAGTGATATTGTGTGTATGGCTGTGAACCCAGTAATTAGGCAAAGGCACTGGATCAGAGTCTGTCCTGAAATTAAGAAGGCTTAGACATTTGTGTGCTTGATGACATATTTAATTTTTCACCAAGTTTTGCCTGAAGTTCAGATCTGAGCTGGCCCTTCCATTGAGTACATCGAGGAAACTGCCCTAAATGGCAGGACCTAGGGGATAGTCTTGCATTTCCCCAGCTATTCTTCATGGCTGCACTCACCTCCTTTCCTTTTTGTGGGGGACAGCAATTATATATCTCATATGGCCTGTCCTACACCCCTAAACTAGTCTGCCATTCTCAGATATGATAGAAGATGTTATTTTGTCACCAGCAGTGGTGTCTCATGGCTTCCAGGTCAGAAGATTGGTGAATCTGGGTTTTAAAAGGGTGGTTCAAGATACTGAGCTGATGTTGGCACCTTAGATTGTGCTTTTAAAATTAGGGCTAAACCCAGAGTTCAATAAGGGAAGTAAGACATGCATGATGTTGTCCTTTGCCTCAGGCAACAAGATGTTTTGGCTTATCCCTAGGGCAGGTGTAGTGTTGACCACAAAGGATAGCATTCCATAAGTCAGATACCCATATCTAAGTCATGCTATGCCTGCAGGGCAAAGTATTTGCCATAATGTAACAGACATATTCTGCTAATAGCAGCAGAAACAAAGTTGAACATACAGCAACACTGTACATTGTGGCTATGTTTTGTGCATTTTGCACTATGGAGTTCACGTTGAGCAATGACACCTAGTCATTGATATGTGTTGTGCGATGTGATTGTTCTGCATGAAGATTGTGTTCAGTACAATCCCATATAATAATAATAATAATAATAATAATAATAATAATAATAATAATTTAAAAACTTTATTTGTAACCCGCTCTATCTCCCGGGGGGGGGGGGGGGCGGACGCTCAGGATGGTTTCTAGGCAGAAAGTGGCAAACATTCAATGCTATAATAAACAAACAAACCAAATCAAAACAATAAATAAATAAAATAGCATCAGTAAAACTTATAATGACTAACCAAACAAATAAGTAATTCAAAACAAACAAACCTCATAATACACATTTATATCATAATAAGATCTAAATAATTAAAGTGCCTTAGAAGTATAAAATGATGATGAAGATGTTATATAAAATAATGATGTACAACAGCCAACAGCATCAGGGTAGATTTCCAGTATCCAAACAAGGTTACATATTAAAATGTTCTAGTCTTCCTCCTTTCCATAGGCTATGGTGCAAAGATGGGTTTTACGTCTTGGGGAGGGAGTTCCAGAGGTGGAGGGTGATCACGGACAAGGACTCCTCTCTTGTTCCCACCAACCGCACTTGAAATGGGGGTGGGACCGAGGGTAGGGCTTCCTCTGTTGACCACAGTGTCGGTTTTGGTTTATATGCAGAGATGCAGTCAGTTAAATAACCTAGGCCCGAACTGTTTAGGGACCGAGAGCAGGGCCTCATCCACTGACCTCAGTATCCATGTTTGTTTATATTCAGAGATGCGGTTAATTAAATAGCCTGGGCCTGAACCGTTTAGGGCCTTATTGGTAATAACCAGCACTTTCTATTTAGCCTGGAAGCAGACCAGCAGCCAGTGGAGCGGCTGCAACATCAGAGTACTTCTTTTCATATGCGGCATTCCAGTTAGTAACCTGACTGATGTCTGAAGTAGTTGAAGCTCCCAAACTATCTTAAAAGTCAGCCCCACATAGAGAGCATTGCAGTAGTCTAAATGAGATGTAATTAAGGTGTGGACTACCATGGCTAGATCTGGCGTCTCACAGAGAAGGACCCCTCTCATGTTCCCACCAACCGTGCTTGAGACCGGGGTGGGACCGAGAGCAGGGCCTCCTCTGCTGATTGCAAGTTTTGCTTTGATTTATATGCAGAGATGTGGTTAGTTAAATAGCCTGGGTCTGAACCGTTTAGGCCTTATAGGTAATAACCAGCATGTTATATTTAGCCTGGAAGCAGACCGGCAGCCAGTGGAGCTGCTGCAACATTGGAGTAGTTTGCTCCCTATGTGACGCTCCAGTTAATAACCTGGCTGACGATCTCTGAACCAGTTGAAGTTTCCAAACTATCTTCAAAGGCAGCCCCATGTAGAGAGTGTTGCAGTAGTCCAAATGGGCTGCAACTAAGGTGTGGACTTTAATGGCTAGATCTGGTGTATCAAGGTATGGACGCAGCTGGCACACAAGTTTTCATTGTGTAAAGGCGCTCCTGGCCACCGCTGACACCTGAAGTTTATTGAAATGATAATTTCAAACAGGAACTTTATTACATGTGTTGGTGTATAAATGAACTGAGTTACATTTATTGGGGTATAATATTCTTAATAATAATAATAATAATAATAATAATAATAATAATAATAATAATTTTAGCTCCTGCAAGGAGAAGTTACTTTTTTCTATCACAGTTCCCAGAATTCCTCAGTAGCATGTCTACTGGCATATCTGGTTGGCAGCTTTGGAGAGCTGTCATCTAGCAAAGTTAATGTTTCTAAGCTCTGGTATGATGTGTTTGAAACCAAAAATGGGATGCACACGATCTAGAAGTGGTGATTGATGGCAGACAATTCAATCTAGCACCCGCTGAGTAAAGTTTTATGGTGAGATTATATCATTCAGGTGCAAATGGCTTCACAAAATTCATGTTCTGCTATTGCTCAGACTTGCAGTAGTGAAGAATTCAGTACAAAAATATAGATTATATTGTAAGAGCTCCCTTGCATTTTATAGAAGCATATATTTTCCTACTAGCAAAACAGAGCCACTTAATCAATTCAGATTAAATTTGATGGTATTACTTAGTGATTGAAGGTCTAAGGTCATGCTGTTTTGATCTCAGGCCCAATTTTCCACCTTTCCAGTAAGGCCCATCCTCCTCCTGTGATACAGTTTGTGTGTTGATCAACAAAGTTCAAAATTCCCCATAGTAAGGGAGGATATGATTGCTACCTGGTGTGTTTATATCAGGGCTTTAGTAAAGAAGGATTCCTATTTTCTGGCATGCTTTATTAATATGCTTTGCTGTGGTCCTTCAAGTGCACGTTCCAATTATCTTTAGTCCTTATATTCTGCTAATTGAATTCATTCTTCAGCATGCTTTAGCTACAGTGTGTGTATAATACTAATATCTACCACATTTCAAGCATTCAGTGTTCTTCAGGATCAAGGACTAAATTGTTCTAGTGAACAGTCAGCATATGAGGTTGGTTGACGAAAACATTGCTTTGCTAGACTTCTCAGTTGTATTTGGCATTATTCCCCAGTAGTAGAGAACCTCTGTCCCTGAGGATACTTTAATACATCACTCTCAATCCTTACCATTAAGGATGTTTCTATGAGAACTAGATCTTCTGGGTCGTTGAACTAAAAAAAAAAAAGAGTGTCCAAACGTTGTTGACCTTTCATAGATCACCACATTATTTTATTTTAAAGGTTTGTTTCAGAGGGATTGTTGTGTACCTTCAAGTAGTTTCCAACTTGGGGTGACTCAAAGACAAAATCTATCAGAAGTCTTTTTTCAAAGGGGCTTTGCTTTTGCTTCTCTCTGAGAAAGTGACTTCTCAGAGTGAGTTTTCATATCAAACCACAGATCTGAATCCAGTTCTCCAGAGTTGTAGTGTAGTGCTCAAGCCATTATACCATGGTATTTGAGAGTGAGATATATATCTATATATATAAATCTGTTAGGTTGGTTCAACGGGATAGCAAAACTCCACAACCCCCCAACAAAACTGCACCAAAATTGCCATGCCCATAGCACAACCCACAAGGTACAAACATATCTACTCAAAATGAAAAACAACACAACAACACACTCACAAAACGGCAAAACAACAAAACTCACCCCCCCCAACGAAACTTAACCAAAATTCCCATGCCCATAACACAACCCACAAGGTACAAACATATCTACTCAAAATGAAAAACAACACAACAACACACTCACAAAACGGCAAAACAAAAAACTCAAAAAACCCCAACGAAACTTAACCAAAATTGCCATGCCCATAACACAACCCACAAGGTACAAACATATCTACTCAAAATGAAAAACAACACAACAACACACTCACAAAACGGCAAAACAACAAAACTCAAACCCCCAACGAAACTTAACCAAAATTCCCATGCCCATAACACAACCCACAAGGTACAAACATATCTACTCAAAATGAAAAACAACACAACAACACACTCACAAAACGGCAAAACAACAAAACTCAAAAAACCCCCAACCAAACTTAACCAAAATTCCCATGCCCATAACACAACCCACAAGGTACAAACATATCTACTCAAAATGAAAAACAACACAACAACACACTCACAAAACGGCAAAACAACAAAACTAAAAAAAACCCACACGAAACTTAACCAAAATTCCCATGCCCATAACACAACCCACAAGGTACAAACATATCTACTCAAAATGAAAAACAACACAACAACACACTCACAAAACGGCAAAACAACAAAACTCCACAACCCCCAACGAAACTGCACCAAAATTCCCATGCCCATAACACAACCCACAAGGTACAAACATATCACTCAAAATGAAAAACAACACAACAACACACTCACAAAACGGCAAAACAACAAAACTCAAAAAAACCCCAACCAAACTTAACCAAAATTCCCATGCCCATAACACAACCCACAAGGTACAAACATATCTACTCAAAATGAAAAACAACACAACAACACACTCACAAAACGGCAAAACAACAAAACTCAAAAAACCCAACGAAACTTAACCAAAATTCCCATGCCCATAACACAACCCACAAGGTACAAACATATCTACTCAAAATGAAAAACAGCACAACAACACACTCACAAAACGGCAAAACAACAAAACTCAAAAAAACCCCGAAACTTAACCAAAATTCCCATGCCCATAACACAACCCACAAGGTACAAACATATCTACTCAAAATGAAAAACAACACAACAACACACTCACAAAATGGCAAAACAACAAAACTCAAAAAAACCCCAACGAAATTTAACCAAAATTCCCATGCCCATAACACAACCCACAAGGTACAAACATATCTACTCAAAATGAAAAACAACACAACAACACACTCACAAAACGGCAAAACAACAAAACTCACAAACCCCCAACGAAACTTAACCAAAATTCCCATGCCCATAACACAACCCACAAGGTACAAACATATCTACTCAAAATGAAAAACAACACAACAACACACTCACAAAACGGCAAAACAACAAAACTCAAAAAAACCCCAACGAAACTAAACCAAAACACACAAACCCACGCTCCAACACACCCCCGCCGCACGCACACACACAACCCCACGCTCCATCACTCCCCCCGCCGCACACACACACGCAACCCCACGCTCCATCACTCCCCCCGCCGACGCACACACGCAACCCCACTCCCCCGCCGCCGCACACACACACACAACCCCACGCTCCATCACTCCCCCCGCCACCGCACACACACGCAACCCCACTCCCCCTGCCACCGCACACACACACGCAACCCCACGCTCCATCACTCCCCCCCGCCACACACACACACACAACCCCACGCTCCATCACTCCCCTGCCCCAATCTTACCTCCTTTTACTTCACGCCACCTCCAAACCCCACCCCGCCCCTTCCCGCCCTGTCAAAATCCAGGAAAGACAGGAAGGAAGGAAAGAAAGAGAAAGGGAGGTAAAGAAAAAGGGGGAAGGAAGGAAAGTTAGAGAAAGAAGGAAGAAGAAAAGGAAAGAAAAGGAAAGATGGAAGGAAAGAAAAGAGAGACAGCAGAAGAGAAAGAAAAAGGGGGAAGGAAGGAAAGAGGTAGAGAAGGAAGAAATGAGAGACAGAGGGAGGGAAAGAAAAAGGGGGAAGGAAGGAAGGAGAGAAGGAAAGAAAAAAGGGAATGAAGGAAGGAAAGAGGGAGTGAAGGAAGGGCGAAGATGTAGAGAAAGAGGGAGGGAAGGAAAGAAGGAAAGAGAGAAGGAAGAAAAGAGACCAGAAGAGAGAGAAAAAGGGGGGGAAGGAAGGAAAGAAGGAAAGAAAAAAGGGGATGAAGGAAGGAAAGAGGGAGTGAAGGAAGGGGGAAGATGTAGAGAAAGAGGGAGGGAAGGAAAGAAGGAAAGAGAGAAGGAAGAAAGGAGACCAGAAGAGAGAAAAAGGGGAAAGAAGGAAGGAGAGAAGGAAAGAAAAAAGGGAATGAAGGAAGGAAAGAGGGAGTGAAGGAAGGGGGAAGATGTAGAGAAAGAGGGAGGGAAGGAAAGAAGGAAAGAGAGAAGGAAGAAAAGAGACCAGAAGAGAAAGAAAAAGGGGGAAGGAAGGAAAGAGAGAAGAAAAAAGGGAATGAAGGAAGGAAAGAGGGAGTGAAGGAAGGGGGAAGATGTAAAGAAAGAGGGAGGGAAGGAAAGAAGGAAAGAGAGAAGGAAGAAAAGAGACCAGAAGAGAAAGAAAAAGGGGGAAGGAAGGAAAGAGATAGAGAAGGAAGAGGAGAAGGAAAGATGGGAGGGAAGGAAGGAAGGAAGGAAGGAAGGAAGGAAGGAAGGAAGGAAGGAAGGGAGGAAGGAAGGAAGGAAGGAGGGAAAGAAGGAGAGAAAGAGGGAAGGTTGGCCACAGCAACACGTGGCGGGTAAAGGTTGTTATTTCTATTATTATTATTATGCTATTATTCCTATTAGACCCTGGGAGAATGGGAGAGGTGTCAGGTCCCAGAGGCAATGCATTGCATTATTGTTATTGTTATGATTGTGGTGAAATAAAAGGAAATAAAAAGAGAAAGAAGGAAGCAAACAGGGAGGGAAGAAAGGCAAAGGAAGAAAGGGGGAGGGAATGAAGGAAAGAGAGAAGGATGAAACCAAGTAGTGAAAGAAGGAAAGAAAGAAAGAGGTAGAGAAGGAAGAAAGGAGAGAAAGGGAGAGGAAAAGGGGGAATAGGTAGGTACCTCTCTTTCATAATAGTCCAGATATCTACCTCAACTTTGATAAGTTTTATTATAGGCCACAGCAACGCGTGGCAGGGCACAGCTAGTTACTCTATAGAACAGTAAGTCACCTTTTAGTAAATTAGATGGCCCCCTTAGCCCAGACTTATTAGTGGCAGCTTTCTAGTGGTTCCTGACAAGAGTCTCTCCCATTTCTAGTTGGAGACTGAATTGAGACCTTCTGCATCCAAGCATAAGCTCTGCCATTGAGCCATAGGCGTTTTGTATCTTTGATCCTGATGATCTGCCTGTAATATATACTTTTGATACACTGTGTATTTTTCCCTGTTGGTTAATCAAGATACATTGACATAGTCCACAAAAGACTGCTTGTCTGCAGTTGGGGGCTAGAGGAACAGCAACAGTAAAGGTAAAGATTTTCCTTGACATTAAGTCTAGTTGTGTCCGAATCTGGGGGTTGGTGCTCATCTCTATTTCTAAGCTGAAGAGTCGGCGTTGTCTGTAGACACCTTTAAGGCCAAGTGGCCAGCATGACTGCATGGAGCGCCATTACCTTCTTGTTGGAGTGGTACCTATTGATCTGCTCACACTTGCATGTTTTCAAACAGCTAGGTTGGCAGAAGCTGGGGCTAACAGCAGGAGCTCACCCCAATCGCTGGATTCAAACCACCGACTTTTCGGTCAGCAAGTTAAGCAGATCAGGGGTTTAACCTGCTACGCCACTGGGAGACTTTAATCCTTGCAAGACAGATGAGAACGGTGAACCAAATGTTGTTTCACACAGGAAAAATATCTCTAATCTACTGGCTGTTGCCTGATGTGACTTGCAGTCCAACAATAACTGGAAGGCCTTTTGTTCTCTGGGATTCTGTGACCCCTTTGTCATGGTCTGCAGGTGGCTGGCTTCCTGAGATTGAGGGTTCTAGAGGACAGGAGGCCTTCTTTTTTAGTTCTCCTGCTCTGGCTGTTTCCTGCTTCCAGTTCAAAGTGCTATAATTGACGGGAAGCTAAACAGAGGATTGCATTGGAGGACCTAGGGATTCCTAGAGAGGTGTTCTCTCTAGAAATCTCTGGGTCCTACAGTATGACTGGAGGAAGTTGACCATAGAAACGTACTAGAGGCCCCGGAGACTGCTAGAGACATCATTGTTAATCAAATCCATGAATAATCAAATCTGTAAAAGTCAAAACTACAAATGTGGAGGGATGACTGTATTGAGACAGAGGGAAGGAGAGATTTGATATTGAATTAGTGGGATGGATCATGAAGGCAAAAGGGACAAAGAATTTAACATTGTCAGTGTGCGATACTAGGCCTGGGCGGTTTCGTTCGTTAATTTTGTAATTCGTTAAATATTCGTTAATTTTAGCAATTACAAAACGATTACAAAACTTATTTTTAAACCCGGAAGTGTTTTTAAATATCGAAACGGCATGCGCCAAATAGTTTTGTATTTCCGTCCATTTCGGAAATACGTAAGATGGCTTGGCTAGATGCTTGCTGGGAGCTCTCCTCTCTCTCCTCTCCTTAGCCAGTCAGAGCCTGAAAGAGGAGGAGGAGGAGGAGGAGGAGAGGGCGGGGAAGGCGCCGGCTGAGCAAGCGAGCGAGAGGGCGAGCGACCCTCAGCGGGAAGGCGGCCCGTCCCTCCTTCCTCACCTTTGCGGTGGGTGTGCTTCGTTCTCCCAATTCCGCACTGAAACCTTAGCGGAGGGCTGGGCTAGATGGCCTTTGGGGAGCCCCTTCTCCCAATTCCGCATTGAAACCTTAGGAGGGGGCTGGACTAGATGGCCTTTGGGGAGCCCCTTCCTCCAATTCCGCATTCAAACCTTAGCAGAGGGCTGGACTAGATGGCCTTTGGGGACCCCCTTCTCCCAATTCCGCACTGAAACCTTAGCTTCGGAGGAGCCGGGCCTGACTCGGCGGCAGCGCTTGAGGGCCCGCCAGAGTGAGTGCCTGCCTTCCCTCCTTAATAATAATTTCTCCTCCCTATTCTACTAAATTAATAATTAAATTAAAAAAAAATTGAAAAAAAAAGGGCGCCATCTTTACAAAATGTTTTGTAAATATTAACGAAATTTCGTAAATACCGAACTTTTTTAAGGGAAAATTTTGTAATTATTTTAAATATCGAAACAAAAAAACCCCCCAAATACAAATCGATTTTAGAAACAAATTTTTGCGTTGTTACCCAGGCCTATGCGATACTACTCTCATTCATTCATTCTATCTCAAGGACACTCTCAAGTGGCTAACAATTAAAGTTGGACAAAGTATAATTTAAATCTTAAGTATACAAACATTAAAATAGAACTAAATATTGGACATTTTAAAAATACATAATAAAAAAACTTTTTTTTTTCATTTTGGCTGTCTACAAGGACAGTGCCCAGGGGATGTCTGGATGTGTTGCCATCCTGTGGGAGGCTTCTCTCATGAGAAGCTGGAGCTGACAGATGTCAGCTCACCCTACTCCCCAGATTTGAACTGTCGACCATTTGGTCAGTAGTTCTGCCAATGCAAGGGCTTAATCCATTGCGCCACTGGGGATCCAATAAAAAAATAAATGAAAGCATTAAAGCCATTCAAAAGCTGTTGAACTATATATAACACAACAACCCCTAGTTTGGTCTGAAAACTTTCCTCTTCCAAAACCTTTATGAATTAAAAAAAGGTCTTAGCTTGCTGCCAAAAGGACAGCAGGGAGCAGGTCCTTATGACTTCTCTGGGAAAAGGGGTGTTGAGGGGCAGCCACCGAGAAGGCCCTTTCTCGTGTTCCCACCAAAGGGCTTTAGGTGCTGGAGGGACCAAGAGGAGGGTCTGTCCTGAGGATCTCAGGCCCAGGCAGGTTCGTATCAGGAGATGTGGTCGCTCAAGATGGAATAATACTGAGGAGCTATTTTTTGTGGCGCTGTCTTGTTGCTGGATCTAGGCTTTTTTGATGGTATCATAGTTCTGAAGCTTTCTAAAGTGGGGGTATGAAGTTTGCATAGCACAGTCTACAGCACTGCGGGGAAGACTTCCCAGCATAATACTGACTGTCAAAACGAAAACTAACTGATTCCTCTGGCAGGCCTGGGTATCAGAGTCTAATAAACATCAGAGTAGACATTCGAAGAATGAGATAATTGCTTCATGCAGCTCAGTAATCCGCCTCCAGCCGTGACCAATATTTGATATTTTTTTGCGAGGGACAAAGCCTTGATAAAGGCCCCTAGCTAAATGTTCGGGACAGACTGATTGAGAGCTGGAGGCTTGGTTCTTCACTGGCTCTTCGGTGATCAATTTGCTCTATGATGCATGAGATCCATTTACCCTTATCAGGCAGAGTAGCAAAGATGTTGTTGACCACAACTGTTCACGGTTCCGCTGGAAATTGGAAAATGCAGCTGTAGTTTGGACACATTACTCTTTTTGGATGACAGCTCCCAGAATCCCCCAGTGATGCCTATGTATGGGGAATTATGGTATTTATTGCTTCCTCCCCATAACTTTTCTAGGCCCTGAATGTAGCATTCTTTTGCAATCATCAAGTACACTTACTTCCGCCTTGTCTGTATTCATAATGCACTCTGTGTCAGTGTAATCAGGGCTCTGCTGTCAATGTATTAACAAGGGTGCCCTGGAATATATTAGCCTTTAGTTGTGTTTTAAAACCCTGGAGCTTCTCTGAATGTGTGTGCGCACCACAGAAAAAGAAGCGAGACTGATGGGCATGTTCATGTAAGAGGAAAATGTTTCCTGAGGGAAAATCCCTTTCTCAGTGCAGACCCTTATATAAAGCTGTGCTTGCAGAAAAATATTTATGGCATTTCCCTGAAAGCTGCGCAGAGTATACTGTTAATCTTACAAAGCGCTCAGCTTGTGTCCTGAAGGAAAGAAGAGTGGACAGGAGGATTTGCTTCCTTCCGTCTTCCAGACATAGGTTCTTACAGTATATTTTGCATTTGGCGGCAGGGGTGAAGGGAAGGGTGGCCCATCTCTGTCTTAGCAGCATCCAAAAACTAACAAGGGTGAGGGAAGGGCTGTATATGGAGCCTCCTCTTCCCATTGCTTTTTCCTGATCACACTTCAGTACATAACACTGTAGGGCTTTTTTCTGCAAATTGCTTTGAGCATGTTCACATCACACGTCCTGCTGGCTACTTTTTCAAGTTGCAGCATGCTCTCTGTAGTGCCTCAGGGGAACTCTATAGGAAGGCTCATGAATAAGGGATTGCTAACGCCCAGTTTTCCCAACCAGCTTACTTTGGAGGAAGGCTCCGAGATGCCAGGCTTTTATAAACCATGCTGAGTGGTTTTGGCCTGTGTGTTGACATCCTAAGCAGGTGTTCCTTTTCCATGCAGTCTAAATATGCAAGGTCTGGCACTCCCATACATGCCTTCTGTCTCGACATCACTTTGTTCATGTGGAGTGTGATGTCGAGACAGAAGGAATGTATGGGAGGAATCTCCTCTGTGCATCCACATGCAGAACATCATCCTTCCTGCATACCAGATTATACAAAGCATCTCCATGTGTAAGAGGGTATTCTCCTCTCCATCATCATTCCTGTTTTGTGTGGAGATGCTCTACGTAAGTTGGCATGCAGGAAGTGGAGTATTCTTCTGTCATGTAGGTGCACAGAGGCAATTTCTATCTTCTTGACGTCCCTTTTCATCTAAGGCAGTGTTTCTATATGGTTCCGGCCCAGATTACCTGTCCGAACATATTCTCCCCTATGAACCATCAAGGACATTAAGATCTTCCGGAGAGGCCCTGCTCTTGGTCCCACCACCTTCACAAGTGCGTTTGGTGGGGATGAGAGACAGGGCCTTCTCTGTGGTGGCCCCTCAGCTATGGAACTCACTCCCGAGCGAGATTAGATCTGCCCCCTCCCTCTTGTCCTTCAGGAGGCTAGTGAAATCCTGGTTATGGAATGAAGCATTCCCAGAATAACGGATGAGACTGATTACAGACCAAAGTGAGTGACCACATATGCGGACTGAGTTGAACATGATTTTACCTTGGCGATTTGGTATATATGTATTTTAGCTATATGTATTTTAATCTTGCATTGTTGTATGATGTTTTAACTTGTATTAGTAGCATTGAATCCTTGCTGTAAGCCGGTCTGAGTCCCTCTACGGAGGTGAGAAGATCGGGATATAAAAGTTTTTAAATAAATAAATTGTCAACCTGGGGGACAGGACCCCTGGGGTGTGTGTGAGGGGGTTTCAGAGGGATCACCAAAGACCACCAGGAAACACATATTTCTGATGGTCTTAGGAACCCCTTTGGCAAAGAAGGTTGAAGATCTCTCCACCTGTCCTTCTCTTCCTTTTTGGAAACAGACAGTGAATCCTCCCACCAAAAGCCCTCCTCCATTGTGTTCAAATTTGGGCATATTGAGTATTCATGCCAAGTTTGGCCCAGATCCATCTGTGTACACAGTGCTCTCTGGATGTAGGTGAACTACAACTCCAAAACTCAAGGTCAATGCCCACCAAACCTTTTCAGTATTTTCTGTCGTGGAAGTTCTGCTTTGGAAGTTTGGCCCAATTCTATTGTTGGTGGAGTTCAGAATACTCTTTGATTGTAGGTGAATTATAAATCCCAGCAACTACAACTCCCAAATGACAAAATCAATCTACCCAACCCCACCAGTATTCAAATTTGGGCATATCTGGTATTTGTGCCAAATTTGGTACAAATACATCTTTTTTGGGTTCACGGTGCTCTCTGGAGTTGGTGAACTACATCTCCCCTAAGTCACTGTCAATTCCTCCAAAACCCATCCAGTAGTTTTTATTGGTCATGGGGGTTCTGTGTGCCAAGAATGGACCAGGTCTATCAGTTGTGAAGGTCTCAGTGTCAAGTCTACACTCAGTGTCAAGTCTACATTTGATCTTAGCCAAAAGGCTGAGAAGGTCTGTGGAAGTCAGAGCTGAATCGGTTGAAGGTGCTACAAATCCTATTAGCTGTTATATTGTTTTTGTGATTAATCATTATGCTTTAATTATGTTCAATTTGTAACAATAGAAATATATCCTGCATATCAGATGTTTACATTATGATTCATAATAGTAGCAAAATTACAATTACGAAATAGCAATGAAAATAATGTTATGTTTGGGGGTCCCCACAACATGAAGAACTGTATTAAGGGGCCGCAGCATTAGGAAGGTTGAGAACTACTGATCTAAGGGGAGTGGCGGCAGTTTTGGGGTGGACAAAGGCAAGGAGAGTGTGCTGTGTCTCTTGATTTGTTTACCCCTGATGAAAAAGAACCATTTGCATAGCTCTTTAGGGTCAACTCACTTCTGTCTTTGCCCTGTGTAGCACAGCAGCTTGTCTGAAGGATTTCCCTGCTTGATGCTTCTAGCAGCAAGACACAGGCAAGAAATCATTGAGAGGGCTTGCAGAGCATGGACATGTAATTTTATCAGTTACATTTATATCTTACCTTTTCTCCAGGGAGTACAGAACATCATACATAGCCAAGGTATAGCTGCAGGAGGTGGGGATACGGAACTAGGATATTCCCTTGCGAAATAAGATTTCTCCCCAACAAAGGAAATGTTTCTACAGTTGCCAAATTTCTAGCATGGAACAGAGGGAGGCACTGAAAAATGTTTATACCTAAGACTATTATATCCACAGTCTTCTTATTCCTTTGCTTTGCTTGTCCCTTTTTTTGGACACCTCTCTAAGTGTTCAAATTGAGTTTTAAGTTACTGCAATGCTAGACATTTGGAGACTGAAGAAAACTTTCATTAGGTGGCAATATTTTTTTACAAGAGGGCAGTGCCCACATGTAAGAATCAGCATGGTGTAGTGGTTTCAGCATTGGACTACGAAACTGGAGATGAGGGTGTGAACGCCTGCTTAGCCATGGAAACCCATTGGATGACGAAGGGCACACATTTCAAATACAAGGCCCACGGGACGAATCTGGCCCACCACTTCCTTTTATGTGGCCCATGAGGCTTTCAATGCCAGGTTTCTTTTCCGTGTCAGGAATGACTTGAGAAACTTCAAGTTGCTTCTGGTATGAGAGAATTGGCCGCCTGCAAGGTCGTTGCCTAGGGGATGCCTGGATGTTTGATGTTTTACCATTATGTGGGAGCTTCTCTTATGTCCCCGCATGGGAAGCTAAAGATGAGATGGGAGCTCACCCTGCTCCCCGGATTCGAACCGCCAACCTGTTTGTCAGCAATCCAGCCGGCACATTGTGCGACCGGGGGCTCCAATGCCAGGGTAATATAGTTACATTTATACAGCCTTACAATGTCAAACAATCTTTAGAAGGCACCCACAAGTCTGATGCGGCCCTCAGTGAAAATGAGTTTGACACCCCTGACCTAGGGAAAATCACATTCCCTCAGCCTCAGGGGAAAGCAAAGAAAAAACCCTGTCTGAAAAATTTGGGCAAGAGAACTCCATTTTAGGGTTACCTTAGAATTGCCATGAATCTGAAATGACTTTAAGACACACATAGTAGCGTCATAATAGTACCATCCCTGTATCTCTACTCCTAACACTCAGTTCTTGTATTCCCCACTTTCTTTCACAATAGTTCTATGATGTAGGTGAAGCTGGCCCAAAATCTACCTAAAAGTTTCATGGCTCAGTGAGGGCTTAAGCCTGCATTTTCTGAGTCCCAGCTGAACCGCATCACACTGGACCGAGTTTCTGCACAGGAGCTGTTTGCTACTTGCCATGTCAACCGGCTTTAATTACCTTTCCCATGGAGTTTTGGAGGATCAGAGCTACGCTGCTCCTCAGTCTCTCTTCTGGTGCACTGCATCAAACATATATGGGTGCCATGGCAACCACCAAATGTTATTTTGTGGGGTTTTTTTATTTTTGCAAAAGATGCTTGAATTTGTGCAAATTTTAAAATTGTGAAGGGGAAAATTAACAGCATGGGATGGAAAGGAAATTGCTGGGAGGCAATTATTAAGTGGAGTACGATTTGTAGGTCTTCACTAGCATTCCAATAATCAAGCAAAGCCAAAATAAAAATAGGAATAAATAAATGGGAGTACTAATCAGTGCCTGAGTTGTGCATTAAAAAATCACGAAGCAATTTGGGTGAAAAACAAGCAATCTAGGTAGATGCCAAGTTCCCTCTGCAGCCTTTCTTTCTCGTCGTTCCCTGACTAAAAAGGAAAATCGGTCGGCACTAGCTGGAATGCACTTTGCGTTAGCACTTAAGAAGAAGGGAGATATTTACACGTATCAGAATTCGGGTACCGTGAGGACATGATAGAGATTTCTTTTCCATTCATTTGTGATGCCATGGGAATTGAAGCATCGCTGTATGCCTTTGCTGTAGTCTAGATAAAGGAGAAAGAGGCGCACATTCTCTACTTTTGAAGAGGATGTAATTGAGAAACAGACTGAACTGGAAAGAAGGGAGATACTCTGTGCTCAGACCTGTCCAGAAAGTTGTCTCCTTGCAACAGATCTGAAGACAAACCTATAGCTCTGGAACCTTAATATGGGCACAGGAGCAGGGTGGCAAATAGAATCCTAGAGTTGAAGGAGACCTCATGGGCCATCCAGTCCAACCCCCTGCCAAGAAGCAGGAATATTGCATTCAAAGCACCCTTGACAGATGGCCATCCAGCCTCTGTTTAAAAGCCTTGAAAGAAGGAGCCTCCACCACACTCAGGGGCAGATAGTTTCACTGCTGAACGGCTCTCACAGTCAGGAAGTTCTTCCTCATGTTCAGATGGAATCTCCTCTCTTGTAGTTTGAAGGCAATTGTTCCGCATCCTAGTCTCCAGGGAAGCAGAAAATAAGCTTGCTTCCCTTCTCCCTGTGACTTCCTGTTACATGGCTATCATGTCTCCTTTCAGCCTTTTATTCTTCAGGCTAAATATGCCCAGCTCTTTAAGCCGCTCCTCATAGGGATTGTTCTCCAGACCCTTGACCATTTCCATATCTGATTTCCTCTCAAAGTGCCACCCTCAAATTGCATCTGAATCAAGTCCCATCAAGAGAGTGTTTCAGGTTAGTCCGTGAGCAGAATAGACTGTTGTCGTTTCCAGTTGATACCATAGGACAGATATCCTCAAACCGAGGTCCTCCAGCTGTTTGGGCCTCCAACTCCCAGCAGCCCTAACGATCTTGTTAAATTGTCGGGAATTCTGGGATTTGAAGGCCCAAACAGTTGGAGAGCCGCAGTTTGAGGATGCCTGCCATAGGAGCTTCCACTGCTATGTTCATGCCAGAATTATTCCAAGGAAGGAAATGAAAACATGGAAGGACATGGGTGTCAGGACATCCTGAGTAAGGTGAAATCTCTGATCAAGGATTTCTGAGGAGGCTGAATCCTTGTGTTACTACCACAGTTTGGAGAAGTTACTTCTTTGAACTACATCTGCCACGCTAGCAGGGAGATTCTTGGAGTTGTCACTTTTTCAAGCCCTTGTTTCTAGTATGTGCATCGTAACAGTGGACAGATTGAATAGAGGTCTGTTGCCTGCCTCTCGCTGATATATGTTCCCTGCGGTGATTTCATAAGCTTGCTTCTTTCTTTCGAACATTACACTGATCACCTCATATTACACAACTAGTAATGCAATTGCTCTATAAAGAGCAAAGTGCCCACAAGGAAAATATATTTTGAAAATGCCAGTTTAGAAGCCAGAAGGGACCTTCTGGAGAGGCCTTAGATCAGTGGTTCTCAACCTGTGGGTCCCCAGATGTTTTGGCCTTCAACTTCCAGAAATCCTAACAGCTGGTAAACTGTAGAGCAGTGGTTCTCAACCTGGGGTCCCCAGATGTTTTTGGCCTTCAACTCCCAGAAATCCTAACAGCTGGTAAACTGGCTGGGATTTCTGGGAGTTGTAGGCCAAAACACTTTTTCCTATGCCACCCCCCACTCCACTCTATAGAGTATCTCAATCCTCAAGAGCTGCTTTTTGGAGACTACAGGTGGGAGATGAGCGAGAGTTCCCTTCTCTCTCATCTCTCTTCCTTCTTTCAGCAGAAATGTCTTGTGAGGAGTGTTCAGCTCAGAAAGACTGGATGTAAGACAGAATATAGAAATAGTTTTTTTAAGATATGGGGGGGAATGTTTGGGTATTGGTTAAAGACACTGCACCAGAAAGTACTGATGGACCAGGAAGATAATTTGGTTTTCTTTTCCTTTCCAGGCTCTCTTTGCTTTGTCGTCAATGCTACGCCACTTTCCCTATGCTCAGCAGCAGTTTCTCAAGTTGGGAGGGCTACAAGTACTCAGAGATCTTTGCACAGAAAAAGGAACGGAGACTTTACATATTCGCATTGTGACACTTCTGTATGACTTAATAGTGGAAAAGGTAAGAGGGTCTTTTTAACACTCCACAGGCTTCAAAATAGGCATAAATGCACAGGGATGGGTCAGGTACCAGGGGACTATGAAATGTATCAAAGCTCTCCAATCGGGAAAAGAGCAAGAGTGTATTCTTGGCACTGAAGGAACAATGCTGATGGGGAAATGGAGTAATGGAGCCTAAAAAGTATGACACATATGAATGTCCAGAGCAAAAAGTGGTGGAGTACTTTCCATCCTTTGATTTTTACATTTTTTGTATTCCACATTTTGACTGTCAAAAAAGGATCCCTTTTGTGTCATCCACCCTGTCCCATGTTAGAAATTTTTCCACAAGTACATTTCTCCTGGGCAAATTAGAAATGTGTTATTAAGCAATTTATACAGAGTGCAAGTCCATGAGGAACATTAAATTATCTGTGCTGAAACATCTTTGTGTGTGGATGTGTTTCAGTTGCCTAAATCCAGTTGCTAGTTCCAGCTAGGGTTTATGAATTTGACACAATAGAAAATTGCAGAAGAGTTGACTTACAACTACTGGCTGTTGGTTCAGTGAAACTTCTCTGGTAATGGGATTGTAATAGGATTTTGGCAAATATATTTTTTATTTCTCCAAACTTAACCCTAACCCTAATCCTAACTGGAGTCCCCTTGATGGAGGGCTTATGAATTTTCCCCAGGTGTTTTGGCCCACAACTCCCAGAAATCCCAGTCAGTTTACCAGCTGTTAGGATTTCTGGGAGTTGAAGGCCAAAAACATCTGGGGACCCCAGGTTGAGAACCATTGCTTTAGATCATGTTCAGACCTCCCTGCTAAGTTTAGCAGCAGTTTCTGTTGGTGGGTTGCAGTGAGTTTTCCGGGCTGTATGGCTATGTTCTAGAAGCATTATCTCCTGACCTTTTACCCACATCTATGGCAGATTCCTCCCATAGAGATGGGTGAAACATCAGGAGAGAATGCTTCTGGAAAACTCACAGCAACCCAGTGATTCTGGCCATGAAAGCCTTCAACAACACAGTTTCTGTTGGCAAATGCCATTTGTTTGCCCTTCTCTGCCAAGTAATGCTAGTGCCTACAATTATGGGAGGAGTTGTTTGGTTTATGTACCAGCGCTATTTGGCAGAGAAGGGCCGGGCTTAGCACAGTAGACTAAACTGCTGTGCTGCAGAAGGTCGGATCGAAAGGTTGGCAGTTTGAGCCCAGGTCAGGGTGAACACCTGCCGTTAGCCCCAGCTCACCTGCCCACCTCACAGGCCGAAAGCAGAAATGCAAGTAGATAAAAGAAGTACCGCTTTTAGCGGGGAGGTAATAAAGGTGCCCTTAAGGACATCGAATCGAGGAAAGCTCCTCAGCATGGAAAATTGAGCTATCGCACCCCTCTCCCACCGGCATTGAATGTTTGCCGTGTGTGTGTTCTGTAAAGCCTCTCTGAGTCCTTTTTGGGTTGAGAAGGGTGGGATATAAATACAAACAAACAAACAAACAAATAAGGGCAAATAACTCCTAAAACAACGATCCCCAGAATTCTGTAGCATTAAGGCATGGCAGTTAAAGACTGAAGACCTGAAAACATGGCATTGGGCCGTGGTAGTTAAAGTGGTGTCAAACTGCATTAATTCTACAGCGTAGATGCACCCTAAGAGAGAGTTTCTTGCCAAAGGGCACTTAAGGTAATTTGTTGAAAGAATAAGATTCAAATTGGAGAGGCAGGCTCTTAGCTACTGAACTATACCAGCTCTTGCTTGCTTGCACACGTTTCCCTGTTTCTGTTGTGGAACAGATAACCATTTAGCCCTCTGCAGATGACTCATTGCTCCCCAGATCCTTATAAGAGGGAAATCTTCACCACAGACATAGATGGCTGCATTTGGCAGGCTGCACTTTTAACAAGTTACAAATTAGAGGCCATCCCCCTTGACTTTATTATTCTGCTTATACACTGCCTCTTCCCAAGCTTTGTGTGATGTTTTCACTGAGAGGGGATGAACATTGCTTTGTTGACAGCCCCTTGTTGGAGGCTTCTTTCAGAAGGAGGTGACTGCCTAAGCAGGTGTAGCAGTCTGCCCCTCTCCTACTAAAGGAAAGGTCTTGCAGATGAACTTTGATGCTGCCTACTTCTAGTGGAACTACTGGCCCTTTTATTCCTCTCCCCGTGCTCTTCTGCAGATAGGGTTGATAGTTACAACACATGTAGACAGCATAAAAATAATTTTGAGGGGAAAATGCAGATGTAACAGTCATAAAATGGCCCCCCTGGTGATGCAATAGGTTAAACCGCTGAGCTGCTGAACTTGCTGACTGAAAGGTCAGTGGTTCGAATCGGGGGAGTGGGGTGAGCTCCCTCTGTTAGCCTCAGCTTCTGCCAACCTAGCAGTTTGAAAACATGCAAGTGTGAGTAGATCAATAGGTACCGCTTCTGTGGGAAGGTAACGGCACTTCATGCAATCATGCTGGCCACATGACCTTGGAGGTGTCTATGGACAACGCCAGCTTTTCAGCTTAGACATAGAGATGAGCACCACCCCCAAGAGTCGGATACAACTAGACTTAATGTCAGGGGAAACCTTTACCTTTTTAACACACATAAATGAACAACTATTATTTTTGTCCTTGGAAATATGTCTGGAATGAATTCATCTGTAAAATAAATTTGGAGCTCTAGTTATAAACCCATAAACATCTGGATATCCACAAGTGCCCCTCTTCTGGTTGAATGATGAGTAAGAAAGAAGGCAGGGCTACAAAATCTTGCAAAAAACCTCCTCAGTAAATACATGGGCCCATGGTATTTGCTGGGGTTTAATTCCAGGAGCTGTTTAATCTTACCTTAGTTAAACAGTGTCTTGTACATGAAGGTACCTTCCTTCCGATGTTACTTAGGAGTACAGTAGAGTCTCACTTATCCAACTTTTGCTCATCCAATGGTCTGTATTATCCAAGGCAGTCTGCTTCCTGTTTGGATTAACAACTGTTTCAATGCATTGCAGTGTTTTGGTGCTAAATTTGTAAGTGCAGTACATAACATTACCATGTATTGAACTGCTTTTTCTGTCAATTTGTTATAAAACTTGATGTTTTGGTGTTTAATTTGTAAAATCATAACATAATTTGACGTTTAACAAGCTTGTCCCTTAATCCCTCCTTATAATCCAATATTTTCACTTATCCAAGGTCCTGCCGGCCCATTTATGTTGGACAAGCGAGATTCTGCTGTACCAAAATTTGTGAATGCTAAAGTCCCATTTTGTACAATGAGGTAGTAAAATGGCATAGTAAAATCATGATTTCCTCTTTGAAAAATCAAGCTGTGGATGGCGGAATCCGAGGATGTGTAATCCGTGGATATGGAGGGCTGACTAATATTTTTTGCTGAGCCTTGAGTTGGCAGGTCAGACTTGCCATATGTCTTGGTAGGAAACTATCTTGTTCTTCCTTCCCTTTGGGTTAGGCTTCTGTTCAGCTGTTCCCTTCTCACCGTAAGTGGCCAGATACTCTCTGGTTGAAGGAATATTCTGTAAGGTGCCTATGTTACACTCACACTTTGCCATTACACGCTGAGACTCGAGAGGGAACCGAGTGGATTCCCAGTGCACATTCCTGTGTAACTTGGCTGCGTTTCCTTGCCTTTGCTCTTCTCAATCCAGAGAAACACTCTTCCGTAATTATCATATAGTAGTAAGGAGACTCCCGTGATTAGGATCTAATTAATGAAGTACATATATAGCAATTAACACAGGAGGCTGCCAAGTAAAGCAAAGAAAGCATACAGGGCCCCCATTGTGTTCTGGATTTGGCAACGGCGTGCTGTAAGCAACATTTTCCTTCATAAGCTGAGCCAGTTGGCTGGCTGGCAAGGCCCATGTGGGAGTTCTGCAGAGGGAGCTGAGCTTCTGGGCCGAGTCCAGATGATGATTTCCATCAAACAAGAGGTGCTGCTTCCCCTCCACACCTCCTCCTTCCTCTTACTACCTTTTTGGCCGTAATACAAATCCAGGCAGAAGAGCAGGAAAATCAGTATAATGTTATAGAGGGGGAGGCTCCATATCCAGTGGCATCTACTGCTTGGAAGCCACAGATGAATGTGACAGGATCAGACAAGATGGAAACCAATTTCTGGTCTTGTTAATTTCAATCCATATCAATTTTTTAAAAAGAAATCAAGGATAATTCTGAATTCATATGGAGAGGAGCACCCACCCCTTGATGTGATTTTGTTGTGAATGTCCCAAGAATGCTTGAGTCATCAAAGGGACCAAGGCATCTTCCAATAGTCACAAATTAGTCATTAGCCCACGTTGCAACAACGTCACCATTGGAGGTTTCATTTGGCTTTTCCAATAAATGTTCTGAAATACTATCACAATTTGCAAAGAAATCTGACTGGATGCTATGACCAGCCACACACTCACACACGTTGTTGTTCATTCATTCAGTTGTTTCCGACTCTTTGTGACCTCATGGACCAGCCCACACCAGGAGCTCCCTGTCGGCCGTCACCACCCCCAGCTCCTTCAAGGTCAATCCACTCACACACAGAACCCATGTATATGTTCTTATTTTCTTTACCAAGGACAATGACTGCAGTGCAATAATATGTTTTCATTGCCTCTATTCCAGAGCCTCTGAAAAGTCTAAAAACAGCCTTTCTGTTTCCTAGGTCCGAAAAATAGTGCAGCTGGTTCGCTGCATCCATGAATTTGGTATCCACAGATCCACAGGCAGAAAATATATATTAGGATTTTCCAAAAGCAAACCATGATTTTTGTTATTGTATGTAATGTGTACTATTTTACTATGCCATCATATATCAGGGCTTCTAAAATTTTCTCACTCGGAACTCCTTTCTGCCTGAGAAATCTTTTCATGACTGGGTTGCTGTGAGTTTTCAGGTCTGTGTGGCCATGTTCCAGGAGCATTCTCTCCTGACGTTTCACCCACATCTATGGCAGGCATCCTCAGATATTGTGAGGTCTATTGGAAACTAGGCAATGGAGGTTTATATATCTATGGAATGTTCAGGGTGAGAGAAAGAACTCTTGTCTATTTGAGGTAAGTGTGAATGTTGCAAATGGCCATCTTGATTAGCATTTAATATCCTTGCAGCTTCAAAGCTTGGCTGCTTCCTGCCTTGGGGAATCCTTTGTTGGGCAGTGTTAGCTGGCCCTGATGGATTCTTGTCTGGAATTCTCCGGCTTTTTTTTACTGTCCTGATTTTAGAGTTTTTTAATACAGGTAGCCAGATTTTGTTATTTTCATGGTTTCCTCCTTTCTGTTGAAATTGTCCACATGCTTTTCTTGACCTCTTTTGGCCTAAGAAACTTAAATGAACCGAGATGTATAGATATAACAAATAAATATAAAACTGAAAAATTTATTGATAACAAATCTGCATTTGTAAGGCTTGGTAAACAGGCCAATTTTTCTTTTCGTGAAGTACAGCTGAAGCATTTTCTGTAGAGTCCATTGTAAACAGTTGCACACTGTTACTAATGAGTTTGTGTCAATATCCAGGTGGTGTTCAGAAACCCTTTGCTGTTGCCACATTTTTCATTACCCCAAAACATTGAGCTAAGGGGGGGGGGCAATGTGGGGTCAGGATCCACAGTTTAAGAAGCAGTATTATATATAACAGAGGAGCCATGGTGGCACAATGGTTAAACTCTTGTGCTGGCTGAAGTACGGATGTTAAGGTTGGGGGTTCGAATCCACAAGAATGGGTGAGCTCCTATCTGTGAACTCCAGCTTCCCATGCAGGGACATGAGAAAAGACTCCCACAGGGCATCCCCTTTGGGCAATTTTCTCACATCAGAAGCGACTTGCAGTTTCTCAAAACCCAGTAGAAACAAAGGGCTCACTATATATTTCAGAACTGCTTGGGTCCCAGTCATATGCACAAGCCTTGTTGAACATTTTGGGTCCTACTTACTAGTAGACCTACCAAAAATAACCCTCTACATGTGGCTGGTAACTCACGAGGCCTACGTTAACAAGACATAAAAGACATCAGGGCATGCAAAATCTGATGGAGAAATTCCACAAGAAATTCTCTTCTGGTCACAAACGTCTACAGAAATCTGCTTCACTTTGGAAACTTCATTTTGCTAGATCCCTTGTCCTTGTGTAGCAGCTAAAATGTATGGCTTTCTTCAAGGCAAACGAAGGATGCCCAGCCTTCATCCCTCTCATGCCTGTTTGTTTTGTAGCGATTGCATGAAAACGTGCCAGTGAGATTAGATGGTATACGATACAGCATCAATCACTGACTGCCATTGTGGGGCGCAGGAGGTATTTTTAATGCACTCCGCGTGAAATGGCT
The DNA here is from genome assembly GCF_025583915.1 of Anolis sagrei ordinatus. NCBI lineage: Eukaryota > Metazoa > Chordata > Lepidosauria > Squamata > Anolidae > Anolis > Anolis sagrei. The sequence goes on along the minus strand of NW_026844366.1, from coordinate 210,286,522 downwards.
GCGAATGTGTTTTGAGCATTTGGCTCGCATTTGTAGCCCTTACTTTTATCCCTCCCCTGCGGACTGCTGCTCCCTCCCCACTTTTTTGACAGTATCGTTTTTTGGTGAGTCATTTGTGATTTTGATTACCTCTCCAGGGGCCCCAAAGAGCATTAAAAGCAGGAGTGTAGTCTGTTTAATGCAGGCATTCAAGTCCCAAAGTTTTGCTACAGTGATGATTTCCTTAAACAATCAACTCCAGTAGTCTCATTTGTTGATAGTATTTCAAATACTTTTAACTGGCCCCTGGGAAAAAAGAGGTAGAATAATTCTAACTTTTTTTCCCCACTGAGGACAGAAGATAAAGCAACAGCATTAAATGATATCAGGATGCATCTAAATGAAACACTAGGGAGGGAAGTTGTTATTACTGTAATCCTCAAGCCCAGAGCCTCTTGAATGTGCCATGTTGCGCTTGTGGCACAATATAAACTAGTGATTTTTAGCTCCCAAGCACACCCGGGGTGTATGTGTGTGCCAAAAGTGGTGGAGCCAGAGTTCAACAGATGTAGTGGATTCTGTCTATTAGGCTGGGATGAAAGCACCTCCATCATATCTCCTAAGCCAGTGTTTCTCAATCTTCCTAATGCCACGACCCCTTAATACAGTTCCTCATGTTGTGGTGACCCCCAACAATAACATTATTTTCATTGCTAATTCATAACTGTAATTTTGCTACTGTTATTAATTGTAATGTAAATATCTGATAGGCAGGACGTGTTTTCATTCACTGGACCAAATTTGGCACAAATACCCAATACACCCAAATTTGAATACCGGTGGGGTTGGGGTGGGGGGTTGATTTTGTCATTTGGGAGTTGTAGTTGCTGGGATTTATAGCTAACCTATAATCAAAGAGCATTCTGAATTCCACCAACGATGGAATTGAACCAAACTTGGCACACAGAACTCCCTTGGCCAACAGAAAATACTGGAAGGGTTTGGTGAGCATTGACCTTGAGTTTTGGAGTTGTAGTTCAACTATACCCAGAGAGCACTGTGGACTCAAACAATGATAGATCTGGAGCAAATTTTCATAAATACTCAATATGTCCTATTGTGAACACTGGTGGAATTTGGGGAAAATAGGCCTTGACATTTGGGAGTTGTAGTTGCTGGGATTTATAGTTCACCTACAAACAAAGGGCCTTCTAAACCCCACCAATGATAGAATTGGGCCAAACTTCCCACACAGAACCCACATGTCTTGAAGGGACTCACTGGTGCGAGCCTTTCTCCAGCCTTGCATTCTCTCCCTCACCCATACATGTGCACCTCTCCTCCATGTGCCAAGCACACCTGCTCTCCCTTCCTCACTTGGAGTATCAGAAACAGCCCTCCCCTTGGCTGAGAAGCTGGCTGAGAGGCCGGCTAATCACAGCAGAGGAGGGCTTTTGGTGGGAGGATTTGCTGTCTGTTTCCAAAAAGGAAGAGAAGGACAGGTGGAGAGATCTTCAGCCTTCTCTGCAATAGGGGTTCCTAAAACCATCAGAAATATGTTTTCTGATGGTCTTTGGTGACTTCTCTGAAACCTCCTCATGACCCCCCCAAGGGTCCGGACCCCCAGATTGAGAAATGCTGCCCTAAGCCTTGCTGTTCCTTCACATCATAGCTGTAGCTTCTCAGGGTACCTGAGAGAAGAAGGCGGAATTGATTTTCCCATTACCAAGATGCTCAACGTTGTGAGCTTTCAGTTACACTAAGAATTTGAGGGTGGTCTAACCTTGGGCTATTAAGAGCCATTAGGTTTACAAAAGACCTGCTGCTATTGGAGAGGAAAACTGTTTGCCATTTGCTTTATTGATTTTGAAATGAAGGGCTAAAATATTCCCCACTAGAGGAGATGGTTGGCTATTCCCCACTAGAGGAGATGGTTGGCTATTCCCAACTAGAGGAGATGGTTGGCTATTCCCAACTAGAGGAGATCGACAAGTCAAATCCAGTGGATTCATGCTATGCATAACAGTGAAGTCTATTGCTGAGGTTGAGATGCCCGTTAGATCCTCTGCCAGCTGTTTTTTTAAGGGCTGACTGCCTAAGTCCTTGTGTGTTTGGGAGGGACTTTGCCTCGATAGCAGCAGCCTCATTTAAGCTGTCACATCCCTCTTTTTGGAATATACTTTTCTGGTGCAATGGTTCAAATCAGCACCATTTCCTGTCTCACAGCTGTCTCCACCCCAGTCAGTTTGGTTGGGAAATTTCCTAACCAAGACGAGTGGGTGGTGACAACAGAGCAGGTGAAGATGGGGCTGGAGAAGTGAGAGTGCCAATGGGGCTGGAGAAGTAAGAGTGCCAGGAAATCAATGCTTTATGCATTGAACATGGGTACACTTCATTGCCTTTGTCCTTGCACTCCAGCCTATTTTAGTGACCAAGTAGTGAGTGGGGTCAGAGACTAGTTCAATCCATCACTCACACATTCACGTAGATCGAATGTTGATACTGGATGGGATTAATAATTTCCTGCCCTGCATATTTAAAGGACTCTTGTGTAAACACCACCCAGTCCTGGTTCCATTTATTTGGTCATTTTTGTCATTTTTGTCACACATTCTGTTGCCTTTCTGAAGCATCAAGTGAAAGACTTGGAGGTAGAAATCCAGAAGGAGGTGCAGAGGGGATCTGGGCATGAAGGAGAGAATGCAGAGTCTTGTTTACCACATTTTGAAATAAGTGAGAGAGGTGTGTGTATATGTGTGTATAAAAGCGCTGCATCTAGAAATGACTTAACTGCACCACGCTACTTGCTGATGCTAACAATCGTTCAGGTCAGGATATATGCGTATTCTTCTGTCCATCTTAACAGCTTGAGCAGTAAAAGCTAATAAAGAAAGCTTTCCTTTCTTTTTTCTTTCCTTCTCCCTTTTCTTCTGGAATCAACAAATGCTTTTATTGTCTCTGGCTGATTTCTTACTTCTAAATGGCTCCTCCCCTCGCAGCAATAATAGATTCTTACATCTTAAAGCAATTTGTCCCCCAGCTTGCTTTAATAGTCAGGTTACATTTGGTTTTCAAAGTTTTCTTTTCTCTTTCTTTTCTCCATTTTAACAAGGCACTCATGCTAAACAAAGCCTTGGTTTTTTTGTCCTGTTCAGCCATGATGTGACCCATTTGGGTTCGTCTCCTTTTCTTTTTCATTTTGTAGAAAATGTGTCAAGTTAACTGTGTATTGGAATGAATCAGAGAAAATTTCCTCCTCTCCTTTTTGCATACACATAAAAAGCTGAAATTCAATATGCCTCGCTTCTTTCAAAAGAAGCAGGTATTGTTCCTGTGTACATTCAAGGGAGTTTTGACTTATGGCCACCTTAAGGGCTATTCTTGGTATGATTTATTCAGAATGGGTATGCCTTTGCCTTCCTCTGAGGCTGAGAGAGTGTGACTTGCCCAAAGTCACCCATTGTGTTTCCATGGCAGTGGCACAGTAGGTTAAACCCTTGTGCTGGCAGGACTGAAGATGGACAAATCGTAGATTCAAACCCAGGGGAGAGTGCAGATGAGCTCCCTCTGTCAGCTCCAGCTCCCCATGCAGGGAAATGAGGGAAGCCTCCCACAAGGATTGTAAAACATCCAGGCGTCCCCTGGGCAACATCCTTGCAGACGGCCAGTTCACTCACACCAGAAGCGACTTGCAGTTTCTCAAGTCGCTCCTGACATGGGGGAGGGGGGGAGTGGGAATGGAAGCATGGTCTTCAAGCCATACTCCAATGCATAAACCACTACACAACACAAGCTCTTTAAAAGCAATCTTCATCCTGTATGCCAGGGTGGAGAACCTGTGGCCTTCTAGATCTTGGACTGTTGCACTCATTATTCCTAAAAGTTGGCTGTGCTGAAAGGAGCTGATGGAAAATGGAGCTCAACAATATTTGGAGGGTGAGAGATTTTCCATCACACATTTAAGTAAGTGTGAGAGCTCAGTAAAGATTTCCCCTGACATTAAGTCCAATCGTGTCTGACTCTAGGTGGTGGGGCTCATCTCCATTTCTAAGTCAAAGAGCTGGCATTGTCCATAGACACGTCCAAGATCATGTGGCCAGCATGACTGCATGGAGCCATACCTATTGATCGACTCACATTTGCATGTTTTTGAACTGCTAGGTTGTCAGAGGTCACCCCGCTCCCCAGGTTTGAACTGCTGTCCTTTCAGTCAGCAAGTTCAGTAGCTCAACAGTTTAACCCCCTGCGTCACCAGGGGACCTTTAGTAAAGCTCAATAAAGTTACTTTATATACTCATTTATTAGTTGAGGGCATGTTTTGGGGCCAAAATAATGGACTTTGACATAACCTGTGGATAAATTGAGGGTCATTCCACAGAGAAGAGAAAAGAATACCTGTTCAGGGTTAGCCACTCCTGGTCGACACCATCATGCACCTTCCCCACATTCAAAATGGCTAAATATGGTACCCTGACAGGGAATATATAGGGGGCCAGTGAGTTCTCCTGGTATGGACTAACTAGATTTTTGTCACTGTAGTCAGAGAGGAGGATGGTTCTTTTTTTTAGATGAGAGTGGAAATACAGCACTCACACTGACCCATAGATACAGGTTTTGGGGGTTTATATTTTGATTAACATTTCTAGACTTATATATGGATATATAGGGTTCTTGTTTGATTGCAACCCCTTGATTCCCAATGCCATCATAGCCACTTGTAGATTGCGAGGGCATCAGTTCCCATTTCCAATTTCTTTTGGACCACAGTTCCCCAAATCTTCTAGCTCGTATGGTAAGCGGTCTTGATGGCAGAGAAGTTGTTTCCAAGTTCAGGTGAATGCATATACAATAGGATTTGAGGAGCACTAGTAATGATAATAATTTGGGGGGACTTGGTTACAGATGTTGCATAACGAATCCCACGATGACAACGACCAGGTCCGCGAGAGGATCCAGCAGTACAGCCACGTGACCTTGGTGCCGGCCATTGTGGAGCAGGGCTGGTGTGCCATTATTCCCAACCTGCTGAGGATGCCTGGGCATGACAGCAGGGAGAAGGTGCTCAAGATGGTGCATGTGCTGCTGGACTACTGCCGGGAGAGTTACACCCAGGACCACAGCCTCAACCACACGCTGGGCCTCCTCCGCCAAGAGTACGAAGAGCTGGCAGCAGAAGAGCAAAAGGAAGGGGACGAAGATGGCTATTTTAAGGAACTCCTTAGCTCTATAAATAGCATTGCCCAGGAACTGAAATGAAAAAAAAAACTTTGGTGGTGTTGGAGAAATGCTGGGATTCACTAGTCCATCTGGAAAGAGCTTTGCCCAATAAAAAAACACTGAACCAACCTTTTGGCTTTGTGAAGTCCCTGGATGTGGTAATTCAGCCCGTTGTTCCAAGTGAAACTTTCTCTACAAATAGGTGAGGGCCTTAAAAACACCAGTTCTCACTTGATTTTGAAAGCTAAGTAAAATCAGCCCTGGTTAGTACTTGGAGGGGAAACTGCCAATGAATTCCAGGTGCTGTACACTATATTTCAGAGGAAGGAACTGGAGAAACTGCCTCTGAGTATTACTTCCGTGAGGAAACCTTATGAAATATGCATGGGGTCGCCACAAATTGACAGACTACTTGAAGGCACATACTCACACACAGAAGGCAGTCTGATGCCTACTGAAGCAAGGCTCCTATCTTGTCTCACTCATGTCAATCAAAATCAGTTTTTGGGGCCATGAATATGCAAAGGGTGGGTTATTTGTATGGAAGGGGAATTTCCCGTAGAAAAGGTTTTGCCTCAGAACATGTCAAGAAGAAATGGTATCTCTTTCTACACAGCTGCTGTGTTTCCTTTTGTACTTTGGCAGCTGTTTCCATCTCACTTATTGTTGTCTAAAGAGCAGTTTCAACGTAAACATGTTTTTATTAGTCCTGGCAACTCTGAGCTTCTATCTGCAATTCAGAGTGACAGGGACTGAATCGTGGATTGCTGAGCCATTAAACCTTGAGAAGGATGCTGCTTCAAAAATAATGTTCTAGCTCCATGATTGCCAAACACCATTTGGGGGAACTCTGGGATTCCTTTATTAAAGAGATTGATAACAGCAGGTGAATTTCACTGAGCATCAGCTTTTTCATTATTGAACTTAGCCTGCAATGTGCAGCTGCAGAAGTAAACTGGAGGGGGTTTCTAAGAGCACATCTACACTGCAGAACTGATGCAGCTTGACACCACTTCAACTTTTTTCAAAGGTTTCTAGCCTTCTCTACCAAAGAATGATGGTTTCTCACCAAAGTACAACCCAGGATTCCATAGCATTGAGCTGCATCCGTTAAATCAGTCTCAAACTGCATAAAAACTTTAGTGTAGAGCCAGACTGAGGATTTGTTTACACTGGACACAAATCCCAAAGTTACCCACATGTCAGTACTGTCTCTTTTCAAGACATTTAAGGACTTCCGGTCCTTAATATGGAGTAAACCAAGTTTGAATGGTTTATTCCTGTGTCAAAAAAAGTCAGGAAATCCTGTGGAGTTTCAGTTGAGCTATGTAGACTCCACCCCACTGCCATTGTGGGTTGGGTATGGAACGTGTAAACATCTCAGATGACAGGGGCAGAATTCAAAATGATCTTAACAGATTAAAGAGATGGGCCAAAACTAACAAAATGAAGTTCAACAGTGACAAATGCAAGATACTCCACTTAGCCAAAAAAAAAAATGAAATGCAAAAATGCAGAATGGGGGATGCCTGGCTCGAGAGCAGTACGTTTGAAAAAGATCTTGGAGTCCTCGTGGACAACAAGTTAAACATGAGCCAACAATGTGATGCGGCGGGAAAAAAAGCCAATGGGATTTTGGCCTGCATCAATAGGAGCATAGTGTCTAGATCAGTGGTTCTCAACCTGTGGGTCCCCAGATGTTTTGGCCTTCAACTCCCAGAAATCCTAGCAGTTGGTAAACTGGCTGCGATTTCTGGGAGTTGTAGGCCAAAACATCTGGTTGACAACCACTTGTCTAGATCCAGGAAAGTTATGCTACCCCTCTATTCTGCCTTGGTTAGACCACACCTGGAATATTGTGTCCAATTTTGGGCACCACAATTGAAGAGATATATTGGCAAGCTGGAATGTGTCCAGCGGAGGGTGACTAAAATGATCAAGGGTCTGGAGAACAAGCCCTATGAGGAGTGGCTTAAAGAGCTGGGTATGTTTAACCTGAAGAAGAGAAGGCTGAGACATGATAGTCATGTATAAATACGTGAGAGGAAGTCATAGGGAGGAGGGAGCAAGCTTGTTTTCTGCTGCCTGGGAGACTAGGATGCGGAACAATGCCTTCAAACTACAAGAGAGGAGATTCCATCTGAACATGAGGAAGAACTTCCTGACTGTGAGAGCTGTTCAGCAGTGGAACTCTCTGCCACAGAGTGTGGTGGAGGCTCCTTCTTTGGAGGCTTTTAAACAGGTTGGATGGCCATCTGTCAGGGGTGCTTTGAATGCAATTTTCCTGCTTTTTGGCAGGGGGTTGGACTGGATGGCCCATGAGGTCTCTTCCAACTCTATGATTCTAAGAGTATGTTCTCCTGAAGTTTTGGAGTGCAGTCCCCATTGTCCTACCACTATGGTCGGTGAAAAGTCTTACAAGATGAACAGTCCAAAACATCTGGAGGGGACCCATGTACCTGCCCATATTCTAATATGAGCTCTTGCTTCATGTGGGGGCAGTAAGGAGACTGAGTAAACCCAACCAGTGCATGCCTTACAAACTCAAAGCAGGCTTGAAAATCCTATATAATTTTCTGCAACTCTGAGCTGTACTTCTGCAGAGAATCTGATAGGATACATAAGGCACTTTGCTAAAAGAGATGCATTGAAACTTACAGCAATGCCACAGAGCAATCTATGATTCAGGTTATACTTACTGACTTGAGTTTTGTGTACCACCTCAACACATCCACCCACTCCCCCCTTCTTTTGCTTTCCTTGCTCCCATACTTTTGTTTGCTTTTTTAAATGGAAATTGATGTTCCTTCATTGGCTTGGCACCCTGCCTAACTTTGTTGTATCTCCAAAGTTATGATGCAGTGCTGTAGATCTCTAGATGACTTTCCCCTAAAGGAATACTCACAGATTCCCCGGGAACTCAGCTTTGGTCACTGCTTTCCTTGCAGGAGTTTCACTGCCTAGCCAGGGAGGAAGCTTTCTGAATGATTGTGCAGAAGCCGTGCCAGCTCTAGAGATTGATTGCCATTGCCTAAGCAGTGGGAGATGCCATGAACAGCACTTATCACAATATGTGGGCTTGTCGACTACTGGGGAATTTGGGCCTGCTGATAACTCAGTACATGAAGACGGGGAATTGTTGGCTCTTCAGATGTTTTGGCTTCCAATTCCTATTTGCCTCAACAAGCATGGATAAATACCAGGGATTGTGGGGTTTGCTGCCCAAACCGTCTTGAAAGACCACAACAGGCAATGATTACTTGCTTTCATGCTATTATCAAAGTCCTTCACCAGTTTGCCAGTCTGATGCAATCTTTAGCATCTCTATGTCTGGGGGAAGTCCAGACATAGGACTAAAACACTCATTCCTTTGTGAAGCTTGTTGAGTGAGCTTGGGCCACTTACTTTCTTTCAGCCAAATCTACAGGGTGGTTAAGAGGCCAAATTTAGAGGGGAGGAAACCATGGGACTAAATCCTATTGTTAGCCATGATTAGAATAGAACAGTGGTTCCCAACCTGTGGTCCATGGACCACCAGTGGTCCGTAAGATCTAAATATGGTCCACAGACCCAATGTTACTACACCATTGCAACGAGAGCAACTGGTCCCGTGGAACCCTCTTATAGTGCTGAGGCTTATTAAATATGGATTTCTGTGGGCAAGCAGATGGCAACTACTGGATGGCATACGTTCTGTATCAGAAACTAGAGCTGATGTGGTCTATCCAATGCAATTTTCTGAATCAGCACCCCAAATAACCAAACCAAATCTAAAGTTGGCCAAAAACCAATTTGTAACCCTTTTGGTACTAATGTTGGAGAGTGGTCCCTGGTCAAAGTGGTCTCTTGTCAAAAACAAGTTGGAAACCATTGGAATAGAGCCATGGAATCAATTAGCATGATTCATCCGTCAAATCTATATAAATAAAAATGTAATGTTTGTTTGTGGGATTAGCATAACTCAAAAACCACTGGACGAATTGACACCAAATTTGGACACAAGACACCTATCAGGCCAACGAGTGACCATCACTCATAAAAACACTGAAAAACACAGCAGAAGGGACTTAAAAAGCCAAAAACAAAAAAATACACTACTACGCAGGCGCAAAACCACATATATACACACGCAAACACACATATATACACATATACACAAATATATATACACACAAAACACATATACACAGACTGGGCCACAGCAATATGTGGCAGGTGACGGCTAGTAGTTGAATAAATGGGTCCACTACAGCTGGAACTAACCAACAGGGTTCCAGTCCATGTAAGTCATCCTTAACACTTTGAAGGAAGGGAGGATAAATATGAGACAAGTTTGGAATAAAACATGGTTCTGGCTTAGGTGCTTTCAAAATATGCATATGCAGATAAGAAATCTACATGCATACGTGGGAAAACACATGGAGCAAAAGCAGGCAAAGGGAGTGTGGGAAAGAAGAAATCTTAAGACAAAGCTTTCATTCCAAACAAGCAATCTTACTTTAGTTAAAAAGTGTCTTCTACATGAAGGTACCTTTATTGTTATTTAGGAGTACAGCAGTGTCTTGCTTATCCAATCTTCACTCATCCAACGTTTTGTATTATCCAATGCAGTCTGCCTCCCACCCGGATCCACAGCTGTTTCAATGCATTGCGATGTTTGGTACTAAATTCATACATACCGTAATTGCTACATAACCTTATGGTGTATTAAACTGCTTTTTCTGTTGATTTGTTGTAAAACACGATGTTTTGGTGCTTAATTTGTAAAATCATAATGCAATCTGATGTTTAATAGGCTTTTCCTTAATCCCTCCTTATTATCCAACATTTTTGCTTATTCAATATTCTGCCGGACCGTTTATGTTGGATAAGCAATGCTCTACTGTAGATACAAAGCAGCCTAAGTCATAATCAGCCAAGTCAGAAGAATCATAAGCCCTAAGGTGACTAGATGAGCATTTCTATCCAATGAACAGAAAGATGGAGTAGCTATGGGGAGCCCTCTCAGCCCAGTCATAGCAAATTTCTACGTGGAACACTTTGAAAAACAAGCCCTGGAAATGGCAGCAAAAATGCCCACTATATGGTTCAGATATGTGGATGACACCTTCACCATTTGGAGCCATAGAGAAAAAGAACTAAACAAGTTCCTGGACCACCCCAACAGCATCCACCTAAACATCAAATTCACCATGGAAAAAGAAAATGAAGGAAAATTGCCTTTTCTAGATGTCCTAGTCATCCGCAAACCAGATCAACAATTGCGTCACACGGTTTACAGAAACCTACAAACACAGATAGATACCTACATAAAAACTCCAACCATCACCCAAGTCAAAAAAAAGAAGCACAATTAAAGTCCTGGCAGACCGTGCAAAAGGAATATGTGAACTCCACCAAGATGAACTGAACCACCTAGACTGGGCTTTACAGGCCAATGGATACTCCACCTCAGACATCAGAAGAGCTGCAAGATCGAGAACAAACCACACGAGTCAAGACAAAGATCCACCCAGAGGAAAAGTGTTCTTGCCATACATCAAGGGAACCACTGACTGCATAGGGAAGCTGATGAGGAAACACAAGCTACTAACTATCTACAGATCCAGTAAGAAAATTCAACAAATGCTTTATTCAGCAAAGGACAAGAGGGATCCTCTCACCTCTGCAGGAGTCTACCGTGTACCATGCAGCTATGGACAAGTCTACATAGGGACCACCAAACACAGCGTTGCCCAAATCAAGGAACATGAAAGGAACATGAAAGGCACTGCAGACTACTTCAACCGGAGAAGACAGCCATAGTAGAGCACCTGATGAACCAACCTGGACCAAGCATATTATTTGAGAACACCGAAATGCTGGACGACTCTAACAACCACCATGTCAGGCTACACAGAGAAGCCATTGAAATCCACAAGTGTGCAGACAATTCCAACAGAAAGGAAGAAACCATGAAAGTGAACAAAATCTGACTAACAGTACTAAAAAACTCTAAAATTATAACAGTAAATAAAAAGCAAAACTCAAACACAGGGGAACTCCAGACTAGAAACAATCAGGAACACTTAATCACCTCTCAACAAAGGAATTTCCCAGGCAGTAACAAGCCACCTCTAAAAACTGTCAGGCCATCAAATGCTAATCAAGGTGGCAAACTGAAATATTCACACCGGCCTGAAGCAAACAAGAGTTCTTTCTCCCACTCTGGACCTTCCACAGATATATAAACCCAATTTTCCTAGCTTCCAACAAACCTCACAATCTCTGAGGATGCCTGCCACAGATGAAGGCGAAATGTCAGGAGAGAATGCTTCTAGAACATGGCCATACAGCCCGAAAAAAACCCATTTGTATTCTGTTCATGAGACCAAAGATGTTCTGGATCCTGGATGTTCAATGGGAAGTCGGAAGACCAGACTCCTTTAAGCAGTTTATGACCAAGCTTCCCTGGGAAAAGGTGAGGCAGGCAGCACTCCTCACTTTTCAACCACACCTGTTGATCCCTCTCTTTATCTTTCTCTGTGGTTTGTGGCACTACAAGTTGGGAGGATTTCAAAGCTTCCACACTTCTTCCCAAACTGGTCATCATCAGTGGGTTAGGATTAAGGTTAAGGCCTTTGTCTCTTGCGGTCTCTGCTGCTCCTACTGATCATCACCCCCAATAAATGTATCTAAAACCAACACATCATGAACCCATTGTTTACCTGGAGGAGAGGTAATTCCTCATTAGCTGTGGTGTCCAGATAATAGGAGACCCCTTTACCACAGCCATATATTGGCATATGCACCATATGAATGTGTTTTTAAAAAAATAAATGTGAGAAACATCCTGTTTTGAAGAGCTTATGTCTGGCTTGCTCTTGCCTGATAATGAGGGCTGCCACGTCTATGTACAGAGTGCATGTTCCCAAATAAATTTATACCCATTGGAGCTGGAACAGGCAGCCTCTTTCTAAAAGTGAATGGATAGCACTTGGCTTTCTATCGATCGGGTTATTTTAAGGCTAATAGCTAATAGCCCTTCCTTACTGGACTTGGAAATATTTGTTACTTTTTGCAGATTCTACCGCTTTGGCTCATGCTATTAAGTTGCAGAAGTAATTATAGACATTGATTTTCCTTCTGGTGGCATTTTGGTTGTTTATCTTCAATCAGAGAGGGAGAAAATGAAGGGATTTTACAGGAAATGTTCCCCAGAGAACAGCATGTGATTATTAGAAGCAGTAAAACACTAGAGCTTTGGAAGACGTCAGAGTTTTGGCAACGTGCGCTGGAGATTGCTTAAAAGAAAAGCCTGCGCTCGCCTTTCAAACAATTCCTGTTTGATAGAGTTAGGTTACTGTAAAGCTAACTCTCCCCCAAGAGCAAAGGGAGAGAAGGAACAATATTCCATAGGTGTCACATGTTTCTGTTTGAGCTGTCACTCAGGGCCTCTAAAGCAGATGCAAACAGATTGCAGCAACAGTTAATAACCGGCAGTGGCTAATTGGGTTTGAAAGGTGAGGAAGGAGGAACAGAGTAAAGAACAAGGGAAAAATGTTGACTGCATGAAATTAGCACTCAATGTTTCTGCAGTTTCTGTAGAACCTCCCACTCCTCCCCTTGCCCTCTCCTCCTCCTCCTCCTCTTCCTCCTCTTCTTCATTTTCTCTTTTCCTTCTCCTCTTCTGTTCTTCTTCTTCTCCCTCCTTCTCCTACTCCTCTGTTCTTCTTCTCCCTCCTTCTCCTCTTCCTCTTCCTCATTTTCTCTTTTCCTTCTCCTCTTCTGTTCTTCTTCTTCTCCCTCCTCCTCCTCTTCATCGTCATCATCTCTCCTCCTCCTCCTCTTCCWCTTCCTCATTTTCTCTTTTCCTTCTCCTCTTCTGTTCTTCTCTCTCCTCCTCCTCCTCTTCATCTCTCCTCCTCCTCCTCCTCTGTTCTTCTCCCTCCTCTTCCTCTTCCTCATTTTCTCTTTTTCTTCACATCTTCTATTCTTCTTCTTATTCCTCCTCCTCCTCATCTTCTCTCCTCCTCTGTTCTTCTTCTTTCCCCCTCCTTCTCATCATCATCTCTCCTCCTCCTCCTCCTCTGTTCTTCTTCTCCCTCCTCCTCCTCTTCCTCATTTTCTCTTTTCCTTCTCCTCCTCTTCTTCTCCTCCCTCCTTCTCCTTCTCATCTTCTCTCCTCCTCCTCCTCCTCCTCTTCCTCCTCATCTTGTCTCCTCCTCCTTCTCTCCTCCTGCTCTTCTTTTTCTTCTCTTCTTCCTCCTCCACCTCTTCCACCTCCTCCTTCTCCCTTTCACTCTCCCTCTCCCCCTCCTCCTCTTCTTTAAATTCCCACATTGAGAGGAATGAAGGCTAGTGGCCTGAATCCATCACTTGCTTTTAAAATCCAGCTACGGACTACAGGTTTCCACCCTGGACTATCCAGATTTTGAGGGGACATTCCACAGAAAAGTGTGGTTTGGCATTTCTTGACTGGAACCAATAAGGAATGCTGTTTGAATCCCCGTTTTTTCATCACAGTCTTCCTTCTGAGGTTTTCTCGCTCATTCTGATGATATATGCGAGGAAACCTGGTGCCCAGACATCACCGGAGTTGGTATGACTAAGAGTGCATTCAGACTGATTAAAAAGTTCAGAAAGTCCTAGATTTTGCTCCCGTTCTTCCGATTGGAGAGCCATACACATTTTGTTTAACTCAGAATATTTTTTCGTCAGGTCCCATGTGGTCAGAGACTTTTTAATACCAACTTCACAGGCCAGTTTATTTTAATTCAGTATAAAATCAGAAAGAACAGGAACAAAGTCTGGGACTTTTCAATCAATCTGGATGTGCCCTGGGTCCTCCAGTAAATTCCTAGCGCTGCTCACAAATGCAGCTACAGCTCAGGAGCCATTTTTTTAAATCCATGCCAGTTGTTGGCGTCCATGCAGCACAGTGCTCTTGAGAATCTGTGCAATGGCAGCAGGAAAACAGGCCGTTGTCTCCAGTTCTTCCATCACAGTTTGCATTTATATCTTTTTTAAAAACTTTCAGTTCACTTTTAAGCTGGTAGAAAGCCTTGGGATGACATTTTCTCTGCCTGATGGTTAGGCAGTGATGCTTGTGAAATATTAAGGGAGCGGGACTGTGCTGACAAGGAAGCACACAATAGGGAATATACTTGAACTCCCAATCTGATTTGAAGAGTTGGATTTTTCTGTGTGCTTCATGTTAAGGTCAAGGACATGGAGATCACAAACTCTGAAGATTCTCCTGGGTTGGCACCACTTGCCCGAAGACTGGGACATGATTTCTAAGAATAAATTCTGCAGGGTAAACCTGACAAGTGGACTCACAATAATTGTAAGTGCAACAGTCGCTAAAGTGCAGAACGGATCTTGCCAAATAAAGTATTTAGAAGACAAGTACTATGGAGTTGCAGGATGTGGACAGAAGATGTCTTGTTCTCTTCTTATTCCTCAGCTCTGCAAGAATTGTGTTTCTGAAACTGCTAGACTTTTTTTTCCTTTGGACTCTGAGAGCGGCTTCCTACAAACAGGGCGTGAAAACATTTTTCTCTAAGGAGGAAAAAAGTGCCCCTCACCATTTCTTAAACCAGTGTCAGGACTCTGCAATCTCTCAGAAGCTCCGTTTATACCTCATCCAATGCTGTCTACAGCCCATGGGCACTGCTGTCCATCCTGCACGAGGCCAAATTCGAGTAGCCATGGCCGTGGTGGAAGATGGAGCAGACCTACCTCTCCTGTTTTGGTCTGTACCTTTGCCAAATGACCTACCAGTCCAGTTTCCTTCCTTCCAATATGTTGTGTAGTCCTTTGCCTCAGACAGGAAGATGCCTTTGGCAGGTCCCGTAGTGAAACTCTTCCAGGCAAGTTTAGCTTAGAGAAGAGAAGGTTGAGAGGAGACATGATAGCCATGTTTAAATACTTTTTTAAAATAAGCTTTATTATTATTCCAGTGTATAACAATTAATTTTTTTATATAGAAGAAGAGAAAAAAAATCTAAACATACACACACACACACACACACACACATATTTGCATATGTCTCTGTATACATATAGAAAGAAAGTGAGAAAGGTAAGAAAGGTAGGGAAGGCAGAACAAAACAGAACACACACAAGAAAACAAACAAAAACACACAAAAAGCCATGTTTAAATATTTGATAGCTTGTCATATTAAAGGTGATGAGGAGATATTGGAAAAATAGATATTGATTTATGTATACATTGTATGAACTTTACAAGCATTGAAATGTATAGAAAAATCAGGCTCTCTCTGTATCAGAAACCCAAGCTGACAGGACAAGCAAGCTGCGTCCAGGTACAGCAAGAAGGAGGAGAACATTCCAGGGGAGATAAGCCCATCCTAGTAACAACAGAGACTGGTACAACTAGGCTCTAAGAGAGGAGCCTATATCTCCCTCATGACAGGTCAAAGTAGGCCCCTTGATTGATGAATGTAAGCTGCTAGAAAGAAATACATAGAGACATGCCTTTTGTATGTTGGAAGATAGAATTTGATATTCCTGTGATGCTAAAGTGACGTAGAGAATGACGTAAATGTATGTAGATGCATGTTCTTTGTTTGCCTGCAATTGGAGGGTATAAAAATGCCATCAACACCTATATCGGGGCTCTGGGTGCTTTTGGACATAGCTCCACTCCAAACAAAGCAGCTCACAAACAGAACAGGGAGGGTTGTTGTAGGTTTTTCGGGCTGTATGGCAATGTTCTAGACCTCACAACCTCTGAGGATGCCTGCCACAGATGCAGGCAAAACATCAGGAGAGAATGCTTCTAGAACTATGGCAATACAGCCTGAAAAACCTACAACAACCCAGTGATTCCTGCCATGAAAGCCTTTGACAATACATAGAACAAGGAGGTTTGTGCCCCTCCCTAACTTTGTGTAAATCTGGGACTGGAAAAGGATAGTCCTTCAAATGTTGCATTTCAATTTCCACAAGTCTTCACCACTGGGGCCCTCTCCACACAGCTGAATAAAATCCCACATTTTCTGCTTTGAACTGGAACATATGGCAGTGTGGACTCAGATACTGTGGGATTTTCTGCCTTGATATTCTGGGTTACATGGCTGTGTGGAAGGGCCCTGGGGCGGTCTTCTACAAGGTTACATGATTTCCACTTTTGGTGTAAGTTTTGGAATTGTACCATTGGCCTCCCTCGGAGCAGAACACTTGTGTGCCATACCTCTACAATAACAAGAAAAATCTTAATATGTCAATAGATGATTGGGGTTGGGGCAGACTTCGACATTCAGCAGTCCTGGCATCAGTCAAATGTCCCCAATCCTCTGGAGTTTCTGAAATACTTGCATGGGCTGCTTGTTCAAGAGCTATTTTGCTGCAAGTAAAAGCTGTAAGCTGAAATATGCTGCTATTTTTGAACTTGCTCTTTTGCCTTTGGTTCTACTTGCAAGTGGACCATGGCGCCCAGCAACATTTTTGACATTGAATTTGGACCTTGACCACTTCTTGACCATGTGCCAAATGATGATCTCCATCAAAGACTAGGAATAAAAGAGATCAGCAAGAAAATGCAGGAAGCAAGACTACGGGGGTACGGCCATGTCATGAGAAGAAAACCAACAGCAGTAGCGCAAACAGAACAACATTTGAAGATTGCAGGATGGTGACCATGTGGACAAAGGTCAAAGAAAAGATGGATAGACACCATCAATGAAGACATGCGCACTGCGACTCCGAGACCTGAGGATGCACAAAACAAAGCCCTGTGGAAATGATAATCACAATGTTAACTCCTCCATTGGGAAAATAACACAGAAAGAATTTGGAACCTTGACCGCCAGTCTTTACTTGCTGACTCTTTATTCAACCATAATCATATCATTAGAAGTAATGCTGGAGCTTGTGTTATTTTCTATGTGTAGATGTCATGAGTCCATGTAATGAATACATATTTGCTTGAAGGATCTATACGCATAAGATGTGATCACTGCTCTAAGAGCACATGGTAAAAATATTGTCCAACATATGGCCATATTTTATGAATACATTGGCATTCAGGAAATCAGAGTTTGCAAATACTACTTTTTTTGGAATCCAAGTCCCAGCATCCGTCAGCCAGATGGCCACATACTATACAACATATGACAAATGAAAACCAAGACATGTAGCTCAGTCACAATAATAATAATAATAATAATAATAATAATAATAATAATACATTATTTATTTATTTATTTATTTGACTAGTCATATGGCCATTTCAAAATACAACACGAATAAAAGACAAGGCAAGAAGGATAGGACAGCAGCTGACCTCCTGGTTACAGTCAGAATATTATTTTCCTGGTTCTTCTTGCAGTGCTTGAAAGGATGTGGTCAGACAAAAGTTATTAATGAAGAAGACAAAACTATCTCGAACAGAGAAAAGTCTGAATGTATGAACATATTGGCTTTAAGAAAGTCATGACTCTTCACTTTGCATTCTTTGCCTTCCTGATAAATTAGCTGAGTGGAGCCCCCGGTAGCGCAGTGGGTTAAATCCTTGTGCCGGCAGGACTGCTGACCAATAGGTCAGTAGTTTGAATCCAGGGAGAGTGGGTTGAACTCCCATCTGACAGCTCCACCTTCCAATGCATGACATGAGAGTAGCCTCCAATAGGATGGTAAAATATTAGGGCGTCCCCAGGGCAACGTCCGTGTAGACGGCCAATTCTCTCACACCAGAAGCTGCTTGCAGTTTCTCAAGTCACTCCTGACATGAATCACTGATCCCATCACCCCTTGCAAACTACTTTGAGATTGTTTTATGGTTTTAATAACTGTTTTGATATTTGGTGATGTACTGTTTTTAATATGATTTATGTTTAAAGTGTGGTTTTACTATTGTAGTAATAAGGCATTGAATTTTTGCCAGTATCTATGTGTAAACCGCTTTGAGTCCCCCTAGGGGTGAGAAAAGTGGTATATAAATACTGTAAATAATAAATAATACTTTGCAGCAACCGAAATAGGCTGCAGATGAATTAGGAAAGTGAGAGGAGGAGAGAGAAACCATGACAATTTAAAGGCAAACAAGAAAGTGAGACAATAGAGCAGTGATCCCCAAACTCTGGTACTTCAGCTCCCAAAATCTCTGATAATTGGCCAAGGCAACTAAGGCTTTTGGGAGCTGAAGTCCAAAATACCTGGAGAACTAGAGTATGGGAATTGCTCCAATAGAGGATTGACTAGAATCATCCCTATTCCTAACAAACTGGGGGCCCTTTTATACTGCCATTTAAAATCCAGATTATTTGCTTTGAACTGGATTATATGGCAGTGTAGATTAATACAATCCAGTCCAAAACAGTTAATCTGGATGTTACATGGCAGTGTTGATGAGGCCTGGGACAGCTGGAGTTTATGGACAATGGCTATAGTCAGTTCATGTGGGTTTTTTCGTGCTATATGGCCATGTTCTAGAGGCATTTCTCCTGACGTTTTTCCTGCATCTATGGCAAGCTTCCTCAGAGGTCTTTGTCTCAGACCTCTGAGGAAGCTTGCCATAGATGCAGGCGAAACGTCAGGAGAAATGCCTCTAGAACATGGCCATATAGCCCGAAAAAACCCACAAGAACTGAGTGATTCCGGCCATGAAAGCCTTCGACAATACAATGGCTATAGTGACTGGAAGATTCCAAGGATTAAAAAAAAGTAACTTTCCCAAGCCTTTCTAATATGAAAGTAGGTAGAGGATATGAGAGAAATGGGTACAGTGACCATGACTGCAGTAACAGAAGAGTTTTAAAGAAGGATCTCTGCTGCAGCAGTTCAGACAAAGGGAAAAGGATCAACCGCAATGGCACGCCAAGAGCAGAGTGACCTGACCTCAGTTAGTCATGCTTTTCTTTTCCTGCAGAAAGAAGGAAACAAAACATGCTGGCAAATAGAAATGGACAAGGTCCATCTTTAGGTTGGTGTCTCTTCTGTGGCAGGAAGCCAGCAAAGAGCATCTTCCTCAGCAAGGCACTGGGGGCTTCTGGAAAACAGCAGAGAAAGAAACCAGCAGGTTGCCTGCTCAGATTTTTGCCTCTTTCTTCTAACTGTGGTGGTGGGAATCGTGGAAGAGATGGAAGCATTTTTCATTGGATTTGTTACAGTAGAAGGGAAACACCCAGGGCCCTTCTGCACAGCCCTATATCCCAGAATATCAAGGCAGAACATCCCACAATATCTGTTTTGAACTGGGTTATCTGAGTCCACACTCAGATAATGTGGGATTTTCTGCCTTGATATTCTGGGATATAGGGCTGTGTGGAAGGCCCCCCAATCTCTTTACAACTCTGCTCAAGAGAGCCCAAGAAGATCCAAGTGGTGCCCACTTCATCACACTACAGGAAAAAATCGAATTAATATCCGGTTTCTGTCTCTTGCAGAATTCTGGGATTTGTACTTTGCTGAGGCTATTAAGGATTTCTCCCTAAACTACAAACCCCAGAATTCTGCAGGAGGCAGAAACCGGATTTTAAGTGGATTTTTTCTCTAGTGTTATGAGGCTGCTGCCACCTTGGCAATGCAAATGAGCTTTGGACAAAACATTTAAGCTGCAATAAATTAAGTAACCCTTTGCTCCTTTGCTGCTGAACCAATGGGGATATCTCTGTTAACCACTGATTCTGAGTGTGCTTGGTATGTGGGTATGATGAAGACTTGATGGATATACATAATATACATATTGGAAAATATATATTGGATGTGACCATATTAGAAATAGGAATTAGAAAATATATATGAAATCTCAAAGGGATATGTATGTATGCATGAACTTCACTTCACTTGGGAAAATATGCTCTTCCTAAAAGCTGCAAATTAGGTGCCAGAAAGAGGTCTAAGGAAAGGAATGTCTAAGTCTTCTGGCAAATATCATGACTCAAACAAGCAGGGCTTATCGTAAGATTAATGAGCCTTGCTCTCAAGAGGCTTCTTTAGGAGGGACTTACCTTAAGATGGATGGAAGTTCTTGCTATCAGTAGACATTCTTGCACTATGGGGTACAGGATGGTCCTCTAATGAGCAGCTCTTTAGATAAAGGTGCTTAATGGAAGATTAAAGGTGTTGAAGTTAAAATATGCTATTGAAGTCAATGTAAAAGTGGAATTTTGTTACACACATTGTAATACTTGTATGATGCATGCATATTATTTTAAAGCGTATATAAACCAAGGCAATTCTTTTGTTCAGCACTCTGTTTACTGGAATACCAGCAGGGTCATATCTGGTTGGCGCCAATCGAGAATAAACTGTGCTTTTACAGACCTCAGGAACTCTCTTTTGTCTCTTTTCCTCAAACCTTCTCCCTGTTATTTCAGGTACATCTGCATCCCAACCAATGCAAAAATACAGTTTGTACAAGCAAATGGGGGGTCTGTCTGTACATTGCCCCCGATGCAAATACATATAGTAGAATTTGCAAAGAGCTAGAGAGAAATGTTTGTTTGCTTTGTCCATGGGCAGTGAGGCACAGCTTTGTATTCTCCAAGGGACTCAGGCATATTACAAATCATGCTTCCACATGCCTGAGGTAAAGCAGGCTACTAGGCATAGCAATACAGTGTTATGACTCAAGATGGGAACCAACTGGCTTTTCTTTCCTAGAACTCATGTAATGTTGCATAGACATGCCTTATTAATTTGTGTAAATATGATGTTGCTTCACCTCATGTGGATAGTGTGCAGAGGCATTTTTTTCCAAAATAGAATCATCCTCATCAATATGATTTTGTATTAAATAATGCTCCTTTTGTGTTATTTCACATCTTACAAAAAGAAGAGTGAGCCAAGAAGAAAGAGCCAAAAATGTCTGTTCAAAGCTGATAAAATGAAGAAGTGGCAAATATTAGGGCTGGCCAAAAGGTATTTTGCTGCCTGAGTTGGAGCAGAAGATGGTCTGCCCCTTTCCAAAGTCAAGATCAAATGTACCCAAGTCCAAATAGCTTGTTATGGCACCTGAGGCATACCTTCTAACATGCTACAAATGAAAATTGGGATACATGTGGCCAAACAATAGTGCAGTGTTAGGAAGATAGTGAAAGTAATTCATGAGGAAGAACGCACAAGCTAGGAGAGTTGTCTGAGCCTACTGGGAAGGACAAGCTTCAGCTTCTCCTCTTCCCCTGATGAATGTGGACTAGTGTTTTACACACTGAAGTCAGTTTGCAGAAACTGAAGTAAGCTGATGATAAAGGAGTATATGGGAGGAGAA
This sequence comes from Anolis sagrei ordinatus, assembly GCF_025583915.1. Classification (NCBI taxonomy): domain Eukaryota; kingdom Metazoa; phylum Chordata; class Lepidosauria; order Squamata; family Anolidae; genus Anolis; species Anolis sagrei. The sequence continues at coordinate 210,265,107 of NW_026844366.1, read as the reverse complement.
GAGAATAGCAACGACATCTTAAGAACAGTTGAAAAAGTGTGGTGACTTGTCAGAAATATTAAAATTTAACTAAGTATTTTTAATTACAAAAATGCAAGTCAAGCACTGAATGAGTTAAATGGATGCAATGACTCAGCTAAAGCTGCAGTTCAATATAAGCAGGTGTGTCTGTAGCTTAGTATGCCTCAGTGTTAGTTGCCCTTGAAATGGCAGGGAAAAGGTTTCAGGAAAAGAGACAAAGAGAGGTCCGGAGGTCTCAAAAGCACGGATTTTATTTCCAGCTGGGGCCCTGGAGTGGACTTGCGTCCAAAAGCAAACCAGAGCACTGAAATAGGTGCGGACTATGGCTTTTATAGATTCCAAATGCAAGTAAACAAAGAACATGCGTCTACATACATTTACATCATTCACTGCATCATCTTAGCATCATAATAATATCAAATTATACCTTCCAACATGCAAAAGGCATGTGTCTGTGTATTTCTAGGAGCAGCTTGCATCCATCAGGGGCCTGCTTTTGACCTGTCATGAGGGAGAGGCATTGGCTCCTTCCCTAAAGGAAGGCACTGGGCTTTTTGTACCAGCCTCTGTGGCTTATCTCTCTCTTGGAATGCATAGATAACATGCCCCCCTCTTCAGCCCCCCTCTTGCTGTGCCTGGACGCAGCTTGCTTCAGCATTCTTTCTAATACAGAGAGAACTTGATTTTTCTATATATTTCAGTGCTTATAAAATACATACAATTTATAAATCAATAAATCAATATCTATTTTTCCAATATCTCCTCATCACCCTCAGTATGAAGAGGCTTCAGTCTGAGAGAGGCCTCAGTGTGATGTAAACCTCGGTGTTAGTAGGCCTCAGTGTGAGGTAAACCTCAGAGTTAATAGGCCTCAGTGTGTGAGAGGCCTGGTGTGAGAAAGCTTAGGTGAGAGAAACCCCAGGTTGAAGGCCTCATGTGTAAAACTCCAGTGTGAAGACTGCTGTGTATAAAAGGCTCCTGTGTGAGGCTCCTGTGTAGGTGTAATATGAGAAGAGGCTCTGTGAGAGCGAAGCTTTTTATCGGCATGAGGAAGAAGCCCAGCATAGAAGCAAAGAAGGAAGTATATAGAACTTTATTTGTGTTATGGAAACCTTGTTCTTGTAAATAGTGCAACCATATTATTTTGCTATAAAGAAAAGCCTCCTATGGAAGAGATAACATCGGTCAGTATGCTTTTGTTCTTTTTATCACTTTTTGCTACTGGTGCAGTGTCCCGCTGTTACTCTGATGTACATTTATGAGGAGGGTCTTTTGCTAATAAGCCCACTCGCCCAACATGACTGTCCCTGCCAAATTGGGGCAGTTGAAGGGTATGCTGAGGAATTAAATCCCATAAATATTTGTACTGCCCTTGACAGCAATAACCCAACAAACTTTAGTAACTAACAATCGGTTCCCTTTTCATGACATCAAGAAATCTGCTGCCTGATGTAGGCCTTGCATTAGCAAAATCCTTACTAAGCAGGATGGAGAAAGTGATCCTTCTGAGGCTGTTTGACTCCAGTTTCAATCAACCCCAACCTGCCAAGCCAATGACAAGTGGCGATGGGAACAGTGATTCATCAATGTCCATACCTGGGATTGGTGAAGGTGACTTGTAGGTTCAATATTTTATACTCAAATGCCCCCAAATGCAGCTACACTTTTGCCCTCCTGAGCCAGTTTAAGCTAAGGTTGAGGATGCTTTTAAAATCATCAAGTTATTTCTCAGTCATTTTCTGTTGCTAAAAAAAAGCTCTCCTGAGCAAAAAATCCCTCATATCTCCAAGAGGGCACTTGAGTATATTTGAGGGCAAAAAATGGATTTTGAATCTCTCTTTGCAGGATGTGCAACCATCCAACAGTGGGACAACAATGTGGCCCTCAAACTTTGTAGAGGGTCTGCCCAGTACTTTACCTGCTATTCCTCTTGTGTAATTCACTGCTTTTTAAACTGGGGGGTCCAGGCAAATGGAAATGGAACCTGTGAACCCACCTCCTCCAGAGTGAACTGAACCACCTAAACTGGGCTCTACAGGCTGATGGATAGTCCACTACAGACATCAGAAGAGGTGCAAGACCAAGAACAAGCCACAAGAGATATAATTTGCTTTTCAATGCAACGGGACTAAACGTCATGGTAATAAGACACTTCCCCCACCCACCCCCTGTGCCCCATGGGATGAGGTCCCTAGTGGCTGCTTTATACATGAATCTGTTGTGTAGTGTTTACAGTGAACTCTGCAGAAGATGCTTCAGCTGTACTTCATAAAAAGGAAAAACAGCCTGTTTAGCAAGCCTTGGAAATGCTGATTTGTTATAACAAAATGTCTGATTTTTATATCTATATGCTCAGAGTCAAGTAAACATTTCTCAGGCTGAAAGGGGTCATGAGTGGAAAAGTTTAAGAAGTTCTGGTCTACTCCATGCTGTGACAAAGCTGAAAAGAATGTGGTGGCTATGGATTCACCAGACATCATTTAGCAAAGTAACTAACTCTGAGTAATCAAGTTGCTGACTGGGATCTTGTCTACTATAATGGCTACATAAAACATTGTTTCTAAGAAGCCCAGTACAGTACAGCTTTGGAAAAAATGACAGCATCGGGAGTCTTGAATTTGAAATGCAAATCCAGATACAACTGAGCCGTGTCTGATGCAACACAGGACTACGGAGCAGGGATGAGTACCTAGGAAAGATGGACGGGGCCACTTAGGCTTAAGGATTTGGAAAACAGAAAGGGGGTCTGAGTGGGACCTCGGGTGGCCAGCTTTTCATTCTGCACGTCTCTGGATGTGAAGCTCATGGCAGACTGTCAGGTGAATTCATATTGCTGCAGCTCCACATGAACACATTTGCTCACTTTGCACTAATGTAAACAGAGCTTTTGCACTGTAAGTGAAGAAAACAATTTAGAAAAACAGCAGGAAACCAAAGACAGAGCATTTTATGAATAATTATATACCCATAGGCATATCCGTTTGCAATGGGAAACTATTGTACAGAACAAACAAAATATTCCAAGGAAAACAGAACTAGCTCAAATCTGAAAGCTTTTGACAGGAAAGAAATAAGTGGAATAACTTGTTTGTTTAAATCTAAGTATTTCAGAAGAATGGGTATTTCTCATTTTTTCTGTATATGATGCTATAAGATGACAGCCAAAGGACACATCTTTTTGTTGCCTGAGTTTGATGCAGACTGTCATTATGTGTCATTGTTCACACATGTAGAACACTACATACACGTAACTTGTGTAGAGATCTTTCCCCTAGAGCAGTGGTTCTCAACCTGTGGGTCCCCAGGTGTTTTGGCCTACAACTCCCAGAAATCCCAGCCAGTTTACCAGCTGTTAGGATTTCTGGGAGTTGAAGGCTAAAACATCTAGGGACCCACAGGTTGGGAACCACTGTCCTGTTTTCTCTGGAAAAATACTCGGCACTTAGTTAATTGAGGATCTCAAGGAAGAGGAGTGGACAAAGTCTTGCCCTTCATGGTAGGCCCATTTGCGCCCCCACCCCATTTTTTCAAGCTTTCCTAAACTCAGTACATAAATTTCAGGGTTCTTCGCTGTGCTGGCATGGCTGTGCCAGGAGATTTGATTCTTTTTCTTGCACTGTTAGTTTGTTTGAATTCATTTGGGCCATGCATTTTGCAATTGGGTAGCTTTCCCCAGGTTGCAGTCATAGGGCCAACAACCTATCAATCATTGTTAGAGCCTTTAGATCTGCCCCTTTCCCCAGGTTTGGAGGGAAAAGGGGACTTTCAGTTCAGTCTCACAATTTGGAGCCTTGCAGCAGGACGTGTGGACTTTCTCTGTCCCACCTGCAAAAAGCTTCACTTCTTACAGCTTTTGTTGGGGAAAAAGGAAAACCTCTATAGCTTTGCTGGGGAGTAACGTTACAGTTCCTACATCCTTCGTGGAGAAACTAAAGGACACCAGCTTGGCAGATCTACAGCAACCATTGTCTGGTAAGGGACCACTCGGGCTATCCATAATGCAGCTTGGAGCCAGGTGTTGGGGCCTCACGCCAGCAGGATAAAGAAAGATTGCCCAAGAAGGGGTCGGAAGTTTTCCCTAGAGGAAAGGAACAGTTTATCAAGCAGTTGCCTGTCCCTTGTTGGCAGATCAAGAAAGCTACCAGATTTTCAAGATTATATAGCATTTAATTCATTTGTTCGAAGATTTAAGCCTTAATAAAGAACTTTGTTGAACCTATTTTGAGCCTCTACAGAACTTTGTGTTGGGAAACCTATGGGACCCTTTAGCTGAGGCACCCCGATGTCCTGTTAGGCATACAGAAAGCACGTCCTGTAAACAGACATTGTCATAGGCCCAGTGCGCGACAGCACATTCGCCTTAAAACAGTAATTTTACATATTCCTCCCCAGGAATAACCTTTGCCAGGCCCAATTGTTTTGGATCACACTAGTATGACAAGCAAAGAGAACACAATCAGGAGATCAGAGTACCCAGATATTCAGATTTCAAGCCAACAGCTAGTCTCAGTCAAGTGAGTCCATTGATTGGTATTCCAATCAATCAGGAATGAATAGGGGACACTGAAAGAGCCTTCTCAAAGACTGAGTAAATACAGTCAGGCATCCCCTGGGCAATGTTTCTTGTAAACGACTAATCTTTCCAACCCAAAAGCATTGCTTTACAAAATTTGTAATTATGCAATGCCTTGGACACAAAATAAACAAATAAGGAATCAATGAATTATGTATGAAGCCAATAATTAGTCCAAATGAGTTGAATCAATTAAACTTCTGTTTTGACTTATGATTGTTCAGCAGATCTTCTCTAGTTGGACTAGCAGTTGGATTTATTTACCTCTCATACACACAAGCATTTGAATGTCCATGTCTTCACCTGATATGCCAGGCACAGCTTTACAACCTCGGCAAGAAAACAGACCCAGGTTTTTCCAGGACTAGATCAGAGCTTCTGAAACTTTGTCTACTTGCAATTCCTTTTTGCCAGAAAACTTTTATGTGACTCCAGGTATACAGGCATGTAAAATAGGTATAAAAATTAAACATTTACTAATAATAAATCAGCATTTGCAAAGCTTGCTAAACAAACTGATTTTAAATGAAGTACATTTGAAGCATTTTCTGCAGAGTTCATTATAAAAACCTGTATGTTCTTGCTAACCAATTTGTGTACATTTCTAAGTCACACTCAGCCTTTTATTGTTGCCAATTTTTCGGAACCCTGACATTGAGCCAAGGGGAGCCCATTCGGGGTCAACACCCCCTGTTTAAGAAGCAGTGGGCTAGACAACCAATTATTCAACCACTCTACGTTGAGGGCTGGGCTTTAGCACAGTGGGTTAAACTGCCAGCTGCAGAAAATTTTACCGATTGAAAGGTCGACAGTTCAAGCCTGGTTTGGGGTGAGCTCCCAACCACCAGCCCAACTTTTGCTCACCTAGCAGTTTGAAAACAGTAATTTGAGTAGATAAATAGGTACTGCTTTGGCAGGGAGGTAGTAAAAGGCACCCATGTTGACATACAGGTGATTTGATTGGGAGAGCATCTAAAGACAACAAAGCTCCTTGGCATGGAAGATGGAGTGACAGCACCCCCCGTAGCCTCCTGATACTGAAGATGGAGAAAGATGGTAAGCCTTTACCTGTTTATGTACTCTCTGTCTTTGTTAATTGTATAACAGCATTGAATGTTCGCCATGTATCTGTACTGTACAGTGTTCTCTCACTTATCGCTGGTGGTACGTTCCAGGACCACCCGCGAAAAGTGAAAATCCGCGAAGTAGGGACACTATATATGTATATCGAGTTCCGAGGGTGAGGCAGAAGCGAGGAGAGATTTAAAGGCACCACACACTTTTTTTACTCTAGCTATAAGGAAAGGCTATAAGGCTGTGATTTACACACTGCTTTGTATCTCCTCTCTCTCTTGATTGGCTGTCTCTCACCCAAGGGGGAGAGTGAAACCCTCTTCCACACTCCATCGTTGTCAGGAGGCAGGATTATTTATTTATTTATTTATTTATCCCGCCCATTTCAGCCCGAAGGCGACTCAGGGCAGTATACACAGTCGGCACAATTCGATGCTGAAACAAAATACATACATTGATAAAGCAAAAACATTAAGTGCAATTAAACATAAACGACAGTGCATAATAACAATTTAAAAAGAAACTATGTCCTCTGTTCAAATCTTCATCTATTACATTGTCTTTGCCGTTGCTGGGTCAATTTCCAACTCTAGTTTGTCTGTTTACTCCAGGGTTCCAAATGCTTGCTTGAAGAGCCAAGTTTTTACTCTTTTTTGGAAAGTCAGGAGAGAGGTGGCTGATCTAATATTCCTGGAGAGGGAGCTCCACAGCCGGGGGGCCACCACAGAGAAGGCCCTGTCCCTCGTCCCCACCAGATGTGCCTGCGAAGCAGGCGGGATCGAGAGCAGGGCCTCCCCAGACGATCTTATGTTCCTGGGGGGTTTGTAGGGAGAGATGCGTTCAGATAGATAGTCTGGGCCAGAACCGTTTAGGGCTTTATAGGCTAAAGCTAGCACTTTGAATTGAGCGGTAGCAGACTGGCAGCTGAGGAGCTGATTCAACAGGGGAGTTGTATGCTCCCTGAGCCCAGCTCCTGTTAGCAACCTGGCTGCCGCACGCTGGACCATTTGAAGCTTCTGGGCCGTCTTCAAAGGCAACCCCACGTAGAGTACGTTGCAGTAGTCTATATGGGATGTAACCAGAGCATGGACCACCGTAGCCATGTCAGACTTTCCAAGGTACAGGTGCAGCTGGCGCACAAGTTAAACATTGCTCGGAGAAATGGCAACCATTCATAAACTGGAAGGCAACCCCACCCCCACCCCAAAAACAGCGAGTCTTCAAAAAGCAAACCACAAATTAACGGGGGAACACTGTAATCTGCCCTGAGTCCCCTCAGGAAGATAGGGTAGAATATAAATAAAATATATTATTATTATTATGTGGTTTAAGATCTTTTAGGTGAAGGTTGCTTGTTTTTTTTGTGCTCTTTGTGTGGTTTTGTTACATCTCAAGTATCCTTGAAAAGCTATTTCTGCTTTAAGGTTACATTAATGGTCACCTAATCCTGGTAGACATCAGAGAACCTGTACTGGTGATGATGGCTATGGCGGCAGTGTTTGTTGCTGAAAGTTGGGATTCAGTATTTGGATACATGTCATGGTAGTTGTTTGCTGATGGAAATATATACTAGTACTTGGACTGGCATGATGGCAAAGATAGAATTGTAATAGTGGACAGTTACAGCAGAAACTAGTCAGCACTGGAGAGGCATATTAGACATATTTAGTAAGGCTTTATACAATGCCTCATTTCACTGTAACTGTGAAATGTGATGATTATTCATAACCTTCCTCTCAGACCATTCAAATAAATTACTCCTCCACCTTTCAGGAGGAGACAAAATAGAATAAACAGACCCCTCCAGAAAGTGTTGGAATGAATCTACAACTTCTTGCTTGGCCTCAACGATCCATTAATTCAGAGTTTCTCTCAAGTGCTCATTTTTATTTCTTTACAGTATTCTTACAATGCCCTTCAGTAAACACTTCCCAGCGAGCGTACAACACAGTGATAACATAATAAACCGCAGTGAATGAAATGGCAATTGAAACAAAGCATTGAGATTAAATAGAAGAGATAAAACAGATCCAGCAGCCAGCGTATGCTAGATGGGAAAAGTGAATTAAAAGAGCTTTGTCTTTTACTGAAATGACATCAAATCTGGCATCAGGCAAACTCTATATAGAAGTTCATTCAACAGATGGGGTCTCACAACAGAAGAAGCCCCACTAACTTAGCAATTATTACTCCGGGACTGTGGCGCAGCTGTCTGAGTGTCAGCTTCATTAAGATCACTTCTGATCACAAGGTCATGAGTTCGAAGCCAGCCCAGGTCGGAGTGAGCTTCCGACCAATTGTGTAGCTTGTTGTCGACCTTTGCAACCTGAAAGACAGTTGCATCTGTCAAGTAGGAAAATTAGGTACCACCTATGTGTGGGGAGGCTAATTTAACAAAATTTACGAGGCCATAAAAAAGACTCCAGCAAATCATGCGGGGAATGCGGAAGTACTTCATCAGTGTCGCAGATGGACGATGAAAGCGACAGCTATCCTGGTGGCCAGAAAAAGTTAAATAGCCTCTGACTGTCTGTCTATATCTGTTGTGTGTCTTTGGCATTGAATGTTTGCCATATATGTGTACATTGTAATCTGCCCTGAGTCCCCTGAAGGGTGAGAAGAGCGGAATATAAATATTGTAAATAATAACAATAAATAATAATTATCTGCCTGTCATAAATCAACAGAGGGCTGGGAATGAGGGATCCAAAAGCGAAAAAATATTCTTGCTAATAACAGTAGTAATAATAATAATAATAATAATAATAATAATAATAATAATAACTTTATTTTTGTACCCCGCCTTCATCTTCCCAAAGGGACTTGGGGCAGCTTACATGGGGACAAGCCTGATCAAGCACATTAAAATTCATACAAGCAAAATAAAACAACAATGGCACACTACACTATAAAACAACCATCAAACAGACAACCAGTAACCTGAGATAACAATGCAGTACTGGGAATGGGCGAGGGGCCAATGCAATCAGTTGTGAGGAAAGGTTGATAGATAAAGTGCAAGTGCCAGATGACAAAATTTGGGGGTAATGGCAGTATACGGTGGAACATTATTTCTCTAAGCAGGGGGCAGTAGTAAAGTGCAGAGGATGAAAATTGGGTCATAACTGGGAGCCAAACATTTTTTTGGGAAACCGTCTACTCAAATGAACAGTGGAACATCCACATCTTTAGATCTTTACGAAAGATGGACAGGGTGGGTGCCAGCCTAATCTCCCTGGGGGGCCACCACCGAGAAGGCCCTCTCCCTCGTCCCTATCAACCGCACTTGTGATGGAAGTGGGAGCAAGAGGAGAGCCTCTCCAGAGGATCTTAGAGCTCATGCAGGTTCGTAGGGGGAAATGCTAAAAGGCAGCCTCTATTGCTGTTCCTTCATTTTTCATTATTCTTAAAGAATCTTGGGTTTTTAGGTTCTCTGAATCTGCTTTAATTCTCCTTACTTATCTAACTCCTGCACTGGAATCTAAGGGCAGATTAACAAAAGCAGTCAAAGAGCTTTGCTTCATTTAAATCCAATGCAGAGAGCGATTTAAAGAGAAATAGCACTAGCAGTTCATATCAAAGGCTTTATTAGATTAGCAATACAAAATAATAAAACTTAGCCAGGGATTGTCCATGCCATAATGTTTTGAATTTCCATGTATGACTGTGAAAGCTGAACAGTGAAATAGAAAAATTGATGCATTTGAAAGATGCTGCTGGAAGAGAGTTCTATGTATACCTCAAAAGACAAATAAATGGATCCTGGAGGAAATCAAGCCTGAACCCCTGCTAGGAGCTGGTACACTGTAGCATTGGGACACCTTTTCACCCAGCACCACATAGAGTCCAGTAGTGACTAACTACAGCAGTTTATTTATGAAAGCATGTACAAAAGGGGAAAAAGGGCATTTCCCAAAAAAGAGTAGAAAAGGAGCTATAGAATAGCAGTAGTCCATATATAAAAGATCAGTAGTCTAAAATAGCAAGGCACATGAAATCAAGGAAGTCACGATCATAACCATAAATCCATAAGCATGTAAACAGGAATTTTCTTCCAAGGCAAAACTCTTTCAGGAACGTAGGCAAACATAAAAGATTTGAAACATGAGTTTGAGAGCTGGAACAGGCACTTCAATATATGGTAATATTGTCTACTCTGGAGACACCAGGTAAACATCATTTAATGTAATCCCAGGCCCCACCAAGAAGCCATGAGGTCATGCCGCTTACACCTGGGTTTCAAAAACTTCTCACAAAATCTTTCTGAACATCTAATTAATCTATCCTTCACTCCCTCCATGTAGAGGCCTAATCTGATATCACGGGAAAACTCCCCATCTGCTGAAGGCCGATATCTTCACCCGCAAACTCCAAAATGGTGTTATTTTTCTAATAGGGCCAAAGAAATGGTCCAAAAATGCACCATCATACCAGCTTTCAAAGCTTGCAGTCTTCTTCTGAAGCTCAAGATGGTAAATTAAGATCATTTTTCTCAGGCCACTGTGGTGGAATGGTGGCAAAAGTGTTCTTCTCCATGTTAGATCAATCTATACCTGTCGAATTATCCTAGGACACATGGGACAGTAAAGTTTTGAAGAATTTGCCCCTATTTGCGAATCTACCCATATTTGTTTTAGAAAGAATGCGGTTTAAATTACCCAAAGAGGGGACAAAGTGGAACTCACAGATTTCCCCACTGTTATTTCCTGTTGCTTTATTTCCTAAGGAGCAGTCAACTCTCTTCTCCTGGAGCGACAAATGTTCCAGAATCTCTCCAGCTTTTGCATCTCTCTTGCCATGTGTAAAATCAAAATAATGCACTTGTAAATCCTTTAAATCCATCACCAGCACAACCGCCCGACTCTCTTTTTCCTATGCCATATTTACACAGCTTCATCAGCTATAGATCTTGTGATATTTTTAAACACATTGATATTTACAGCCCACAGAAAGTTCATTTTTAAAAATCACAAGGATGGAGTCGTGAGCGAGTGAAGAATGTATCAGGGAAGCTGGGGCTTATTGATTATGCAAGCGGTATTCCAGGTGGAAAAGGTTATGTTTATAATGTCATCTCTTCGCTGCTGTTCCTTGGCTCACAATGTGTAGGAGCTCACAGGGGAGGTGTCCTCTCTAAAACTGGGTCGCTACCATCATTTACAAGGCTCACCAAGTGGGGACCTCTTATTGTGACTGCACTTTTCTATCTGGTGCTGTTCTTCTATGACTGAATTTTTTCAGACTCCCCTTTCTTGGTAGTTTGTTTGGTATTTTCTGAGGAGGAGTTGCAAAAGCTGAGCTTAGCCTTGACCAATATTTGAAATGTGTTTGCTTTGTTAAAAAGGAAGGATCACAAGCAAGTGAATACTGCAGATGTATACTGTTGGATCATCAAGGCTTTCTGTTAATATAGGTATCTTTCTTTTGTTACTAATTTTTCTGGAAGACACAATGGCTGAATGTCAAGGACTACTATGAGCAATAGCTCCAACTCTGGCTCTCCAGATGTTGTTAGACTGAAATTCACATTAGCCAAAATAGCTTAATCAATGGTGAGGCATGATGGGATTTGTGGTGCAAAAACATCTGGAGGACCACATGTTCTCTCACAAAGGTACACATTTCAGCAATATCATAGAATCCCAAGAGCTGGAAGTGGCCACAAAAGCCACCAAGTTCTTTGTTCCACCCTGGTCATTCCACAGATATATAAACCCAATGTTCCTAGTTCCAACAGACCTCACTACCTCTGAGGATGCTTGCCACAGATGCAGGTGAAACGTCAGGAGAGAATGCCTTTAGAACATGGCCATATAGCCCGGAAAAACCTACAACAACCCAGTGATTCCGGCCATGAAAGCCTTCAACAATACACCAAGTTCAATCCCCAGCCATGCAATGAAAACACTCCCAAAAAATGACAATCTGATCTTTGTTTTAAAGACCTCCAAACTAAAAACTCACCACATTAAGAGAAAAACTACTCCACTTTCACAAAGCTTGTACAGTCAAGAAATGCATCCAAATCTTACATTGATTTTTTTCTTTTCATTTGAATCCATTGAGTCATTTTTTGTTCTCTGGAGGAGCAGAAAATAAACTTTATCCACTCTGTATATGACATTCCTTCACACATTTAAAGATGACTGTAATGAACTCATACCTTTTCTTCGTAGGCCACAGCCTGGAAGTCAGTGAGCTGGCCTCCATGTTGGGAAGGCAGCTCAGGATGGCAGACATAATGGTATAGGCAGAGAGGCAAGGGGAAGAGTCAGCTAACTCCTGATTGGTTCAGACCCCAAGGGGAGGAGTTGAAGGAGAGTGTAAATAGGCTGTCATTTCTGACAGAAGGGGGAGAGAAGGATTTGATCTAACAGAGAAAAGATTAGGATTTCAGACAGGGAGAAGAGAGTTTCTTAGTGAGCTAGGAATTAGCCTGTTAGGGAATAATTAAAGAGCAAGTGATTCTGTATCGTTTGACTAGGGCAGTCAAAGTGAAGGCTTGTTTACTTGTATTAGGACAGAATACAAGTGGGTTTATTTCCCTAAGGGTCAGAGTAGTCCAGGGGAAACCTAGATACTCTGTCTGGAAGGCAGCCAGGGGCGGCTGGCCAAAGAAACACACTGTTACATATTACAGGATAGTGTGAGGAAAGTAGTTCATGTTAAGGGAAAGTTACTCCTTCTAAAGAAACTATTTGCTTAATAAGTGTGTGCTTCAGAAACAAATTACACATGTGTACCTCTCAGTAGTCAGTTGTTTGCTTCAAATACTTCAATAAACCTGTTCTCTAGTTTACTGTTAATCTGTCTCAGCCTTGTTTTATCATATAAGGTTATATCCAGTAAGCCTCCACATTTCTACAGTTCAGTCACCAAAAAGGGAGCCAAAAGGAAGAACCGGTGTATAGGGACAGTTTACCTCAAGTACAACAACAAGACAATTCCTCAAACTGTAATTTGGGGTGGCGGCATCAAACCTACCAGTACACACACACCGTTCTCTCTCATCACCTGTAATTCCCTCGTATATTCTTTACATTGGTGGCAGTGGTGGGATTGAAAGAAAGGTTCCCCCCTGTCACATGTAAATAAGAGACCCTTATCTCCGTTACAATGACCATTAAAGGGCCGGCCTTTTGCACAGCAGGTTAACCACCAGCTGCAGAAAATCTTGCCAATTGAAAGGTTGACAGTTCAAACAGAGGTCAGGGGGAGCTCCTGTTATTCAACTAAGTTTCTGCTCACCTAACAGATCAAAAACAGCAATGTGAGTAGATAATTAGGTACCGCTTTAAAGCAGGGAGGTAATAAAAGATGCCCATAAGGATCCACTGACAATTCGATCGGGAGGTCATCTACGGACAACAAAAGCACCTCAGGATGGAAGATGGAGTGACAGCACCTCCTTGTGGCCAGAGCCAAGCACAGCCTCCAGATGCCAGAGATGGGAGAAGATGAGGAAAGCCTATTCCTCTGTTTATGTATTGTCTGTCTTTGTCAATTGTGTAATTGCATTGAATGTTTGCCGTATATGTGTTCTGTAATCCTTCCTGAGTCCCCTCAAGAAGATAGAGAGGAATATGAATGAAATACATTAATTTTTTAAATTTATTTATCATGTTACCTCTTAAATTTTCTCTTCTCAAAGCTAAACATTCTCAGCGCATTTCTGACTTTGATTATCTTGGTCACTATTCTATGGCCATGTTCCAGTTTGTCAGTATCCTTCTTGAACTTAGAGTTTTGGTCAGCCTTTGGTCGCGTTGCTCCTTGGGATGCGCATGGATGTCTCTTTTTAGTATAATATTTTTCCCAGTGGCAAGTGATTTTAAGAGCTGAGCTTGAAAAAGTGATTTTTTAAAAAATATTACAGTTAGAATATCCCCGCCAGTGACTGTATTGGCTGAGGAAGTCTGGGCATTGTAGTCCAAAATAACTATTTTGGTGAAGTTGGAAGACTTCCTGTGCCTGTGCTATTTACCTCTTTATATTCTGAACAGTTTTCTAAGGCTCTTTCTATATGGCCATATAATCCGGATTATCAAAACAAATAATCCACATTATCTGCTTTGAATTGGATTATATGAGTCTACACTGCCATATAATTCAGTTCAAAGCAGATAATCTGGATATTACTTTAGCAGACTTCTAGTTTAGCCTTGTCTACTCTGTGATATAGATTGAATGTTGTACTCTTCAAGCTCATGCTAAAATGAATCAGTTTGTCTTCAAGGTGCTTATAAGACTCTCAGACCTTACTTCTTATGTTTCAGTATGAACTACACTGTTTTTGTGTGTGAATGTCCATTCATACTCTCTCTCTCTCTCCCTCTCTCTCTCTCTGGTTCTGTCTGTATGTTTGCTTTAAATTGGAAGTGTACTCAACTAAAAGTTGAGTGCAGACAGCACTGGCCTCTTTCATCCCTTTTTCTCTTCACTGCTCTCTCCCCGAGACAGGATTCATTCAAAATGGAAATCATCTCTGTTAAGGATGCTCTCCTGTCTTCTTCTTGATTAAAGATTTCCCCTGACAATGACCGCAAAGATTTGACAGCTAAGGTCTAAGGCGATGATGAGCGTTGCTCCCTTCATCTATTTTACGCTTCTGTTCTCTGATTGAAACATTGCTTGATTAATTGAGCAACCGGCTACTGAAAAACACATAGGGGAACTGGGATGAGGTGACAAAATGGGTGATGGAAACATCTTCTTTAGCTTATCCCTGAAACCACACTAAGACAATGATTCTCAACCTGGGGAGTCGGGACCCCTGGGGAGGTCATGAGGGGGTGTCAGAGGGGTTGCCAAAGACAACCAGAAAACACAGTATTTTCGATTGGTCATGGGGGTTCTGTATGGGAAGTTTGGCCCAATTCAATCGTTGGTGGAGTACAGAATGCTCTTTGATTGCTGGCGAACAATAAAACCCAGCAACTACAACTCCCAAATGTCAAGGTCCATTTTCCCCAAACTCCACCAGTGTTCACATTTGGGTATATTGAGTATTCATGCCAGGTTTGGACCGAATCCATCATTGTTTGAGTCCAGAGTGCTCTCTGGATGTAAGTGAACTACAACTCCAAAACTCAAAATCAATGTCCACCATTGGTCATGGGAGTCCTGGAAGCCAAGTTTGGTTCAGTTCTATCGGTGGTGTTCAGAATGCTCTTTGATTGTAGGTGAACTGTAAATCCCAGCAACTACAACTCCCAAATGACAAAATCAATCCGCCCCAACCCCACTGAGCCCGAGCGCAGCAGGGAGCCCCGCCTTCACATTGGTGTGAACCGCAGCGGAGAGTTCCGCAGTTCCTGGGTCAAGTTTTGGGACCGACAGATGAAATGTGCCCCAGCAGCCAGCTCAAAACCAGGAATGCCTGCAACTTTCCTTTGCTTTCCCCTTCTCCCTACTTTGTATCAATTCCCTAATAAAGGTACTTGAAACTTGCAACTTTTAATCTCTCCGCATGATACTTTTGTATCCTTCCTTGACTCAAACTAAAATAACATTGCCATAAACCTTTTTCCGGGCTCCGGAGAGCCGTGAGCCCGCGGGAGGCGCCTCCGGGCACCCCCCAGACCCCGAATCTGCGTCCGCCTAGATCGCGGATACGGAAACCGCCATTTTGGACCCCAGTAACCACTAAAACAGTAATATGGCGGATTGGCGCCGTTCTAATTTTGTATTTTTTCTGCTATTAATCCTAAGCCTATCTGCCATCTCCCTTTCCTCATTTTGGGCTCCTTCACCTGGGAATAAATTATTTTTGTTTCAAGTATTTTACTTTGACAGAAATCAGCTGTTTGCCAATTCGGCCGGGTTCTTCCCAGACAGTTCATTCCTTCTCAGCGGTACTCACTCCTGCCTGGATCCAGCAACCGGGGACCCACTGCGGCCACCCACAGGAGACCCCGGGAAGGCAGCCAGGCACGGGTCCCGGTCTCCGACCTAGGAGACATAGTTTCCCAAAGAACAAGCAAGGACATTGCCCCACCATTGCAATCTGGAAACCCTTTTTGGACTCTTTCTTGCCCTCTCTTATTGACTTTCTCCCCCACGTCCCGGACTGAATTTTGCTATATATTTGGACATGGACTTCCAGACCAGGCTTGCCCTGAAGAACAAGCAGCCTCCGTTTCCGTGTGCCTTCAACAGGAGACCATGAATTTCTTCACAATAATAAAGATCAAATAATTTTTAATAAACTTTGCTGGGGATGGGGATGGGTTTACTATGAAATATATGAAATGTGTGTAAGGAGATATTATATGAAATGTGATATGTTCCCCACCCTGCCTTTCCTGCCGACCTTTGCCCCACAAAAGATGTGACCTGAAGATTACTGTCTTGCCTTGGGGAGGAAGCTCCTTTGTTCTCCCCAAGACCCTTCCTGATTATTTCATTTGCATGAACTGTCCTGTTGATCCCCCGACCCTAGCCATTGGAGCAGGCCAGCGAGGGGAAGGGGGTCAACAGGAACTCGGAAACAAAGATTGATTTAATCAACCAGGTATTGTTGATCCCCCCTTTTGAGGTCCGATACCGAAAAAAGCCTTTTCATATTTCCTCCCAAATCCCATCAACAGACCAGGAGACTTATTGTTCCCCTATCAGACACCCCGCCAAGTGAGGACAAAGCCTCACATTCCAGCTGGCGGATGCCCTTAAGGCTGTCATTTCCTCAGTCTTTGTCAGGCTTCGTCCCACCTCCTAGCTGTCGATTGGTCCATCTTCAGAGGCGCTAGGAAGGCACTGATTGGCCTCCCAGAGGCAGCGGAGCCCGCTGATTGGTCCGGAGGCGAGGCATGCTGCCAAGCCTCTTCCCAGCTGTTCCGCGGCCAGCCAATCAGCACGAAGCCGGCTGACAGAGGGCGGGCGGGAGTTTTGAAACTGTTTCCCTTTGTCTGTGTACTATAAAAATGCTTGGAAATTCTGTAAAATTATGCTTGCAGTGGAATGATTCCTGCAATGCATCTGATCTCAGCTGAATCACAAATAAACTTCGGTTGCTGAAAACTTCTTCCACTTTGATGAGGCATTAATTGTAATATTTTGGGATTGGCTTCGCTGGCCTCACCAAAGGTTTAAGGGCCCTTTGAGCGGTCCTCGGGGGACTCCTTCGCTGGGAAACCCCCCTCCAAAAGAGCTCGATATCACCACCAGTATTCAAATTTGGGTGCATCGTGTTTTTTGTTGTTTATTTGTTCAGTCGCTTTTGACTGTTTGTGACCTCATGGACCAGCCCACGCCAGAGCTCCCTGTCGGCCGTCACCACCCCCAGCTCCTTCAGAGTCAAGCCAGTCACTTCAAGGATACCATCCATCCATCTTGTCCTTGGTCAGCCCCTCTTCCTTTTTCCTTCCATTTCCCCCAGCATCATTGTCTTCTCTAAGCTTTCCTGTCTTCTCATGATGTGGCCGAAGTACTTCATCTTTGCCTCTACTATCCTTCCCTCTAGTGAACAGCCAGGCATTATTTCATGGAGTATAGACTGGTTCGATCTTCTTGTGGTCCAAGGCACTTTCAGAACTTTCCTCCAGCACCACAATTCAAAAGCATCTATCTTCCT
>NW_026844366.1:210111867-210246956 GCF_025583915.1 Anolis sagrei ordinatus | reverse complement strand
TGTTTAACTGCAATATTGTATCAAGTATTTGTGCCAAATTTGGTCCAATGAATGAAAATGCATATTAGATGTTTACATTATGATTCATAACAGTAGAAAAAATATAGTTATGAAGTAGCAACGAAAATAATTTTATGGTTGGGGGTCACCACAACACGAGGTACTATATTAAGGGCTTGCAGCATTAGGAAGGTTGAGAGCCACTGTACTGAGGGATCAAATTATGTGGTGGAAAAAATGAGGACATCACCCCTCACTGTGATTTTTCTTAAGTGACCAAATTTCTAGCACTAGAGTAACTTCAGCTGAGCATTTAGAAATAGTTTAGGCATCCAAAGAAACGGGGCAAGTAGATTTACTATGGGAATGCCAGCAGAGCAAGAGAGTTGTAAGTCCCAATGATTTTCATTGCTTCACTCTTTGCATTTGGGGAAGGAGATTTTTTTAATTTGCGGGGAAAATGCCTACATCCTGCGCCACTCCCCAGTAATTATACACTTGTCCAAGAGTCTCCAAGAATGAAGGGAGAACGTTCAAAGTCAAATGGAAGAGAAAAAAAGAAAGAAAAGAAGCCAGTTTTATTTTCAGCTGCAGATTTCAGTGTCTGTTCAGTTAATAGAAATGCATAGGTGAAATGGTTCCAACATAGATTCTAAAAACTTCCATCCACTTCATTTGTTAAATAGACTCCTGATCTCCAGGAAGTTCCAAAAGATGATATACCACCCAAAATACATCCAATCTTACCTCTTTGGGGAAGTGTGTAGGGCTAGGCCAGGTTAGTGCTTGGATGGGAAACCACCAAGCAATATCAGGGGATCTCTTTTGAGGAGAAGGAAGAGTTCGAAAACAATGCATCTTGAAAACCTACAGAGCCACTGCTGCCAATCAGATTTGACAGTATTAGGCTAGACAGGCCAAGAATCATAAAATCGTAGAGTTGGAAAAGACCTCGTGGTCTATTCAGTCCAAGAAGCAGGAAAATCACAATCAAAGCACTCCCAACAGATGGCAACCCAGCTTCTGCTTAAAAGCCTCCAAAAAGGGGCAGAGAGTTCCACAGCTGAACAGCTCTTACACTTAGGAAGTTCTTCCTCATGTTCAGGTGAAATCTCCTTTCCTGTAGTTTGAAGCCATTGTTCTGTGACAGTTTCCTGTGCCTCTAATACAGCTGTCTGAACATTGGAGAATTCACTTGTACCAACAAAATGACTTCTGCAATCTATGTGATGACCCTAAAATATGTGGAATGGTATGGTGGGGGCATGGAGCGTTAGGAGATTATTATGTTAGTCAGTAAGTGTATTGGAAGCTCCCTAGACACTTATTACCACACAACGTCATCCTAATCTTATCCCTAGCCAAGCTTCAAGTAATGTCAGAGTAGTATCTAATTAAAATTGGGTTTCTCCATCTTTGGGGTTCTGAGCGCATTTAAAAAGTGAGAGAAATCTGTCTTAGTCACTTGTTTTGGGGGATGTGACTGTTGGAATTCAACTCACAATGTTCAAGTCTGCAGTCCTCAATGAGGAATGGTTTAGTTAGTTTAGCATAGAGTGTGACGGCGCAAGTGGCGCCAACTATGTGTAGAATTGTTAGTTGCAAGATTTAAACTGTTGTAGCATGCTTAATCCTGCCCTTTTACCCTGCTTATGTATAGTCGTATGGATTGGTTACTTATAGCTGTCAATCAGTACTGTTTGGCTCCACCTCTTCCTGCAGGAAGGGAGTGCTTCCTTTCTTTTCATTCTGCCATCGGAGTTTGTACCAGATGGACGTGAGTAATAGACTTGACTCTAAAAGACCCTGATTTAAATTACCTCTCAGCACCAGTTCTGAGGTTTTTTACCCTTGAGACTTGTGCTTCATGATCAGAGCAACTTGAACGACATTGGAAGTCTCAAGCGCCTTCAAACCGGTTCTTTTGGCACCAAAGGAAGATCCTGAGTCTTCAAACATAGGTCATCTGAACTGGGGTTGTGGTTTGTTCCGGTATTCACAGCCATTGAGGAAAGAGGAAACTTGGAAAGGCTTCTCAGCTTCAAACCCCTTGGACCCAGGACTAACTGAAACTGTAACGTATATTTTCCTTCACCCCTCTGAAGTTTCCAGCTCATTGCTTTAAAGAAATAACTTTGTGATCAATAAAACTTATTTTTGAGTTATTTACAGCGTTTTGGGTTTTTGGGAGTTCCAGTTTCCTATAGGAGGGCAAGAAGCAATCCCCTAGGGAAAGATGCCACGTCCATCCCTCCTTCATTAAGAATTATAGCCCCCAGGCGCGACGGCACATAGAGATATACAGAGACATAGTGATTGTTTTCCCCTCTCTTTGAAACTTTAGAAGAGATGGGTGTTAGAGTAGCTCAGACCCAGTTTTTAACCTATTGAGAAATGCATTTATTTCTTATTCTTGTAAATAAACCTTTTGTGATTTTTCAAGCTTGCACTCCGCATGTTTCCCTGGTGAAGCTCAAAAGTCTTTACTGCCACATCACACGGCACTTCACGCTCTGCTCCTAATAAGCTGAATGCTCACTTTTTGTATCCTGTTTGATTTTTGGATGCTCTGCTATATATTGTAGGGTAGTTTACCCTAACAGTGACATCAACTGCAGACAGTCCTTCCCGGCCACAAAGGAAAGACTGAATCCTCTCTCCCTTGTTTGTCCAATCCCTCTCCTTCTCAGCTGCAAAGGAAAAACTGCACCCTCTCCTCCCAGATCCTCCTGATTGCTTCCTTTTATTCTCTTTTAAATTCAAATGGAGGAACTGGTCTTTGGCTGCAACAATCCCCCTGTTAATTGAATGTTTTCTTTTCCTTCAAGGCAAGAACATTTTGTAGAACCACCCACTTGCGCATGTTTTTGCCTCATTATAAAAGCTAGAAAAATTAAAGTACACCTCTCAATTGCCTAATGAATGCAATATCAAAAGTATTTACATTGTGAAATGATTATTTTTTAAGAAATATTTTAAGATACTTATCACAGAAGCTTTGAAACCGTGACAAAAAAGAGCTCAGAGGGTGCACAGATCCGAACCTATGAACTATTGAAATGGTGCAAAAGCAAAACAAAAAAGGGGGCATGTATGAAGATGGGGACAGCACAGATGGGGAGGAAGCATGTATGTGCAGTAAAGTCAATGCACTTAAAGTGCATTCAAAAAGAATTTGTGCATTCAAAAGAGGGGTGAGGGAGGCATGCTCCCATCCCATACAAGAAGGAAGGAAGAACTTAATGTGGTAATGTCCTTAGTTTCCATAGTCAATCAACCAATCAATTTTTATTACGGTCCAAAGACTCAATTTGCTCAGCAGGGAAAATGCACAGCAGATTCATAAACTGGTAAGACCACTTAAAAACACTGCAAATATATGCAAGGCAATGTGTTGTCGAAGGCTTTCATGGCCAGAATCACTGGGTTGCTGTGTGGCTGTATGGCCATGTTCCAGAAGCATTCTCTCCTGATGTTTCGCCCACATCTATGGCAGGCATCCTCAGAGGTTGTGAGGTCTGTTGGAAACTAGTCAAGTGGGGTTTATATGTCTGTGGAATGTCCAGGGTGGGAGGAAGAACTCTTGTCTGAGGCAAGTAGGAATACTGCATTCAAGGTGATCAATTGCAACATTCACACTTGGCTCAAGCAGACAATAGTCCTTTCTCTCATCAGAACAATATGATGTGATACATACATTCAATATCCTGGTAAGAACTTGGAAGACTTGGTGGTTTCATCACGCCTACATTAATGACTAGTCTCAAGTCTCAAACCCTTGGTCCAACAGTTAGGACTTGGCCTTGTAACCCATCCATTCCCCAGCTCCCTGTCCTCTGAGGGCATCTTTTCTTCCGGCCCAGACCTTTTTTATAGTCCTTTAATTGGCTCTGGAATTGAGTGGCCCCGGTCCCCTAGTAGGGCCATTGCTGAGACCGATCCTTGCACTGTAGCATTCACCCAGCCCCATTTCTCCCTTCTCCTTGCACTAGCCTTGGCCCATCCCATCCCAAATAGTCCAGGCCCCTTATTGAAATCTTGGCCCCTGGCAGCTTACCTTGCACGAAGAAGAGAGTGGAACTGGTTTTAAATTGATTTTAATGTATATGTTGTGTTAACAGTTTATGCCTATGTTTTTGTTTTATGTTGTATGTTTTTGTATTATTTTGCATATGTGGAAACCGCTCTGAGTCCCCTAGGGGAGATGGGGCGGTATATAAATACAATTTTATATTATTATTATATTATTATTACATGGGCAAAGTCTTGCATTGTTTGGGACCCCCGCAAATTTACCTCGAAGCATATTCTCCAAGGCAAGATGCAATTGTGTTCCCATCTGAAGTGCTTCGAAGTATACTTGGCTACAGTCAAGTTCTTATGCTGGGCCTTTGTGGAGAGTCCTAGCATAGTGTATACCCAGGGTACTTGGGGAACAAGAAGTATATGAGCGAGAACGCAGCTCACAGAAGGCAATGTCCCACTGATGGGGAGATATTGGAAATATAGATATTTATGCATATATTGTATGTACTTTACAAGCACTGAAATGTAAGAATGTAAGAAAAATCAGGTTCTCTATGTATTAGAAAGCCAAGCTGACAGGCCACAAAGAAAGTTGAAGGAGATCTGTGTTGAAAGGGGGAGGAGAAGGGGGGCATGTTATCTATATTGGTACAGCTTAGCCCAGGCCATACCTTTTTACTTCTAAAAAGTAAGGAATCTCCCTTCCTCCTGACAGGTCAAAGTAGGCCCCTTGATGGATCAGTATAAGCTGTAAGCTGCTTTAGAAAAAAATATAGAGACATGCCTCTTCTAAAGACTCTCTAGAGGAAAATCCATAGGGCCTCTCATCTGAGGCACCCCGGCTTCCCGCTGGGCACAAAGAGCATGTTCCAAAGCCAATTGCAATAGGCCCAGCGCGCGACAGCACAATGTCTGTCTTCCTTATTTCCCATTTTATCCTCACAACAACCCTGCAATGTAGGTCTGGCTCAGAGAGTACGATCGTCTAATGCAGTGGTTCTCAACCTGTGGGTCTCCAGGTGTTTTTGGCCTACAGCTCCTAGAAATCTCAGGCAGTTTACCAGCTGTTAGGATTTCTGGGAGTTGAAGACCAAAACATCTGGGGACACACAAGTTGAGAACCACTGCTCTAGTGAGTTTCACTATTCAGTGGGAAACTGGACCTTTATTTACCAAATCCCAGTCCAACACTTTCATCACCAAAGCCACGCTGGCAGCTCTCCTCTTTTCTTGGTTTCCTGCTAGAGAAATAACTCATAATTGGGAAAGTTTTTTCTCCTTCAAAAAGTTTTGTCTTTATCCAGGAGAAACAAAAAGTTTTATCAGAAATATAGTATCCTGTTCTGGAGAAATTGGAACCAATTAAAGCTAAGGGCTCTGTGAAATACAAGCAATTGTTAATACAGTTAGAAACAATTCCTTGGAAAGAACAGGGAATGTAACTTAGATGTTGATACAGCTATTTGTTTTCAGTGTTAAATTTAGTAACAGTAATTGCAATGAGTCAATGTGTTAAGATATTTAAATTAAGACTACTCCTTAATTAGTCATTCATTTGCAGCAGTAAATATATTGCTGTTTTGCAGTATGCATTTAAAGACAAATAACAGGGCCAGGAATGGGAACTCAGGACTATTAAGAAGGAGGACAGCTCAAGAATGGCAGGGAAGTCATAGAAGAATCGAGTTTGAAGACAACACATGGCCATCCAGTCTAACCCTCTGCCATGCAGGAAAAGCACAATCAAAGCACCCCGGACAGCTGGCTGTCCCACCTCTCTTTAAGCACCTCCAAGGAAGGGGCCTCCATCACACTCCAAGGCAGAGAGTTCCATTGCTGAACAGCACTTACAGGCAAGAAGTTCTTCCTAATGTTCAGGTGGAATGTCCTTTCCTGTCATTTGAACCCATTGCTCCATTGAGTCTTTGCTAGTTTCCAGGGCAACAAAAAAACAAGCCTGCTCCCTATTCCTTATGATATAATTTCAGATATTTTTTTAAAAAAAATATTTTTATTGAATTTATAGAAAGAAAGAAAAGAAAAAAAGGGGGCGGGGAACTTGGTTTGGAAAATACGGTAAAGGGGAGTGGGAATATTGGGAGGGTAAGAAAAAAAAGGGTAAAAAGGGTAAAGAGGTTTCCCTACTGGTGGGAGTAGCGGTAAAAGGAATGGAGAGGGATGGAAAAGAGAGGGAAAAAAACCTTGGAAAATAAAAATAAAAATAAAATCTTGTTGACTTCCAAATCTTTTCCTGTCTGGGGTATTAGTCTCTTAGATATTGATTGTTATTAATCTCTCCGTCTTCTCATGTTGCTTCAATTCCTTCTGTTTTTTTTTTTTTAAAACCATTTAATAAAGTCCAATCTGTGGGGTTTTTAGGTTTATCTTGATGATCTATCAAAAAATAAGTCAATCTGTCCATATTCTTTATGTACATTATTTTTAATTTCCATTCTTCTTCCGTTGAGTTCTCTTTGGTCTTCCATTTTCTTGCATATACAATTCTGGCTGCAGTTATCATGTAATAAAATAGGATATCTTGATTCTTATTCAAATTCATATCTGTTATCCCCAATAAATAATATTCAGGTTTCATTTGGAATTTTATTTTCAAAATTTTCTGTATAATTTCATGGATCATTTTCCAGTAAGTTTTAGCATTTTTACGTCCCCACCACATATGGAAGAAAGTTCCAGTTTGCTTACCGCACTTTCAGCAACAGTCTTTAATGTTTTTATAAAATTTGGCCAATTTTTGTGGTGTGATGTACCACTGGTACATCATCTTATACCAGTTTTCTTGAAGATCAAATGATTAAGTATATTTTATTTTTTTCTTCCACACTACTTCCCATTCATCCATTTTTACTGGGCTTCTAATATAAGCGGCCCACTTCGTCATACAATCCTTGACCTGTTCTTGTTCTGCAGACCATTGTAGCAGAGTTTTGTAATACTTTTGCTATAGTCTTCTTTTCTGTTAACATTGCTTTATCCCATATTGTATCTTATCTGAGAAACTCAATTTCAGATTTATATGTGGCTCTCAAGTCTTCTCTTAAACTTCTCTTTTGCAGGCTAAACATACCCAGTTCTTTAAGACACTCCTCAAAGGGCATGGTCTCCAGACCCTTGATCATTTTGGTTGCTCTTCTCTGGACACGTTCCAGCTTGTCAATCTTCCTTTTGAATTGTGGTGCCCAGAATCGGTCACAGTATTCCAGGTGAGGTCTAACCTAAGCAGCATAGAGAGGCACCATGACTTCCCTTGATCTTTTATGAATTTTATCATAGTGCACTTTATTTTCAGTGAAAAGACAGAATACAGTGTGTCTGTATCCACGGATCCTGTCTATATGGATTTAAACATCCACATTTTAGGGCAAGCTCCAAACTAGCATTTGATAACTCATTTTTATCGCAGGAGGCCCTGTCATTCTAGCCATCCTTTTCAGAGATGCTGCTAGGAAACGGCACCGACAGACAATTAATTATGAACTGCAATGAGGTATTCTTTCCAGTTGCTAGGAGGTCATTGATTTACCGATCTCGCACAACAAGTCTACATTTTCTTAGCATGCAAAAAACCTGTAAATCAGGTCTAGCGTCACATAGCTTGGTGTCCAAGGTGGGTGATATGTATCCTCGGCTGTCTCTGCAAAAGACAGTCACCAAATGCAACTTTTGCAAATGAACTACCTTTTGCATTTGGGAGGACAGATCTGGATTTTTGCCCGCAAGAATAGAACCTCCCAGTTCATTTGTGTACTTTATTCACCACTTAAACCAGGCATTCTCAAACTGCGGCCCTCCAGCTGTTTGGGTCTTCCACTCCCAGAATTCCTGGCAATTGAATATGCTTGTTAGGGCTTCTTGGAGTTGGAGGCCCAAACAGCTGGAAGGCCGCAGTTTGAGGATGCCTGACTTATACCATCATCTTCATGCTATGTAAATTACATCCAAAAGTTGGCTAAACTCTTTCAGAAAGGGAGACAAAACAATAAGATACAGTTTTTCTCAAAACTCCTCCTGCTCCAAATCAGTTATCAGAAGCAGTTGCCTCTCTCGGTCTAATAATAAGACTGGGCTCAAGGATGTTCGGAGCTAGCCAAACCCAAATGGTTGACCTCTGAAGGTTCTCTCTTGTCTCCAGCTTTGGATTTTGGCCTTAATTTATTCCCGGTCTCTGCCTCTTTCCTTTCTCTCTCTCACACATCTCGGTGGGAAATCCCTGCGTTTGAAAGCAGAAACTGCCAGCCTCCTCTCCAGCCGCAAATTGCCAGCTGCTATTTCAGGTCTTAACCAGGCCAAAAAACTTCCCTCTTCATTGATAGAAGAAGAGGGAGTAAAAAAAAATTGTCATCCAAGAGCTGGGATTTTTTTTCTCTTTCCAAAAGAGATTAGGCTTTCTGTCCGCCAAGAGACATTTGTGTTATTAAAATACTTAACCAATTTCTTCCAATAGGAAACTAACCCCTTTCTCATAATATAATTTAAAGAAAAAAAGCTATCTGGCAAGTGGCCAAAGTATTGAAAATATTTTCCTTCCTTCCTTCCTTCCTTCCTTCCTTCCTTCCTTCCTTCCTTCCTTCCTTCCTTCCTTCCTTCCTTCCTCTTCCTCCCCTTCCTTCCTTCTTCTTCCTTTCCTTCCTCTTTCTCATTCCTTTCCACCCTTTCGTCCTTCTTCCTTCCCTCTTTCTCCTTCCTCCTTTCCCTTTTCTTTCCTCTTCTCTCTTCCTCCCTCCCTATTTCTCCCACCCTCCCCTCCCCTCCCTCCTCTTTCCTCCTCCTTCCTTCTCCTTTCTCCTTCCTTCCCTCTCTTCCTTCTCCCCCCTCCTCCCTCCCCCTCCTCCCTTTCCTTCCTTCTCCTTCCTTCTTCCTTCCTTCCCTCTTCCTTCCTTCCTTCCTTCTTCCTTCCTTTCTTCCTTCCTTCCTTCTTCCTTCCCTCCCTCCCTCCTCCCTCCCTCTCTCTCTCCCTCTTCTCCTTCCCTCCTTCCCTCCTTCCCTCTTTCCTTTTCCTTCTTCCTTCCTTCCTCTCTTCTCTCTCCTTTCTCCTTTCCACTCCTTTCTTCCATCACTGGGCAGCCAGTCCTCCTAGTAGGGAGTGCTAGCATACGTCCCCCAAGATAGAAAATTTGCCCATGCCTGGGTTAAATCCTTGTGCTGCTGAACCGCTGACCAGAAGGTTGGCAGTTCGAATCCGTGATACAGGATAAGCTCCCATCTGTCAGCTCCATCTCCTGGCAACCTAGCAGTTTGAACATATGCACACGTGAGTAGATAAATAGGTACCGTTTCAGCAGGAAAAGGCAAAGAGATGCTCTAAGTGATCTTGCTGGCCATACAACTAGAAGGTAACAACGGCTTGAAAACGGGGAAAGCACCTACCCAGAGCCAGAGATGGCCACCACCTCCAGAAGCTGGAAATGAAAGGAGAAGCCTCTGCCTTTGTTTATGTGTCATTGTATATGATTGTATAGGCATTGAATGTTTGCCTATGTATGTAAATGCTGTAATCCGCTCTGAGTCCCCTAGGGGAGAGGGACGGGATATATAAAAAGTGTATTATTATTATTATTATTATTATTATTATTATTATTATTAGACTAATTGGAAAGTCTGGGAATAACCAATATATTAAATATATATACTCCTAAATGCAATTATTTTATTGCTCTTATTAATTGTAACTATTTAACAATGCGTTTACCATTTGGGGTTATGTGGGACACTGATACAGAAAATTACATTGGATAGACCTCATCGGCTCTAGTTTCCTAGATATGGTGGTCATGATTTCTTATGGGTTAGCAGATGAAGACTGGTATGAGACAAATATTCTGTATCTCAATAACTAGTGCTGAAAGGGAGAAACTGGTACTATTTTTTGAATCAGTAGGTTAAACATATCCAGAAACAGGTCTAGCATTTGAAGTATTGAAATGTGTGTTGGCCACGGCAAGTGTAATAAATTGATATAAAACTGATGTAACAAAGAATGTTTATCACATTGATTTTTAAATATAATAATCATATGAAAATGATCATATTAACCTGAACACAATTCTAATGGGCCTACCTATGTTCAAATTGTGTGATTGCTTCTTTTATTTAAATAATTGTATATTTCAAAATCAGAGTATATTATAATGATTTTTTGCATCTGTGTTTTCAGGTTATTATTATCATAATTGTATGATTATTCTCTTTGAAGGAATAAAGGGTTTAATTAGATCACTGTCTACTCTTATAAAAAAAGCAAATGACTGACCCAGTTCCCAGTGCAGGACTTTCATCACTACTTCACACTGATTCTGCTAAGCAAGACATGTTTGAACATTATTTAGGTAACTAAAAAAAAAGTATTTTTCTCCTCTATGTGCACTCCACAGAGTTTTCAGGTCTAAGAATCAGGGCCCTCTTCTTTAGTCCTTAGAGCAAGGGAAAATAATCTCAAAAAGAGCAATTTTTGAAAAGGGATCTCTGGGTAAGAGCATTATTTCGAAAGGAGACACAGATATATATTCTTGATTTTTTTCACACTTAAATGACATACTTGGCACAACTATGGTTGGTTGGTGCTTGATGCATTGTGCTTAAGGACACTTCACCGGCATGTAGCTGGGGGGGGGCTTGGGGGCTTCAGCCCCCCTCCGAAATTCTCATGGTGGTCCGCGAGAAGGCCTTACTGGTACATTATTTAAACTGTTATGTTTATTCATATCATGATCTGATCACCATGCTCAATATATCCCATATGCAGGGGGTATTGGGGTAACGATACAAAAGGTTTGCTAGGGTAGACCCTCTTTCACTCAGACTCAGCCCCCCCGAACCAAAATCAGCCCCTCCCGAATCAAAATCCTGGCTACGGGCCTGAGTGATGGTATAATATATATTCATTCTAAGCTAATTATTGGCTCTTAGATGCCATGCAGACAGCAAAGAGGAAGAGCAGAGGGAAGTGTCAGCGGCAGATCCTGAAGTGAGCAACTCCCAGCAGACACCTATATTGGAGCCTTTGCAAATTCTAGGGGTTGAAGCTGAAGCAAGCTTCTTTCAACAAGTTCCAGAAAGCTTGGACATACCAAAGTGTTGCAGAAATGCCAGAAGAGAGGGGCTCAGGATATTTCTGCATTTGACTTTGGATCTGCTGTTGTTGATCTACTGAATCAGCCCAAAGGGACTTGATATTTTTCCCCTTGTCCCCAGACTGTTTTGATTTTGGCTCAGATCCCATGTCTCCTATTTTCTGTTAACTTGTTCTATTTGGACCTGGAAGAGGAGGGGAGGATAGATCTGTCTCCTGTTTGCTGACTATTTGGATAAACCACTTTTGAGCTTCTGCTATGATTAGGAGCTTAGGTTTTGGTACTGAAGCAGGTATCCTCAGACTGTGGCCCTCCAGTTGTTTGGACCTCCAACTCCTAAAATCCCTAACCAGCTTGTTCAATGACTAGGAATTCTGGAGGGCCGCAGTTTGAAGATGCCTGTGGTCAGGCCCGTAGCCAGGATTTTGATTGGGGGGGGGCGCTAAGTCTGAGTGAGAGAGGATATACCCTAGCACACCTTTTGTATTGTTATCCCAATACCCCCATGCATATGGGATATATTGAGCATGGTGATCAGATCATGATATGAATAAACATAACAGTTTAAATAATGTTATTTATTTACTAACTTCATTTTAACGTAGAAGAACTGTTTAATAATAATAATAATAATAATAATAATAATAATAACAGGGCATTGAACCAAGCCAATGCTGGTTCAATGCTTGCACATGGAGCCAATGTGCCCAACAATGCATACATGCAGGGATTGGGGAATGATTGCCCTTTTCAAATGGTAGTTGTTGTTTACCTGGATCTAGAAAGCACTGAAGGCAGCCAACATCATATCTGGACCAAACATGGCCAACTGTGCATACAGGACAGGCAGGGATTGGGGGTGATTGACCTTGGATCTGGAAGTTGCAGTGCACCCTTATCCAGAGGGCATTGAACAAAGCCAATGCTGGATCTGGACTAAACTTGGCACATAGAGCCAATGTGCCCAACTGTGCATAGAGGCAGCGATTGGGGAATGATTGCCCTTTTTCAAATGGGAGTTGTTGTTTACCTAGATCCAGAGAGTCCTAGAAGGCAGCTGACGGGCTTGACGCACTCCACTCCCAGCCACAAGTGTGGCGAGACTTCAAATCACAGGCACAAAGGCCTGCCGAGTGCACGGACGCAAAGACCTGTTGCGGCCTCTGAATGGTCTGGTGTGGCGGCATCCTCTTTTTATATTTTATTGTCTGTTTTATTTTAATTTGCTTGTACTGTTGTTATTGCTTGTATTGTTGTATTCGGGCTTGGCCTCATGTAAGCTGCACTGAGTCCCTTGGGGAGATAGTGGCAGTGTACAAATAAAGTGTTATTATTATTATTATTATTATTTGGCGCCTGGGCTGTTGGCGCGGTCCCCTTCCTCTCCTGGCACCGAAGGCTGAAAACAAGGGCACTGAAAAGGAAAGAGAGTGTGCCGAGGGCCCAGGCACGGACAAGGATGCCACCATGCCATGTACCAATAAGGCCTTCTCGCGGAGCACCCTGAGAAATTTTTTTTTGGGGGGGGGAGGCTGAAGACCCTCAAGTCCCCTGTAAAGATCCCTTACCTTGCCAGCCAGGGTGGCAGGGCCCAGGAAGAGACAGGCTAGGTAGTTTCAGCTAGAAGGCCTGGCAGAGAGAGCTGCTGGAGCCATCTTAGTTTAGGGAAAAGCTCCAGTTCAGAAGGGGGAGTGGCCGAGGCCTGTGCCAGCCCAGCAACAGCCAGGATTGGTTTAGGAAATAGGGGCGGAGTTAGCCAGATGGAGGGAAAGAGAACAGTTAGTTTTGACAGTTCAGTTTTTAGTACAGCTGAGTTCTGAGTAGAGTAGAGAGCAGTTTTAGTTCTGAGAGAGATTAGAGTAGGAGTTGGATTGTTTAGGAGTCTCTGTTTAGAATAGGCAGCTTGCCTGTAGTTTGCACAGCACAGTAGGCTGTGGCAGACTGAGTTACAACTATTTTGAGAGAGAAAATAGCTGGGTTTTGGTGTTTAAGAAACTGTAACAAAGGAAAGAACATTCTCTCAAGAAACCATTACGCTTATAAGTACCAAGAACACTTTTTATTGTAACCATCAAGCCTCTGAACCTGCATTCTCGTGTTATTCTGTATTTATAATCAATAAACTCTTTCTTGTTATTTTTAAAAGTCAAGCCTGAGTCAAGTACCATTTTTTTGGTTTTGAGTCCCTTTCCTTATTGAATCAACCTCTCCTGTTTTCCCCTCAAAGGAAGCCCTTGATAATTAACAGTATTTTTGGTGGAGCAAAAAGCCTTCTAATAATTTAATCAGCCTTTTAACATTTTAAAAAAATAGCTAGAGGGTTCGAGATTTCTTTAGTTTGGTGGCAGCGAAGGTTTTACACAAAGTGACATCCCCTCAAGCACTATTAGAACCAAGTGGTGTGAATTCCTTATTGAAGGAAGGACAGCGGTGGGATTTCTTTGATTGTTCCCCCCTGCCTTGATAAACCTCAAAGTCCTTATATCCCCCCCCCCCCGGGCTACAAGCCTGCCTGTGGTGAAGTCTCAGATCCTGGATAACCCCACTCTAAAAGATTCTGACTATCGTGACTGTTCTTCACAAATGTGTCCACAATTTTTTTTAAGTTGCACCATCTTTAAAAAGTAGCATTGTAAGCCATGTAAAATAATTTCCTTTTGTTTTGATGGAGCTCACTGTTAGTTGCTTCCATTTAGTGATGCTTATTTCTCTCATGAAAGGAGGACCATGCCTTTTCCAACAGTGTCCACTATGTTCGTTATTTTAAAAACAAAATTCCCTTATATTTTCCTTTAGCGTTTTGATATTTTTTTAGAGAGTGGTTCAGACCCTTGATCTTTTTGTTTTAAACTCTTCCTAATTCTTTGGTATCATTTTTTTGAAAAGGGGCCACCAGAAGTCTTTTCATGCAGCCATGAATCTGCCTGAGGGACTGTGGGCTAGACACTTTCTGTCCACCAAGTCTGCCTCACAAGCCTGATGTGAGGATGGAAGAGGAAGAAGCAGCTATGTTCCTCTTGTCAAAAAAGGAAGATGAAAAATGCTTTTTAAAAAATAAAGGAAGTACAGATCCAGCTTGGAACAGCATGAAGCAAAGGCCTCTGGTGTTCTCCTGCTGGTATGCCACACAGAGAACCAATTTGTTCCTTAAGGGTAATATAGAAAAGTCAGCAGGAAGGTTTTCAGAATAAGAACTAAAATGAAGATGGAAAACTAGAGCTTGGAATCATGCGTTTTCAAGGCAATTGCATTACTTGTTACATGATTTTTTTTAAAAAAAATTGATTTATTTACACACTTGCAGATGTTCCTCCACACTTCTGATTTTGACTTTTGCAGATTTGATGATTCACAAATTTGAATGTTCACTCTGGAAATCTCAAGGTCCTCCAGTGTGACTTTATGGTCAATTTTGTCTTGTCATGCTGTAGACAGAGAGATTTCTAAAGGAAACACCTTTCTAGGAATCTCTAGCTCCTCCAAAACATTACTATGTTCATCTTTCAACCTAGATATTCTTAGGCAGATGATCTCTCAAGTTAGAAAAAGCAGTTTCTTTATTCGTGATTTTAAAAATTTTCATGAATGTCCTTTGTCCCAACCCCAGCAAATACGGAGAACTGACTGTATAATCCTTCCTTATCAGATAAGACATCAGGGCAGCATATAACTAAAATAAATTTAAAATGTTTAAGATTAAAAATGGTAAAAAAGGATGGTTCATAAGGAGAGATACGTACCTATCCGAATGTATCTCTCCTTATGAACCATCTAGGACATTAAGATCTTCTGGGAAGGCCCTGCTCTCGCTCCCGCCTTCTTCACAGATGCGTCTGGCAGGGACGAGGACAGGGCCTTCTCAGCGGTGGCCCCTCGACTGTGGAATGCCCTGCCTAGAGATATAAGATCGGCTCCCTCCCTCCTGACTTCAAAAAAAGGTGAAAACCTGAGTTTTTGAGCAGGCTTTCCCAAATACGGCATAGCTAAATAGAATTATGGAACTACTTGGTAATGCAATGGAATAACGATTTGACATGGAGTCACTCATGATAATGTTTTAAGACTTTGTACGGTTTTTATATTTTTAATATCATATGCTATTGTTTTTAACGGAATTTCTTGATTGTTTTTACTTGTTATAATTGTTGAGGCATCCAACTGTTGCCAATTCGTGAACTGTTCTGAGTCGCCTCTGGGCTAAGAGGGGCGGTATATAAATATAGTAAATAGTAAATAAATAAATACATAAATAAATTTGAATAGGCTAAATGCATATTAAAGAATTTAAAATAACAGAACATGTTAAAAGAGTCATGTGCATGTGCAGATTTGGATGAAAACAATCAGGCTCCCAAAAGCCTTAATAAAAAGCCATGTTTTAACCTTGTAAAACTAATGTTGTACTAACATCAACAAGATGTAGTACCAGAGAAAAGGAGTCTCTCTTCTCTTTTCTCCAATACTATATTGTTCCCATTGGTGGGACAGAAGAGGGGGTCCTCAATCTCCTGATACATTAATATGTAAGGAGAAGTTGTCCTTTAATTTGAGGTCCCAGGTCATTTAGATGTCATTACAATATGGTCTATCTGGTTTCACTTATCCAAGTTTATATATTCACCTAGGACAATGATTCTCAAC
Source organism: Anolis sagrei ordinatus (assembly GCF_025583915.1). Lineage (NCBI taxonomy): Eukaryota > Metazoa > Chordata > Lepidosauria > Squamata > Anolidae > Anolis > Anolis sagrei. The sequence goes on along the minus strand of NW_026844366.1, from coordinate 210,231,198 downwards.
CTGTGGGTTCCAGATATTTTGGCCTTCAACTCCTAGAAATCCTAACAGCTGGTAAACTGGCCGGGATTTCTGGGAGTTGTAAACCAAACACTTGGGGACCCACAGTTTGAGAACCACTGATCTAGGGCTTTTTATACAAGCCACAGTCTCTTCTCGCTACTCCATTGAAAACAGAATACTTTCTATTGGGAATGACAGATATAAATTTAGACAAAAATCAAGAAATTTTATTCTATTACTTAACCACAACTGCGAGAATGACATATGCAAGAAAATGGAAGAACAAAGAAATCCCAATGAAAGATGAATGGTTAGTGGAAATGTTAGACATAATGAGTATGGACAATTTAACACAACAATTGAAGAAATACCAAGGCATGGCAAACAGAACAACTGATTGGTCTTTATTCAAAGACTATCTAAAGCAAGAAAAAATGAAAATAATATATTATTAAGAAGAAAGAAAAAGCTTTTTGAATCAATAAAAAGAGATGGAATATGATAAGAAATGGAGCAGAAATAACAAAAATAGACTAAATACCTGGACGAAAGGGATTGGAAGTCAACAACATCCCCTTTCTATTTTTTTCCCTTTCTCTCTATTTTTCCCCACTTGCCGAGCTCACAAGAGCCTTTTACCTTATGTAAATAAGCTCTCTCTCTCTTTTCTTCTTTTTCTTTGCTAATATATATATATATATATATATATATATATATATATATATATATATAAACAATATGGTTTCGTGTATCTACACAGAATCCAGGGACATATCCCCATGGATATGGTGATTGATTGTACAGTGTTTCTCAGTTAAATCGAGTCTGAAGGCATATTGACTGCCACTACAATTATTTGAAAATTCCAATGAATTAAAAAATAATAATTGCTACAGATTTTGTTGGATTGTTTATTGCTTTTTATTTATTTATTTAAAACATTTATATTCTGCCCTTCTCACCCCAAAGGAGACTCAGGGTGGAGCACAGCATACATACGGCAAACATTCAATGCCGGGACAGGAATTCATTATATGCATACATAAACATTAAAAACATTTGTCTCAATAATAAAATACACTGTTTAAAACCACCTTGATCATCTAAGTCTAATCTAATTGGCCCGGTAAGGTTTCCTATTGCTGCTTTATGCTCTGTCCCGAAAGCTTGGTTCCACACACAAGTTTTTATCATCCTTTTGAAGGACAGGAGGGAAGGGGCTGATCTGATCTCACCAGGAAGGGAATTCCATAGCTGGGTGGCCATCACCGAGAAGGCCCCCTCTCTCATCCCCACCAATCGTGCCTGTGACAGTGGCGGGATGGAGAGCAGGGCCTCCCTGGAGGATCTTAAGCTCTGCAATGGTTCATAGGGGGAGATGCGCTTGGACAGGTAAATTGGGCCAGGGTTGTTTAGGGCTTTATAGGCCAAAGCCAACACTTTGAATTGTGCCTGGTAGCAAACTGGCAGCCCATGGAGCTGGCGTAACATGGGAGTTGTGTGCTCCCTGTATGCCACCCCAGTTATTAACCTGGCTGCCTCTCGTTGGACTATTTGAAGCTTCTGAACCATCTTCAAAGGCAACCCCATGTAGAGTGCGTTGCAGTAGTCTATCCTTGATTTAAAAACTGTATGTGTAAGAAAAATTTCATCTTTAAAAAATCGCTTGAATACCCCCGGAAGCATTAATTTCCCAATGACACTATTATTTTTTAAAATGTAATCTTCACTTTGCCCTCATTAACAACTCCTCCCTGCCAAGTTGTATAGATTACTATGTGAATTGTGGTTTATTAACACTAACTAGATGTGTGGATTCCAGATGTTTTGGCTTTTAACTCTTAACAGCCCCAGCCAATTTGGCCAATAATAATTGATAATGGGTACTGCAACCCAAAACATCTGGAAGGCAGAGGTTTCCTTGCTCTTCATGAAAAGGTGATGCATCTTCTTGTACTAGAGGAGATGCCACTAATGAAGGAGGTAGATTATACAGTTCGACAACTTTTTTTTCTTCAGGTCTTGGTTTTTAGTCTGTTTCTGGGTTGTTTGGGGTGCTGATTCAGAAAACTGCATTAGATAGACTGCATCAGCTCTAGTTTCTTAGATATGCTCATCATATCTGGGGGTATGCAGATGGATATGGTATATGGTATATGTGCTGTATCTCAAAAACTAGACCTGATAGAGAAAAATCGGTGCTATTTTTGGAATCAGCAGGTCCAGAAACAGGTCTAACATTTGAGGCACCAAAATGTGTGTTGGCCAGTGTTATCAGCCTAGTGTCAGATGTCACATTTTGCCCACTTTAGCTGCCCAAAGCTAGGTTGTCCAGTTAGCTCTGTGTCTCCTTTAGGGCAGAAAAAATGTGATATCAATGTAACAATAATATAGTAATAATTCACTCAATCCCTCATGTTACTTTGAACTTGGGCTCCTTCCTCCTTACGTCAAAGATTGAGAGGTCTGCTCTCAGAAAAACAACAACAGTATAGGCTTTGTGAGGGAACCCACCCCCAAATCCATCCTTTTTCAGTTTTGCTGCTTTTGCATATGTTTACTTGATAAATTGTCTAGTAACGCCCTTCCTAGGGAGATTGGAATATCCTTCTTTCTATTTGCTGCCCTTCTCTTGACAGGAAAAAAAATGTTTTATTATTCCGTCAGGCTTACAAGAACCGAATGTTTTTAAAGAAAGGACTTTTAACGGGAAGCTGTACTGCTTTTGGTTGTCTTTAAACTGCTGTGTTATCATTTTTATTTGGCAGTTTTAACATTGTTTTAATGCTCTTAAGTGCTTAATTAGGTTTTAATGCTAACCTGTTGTTGGCTTTAGCCCTGTTTTATCTGTTTAATTTGCAAGCCTCATTGAGTATTGTTTTGGGAGGAGAAAAGGTGGGATGAAAATAGTAATTCTTCTTAGTCAAGTCGTCTATAAAACATTAGCACTTAGTGATACAATCTAAATACAGCTCAGAACTGTCCAGCCACTATATCCATGGAGCTGCTTTAGTAGGGGTCTTGTACATTCCTTATAATTAGCTCCAGTTAGGAGCCTGGCTGCCGATCTTTGTACTATTTGGGTTGTTTATTTTTTTTGTTGCTTTATTACTGCATTGAATGATTGCCATTCTCTTGTTGGAAACCACCCTGAGACCCCTAGGGGAGATAGGTGTGGAGTATACATAAAGTGTAGTGGTAGTAGTAGTAGTAGTAGTAGTAGCAGCAGTAGCAGTAGCAACAGAAGTTATTACCCAGGTTGCTCTTGTAAGTTTAAAAAAAGAAAGAGAAAATACATGTTTATTATTTCAAGAAATCTGTTTTAGGATAGGGAAGGAGTTCTTTGGGGACTGCAGTGCATGGTTTATAGTGTTAGACAAAAGAAATTGTCTTATATCTGTTAACAAGATCCATAAAAAGCTGTGTTGGGGATAAACTAGCAGCCCTTATTGAGGATGGAGTCCCTTGGATGTTCTTGTGCCAGGCAAAGGGAATAAAGAGACTAACTTCTTGAAGAAGGGGGAAGTGACCTTAGTGACTAAGAAAAAATGCTCAGTATGTAGACCAAAGGAAGATGCATGCAGAAGTGAACTGCTTGCATCTCAGGACACTTATCTACAAGCATTGATGTCTCTTTGCTTCCAAAAAGGAGCAGATTGCCTAGAGTGGGGGAGAAAACTATACAGTCTGCCTTGAGTGTCTTAAAAGAAAGGAAGACTATAAATTAATAAAACATAGCCCAACAATATATGTGTGAGTGTTGTTGTTCTTGTTTATTCGTTCAGACACTTCCAACTCTTACTGACCTCATGGACCATCCCAAGCCAGAGCTCCCTGTTGGCCGTCACCACTCCCAGCTCCTTTAGAGTCAAGCCAGTCACTTCAAGGATACCATCCATCCATTCTTGCCCTTGGTCGGCCCCTCTTCCTTTTTCCTTCCATTTTCCCCAGCATCATTATCTTCCTCAAAGCTTTCCTGTCTTATCATGATGTGGCCAAAGGGCTTTATCTTTGCCTCTATATCCTTCCCCCCAGTGAGCATTGGAATCACTAGGTTCTTGTGGGTTTTTTCGGGCTATAGAGCTATGTTCTAGAGGCATTTCTCTTGACATAGATGCAGGCGAAACGTCAGGAGAAATGCCTCTAGAACATGGCTCTATAGCCCGAAAAAACCCACAAGAACCTACTTCATCTTTGCCTCTAATATCCTTCCCTCCAATGAGCAGTTGGGCTTTATTTCCTGAAGTATGGACTGGTTGGATCTTCTTGTGGTCCAAGGCACTCCAGAACTTTCCTCCAGCATCACAGTTCAAACGCATCTATCCTCCTTCACTCAGCCTTCCTTATGGTCCAGCTCTCACATCCATAGGTTACTACGGGGAATACCATTGCTTTAACTATGAGGATCTTCATAGTGATGTCTCTACTCTTCACTATGTTATTGAGATTGGACATTGCTCTCCTCCCAAGAAGGAAACGTCTTCTGATTTCCTGGCTGCAGTCTGCATCTGCAGTCATCTTTGCACCTAGAAATACAAAGTCTGTCACTGCTTCCATGTTTTTCCTCCAATATATATATATGTGTGTGTGTGTGTGTGTGTAAGAGAGAGAGAGAGAGAGAGAGAGAGAGAGTTTGTTTGTGTGTGTGTGTGTGTGTGTGTGTGTGTATCTTCATTTTTAGTTCTGTTTCTGGGGTTATTTCAGGCGCTCTCAGAAATTTGCATGGGATAGATCACATCAGCTCTAGTTTCTTAGATATGGTTATCATAGTTTTCTATGGGCAAACTGATGAAGACTGATAGAGGCAACATGTTCTGCATCTCAAAAACTAGAGTGAATAGGGTAAAACTGGTGCCGTTTTTGGAATTAGCAAGCCAAATATACCCAGAAACAGAAATATTTGAGGCATCAAACTGTGTGTTGGTCAGTGTTAGAAATAAGCACTTACAATAGGTCCCCTTTCAGTTACACATCCTGGTGCCATTTGAAATTTTGTTGCTTGCACTTTTAAAGCCATGTTAGATAAGAAGCCACCTCCTCAGCACAAAATGATACAGCACTAAGGCAATCAATTGTGCAAAGAACTGGGAATTACTAGGACCTTCATAGAGGATCAAGGATCTAGAGGCCCCTCTAGGTCCTTACAGTCATGAGGCAATGCTCACCCGTCTGCATAATTGAGGTGCTTCTGGAAATACTGATTCAGTGCCATGCTCCCAATAATGCAATTATACAGGGCTATCCAAAAGGGGGAAGAGGAAGAACATATTTTAATAATAATGCAGTCCACTGAAGAAAACACCCCCCCCTCATATGCCCAAGAAACAACATCATTTTTTAGTCTCCTTCATAGCGAGAATATTTGAGAACAAGTAAATGCAATCATTGGAAATTGGTGATCACATTTTTCATGTTTGGTTTGTGTCAAAGGCAGCCAAATCAGGTCAAGAACATGGCACTAGGGAATGAGGAATTTGATGATCTGCCATTTTTGTGGTTTTTATTTCCCAGAAGCTGCAATTTGCTTTGCAAGAAAGGAAACCAAACAAGTATGATGAGTTTTAGTATTTATAGAGTACTTTATGCCTGCTCCACTGCATCGGCATTTGCAACATTCTCTTTTAGCCTCCATTCCCTTCGTTTTAAAAGCAAAACAATTTGTCTGTGAGATAAAGAAAGAAAAATATTTTTTGTTTAATTTAGTTATATCCAGTGGTTTCTCCCAATCCTTGGAATCAAGGTGACTTTAAAAAGTGAAACGGGTTTAAATAAAAGTCTACTTCATACAAAAATTAGCATTCAATTAATGCATTAGCAGAATTAAAAGCAATTTAAAACATTTATATGAAGAACAGTAACAAAAGAAATAGACACTACAGTCCATTAGTATAAGTTTTCCTCCCAGTGCAATAAAGCCGCAAAAGCTTTTGAAAGAAAAATGTCTTCAGCTGTTTATAGATGGTGGGAGGCAGTGTGGTGTATTAGTCTGAATGCTCGACTGGTTCTAATCCTAATTGAGCAAGCAGTTGGGCAAGGCATACTCAAAAGGTGGTAATGGCAAACCCTTTCTCAACAAATGTTGCCAAGAAAACTTTGTGATAGGATTGGCCAAGGGTCACTACAAGTCAGAAATTACTAGAAGGCACACTACAACAGGTCTAAGGACCGAGAGCAAGGAGGATGCAAGTCTAACCTTTCTGGAAAGGGAGTTTCAGAACTTGGGAGCAGACACCAAGAAGGTGTTGCTGTGTTCCCAGCAGATGTAAGATCTCAAAACCCAGACACACTTATATGGAAGAATGTCCACTCTGGCTTGTTGTAGGTTTTTTTCAGGCTATATGGCCATGTTCTAGAGGCATTCTCTCCTGACGTTTCACCTGCATCTATGGCAAGCATCCTCAGAGGTAGTGAGGATGCTTGCCATAAATGCAGGCGAAACGTCAGGAGAGAATGCCTCTAGAACATGGCCATATAGCCCGAAGAAACCTACAACAACCTAGTGATTCCGGCCATGAAAGCCTTCGACAATACAATGTCCACTCTTCCCTCCATTTCTTCCATTTCTGAGGTAAGAAACCCAAGAATGGATCTATGCTATAGAATTAATGCAGTTTGACATGATTTTAACTGCCATGGTTCATTGGGAATTGTCTTTGTTGAAGAGAAGGCTAAAGATTTATAAAACTGCAATTCCCATGATTCAATTGCATTGAGCCCTAGCAGTTAATGTGGTGTCAAGCTGTGTTAATTCCATAGATTAGATGCATCCCAAGTCAAATGAAAGAAAATAGCAGAACTGGCTCTCTTCACTTATTTATATGGGGCAAAACCAGGGCTGGTCAATGTTATTAGCCCGAGTAAGTCAAGCAGTCCCTTATAGCTCTTCCAGAACTCTCTACTTGGTCCTCATTTTTGTACATTCCTAAACTATCTCGTTTCCCTCCCAGATGTGTTGGACATTGACCTCCCATTGCAGGAACTGTATTGAGACTCACCTGTCAGTCCAAGTTGATGAGTTTGTGTGTGTGTGTAGCTGTGAGTAGAGAAAATAAGCACTGCTTAAGCGGGGAGGTATTGTACCGTACCATAAAAAAAGGAAATACCAGAAAATGCTGGCGATCAAAGGAAGGAGGAAGTCTGTGATCAAGAGCACTTCATCATAGATGATGGAGTGACAGCTCCCTCCTGTGGCCGGAATCGAGCACAACCTCCAAAATGCCGAAGTTGGGGAAAATGCCGACATATACCTCTAATTGTTGTCTGTCCTGTCTGTTTAATGTTTAATGTTTAAAGTCCTGACCACCCAAGTCAGCTCTGTTTAATGGAATGTTTACCATGTATATGTTCTGTGATCCGCCATGAGTCCCCTTTGGGGTGAGAAGGGCGGAATATAAATGCTGTAAATAAATAAAATAAATAAAATGAGAACTCAGAGTGCCATTTTCTTCTTCCCTTCAAGCTGAACAATGTCTTGGCTTTGATGGCAGGTAAGCTATTCATACACTGTCTCTGAAAGTGATAGCATTACTTAAACTTGCATTGTGGCCAGAATAAGAGTTTCAAGGATCCGGAGCTCTTTCTTACAACACGAGGGTTTTGGTTCTACTTTGAATCTTCTAGTTTCCAAACTATGGACCCAGGATTCCAGATGAGGCAGCCATTGAAGTGAAAGTGGAATCATAATGCTGTGATTGTACAGTGTAAAAGGTCCCCAAGAAAAGTGAGTCAGAGAAAGGACTTCGTTCCATGGGTTATGGGCTCGATGAGGCTCCGTTTCCATGTGCTTAGGAAACAGAGTCCCATGGAGGTCATCACACAACATGAGAGCACTTCTGGGGAGAAAGTCATAGGACTCTGTTTCCGCAGCGCATGGAAATGGAGCCAGAAGCCTGTCTTCTGTTACCTGACTCCAAATCAGGGGCGGCTCAACCCATTACGCAAAGTAAGCATTTGCAGTATAGTTGATTTTGTCCAGGGGCGCTCTTGAGGCACTCTTGGGGGAAAATAGACCTTGACATGTGCGAGTTGTAGTTACTGAGATGTATAGTTCACCTACAATCAAAGAGCATTCTGAACTCCACCAATGATGGAATTGAACCAAATATGGCACACAGAACTCCCACGATGAACAGAAAATATATATCAGTGATTGGTTGGGGGGGGGGGGGCAAAATACCATTTGCTTACCTTTGAAAATTACATAGGGCCACCTCTGCTCCAAATATATTCAAGACAGGAGAAATCAGGTGAAAGACGGAGAAAGATGGGAGGGAATGCGGCAAGCCGGTTCCCTCCGCTTTCCCCTTGCTCCGTCTGATGAAGTCCAAAGAAAGAATGGAGAAATGGAGACAGGTCTTTTCCTCTCAGTCAATGAATTAGATGGTCCTCATGTTTCTATAAATTACTGGGTTGGGACATTTGTGGACTGTCAGGATCTGCAGCAACTTACTTTGGTCCTTAATGCAGAAACTCCGGCAATTGTCTTTCACTCTCTGTGGCAGGAAACATGTAATAATATGTTTAATACTACAAAGTTGTTGTGTTCTCCAGACCTTCAGCCTGAGACAGCTGCCTTGTTCTCTTTATTGACAGATATCCTCCTCTTCTTTTTATGTCTTGGGAGTCCTGACTATTGCTATTTTCCTTCTGTTGAAGTGACATGACAGACTGAAAAGAGTTATTCTTGCTCCTTACTCTTCTCTTTGGCAGCTCTTTGTGCTGAGAGCTCATGAGAGGCACTGAAAAAAACACATTCAGGCTGGTCACGTTCCAAGTGATGGAAGCTGAAGTAAAATAGGTCCAAACTGAATTGGGAAATGAATGAGCTTTGTTGTTTTTCTTGGGAAAATAGCTTGTTTACCAAGGCCAATTCTGAATTCAACAGAGGGGAGCCATCTGGGCTTTGCAAATGTCTTTAGTACAAGTATATCCCCACTGTCTGATTTCACCTTGGCTGTTCTTTATTCAAGATCAAGTTGCTTTCCCTTGGAGTATGTGTGTGCAAGGCTGGAGAAAACATGGGTTTGCATCAGAGCTTAAAATAGTTGCAAGTCATGCGTCTTTCCAACATATTCTGCACTTTGTATTTTATGTTAGTATAGCTTTGTTCATTGTAATTCAGTTATTTCATATTTTGCGATTTCCTGTAACTTTCTTCCTAAATGTTATTTTATACAATACAATATAATAATAACCTCATCATCATTATCAACAACAACACTTTATTTATATTCCACCCTTCCCAAGAGGAGTCAGAGCATATTGCAACATATAAGCAAACACAGGCAAACATTCAATGCCTTGTTACAAATGGAAATACAGTGAAACACAAATTACAAAGGGAAAAAGCTTCTCCTTTCATTTCCAGCTCTGGAGGTGGTGCTCATCTCTGGCTCTGGGGGAGGTGCTCATCTCCATTTTCAAGTCGAGGAGCCTGCATTGTCCGAAGATACCTCCTGGCCATATGGCTGGCATGACTGCACGGAGCGTCTTTTTGCCTTTTCCTGCTGAAGCAGTACCTATTGATCTACTCACATTTATATGTTTTGAACTGCTAGGTTGGCAGGAGCTAGGGCTGACAGCAGGAGCTCACCCCGTCTCTCGGATTCGAACTGCCAACCTTCAAGTCAGCAGTTCAGCTTCACAAGGGTTTGATTCATTGCACCGCCATGGCCCCATATCTGTTTAATAAATAAATAAATAAATAAATAATGCACGAATGCACGAATGGGAATGAAATAGTTGTTTTCTAGGATTCCAACTTCTGGGAGCTGTCATAAAAATCTGACTTTTCCAATCTATGCCTTCCACATATTTAATCCCATAGATTGGATAGGTAACATTTGGGATGGGTAAAATCAACTTTAAGGCCCCTTTCATATTACAGAATTATAGCAATGTGATTCCTTTTTAGCTGCCATGGCAACATCCTATGGGATCCTGAGATTGGGAGTTAAGGGAAAAATCCTCAGCCCGGGATTGGTGTCCCAATCAGTCTATATTTCCCAAGATTCCCAAAGATATAACCATGGTAATTCAAGTGGAATTATAGTACTATAATGATGTAGTGTGAATGAGCCGTAATTAAATCAAATTCAGTTAAAAAGAATAGTAAAAATAAGGGCTGGGAATGTGAAACATAGAGTTATGAAGTCGTGACAGTTATGTATTCCGGATTCCTATGTAGCTTGTAGTTTATGAGCTATGTAGTGATTGTGAGAGCCCCCCAATTCTTATTTAATGGGAAACAATTGCTGTGATCAATGTGTTGTCAAAGGCTTTCATGGCCAGAATCACTGGGTTGTAAGTTTTTAGGACTGTATGGCCATGTTCCAGAAGCATTCTCTCCTAGAATGCTTCTGGAACATGGCCATGCAGACCTAAAAACTCACAATAACCCAAATGCTGTGATCAATGTGATCTGTTGATCCAGGCTCCCTTGTGTGAGCAGTCTTTGATGTGGGAGGAATTGAGAAAGAGGTGCTGTTTCTACCTGTCACAATGGAGATTGCTTATGGGAGGAGTTGAATCACCAGTTAGCTGCTTTTCAGCAGATCCCAATTTGTCTCAATGGATGCATACTGTTAAATGGGAATCAGGGAGTTCAGCACTGTAACTATCCCATACAGGATTATGGCCACAAATCCAAAGTGGAAGACTGTCAAAATGTGTTTTGCTGCCAAGATGGCTCAGCAAACACTACTCCGGACCCATTCAAATCAAGGTGCATAATGGTCAAAGTCAGCAACCTTATTTGGCCAACATAAGGCAGAAAATCCTAGAAAAGCTCTTCTAATAGTTCCTTGGAAGTAAATTAAGTAACAATTTGCTGCTGTGTCGTCAAGACCAACTCTGAGGCAGAACAGCAAATGGCACGCTCCCATTTGATATTATTGGTAGTAAAGAGGCATCAATGCTTATATAAAACACTAGCGGTCCCCTGCCATGCGTTGCTGCGGCCCAGTCTGTGTTTTGTGTGTGCATATGTGTGTGTTTATATTTATGCATATGCTATATCTGTAGTTATGTGCATGCATTGTCATGGGTTTTTTTTTTGCTTTTTAAGTCTCTTTCGCTGTGTTTTCCAGTGTTTTTTAAGAGTGATGGTCACTTGTTGGTCTGATAGGTGTATTGTGTCCAAATTTGGTGTCAATTCGTCCAGTGGTTTTTGAGTTATGTTAATCCTGCAAACAAACATTACATTTTTATTTATATAGATTTAAAGAGAGAATAGGATCCAGATAAAACCAATCTTTTGTTTTCACCACTCTGCATCTTTCTTCTGCTGATGTACTCAAGCCTTCTGCTTCCATCTTATCTGCAAAAAGACTTTTCTCTCTCCAAAATTTATTTGTTTTTCTTTATCTGGAAGGGGCATCTATGAGATGCCAGCCTCAACACTGCATGCTACACATCTGAAAGCTAGTATAAATAACCAAGTACAGGGGGATTGACAGAGGATGATCAGAGTTGTAGTCCACCCAAATTTGGAGAGCAATCTTATTCCTACCCACAGTTGACGGCACGGCTCTCTTTCACACCAGTCAGATACTTCAGCCTCCTTGCCAAGATGCATCTTCCACCATCCTTACCCATTTGGTAGGCACACTGGGGATGATGAGAGGTACAGCTCAAAGAGAAGCCAGAGCCATCTGATTGGTTATGAGGACAGGCACAAGTTGATGCCCAGCCAGATTGAGGGCTGAAGGGACTTGGAGACAGAGCAGATCTAGGGCTGATGGGAGTTGAAGTAGGACAGATCTGGAGCTGATGGGAGTTGAAGTCAGCCAGATGTCAAAACTAAAAAAAATTACTACTTCTAATAAATAGCATTACAAAAAACCTAACCTGCTCAGCGTCGTATACATATACCAGTATCCAGTAACAATGAAGGTTACATTAATAATAATAATAATAATAATAACTTTATTTGTACCCCACTACCATCTCCCCAAGGGACTCAGTGCAGCTTACATGAGGCCAAACCCACAATACATCAATAAACAAAAGCAATAACAATAATCAATACAAAGCAGTTAAAATAACTCAAAAACAGAAGAATGCACAATAAACAATAGACAATAACAATATCAAACATACAGCATTTAAAAACCTTTTTACATTCACCAGATCTGTATGAACTACAGCATCCAAGTCAGACTGATTTAATCAGCAAAATAATGTGCACAATCTTAACATCAGGCTGCTTTTTTCATGTCAGGAGTGACTTGAGAAACTGCAAGTCGCTTCTGGTGTGAGAGAATTGGCTGTTTGCAAGGACGTTGCCCAGGCGACGGCCAGATGTTTTACCATCTTGTGGGAGGCTATTCTCATGTCCCCGCATGAGGAGCTAGAGCTGACAGAGGGAGCTCAACCCACTCCCCCTGGATTCAAACCGCTTATGGTCCTGCCGGCACAAAGGTTTAACCCATTACGCAACTGGGGAATCCTTCAGGCTGCTGAGTGGTTTGTATACTGCTCTTGAGGGCAGAAAGTAAAAAGTCCTGACCACCAAAGACAGCCATGTTGAATGATACTGTGTGGATGCAACGGCAGCAGGGTTTCTTTGCTGCCACTCCTGCATAAGTTTTCCAACGAGTTCTGGTCCATGTTTGGTCGATCTCGCTCTGAGTTTTCTGCCATTGTCAAGCTTGTATCCATCCCACTCATTTCATTACCACTACTTCCCTAGTGCACCAGAGTGCTCATTTGGCTCCATTTACGATTTGTTCAGAGGGGGAATGCCTTTGATTTCCTTTGAGGCTGAGCAATTATGGTTTGTCCAAGCCACCCATTGGGTTTCTATGGCCAAGCGAGGATTCAAACTCTGTTCTCCAGAATCGCAGTCCAATGCTCAAACCACTACACCATGCTGGATCTTTGTCTTTCTATTAGTAATTAAAAATGGTTGGGCCAGTTCCGACTTTCAGAAAGGCTGAAAATTCTTTCTTGGGACAGGCACCTTACCATGCCTAATGGTAGGGCTGTATCCATGATGATGCTCCAGTTTTCAGATGCTTCCCGTTGGGATAAACTGTAGAATCATAGAATCAAAGAGTTGGAAGAGACCTCATGGGCCATCCAGTCCAACCCCCTGCCAAGAAGCAGGAATATTGCATTCAAAGCACCCCAACAGATGGCCATCCAGCCTCTGTTTAAAAGCTTCCAAAGAAGGAGCCTCCACCACACTCCGGGGCAGAGAGTTCCACTGCTGAACGACTCTCACAGTCAGGAAGTTCTTCCTCATGTTCAGATGGAATCTCCTCTCTTGTAGTTTGAAGCCATTGTTCTGCGTCCTAGTCTCCATGGAAGCAGAAAACAAGCTTGCTCCCTCCTCCCTGTGGCTTCCTCTCACATATTTATACATGGCTATCATATCAATATAAGTTGTGATTAATTTCACAATTCAGCAGCAGATCAGTTGCACAACTTCAGCGCTTTCCAGTAGCTTCTTCCTGCACAGTATTTTCAGTCAACTGCTCCCACAAACTGCAGTCACTCTGGAACTCTTTTACAGACACTTGAGCACATGCCCGGCCATTGTCAGTTTTACCATTGTCTTTCCCCCAGTCTAGATGACATTACAAACTTACCACAGCACAGTTATATCTTGTCTTAGCAGACAGGTTCTTTTAATCAATTACATAGAGCCTTCAACGAACAACATCACAGCACAAGGAGAGAAATATACACTGTACATGACTTCCTTATATACAATTCTATACAATTACACATAGCAATCTCTGATTGGTTCCCAACTCATTAACTTAACTCAGACCCAGGATTACATCATTCACAATCACCTGGACTAGGCCAGAACACATTCCCCAAATGATTCCCTATATACAGTTAATGCATGACTCAGCATTTCCAATAGAAGCCTATTAGCAGTGCATGACTCAGCTATATTACATTACAATACATTGTAAAACCTGACACTTCTCTACTTCAGGCTAAACATGCCCAGCTCCTTAAGCCACTCCTTATAGGGCTTGTTCTTGCTTTGCAGATATCTGAACTGGATTGGGATTGTGTAATAGCTGGTCTATTTTAATCCCTGTTTTAACCTTCATCCTTTATTTTTGTGGCATGAAGTCTTACCTTGACACTTTACCAATGATATTTCTAATTATGTTTAACTTTTAACTTACCGTATATACTCAAGTATAAGCCGGCCCAAATATAAGCACCTAATTTTACCACAAAAAACTGGGAAAACTTAATTGACTCGAGTATAAGCCGAGGGTGAGAAATAAAGCAGCTACTGGTAAATTTCAACATAAAAATAAATACCAATAAAATTACACTAATTGAGGCATCGGTAGGTCAAATGTTTTTGAATATTTACATAAAACTGTAATGTAAGATAAGACTGCCCAAATCTGATTAAACCATTATTCTAACATTCTTCAATGTAAATGTGCTTATGTATCCTCCCAATAATAATAGAGTAAAATAATAAATGTAATAATAATAATAGTAATAATAATAATAAACTAGCTGTCCCCTGCCACGCATTGCTGTGGTCCAGTCTGTTGATCTGGAAAATAATGTAATGAGAAATTGTTGGTTTCTAATATATGTCATTTCTTTATGCTTGTGGGTAAACAATATTTCTTTGTCAGTGTTGATGTGGAGAGTGTCTTGTTTGTTCTATGATACTATATTTCTCTGTGTGTGGATCATATCTATCTGTCTGTCTGTCCGTCTGTCTGTCTGTCTGTCCGTCCGTCCGTCCGTCCGTCCGTCCGTCCGTCCATCCATCCATCCATCCATCCATCCATCCATCCATCCATCCATCTATATCTATGGCTGGATGGCTCTTTGTCAGGAGGACTTTGATTACGTTTTCTTGCCCTGGTGAAGGGAGTTGGACTGGATGGCCTGAAGTATTTTCTGTTGGTCAAGGGGATTCTGTGTGGGAAGATTGCCCCGATTCTGTCGTTTGTGGGGTTCAGAATGCTCTTTGATTGTAGATGAACTGTGAATCCCAGTGACTACAACTCCCAAATGTCAAGGTCTATTTCCCCCAAACTCCATCTGTGTTCATATTTGGGCATGTTGAGTGCTTCTGCCAAGTTTGGTCCAGATCCATCATTGTTTGAGTCCACAGTGCTCTCTGGATGTAGGTGAACTACAACTCCCAAACTCAAGATCAATGCCCACCAAACCCTTCCAGTATTTTCTCTTGGTCAGGGGAGTTCTGTGTGCCAAGTTTGGTTCAATTCCATCATTAATGGAGTTCAGAATGCTCTTCGATTGTAGGTGAACTATAAATCCTAGCAACTACAACTCCCAAATGACAAAATCATGATGGTCACTCCTTGTGTTGTGAGACGTTTTGTTGCCAAATTTGGTGTGATTTCGTTCATTGGTTCTTTTGTTTTTTACTCATTATGCACAGAGCATTTATATATATATAGATTAATTAATGGAAATGTAATAACAGTAATAATAGAGTAAAATAATAAATGTAATAACAACAATAATAATGTAAAATAATGAATGTAATAATCATAATAAATAGAGTAAAATAATAAATCTAACAATAACAGTAGCATAAAATAATAAATGTAATAAAATAATACCAATAACAGAGTAAAATAATAAATAACCATGACTTGAGTATAAGCCGAGGGGAACTTTTTCAGCCTAAAAAAGGGGCTGAAAAACTAGGCTTATACTCGAGTATATACAGTAATCAAGTTTTAATTGTGTTTTGATGTATGTTCACTATTACAGGAGTTTTAGGAGAGTGATTAGTATTTATTTGTGTATTTTCTTGTTTTTGTCTTTTACTGTTGATATGGTCAGTGGACTAATCAATAAACTTTACTACAGATGCTTCCACCTGGAGCTGCTTCTGGGTTAACCAAGTCAGACCAAGGAATGGGCCTGGGAAATTTTACTATTTGAAATGACAACTCCCAGAATCCCCAGTGATTATGGGGGTTCTTTATATGGGCTGCCCCACATGGAGTTAGCCATGGAAACAGATATGCTGGTTTCCCCTTGTCTACCCCAGTAACCTTGTAACCCGCACTTCTCGTCCCTACGGTAATACTCTGTGGTTAGCATCCCTTAGCTCAGGCGCTCTTGTAATTGCCAGGAATTTGCTCATTTCAACTCTTTCTTTTTCTTTCTCATTTTCCTTTTTTTTAATGCCTTACGTTTCTAGGTCATTGCACACGCTGTCTGCCTTCATTAAATGCTGTAATGTAGCTTTAAGGCTTTTCTTGGAGGGGTCTGCTCCAACCCAGAGCTCCCCTGCTCTTCCTCTCTCGAGATCCTAACTTCAGTTAAGCTTGAGAAAGGGGCAAACAAGATGTGACGGCAGTACACCTCTGTATCAGAATTGGGTAGCCAGCTGTCATTTTCTTACAATGTAGGATGGATAAGTCGGGGAGGGGAGAGGGGATAGCACTGCTTCCTCTACTTCTGCCACACCAATAGCATTTGCCATTCACTTGCCCCAAAGAAAGTAAATATTCCATTATTTGGTGTATATAGGTGTGTAGGCTTGGAGGAAGTACTAGAAAGGGAATCCGTGAGTATGTTGGGTTGTTGTAGTTTTTTTGGGCTGTATGGCCATGTTCTAGAAGCATTCTCTCCTGATGTTTTGCCTGCATCTATGGCAGGCATCCTCAGAGGTTGTGAAACGTCAGGAGGGAATGCTTCTGGAACATGGCCATACAGCCCGAAAAACCTACAACAACCCAGTGATTCCGGTCACAAAAGCCTTCAACAATTGGGAGTATGTTGATCTGGAATGTGGGGGATTCAGGTGCAAGGACTCTGTGGATCACAAAACTCACCGGATGATGTTGGAGCAGTTGTTCTCCTTCTCAGCCCAATCTATTTCACAGTACTGATGTAAGGATAAAGTGAGAAGAGAAGAAGAAAGCTATCCATGCTTACCCAGGTTCCCCAGAAAGAAGGTAGTTTATATGTATTGTCGAAGGCTTTCATGGCTGGAATCACTGGGTTGCTGTAGGTTTTTTCAGGCTATATGGCCATGTTCTAGAGGCATTTTCTCCTGACGTTTCGCCTGCATCTATGGCAAGCATCCTCAGAGGTAGTGAGGTCTGTTGGAACTAAGAAATTGGGTTTATATATCTATGGAAAGACCAGGGTGGGACAAAGGACTCTTGTCTGCTGGAGCTAGGTGTGAATGTTTCAACTGACCACCTTGATAAGCATTTGATGGCCTGGCAGTGCCTGGGGCAATCTTTTGTTTAGAGGTGATTAGATGTCCCTGATTGTTTTCCCTCTGCTGTTTTAATTTTAGAAATTTTTTAATACTGGTAGCCAGATTTTGTTCATTTTCATGGTTTCCTCCTTTCTGTTGAAATTGTTCACATGCTTGTGGATTTCAATGGCTTCTCTGTGTAGTCTTGGCATGGTGGTTGTTAGAGTGGTCCAGCATTTCTGTGTTCTCAAATAATATGCTGTTTCCAGGTTGGTTCTGTGTTCAGGTGCTCTGCTATGGCTGACTTCTTTTTATACATTTATTTACTTACTTACTTACTTACTTACTTGCTATATTGTATACCGTCCTTCTCAGCCTTCAGGCAACTCAGGGCGGTTTACAATGGCAACAATTCAATGCCCAAAAAACCCATAAAACATTTTAAAACATTAACACATAATA
Source organism: Anolis sagrei ordinatus (assembly GCF_025583915.1). Taxonomy (NCBI): domain Eukaryota; kingdom Metazoa; phylum Chordata; class Lepidosauria; order Squamata; family Anolidae; genus Anolis; species Anolis sagrei. The sequence goes on along the minus strand of NW_026844366.1, from coordinate 210,213,548 downwards.
TAAAACCATAACAAGAATACTAAAGCATACATCATTTGCATCTCCTAATAAAAACATTGTCCCATCTTGTCGTCCAGTCGTTCCAATTCCTATGTCTTTTACCTTGCATTTTCAAATGTTTGCTGAAACAACCAAGTCTTGACTCTCTTCCAAAATATTAAGAGGGAAGGGACGTTCCATCACCGAGGGGCCACCCCTGAGAAGGCCCTGTCTCTCGTCCCCACCAAACGTGTTTGTGACGCAGGCGGGATCAGGAGCAGGGCCTCCCCAGACAATATTAAAGTCTTAGCAGGTTCATAAAGGAAGATACATGAAACTAACAAATTGAGTGATGGCTATTTCCCTTATTTGTTTACTTTAGTTTTCAGACACCTGTTCTATAGTTTAAGCCATAGCTTTCCAACCATTTCATGCTGAGTTGTGCGTGCGTGTGTGTGTCAGGAGCAACTTGAGAAACTGCAAGTTGCTTCTGGTGTGAGAAAATTGGCCGTCTTGCAAGGACGTTACCCAGGGGACACCCGGATGTTTGATGTTTTATCATCCTTGTGAGAGGCTTCTCTCATGTTCCCACATGGGGAGCTGGAGCTGACAGAGGAAGCTCAACCTGCTCTCCACGGATTCAAACCACTGACCTGTCAATCAGCAGTCCTGCCAGTACAAGGGTTTAACCCATTGTGCCATCAAGGACTCCATTTCATGCTGGTGACACATGTTTTAAATGGATACAATAATTAATTTCTACTAGCAATCCGGAGTTTAAATCAACCCCTTAGAAGAGATACGGGCACACACATAAATAGTTATAATAAAATGTATGGGCACATATCTCATAAAAACCTTCCAATTATATAGTTAAAATGTTATTTGTAAGATAATAACATACATTTCCAATATTTTTGTCATTTATGAGTAGTAACATGGTACTAATATTAATATTAACAATGCTACTAATGCTAATTGGCACTCTTACTGCATATAAATGCATGCAAGCTAATTTCAGAAAGACTTGGAGGTTTCTCATTATATTCACATGACACACCTACACACTGAAACTGACACACAAATGTGTCACGACACAGAGTTGGGAAGCTCTGCTGCAAACTGTTCCTTCCTGCAAACCACAACTATCACCTTCACACAAGCCCTCAGTTTTGACACATAAGTCAGTCCACCAACCCAACTAATTTCCTGGTAATTTGGCTTCTGAAGCATGCTCTTGTTTAAGCACAGTAAAGCTTTCATTCATTTTTGAAATGATTGATTAACGGTTTAGTGTTTGCAGATTTAGTTGTTTGTGCATTGATTGACATGATATTTCTAGGAATCTCTGAGTCCTATGGTACGACTCTATGGACAACTTCCACCAGATGTTTGTTAGAAGACCTAGACATTCCCAGAGAGGTGTTTGCTTAAGTAAAAAGTGTTTTTTATTTACTTTCTTCCCACTTTTATGTACCTCCAACCTTCAAGAAAGTAGAGGGTCTATTGTATTGTACTCAAAACACCAGACTTAGGTTCTTATCAGAACTTCTGAGTTCTTTGTTGACTCTGCTTTTGCTGAATTAAGCTCAATCTCTGTGAGAACTGGAGTTTCCGAAGGATGGAAGGCCAGATGAAATGGAAACGACCTCCATCTCCACAACCTCCCAAGACCAGCAGCAACCCCTACCCCATAGCCTTCTACTCCCCCTCCCAACACGACTCAGCTGTTCAACCTGAACCAGTCCGCACCAGCAAACACCCAGAACCTTGATGGAGATCACCTTATCTTTCCCTTCTCCTCCAGCCATGATACAAATTAGGTGGCTATAATGTATCAAAAGCACCTCAATTTCCAAACCCCTGCTACTATGTATCTCTCAATTTTATTTTTCTCCTCTCTTTATGCTAATATGTGGATGTGCACAAGAGCAGAAGGGATAAAACATAAACAAATAAGGCAAAAAACCCTTTCTTCAGCAATGGTGAGACCTCCACTCTTCACCCCCTCTTCCTCCTCTATACGCCTAAACCAAAACACAAAATGAACTCCTCCTCCTCCTCTTCTTCTTCTTCTACTTCTCCTCCTCCTCCTCCTCTGACACAAAATGTAGTACGACACAGCAAACTATATCTTCTTCTTCTTCTACTGCTCCTCCCCCTCCCCGCTCCTCCTCTTCTTCTGACACAAAATGTAGTATGACACAGCAAACAAAATATATATACTTCTTCTTCTTCTTCTTCTTCTTCGTCTTCTTCTTCTTCTTCTTCGAAACACAACAAGATGAGTCCACAGCAAACAAGATCACTCTGCTGGCTGTTGTATTGGATCACATGTCGGACACTTCCCAAGTGTCTAGTACTGTGTGATGTATAGGTGAATAATGCGTGCAGATCTCAATAGGGTGGCCTTTTGCAACTGGCAGATGGTAATCTTATCAGTGCCGATTGTGTTTAAGTGCAGGCCAAGGTCTTTAGGCACTGCACCCAGTGTGCCGATCACCACTGGAACCACTTTTACTGGTTTGTGCCAGAGTCTTTGCAGTTCGATCTTTAAATCTTCATATCGTGTCAGCTTTTCCAGTTGTTTCTCTTCAATCCTGCTGTCTCCTGGGATGATGATGATGATGATGATTAAACTCTATAAAATGAAGGCAAATGTACCTATGAACTTCAGTAACCTCTCTTGAGCAATTCCAGATACCCATTCCCTACCCTGTGTGGGAACCAGAGATGGGACATAATCTATGGAACAAAGGATCTTCCTGGAACTCAGCAGAAGTCCATCAGCCCGCTGCCTAGAACTTCTCTTTTAGGGGATCTTGGCTATCTATGGGACAAAGGTCTAGAGCAGCGGTTCTCAACCTGTGGGTCCCCAGATGTTTTGGCCTTCAACTTCCTAACAGCTGGTAAACTGGCTGTGATTTCTGGGAGTTGTAGGCCAAAACACCTGGGAACCCAAAGGTTGAGAACCACTGGTTGAGGGCAAAAGTTTGATTGCAATCCCATCATCAGCAGACATATTTGGGACTCTTTCTTTGTCTTCCCAGTATGGGAAGATGTCTTGAAAAACAATCTTGTGTATAATAATGGCTGCTTATGATTATGCCTTTAAAGTTGTACCCTTCGAGCATTCGTGCTGTACGAGTGTCCCTTTTAAGCAAATTGAATAAAATCTCTGTTTTTTGTCTTTAACTTGGTGAGATTCCTGGTTCCTGATTCCTGACTTAGAAACTTCCACAATTAGGGAACCTTGCCAGGCATCTCTCTGTAACCACGGGACTTAGAAAAACTCCAAGTTTCTGGCATCAAGACTGCTTAGTTCTTGTGTTTTTTTAAAAAAAATAATGGTACATTTTGGGCTTTCTTTTCTCCTTAAAAAAGAAAGGTGTGTGTGCGTGTGTACTTTTCCAAGCATGTTAAAACCTCCTTCATTTTTCAGTTCTTACTGGCTCCACTGTTGGTGATAATATGTTTGCACCCACCAGCTGAGTTAGCTATTAGGGGGAATAATAGTTGTAGATGCTTTCAATTCCTTCTTGTGCTCTCCTCCAAGTCAATCCCCATGTGGCACATAGATGTGAATAAATTACTGTAAGCTCACTAGATTTCCGAACCCCAGGAGCCCTTACCTTTTAATGAACTGGACTGCTGAATTAAGTATTTCCTAGTAGTGCCAATACAAATGGTCAGTGCCAAGAGATAGAGAATCACTTTGGCTGTGGTTGTAGGCCAAGCCAGCCCTGTTCTAGCTTGCCTTTTCTTTGTAAAACTACTTAGAATCAGAGAATCCTAGAGTTGGAAGAGACCTCATGGGCCATCCAGTCCAACCCCATTCTGCCAAGAAGCAGGAAAATTGCATTCAAAGCATCCCCGACAGATGACCATCCACCCTCTGTTTAAAAGCTTCCAAAGAAGGAGTCTCTACCACACTCCAGGTCAGAGAGTTCCACTGCTGAACAGCTCTCACAGTCAGGAAGTTCTTCCTAATGTTCAGGTGGAATATCCTTTCTTGTAGTTTGAAGCCATTGTTCTATTGTGTCCTAGTCTCCAGGGCAGCAGAAAACAAGTTTGCTCCCTCTCCCTATGACTTCCTCTTATGTATTTATACATGGCTATCATGTCTCCTCTTAGCCTTCTCTTCTTCAGGCTAAACATGCCCAGCTCTTTAAGCCACTCCTCATCGGGCTTGTTCTCCAGACCCTTGATTATTTTAGTTGCCCTCCTCTGGACACATTTCAGCTTGTCAATATCTCTCTCAATTGTGGTGCCCAGAATTGGACACAATATTCCAGATACTTTTCCCAACAGTGGTTGGAGGCTAAGTCTCAATTAATAAATTTCAAATGAAAAAGAAGTTAGAAAACCAAACAGTTTTTTAGGGTTTGGAAATTTTACTTTTATGTTAGATGACAATGTCCAGGAACTCTCTTCCATCATGGCCAGATGCTGGGATCTGTAGTTCTCTAAAGTAAGTTTTCCAAGCCCATTACTTAGTTTCACAAAAAAAAAAATCAAAAAAAAATCTGCAATCACATTTGCAACATGTGGTGCTGGCTATCAACTCTGATTTAAAGGCAAACATAGAGAACTCTGTCAATAATAATTGTAAACATCTCAGACTCAGCCAATATGATCAGAGTGGGTGAGAATAGGGAGGGCTGTCGCTTTCCAGTTCTGATCTAGATGGCCTTTGCCCAGGTGCAGCAGAACTTCTCTAAGTTTCATGTTGATACACTTCCTGTTGTATGAGCAACGGTGAATATAACCCATTTAAGATTTACCAAAGTGGAGTTCCAACCTACTTCAAAATTTCTTCACTGTGTAAAACTGGAAGATACAAATTAACTGGATCACAGGGTTCTCCTGGAAACAAGTCCAGAAGTCAACATTGTCTCGATATCAGTCTGACATGCTTAGGATTGCAACCTTGGTGTTTCAAGGGCAAAAGCAAGCAGGCAGCATGTCGCACAAGGCTAAATTCATGCCTATTAGTATTTTACTTGGATTTCGAAATGATCATGCATAAAATATAGTCCTTCATGGCATCATAAAAATTCATATTCCGAGGAAGAGTAAGTAAATCAGCTCTGTGACAACTCACACTAGGACAAGAGGACAATGCAATAGAGCACATTATATTATGTCTAGCAGCTGCTGGGGAGCAAGATGGTTACCAGAATACACCAGTATTGCATAAAGTTAAGTTAGAAGGGAACACACAACACATGAGCTTAGTGGAAGAAAGGTAGCCATAATACATCAGTGGCAGCTGACAGGAACAGCTGGAGTTTGACAGGAAACTGATATTATACAAGAGAGATGTGATTTTTCACCTTAAAAATGCATCCTTTTTAGTGAACTGGCAATGTGTGAGAGACTGTTGGCTTAGGCTTTGAGAAGATAGTCCTTGATCTCCACTACCATTGGACAAAGCCAAGAGCTCATTATTCTCTATTAATGGATATGTTTATTCACTATGTTGCATTTCCCAACTATCAGGAGCATCTTTGTTCTCAATTTGCTGTATGTATAGCTTGTGTTGACTATATAGCGTTACAGTAAGTCGTAACAGGATCTAGTACGTCTGTGTTAAAGAAAACCTTATGCTGTTAATTATTATGTGCAGCTGCTAATGAAGGTCAACTAGTAAGTTTGGACCATACCCGGTGGGGTATAACTGTATGGTTTTTAGAATACAGTTCAGCTTTTGCTCTGAGGAGCCTTTGCTCAGGCAGTTTGCTCAACCATTTCTACTGCTCTCTCATTTGGATGAAGATGAAGAAGCCTTATTCTTAATTTCTCTCATTAGCTAGACAGTGGTTCTCAACTGTGGGTCCCCAGGTGTTTTGGCCTACAACTCCCAGAAATCCCAGCCAGTTTACCAGCTGTTAGGATTTCTGGAAGATGAAGGCCAAAACATCTGGGGACCCACAGACTGAGAACCATTGAGCTAGGATGTATTTGTCTATGTCTGGTAGATTTATATCATATAGCTGCAAGGTAAAGTTAAAGGTGCTCATCTCCATTTCTAAGCCGAAGAGCCAGCGTTGTCCATAGACACCTCCAAGGTCTTGTGGCCAGCATGACTGTATGGAGTGCCGTTACCTTCCCGCCAGAGCGGTACCCATTGAACTACTCACATTTGCATGTTTTCAAACTGCTAGGTTGGCATAAGCTGGGGCTGACAGCAGGAGCTCACGCTGCTCCCTGGATTTGAACCTGCGACCTTTTGGTTAGCAAGTTTAGCAACTCTGCAGTTTAAAACACTATGCCACCGAGGGCTCCATAGCTTTAAAGGGGAGTAATAACAGGCGGATAACTTCTAAATGGCATAAATGGAGTTTTCTAGATAAAGCCTACTTATTTAATACTTAATATTACAATCTATATATATATATATAAATGCACTGTGCATAATGAGTTCCTTAAAAACAAAAGAACCAATGAACGAAATCACACCAAATTTGGCAACAAAACATCTCACTACACAAGAAGTGACCATCACTAAAAAAAAATAATGATTTTGTCATTTGGGAGTTGTAGTTGCTGGGATTTATAGTTCACCAACAATCAATGAGCATTCTGAATTCCACCAACGATGGAATTGAACCAAACTTGGCACACAGAACTCCCACAGAACTCCCCAGCAGAAAACACTAGAAGGGTTTGGCAGGCATTGACCTTAGGTTTTGGAGTTGTAGTTCACCTACATCTAGAGAGCACTGTGGACTCAAACAATGATGGATCTGGACCAAACTTGGCAGAAGCACTCAACATGCCCAAATATAAACACAGATGAAATTTGGGGGAAATAGACCTTGACATTTGGGAGTTGTAGTTACTGAGATTTGTAGTTCATCTACAATCAAGGAGCATTCTGAACCCCACCAACAATAGAATTGGGCCAAACATTGTACACAGAACCCCCATGACCAACAGAAAATTATGTTGGTCATGGGAATCCTGTGTGCCAAGTTTGGTCCAATTCCATCATTGGTGGAATTCAGAATGCTCCTTGATTGTAGTTTAACTATAAATCCCAGCAACTACAACTCCCAGATGACAAAATCTTTTTTTTTTTAGTGATGGTCACTCCTTGGGTTAATATGTGTCTTGTGGCCAAATTTGGCAGTCATTCATCCAGTGGTTTTTGAGTTATGTTAATCCCACAAACGAACATTACATTTTTATTTATATAGATGGTCACTTCTTGGCCTGACAGGTGTATTGTGTCCAAATTTGGTGTCAATTCGCCCAGTGGCTTTTGAGTTATGTTAATCCTACAAACGAACATTACATTTTTATTTATATAGATCGCTTATTTCTCATAGTCAGAGGTTTCTCATTACATTCACATGACACACCTACACATGCAGCTGATACACAAACATGTTATGATACACAGTTTGGGAAGCTCTGGTCTAAATGCTGAGACATCCATGTCAAGCTGTTTCCTACAAGCCCAGAAAGTAGAGGAGGGAAACAATTGTTACAACCACGTGCATCTTTACTACCTTCTCAAGCAAAGAAATGCTGCACCCCATTATTCTGAAGGATGGGAAAATAAAATGAAGCTTCCATTCTCTCTTCTTTACATTCCCGTTACACTGTTCCCTTCCAAGCTATCACTTTCTTTTACATTGAAATCAAAAGATCTTGGTTTGCTCTTATGTATTGCCAAGAGCGGAACTGTAGGGCCATTTGTGCAACTGCATAACCGCATTTCATCCAGGGTCTTGGCTGTAAAACGTGAGGTGCTCTTTGTCCCCTTTCCCTCTGTGCCTTGTAAGCCTGAGTAATTTTAGCCATTCTACATGCCTTTACAGAACCACGGCTGTGCTTTTTGTCCCTCTTGCAGCCTTTGGATTTTTACTACATCATTGACTCTGAAGCCCTTGAGGCATATTATCCGCTGCTAACTCTTACTCTCCAGTTAGCTTGAAGAATGCCCTGGTTTAGGCTTGCAGTTTGAAGAGGAAAGATAACCTAGCTTAGCAGAAAACACAGAGGACAGTCTCAGATTAGTTCTCAATATGAACTTGGCAAAGTGATTGCAGATTAATTGGAACATGGACAAACAATTCATCTGGGACCCAAAGCTTGATCTGGCAGATGCAGTTCTAAAGCAAATGAAGTTGGAATTTACAGGGATATGTATGCAAAACAATGGAACATACTGTGATCAGATGACAAATCTCTTGTCCTGGTATTTTATTTTCCATTGCACTGATCCAGGGACTTTTTGACAGTATAGTACAGGGGTCCTCAAACTACGGCCCGGGGGCCAGATATGGCCCTCCTAGGTCATTTACGCGGCCCTCGCTCAGGGTCAACCTAAGTCTGAAACGACTTGAAAGCACACAACAACAACCCTATCTCATCAGCCAAAAGCAGGCCCACACTTCCCATTGAAATACTAATAAGTTTATATTTGTTAAAGTTGTTCTTCATTTTAATAGTTGTATTGTTTTTAAGTGTTTTTTGCACTACAAATAAAATATGTGCAGTGTGCATAGGAATTCATTCATATTTTTTTTTCAAATTATAATCCGGCCCTCCAACAATTTGAGGGACTGTGACCTGGCCCTCTGCTTAAAAAGTTTGAGGACCCCTGGTATAGTATATCAAGTACAAGAATGCTCAAAAACTCCAATACCCAATTTCTAATTTTATGGTATTCTTGGTGCGTTAAGTATTTTAATGCATTTCTTTTTTGTGCTTGACTTACACAAAGTGTGGTGAGTAATACATATTCCTCTGTCCCTGCTAAACTAACCACTAAAGGATGGAGTGTAGTATTTGCATGGCATGAAAAGGGAATATAAATTTGAGTACTAACTCTTGCATTCTGTTATATTACTTCATTATGTAATAACCAAAATCAATGAGAAGCCAAATGGCCACTGGTTCCTCCTAAGCCAAAGCATGCTTTCTTTCTTTCTCCCTCAGAAAGGAATACAATTAGAGTGTAATAATGGCGTTAATGTTATTACTCAACAGTTTTTGTCCCATAGCTTATCTCCATTGAAAAGGAAGAGAGGGATGGTGGATGCTGGTCAAAACCACTCTTTTGGATCTCCTGCTAAATGTGAATGTAATTGTTGAGTAATCCTCTGAACAGTTCCTCAATGACACATGAAGACATTATAAGTGGGATCTAAGCCTGTAGAAAAGAGCGAAAAATGAACACTTTTAAGCAGTTATCCTCTTACCGAAAGCAAGCTGTTGAGTGTAGAAAATCTGATTTTTCTGAAGGAGTTTGAAGCTGTAAAGGAACTCTTAACATAGTTTTCTCCAACAAAGGAATCTGGAGAGGGGCAACTGGGATGTAGAGCAGTGTTTCACAACCTGGGGGTCGGGACCGCTGGGTGGATTGCAAGAGGATTTCAGAGGAGTCTCCAAAGACCATCAGAAAACATATTTCTGATGGTCTTAGGAAACCCTTTGGCAGAGAAGGCTGAAGATCTCTCCACCTGTCCTTCTCTTCATTTTTGGAAATAGACGGTGAATCCGCCCACCAAAAGCCATCCTTTGCTGTGATTGGCTGGTCTCTTGGCCGGCCTCTCAGCCAAGGGGAAGGCTGTTTCTGAGACTCCAAAGGGGGTGGGGGAGAGCAGACGTGCTCAGCACATGGCAGCATGGTGCGCATGTATGGGTGATGAAGAGCGTGCGAGGCTGGAGAGAGACTCGTGCCAGCGAGTCCTTTCAAGGCATGGGGGTTCTGTGAGGGAAATTTGGCCCAATTCTATTATTGGTGGTGTTCAGAATGCTCTTTGATTGCAGGTGAACTATAAATCCCAGAAACTACAACTCCCAAATGACAAAATCAATCTCTTCAACCCCACCCCACCAGTATTCAAATTTCATCCAGTGGATGAAAATACATCCTGCATATCAGATATTTACATTACAATTCATAAAAGTAGCAATGAAAATATTTTTTTATTTCACAACTGAAGTGATTCTTCTGAAGTAGTTAAAGGTTTACATCAGTCGCTACCAATCTTCAGCTGTGAGGGGGTGAGACACTAAGAGGATATTTTGCTTCACTATAAGTACTCTTGACCAAACCAGCCTAACCGTGTGCATAAAGGAATAAATCATGCAATCTTGCTTTACTGGTTTTGCATGTGCTCAACGCAGTGGTGCTGCTGTAATTTGCAACACTCTTAAACACTTTCTCAGCTGTCCATACTGAAAACACAGCTAGCATGATGAATCTCGTTACTCTTCTAATGAATTCTCTTTCAAGTATGTCTATTTGGTGTAAGTATTTATGGTGGACAGACAAAGAACTCCAAACCATCTAACACTTGGAACCAATACTTCAATATTGCGCCAGGAAACCAAGCTGATTAAAAGGGTTGTGCTTTCAGTGTAAATCTTGCCCCATTTCATGTCCCGGCTTTCGTTGGGACCTCCAATCCATTTTTTGGGAGCCTCCTGAAGTTGGGATGGTAGATATTTGTTTTCAGTTTGGGGCCCCAAAAATTAGACCATGGCGGGGGGGGGGGGGGGGGGGGGGGGGGGGGCTTCCCATCCACTGGCTCCCCTTTGCAAAGTGTGCTTTAAAGAAGCTTCCATTCTTCTTTCTTGGCACCTGCTGTTTCTACTCTAGAATAAAAGGCGTTCAGCTGCAGGCACTGGCAAGCACATGCCATGCCACACAAGAACTCGCCTAGGAAAAACTGTGTGTGTGGCGTGGTGTACAGGCAGGCCCGGAAAGCATGTATGCCTGCCAGTGCCTGCAGCCAATTGCCTCTTACTCTACAGTAAGAGATGCTCAGCTACAGGCACGCTCTGGGCCTGTCTGCATGCCCTGCCACACACAAACTCTCTTTCCAAGGCAAGGAGGCAAGTTTGGCTGCAGACAAAAGCAGGTTTTTGGGTCAAGCAGATTTCTGTGTGGGGAGGGGGCTTCCAAAGAAATGGAAGACACAAAACAAACAGTAGAAGCGAATTCCAGACACAACACTGATTAACCCATGAATGTCTTTTCCCAGTGGCACATGGTAGGAACTAGAGGAAGAGCAGGTTAACAGTCTGTGGTGTTATGAAACAGTAATTGTCCTAGTATATCTACTCATAAAGTATCACAAATTGCTCCTTTAAAACTATCGTAGTAAGTCACACAGTTCATTGGGGAATTAGGAATACAAAACATCCAGCTCCGATCCATATAACTGTTTTTTATCCCGGACTTTATTGGAAAAGATATAAAAACAGTAATCCATAAAATTTTCAAAACAGCAAAATTATATCAAGAAGCTCCCAATATGACAAATAATGTCTAGATTGCAGTCTGAATAAAAACGATTGGCTAGGTTTCTTTTTAAGCTTAAGGCAGGAGGCATAGCGATTATCAGAGGAACACAATGATGAATTGGCATCTGAATGCTGAGGGAAAACATGCAACGTTTACTGTACTGGCTTATACAAGCAACTTTATTAGAGTCTTGTGGCAAGGTACATCAGTAATCTGTAATCAAACCGTAACATTCTCCCTGTCTCAAGGAAAACAATCAGATTTCTTCATGATGCACTATGAATTACAAACCATGTTTCTTTGGGATTGTCTTCCCACAGGCTTCCAGAGAAACCCCCACTCACAAGAGGCTTACAGAAAATGCACACCTCTGCACATGCTGATAAAAATAACTGATTTCAGCAGCTCAAGAACAAATTTATCAGCGTATTCCATTACAAAATAAAAGAGGGAGAAACTTGCTTAAATTAGAAAAGAGCATTAGAGTACACCACTTTCTCAAAATTGATTTCTAGCATTATTTTAGTGTTCAAAGCAACAACTAGCATTTTCCACTCTGCCAACAATTCCGATATAAAAAGCTTACTTTCTACCAACCCACAACATTACCTACGTAACCAGATGTCCCAATTCTACTTTCAAGTTTAAGAAGGCTCACTTTCCCCCCCAAAAGGAATGATGTGATTCAGCTATGTAAAGGATTAATATTATGATAAATTCTTCTTTGGTTATAGAATAGATTTAAAGCAGGATTTATTACTTTTAAGAAGTCAGCTAAAAATACCACAGAATTCTAAACTTTCATACTAAGACCAGCATGTAATTTTAAAGTTGTATTGTCATGCTTCTGAAATCTATTTACCTTCTTTCACACTAAAATGTTTTTTTATCAAAATATTAAAGTAAATGATTTTTAACATAATCCACAGAACACTGGAGGTAATTCTGCAGATAGTAGCGGCCAAACCCAGAAGACCTTCTCTGTTTAAATGCTATCCATTGCCTTGAATTCACTGAGTGCTTGCACTGGGTTAACGTGCTTCTTCTGAGAAGCTCGCTTGATTTTGGTCTGCGTTTCGTCTTGTTTCTCTCGCTTGACTAGTGGTTTCTTCTCTGGAGCCTTCATCTTCCAAGACACTGCTGGCAGGTTCAGAGAAGCCATCCCTTGAGACTTCTGGTACTTAGTGGATGCCACATAAGAAGCCTTCACGGTTTGTACCACGGCATTCATCAGGTTCTTTGCAGCTTGAATCAGAGACATAGCACTATCCACCTAAAATAAAATGAGCAAGAAATCCCCTTAGTTTTCAATAACGTCCATAATGCAATCTACTAGGGAAAGGAGAAGTGGTCCTCTTACCAATTATAGGAAATCCAAGAATCAAAAAACTGTGTTTTACATAACCAAGGGTTCATTCATGTCTCCTGTTTGGTAGGCTGAACCCTTCATCACACAAAAGAGTTTATGTTGAAAGTTAATGTGCCTTAGGAACAGTAGGGCGATGGGAGAAAAAGACTTGGTAGAATACTAGAAAACAGAGTCTACCAAAATGGTTAAGCAAATATTTGAGTGCAAGGTATTTTGGAGCACAGACTAGAAAGGGAATGAAGTAAAGATGCTTTCATACGGTGCAACAGGCTGGATTAAAGTAGTATTTTTCTTATTTAGGAAAAAAATCAGTTGCTGCAGAGCTTACATCTAGTAAGGTTCAACATGGATCGTGATGTCTACCTAAGTAAGTCACCAAGGTAACTAACAGATGGAAGTAAAAACCTTGACTGCACACAGGTTTCTAACAAGTTTCTAATGTGTCAAAACAGATCTGTGTCAGTAGTTGATGTGACCACCATGCAATGCTTGCATTTATCTAGGATAAGATTGTTCATTTGCCAGCCCTGATATGTATATTAACTTCTGTACAGGAACATCACATCACTATGGTGTCAAAAGAACACACAAACCCACTCAGAAAAAAGGCTGAGAGAATGTGAGAGATTTGAAACAATGTTCAGAACCCGTGAAAAGAGAAAGCACAAAGCCTAACTGCTGCTAATCTTTCTCATTATTAACTGGTTAAGGCAGCGGTTCTCAACCTGTGGGTCCCCAAGTGTTTTGGCTTACAACTCCCAGAAATCCCAGCTGTTAGTTGGGAGTTGAAGACCAAAACATCTGGGGACCCACAGGTTGAGAACCTGAAAATGACTTGTGAAATTAACAAAAACTACCCCTGTTTTTCAGTTTCTGGAGGGCCACAAATGTAAACCTAGTAGATGGTATGGAAGCAGACTCTAAGTCAGGATCCACTGTACTCCACTCCTATTCTGATTCTGGTAACTTTGGGTTGAGGAGTCTTCCTATATGCCCTGTAGCAAAGTCCCTCCGAGTAAGAAAAAGCAAGCCAATTATATGGAACCCCTGACCTCTTCTGCAACTTTAACTTCTCCTCTCCCCACCAGTTTTTCAAAGTCTCTAATATGTGTCTTTACCACAAACAACCTTTAATACAGTGGTTCTCAACCTGTGGATCCCCAGATGTTTTGGCCTTCAACTCCCAGAAATCCTAACAGCTGGTTAACTGGCTGGGATTTCTGGGAGTTGTAGGCCAAAACACCTGGGGACCCACAGGTTGAGAACCACTGCTTTAATGGGAAGACAGCAGACATAGAAAGAGTTAACAGGATACTAACAATATCTAACATACGTACTTTTCAGTGTATATTAAATCACATTTTATGAAGTCTAGCTTGGATAGAAATACATTTCTATGGTAGAAGACCACATAAGGTAAATCAGTATTTTACAGTCACAGTGAAACCCAAAGGAACATGTTATTTGCTGTCAAACTACCAAATATGTATTTATCGACTGCCAAATCACCTTTCAAAAAGTGCCAGGCTTGCAGAGAATCACAACATTACACGTTGTTTTCTACAATGCCCATTTACTTCCTTCCTTCCTGGTGGTGGTGGGAAGCTGAGAAAGAAGCCTACTGTCACATGAAAAGTAGTTTTCATTTAAGTGGCACTTGATTTGTTTTTGCTTCACAGTTGTGGTTATTCCCCAAAGACAGGATTCACTGTTATCATGTTATTTCTAGTAGCTGCCATCGAAGTTTAATGAATGGAACCTTTCCTTATCTCCCATACCCTGTGTACTCTGCTTTATTTACTGTGGAGGTAATTGTCTCAACTTGTGACGGTGAGAGCAACTTCTTAAAAAATGCTACAAAAACAAAATACACATCATTAAACAACAACATTGCTGCCAGGCAATGTTTGCTATGCCACTCACAAGGATATGCAAGAAGTTACCAGAATTTCCATTTCACCAGTTAGGGTTTGGGTAATGTGCTAATGAATGTGTGCCAAATTGTTATTTGGTTAATGAGTGGCAATTCTGAATAAACCGGTTAGTGAAATGAAAAAGTCAAAGTTGCTTCTCTGGTAAAGGTTTGCTTCAGTGGAAGAAGAGACAGAATCCTTGACTTTGAAAAGCCGACAGAAAAGTATATGCTAGAATATGCTATCTTACGTGTTAGAGAAAATGGCGCTGCTGTACAGGAGCAAGTGGACACATGCCCTTGTTTTCATGGCTTCATACTTTTGCCACTCTGCAAACCCAATTTGAAGTTTAGAAATGGTGCAGAATTCCTACTGTTTTGAGGCGTAGTGGGTGCAAATGGAATTTATCAGAGTGCATGCAAGTGCAGAAACACTGCACAACTGAACAACCGGAGAGGCTTTGGGACTTTGGCAAGGGGAGCTTCAAATAGAAGTAAGAGCACACATCTGTATTCAGAAAGCAATGCCATGTAATATGAAATCAGTGTTAAATAAGTACTATTTCAAAACAGAACTTGCTTTTTACAGGAATATCAGGAAACTAGAAACACAAATCTATACCAAGTTGCAGCAATGTGCAATTATGTCTCTGACATAGTGGTAATATATAATAACCATTGCTCTAATTGGAAATGTTATTAAAAAAAAACCTGAAGATGACCCCCAGTGATCTTTCCAAAGGGAAAGTGAACCAAACGCCAGCAGAAAAAGAATACAATTTATTTAGAATTTTACTGTATATATTTGTGTATAAGCTGATGTCATGTATAAATCAATGGCAGAATTTGATATGACCCAAGAGTCATTATTTTGATAAGTCATTCTGCAAGAGGGGAAAGCAACAATGCTGCCTCGGGGAACTTTTCCCCCACCCAGGCATTCAAAAAGGCCAAAAGAAGGGGGGAGGTTGGTGCTTCTTTTAGGTCCTCCTGGGACTGACTAACCTCTTGCCTTTTGCTGCTCTACTCAGAGATAAGGTACAGTATTCACACTGATCTGTGGATAAGTTGATTCATATTTTTGGAGTCATTTTTTTTACTATGATTTCTAGATTTTTACATGAGCATACACAGTAAGCTTGTGTGCCTGCCGAACGTAGAAGAAAGCAAAGTAGAAATGTCAAGAAATGTACGAACCCCTGACACAACGAGTTCTCCTCCCAGGTTTTGGACCTCTGCCTTCACTTTGCTACAGATGTTCAGCTGGTGGCAGTACAAAGCAATACGTTGCAAATAAGCCAGCAGGTCTTGTTTGCAAGCAGAGTCAGGGCACTGAGGGTTGAAAAAATATGGCATTTATTGCAGAGAAGTTGAAGCGAACAAAATTGAAAACAGTAACATAAATGATTCAGGTAATAAAAACACTCTCATCTTGTTAGCAGGCGTGTTCCATAGGACTGAAAGAGAGCCCAGCAAACGGCAATGGTACGATCACTCCTCAGTTTACCAATGCTTTTAGTTTATGCATATTACATAGTGTGTTGTTTCATCTACCTCTATTTTAAGAACAGAGCATTATTTTACTATTTCTGGGCCTGGTAGTGTACAAAGTTCCTTGTTTCTTATTTATGAATCGTATCTGGCATTGAATATTTGCCATTTTTGTTGAGAATCCACCCTGAATCCCCTTGGGGAGAGAGAGAGAGGGGGGGGGGATATAAATAAATAAACAAACTGTTGTTGTTGTTATTATTATTATTATTATTATTATTATTATTATTATTATTATTATATCCTCCAAACAATTCTATCAAAGTTATTTTGACCTAGCCTAAGTTGAGCTCCATGGCTTAGTGGGAACCTGAACGCTGGTCCACGCCACATTCTAAGGACAGGGATAACAACAATGTTCTTTACATGCTTTATGTGTATTGTCATTGGAAACTGCTGCTAAGAAATATGGACTGTATGGCCATTTTTTGGGCTGTATGGCTCACAGCAACCTAGTGATTTTGGCCATGAAAGTGTTTGACAAGACATTATGAAAGTATTGTTTGTTTTTGGTTCCAAACATTAGGCAAGTATTTGGTAAACTCTTACAATGGGAAATGGTAAGCTGGAAGGGAATGGCAAAAGATGGGATTGTTTTGTGATGACCACATGTTCCAGGCATCCTCAAACTGATGTTTGGGCCTCCAACTCCTAGCCAGCTTGTTCAATGGTCAGGAATTCAGAGAGTTGGAGGCCCAAACACCTGGAGGATCATAGTTTAAAGAGGCCTGGCATATGTTGTTCAGTTTCAGTTTCACAACTGGATGTTCACTGCAAGACCGGACCTATATTAGAAATTCATCACATACTAACACTTCAGTTTATAATGAAGAAGAGCACAAACTCATGCCTTTCAAGCATTAACATGTTTAGCACTGCATAGAAGAGAGCTACATCTGAGTACAAAATATTTTAAGCATTCATATTTGACAAAACCAAACCACACGCACAGTGTGAAGTGAATTAAAAAAGGCAGAATGCATTAAGATAACAATAGAAAGGAGAACGGAAATGAATTAAGTTCTCGAAAGGGTTGAAAATTCATCTAAATGGTAAGAAAGTATTCTCTGACTGCAAATGGAAAGGCATTTTCCCCATGTGAAGTAGCTGCAAGAACCAAAATGCTGAGACTCCTAGTGGGGGATGCACAGTGGAAATCTCATTTATTCTGCAGTGTGCTAGAAGGATCTTTGGTTTTGTGCTCTGTGAGTAGATTTCTTCCGTCTCCTGAACTTCCAATGAGATCCAGAACACTCTGTGAGGCTCCGCAATAAAGGTGTCTCTCTAAAATTAGATTTGACCTATCAAGTTAGATTTGACCTATCAACTGTTTGTGGAGAGAAGTTTTCAGAAATGGAAACTGAAACTCAACAGGACCTTGATTTGCTAGTGAATGCTTGGATATGTACTGAGGAACATGTTTCTTTTTTAAAACATGGCTTAGAAAGGTATAGAACTGGATACAAATAGTTGAGGACAATGCCTTGAAAACAGGGGACAAAAAGCTCTTTCTGGAACCTCTGCATTCTAATTACTGCATCTGAAATGAAAGCAAAGCCTCAGGAAATATTCAAAATGAAAATAAAAATATGGAGGTTTTAAAAAATTCAGCTAAGCATTACAAAAGACATTTGTATAGATAAATAAAGAAACTAACGAATAGAGAACTTAATATTTTTTAGACATAAAGACACTATACTACAAGCAGGATTTTTGCACTTATGGAACTAAAACTCAAGATGAAAGATGAATGGAAGGCTTAGCAATAACATACATGATCGGCAATGGTCCGTCCAAGTTTATCCATTCTTGACCCAGCTTCTGCAATTTTTTTGGCAGCACTAATCACATCAGATGTATTCTTAAGTGGCCCTTTCCCTCTGGAGGGGGAGAAAAGAACATGGTGTTTATTATCTTCAAGAACCCTGGTCAAATGCATCTTTACTGGACAGTTTCCTACTGAAGATGAGCTACAGCTGGCATGTTCTCAACTATTGACTGGAATCCAAAGAACTGCAAATTCTGACTGTTAAAATTCAAGTAGACTCTGGGCTTGAGTTTTTTTTTTTTGTAAAACCATCCCTCCCTCCACAGGAAAGGCTCTTTTGCAGGTGGGAGAATTTACAGACTTCTTGATTTAGTAGCAAGGATATTTGCATTTGTGCTGTTCAAATTACAAAATCAAAACCTATATGGGGAATGCCCAAATGTTCTGGTACTATTATTAGTTCTTTAGATTCCAACCTATAATAAAGAAAATCCCCAGGTAAATCATAATGGTCAGATAATTATGTTTTGGGAGGAATGATTCAATTATTGCTATATGCAAAATAAGTCCTCACCACTCAAACATTAAGCGCCTTCACCTTATTACATTTAATTTGAAACAAATTGCATTTTAGCCTGGGGTTCAGATTACAAACCAAATATAACCCGTTCTTAAATGCTGCAAGTTGCATTAAATCAACTTAGGAAATTTCCATTTTAAATCTCAGAAAACATGGCTTTTCTAATAATTTAAGTATATTCAGCTATGCACATGGTGGACTGACATTTCCATTTCTTATACAACCTTTCTCCTGCCATTAACTAATGTTTTCTGAGTTACAATACTATGTTGAGAATTAAAAGAAAAAGAAAAAAAGGAGCTTGAGATCTTGAAGCATCAGGAAGGCTGAAGGAGCAATAAAAACCTATGGGTTTAGCCCTTGCACCAATTTGATAAGAGACAGAAGTCCCTAAAAAGTCCATTCTCTCCTTTCCATGTAAATGGAAAGAGACAGTGAATAGAGAAAGAATAGGTAGAGCATGGAAGTTTTTTTTTTAAATGTATGCTTTGGGTGAGCCATGATTGCTTCTTCAGCCTCCCTAAAATGACCATTCAAGATAGCAACCTCTTATTCCTAGGTAGGCTGAAGGAACAACCCACTACATATGGGATAAATCTAACCTTCATGTCTTGGATGGATCTAATTATCACTATCCTATTTTAACAATTCTTGAAGAGCTATCCCTTCCTGAACCAATTGGTATTTGTCAACTTTATAATGGAAGACAAAAATGGATTGCTCCTTCCATCCCATTGCTCTGCAAACATCCTAATGATACCGATATTCTATAAAGTGTATTAATCTCCATGAATCGAGTTGAGTGTGCCCAGACATGCTGTAGTCTTGGTACTTTAGCATACATAAATATAACTTTTTTATCCAACTTGAAATAATTTGTTTAGATGCTTTATTGCCCACAGTTCTGGAATGGTAAGAAACAAACAAGAGTTCTTGTAATCTTGTAAAGCTTTTTCTTCTCTGAATGTAAACTTTTACATGCTACTTTTTCTCAAAGGAAGAACTAGATTTAGACATAATGTGGGCATTCTAAAGTGTGAGCCCTAACTCTCAACCACAATGACTTTGGTATAAAGCAGTGGTTCTCAACCTGTGGGTCTCCAGATGTTTTGGCCTTCAACTCCCAACAGCTGGTAAACTGGCTGAGATTCCTGGGAGTTGTAGGCCAAAACACCTGGGGATACACAGGTTGAAAACCACTGGTATTAAGGATGGATCTAGAATCAAAGTAAGCTTATCCCTTTCAAACTTGCAAAGATTTCTATTAATGGATAACAGCGTCAATTAAGAAACTCTTTCAGCTGATGTTATTGCTACTATCAACATTACTTTGAAAGACAGGCAATGAAGTTCAGTAGTTTAAGCGGTGACCTGGCTAACATATTTAGCACCAGGCTTAAATCCCATGAAGGGAACCTAAGAAGTGTTGGTGCTGCCTGTAAATTAATCCCTTTAAGAAATATTTTCACATGAAGGTGAGATAATGATTTCTCTTTACTTCCCAGAACTGTTGCTTGAGCTCACACCTGTCTTTTCAATGTGTTAGGCCTCAAACCCTTTGTCAGACCAGACTGCAGAAAGGTCAATACATCCTTGACTGATAAAGATTCATACAGCTCAGGGCTGGTCACACTCCCCTTACAGAATGCTTTCCAGGTGTCTTAATTAATCTGTGGTGTGGATTATTGTCTAGATAATAATATGGTATTTGCAACTGAATCTCAGTAGCTTTGATTTAACAATTTTTTCCATTCATTTTCCAAATGGTTAATCTCAACCAACCTGAATTAGGGCGGAGGACTGGACCCCTTACTTTGCAGCAAGCTCCTCTTGTTTAGGTGAAATAGCTGATAGCTGCTCACTTGGCTGCAAAGCCCTGCCTGCCTGGACATTTGGTTTCCCTGTTTTCTTTCTACCTTTCAAGTTGGAAGGAGAATAATTTTTAAAGCTATAATTCCCTACCCCAAATCTTTTTCTTTTGGTCTTACTGTGATATCCCACTTCTGAAGAGAGATCCTTGGCTTTGCTTTCATTTGAAGCTAGAAATATTTTCTTTAATTTTAACTGGGAAATTTGAATCTGTGGCACATTCCTCACTGGTGTGCTGATCTTTTGTGCCCATTTGTGTTTTCTGCTCTTCTTTTGTGACTACATGCTTTCGCTCTTGGGGGAGTTGATTAAATTAATTTCATCCACTGCTTATCACCTCCTTTTCTCAGAAGACAAGTGGCAATAGTCTTTGTCTTCTCCAGATTCATTTGTTTACACTTCTTTTTATCATCTCACTAACTACTAAAGTCATTGTTAATTTGTTTATAAATTAAACTGATCAAATAAGCTTTTCAAGAGGTTAAATGAAGAAATAGTGTGATACAGGGAAAGACAGATTAAAAGCTCGAAGGGTTGGATGGACAGGAGAAAGAAAGCTGAAAGGAGAGGAATCAATGGCTTCAATGGAACAGGATTTTTAGGGACTCTAGATCAAGGTGAAGCAAGGGGCAAAACCCAAAGATAGTGAATGCTCCTTCAGCCCATTTGCAATTATTTAACATACCATGGAATGTTTATTTATTATTATTTTTTTTGCATTTATATACCGCTTTTCTCACCCATGGGGGACTCAAAGCGGTGTACATCAAATAATGTACATAAAACATATATACAAAACCAATGCATGATATCAAAAAACAATGACATATACATTACAATCATTAAAATCATATTAAACATGAACCACAAACAAACCTTTGGACAATTAAAATAAAATTAAAACATCTTAATATTAACATTAAAATCATATAATCCCTAATCATAATCCAAAGCCATTCCACTTGTCAATTGCATGTATTTCTATTCATTTATTGTACTGCATTACTTTACTGTTTGAAGGCTTGGCCATGTCTTTATAATCTTTCTAAAGGCCAGGGGGGAGGGGGCTGATCTAATTGCACTGGGGATGGGGAGTTCCAGAGCTCAGGGGCCACCACTGAGAAAGCCCTGTCTCTCGTCTCCATCAACCGCACCTGTGAAGAAGGCGGGACCGAGAGCAGGGCTTCCCCAGAAGATCTTAACCTCTGAGATGGTTCCTAGAGGGAGATGCATTTGGGCAGGTAAGATATTTTAGGGCTTTTTGAATTGTGCTCGATAGCAGTACAGCTAATGCATCATGATAAATATTAAAAATGTCACTAAAACAGAATAGTCGTTGACATTAAAATGTAACAAAAATTCACACATATAAAACAATGTAACACCTCATCATAGCTTAAAGGTTTTAGAAGAATTTTTAAGAAGTATGTGTCTAGTGTCAGAAAGACATTATAAACAGGCTTTCTCTGAGGAGGTCATTCTATACTAAGGGAACCACTATTTAAAATGCCCCCTTTCTCGTTGTTGCCTGCTATAATTTACTCGCACCCTTGAGTTTTAAAGGTCTAACTGAACATTCTCAGTTGGGTTGGAAACTAGAAGCCAATGAAGCTGTCAGAACAGATTCACATGTATTGTTCATAATTCCCAGACCCAGTTGCTACTTTAGCAATCTTGCAGAGTTCCAATCTAAGTTTCTGCACTGCTTTTCAAATACAGTAACACACATAAAACATTGTTATAAACTCAGATGGGATGTAACCACTGAAGGAAGAGGGGTTATTTCTATCTAAATAAGATAATATAGTTGGGATGCTGGCCTAATCTTGTAACAGGGAGACTGGACCTCAGAGGCACATTCCTAAGTTTTTGCTATTTTAATGTTTTAGTGTGATTTAGAATATGATGTTTTAATGACTGTCTGTAATATTGATGTTGGAAACCGGCCTGAGTCCCTCGAACGGAGGTGAGAAGACCGGTATACAAAACTGCTAAATAAATAAATAAGTTCAAAGATGGGTCAATGAGCACAGCCCAAGTTCAAGTTTGGATCTTTTTATAGGAGTACAACAGCCTTTAGACCAGACTGACAATTATGAACATGGATCAACAAACCACTCACACTACCAGCAGATCAAATATGCATAGATTGCACTAGTTTCTTGGCTCCCCACCAATCTATTACTAAGCCTGGCACTAGTATCCCAATTGCTGTAACCTAGAATATATGAAAACATGACTGTAGAGTTTTATGCTACCCACCAGGCTTTAAATATCTGTATGATCCAATTCATTGAAGTTTTATGGAAATGTGACACAGCATGGCAGACAGAGAATTCTAGATACTAGAGCATAAATGCAACACAGTCTTATTAGAAATCCTTTTTTGCTAACTCTTGGAAATGGCTATCCCAGTATAAATGGAACTGCCTGAGAGCAATGCCACATGTTCTCAATTTGGAGTCTACCCAGAAAAATAGTAGGCTTGCTTCTCTTGAAAGACACAAAAAGTGTTTCTAAAACATTTTACTTAGTTAGTAGAGCCATGAAGGATCCTTACCTGGTGAAGTCTGTCATTTCCATCATAATCATGCACATTTGTTTGGCCAGAACAATAATATCATTACCACTGTCATCCCATTTAGAAACTTCAGCATCCAATTTACTCTTCTCTTCCTGGAAGCTGGCAACTTGTTCAGCAATTTTTGCCTTTTGCTCTTGAGGGAGCTGAGCCATGATAGCCTGAAATGAAGAATTGCTCTATTCATAACTCTTTTCATTCACTAGCATGGAGCCTTTTCAGGTTCTAGTAATTTATAATGGGAAGATTAAATTATAACTGAAGGGCTGACAGGAATATTTCTTTTCATCTTGATCCAAACTTTGTGACTATATAAATTATCTATTAAAATTAGAAGTAAAGCCTATTCAGGAAAGAAAGCTACTGACGAAAAAAAGGCTGTCATCTAAAGCATTACTAGAAGAAAATTACAAGAAGCCTTAGAAAGTTTAGTTTCTTTTCCTCTTTTCTTATCCTCTGCAACCCTTTTCACAGAAAGCTATTGCCATCACTTCAAATTGCTATAGGATTCACTGAAAAGTACAGTCAGCTGAAGTGGACATTTTAAATATACCTTTATTGCTGAAAGTCTACTTGCATACACTGATCAATGTTGTGTTAAGAATATGAAGGAAAGATTCAAAAGTATACTACGCAGAAATATTATGCTGACCTTAAACCCATTGTTGGTTGAATTTTAGAAGATTAGACACATGCTACCTATAAAGGATTTAAGGACTTTTGCACTGTGAAAGCAAATGAGAGAGGAACAACACTGTAGGATTTTATGAAATGCCAAGAGGGCAGACTGAGATATTTGCTTGCAAGGGCATGGCTATCTACACGTAAATCTGCTTGTAAGCGAGTAATCCACCTGCACTGTCAAGTGGCATAATTTCTAAAAAGCAGAGCCACTTGAATCAAGCATCTGCCTTTTGTAATTCATCTTTTCTATTAATTATTCCCGTTGTGATCTGTGAGCCCTTCACATATGCATAAACACATGAATAAATAAAAAACAAAACAACCAGGTACACTTTGTAAAGGTAGGTAAAGGTTTTCCCCGACATCAAGTTCAGTGAAGTCCGACTTTGGGGGTTGGTGCTCATCTCCATTTCTAAGCCTGGAGACACCTTCAAGGTCATGTGGCTTGGAATGCCATTACCTTCCTGCATTGATCTACTCACATTTGCATGTTTTTGAACTGCTAGGTTGGCAGAAGCTGGGCCTAACAGCAGGAGCTCCCCCCACTCCCCGGATTTGAACCGGCAACCTTTTGGTCAACAAGTTCAGCAGCTCAGTGGTTTAGCCCACTGTGCCAGCAGGGGCTCCACTACACTTGCTCTATCTTAAAAAATACAGTTGGTCATTTATGATTTTGATGGAATTTGTCAAATTTGATAGTTAGTATAAAATACAGGTGTACAGTGATACATGGTTGCTTAAAGCACAGTAGATAATTGAACATTTATGTTCAGCTTTGGGCCCAGCCTTTTCAAGAAATCCAAAAATCAACTGGGTAGGTTTCAAAATAAGATTTAAATGCATAAAAATTTAGGGAAGGTTAAAAGATTTATAACCATGTAGAGAAAAAAATCTTCATCATGCAAAGGGGGCAGGAACATTCTGCTATCACAAAGGAGAGAGATAACTACTAATATGTGCGTCTGAAGGAAGATCAAAATATAATGTCTCCGGAGGTAGCATTTTATATTCAGGCTAGGCTATTTTTTTAAAAGCTTCCTAGCGTAGTGCAACTTCTGATAAGAGATATATTCTTCTTTCCCTTGTTATCTTGGGGAAGGTTTAAAGTCAAGGGATTGTTAAAGCAGAAGTCAGATTACATGCTCCTCTAAGTCTGTGCTTGGCATACAAAATGCATGTGTGTATGGGTGTGCAGGGTGAAGACCGTATGCGTATATGAGAATATCATTAGAAGTACATAACTTTTATCATATTAGAAGCAATTTCATAAGCAGCCAAGACTCAGGGGCTTCATGTCATGGATTTGGATTCACCAAAAAAACTAAAATTGGGTCCAAACATCATAAATTACACAGACCAAATTGCTTAAGAGTCTGGAGTTTAACTACGGTGACACTGAAAAGAAGCAAAGATGATGCATATGTGGGATGACTTTACAACTGAGTCATTCCTTGATGCCGGAGAGGTGTCATTATTTTCTTTCAGTTTAAAATTAATCCACCAGATTCCTAATTGAAGACAAGATGGGAGCACTGATGGAAAGTCAGGGGAAGCCAGATTCCATTCTCTATGTAAAAAACAAACAAAAACAATTAATCTGATGCCTTCTAGATGTTTTGCATCACAAGTCAATGTGGCCAATGTTCAGAGATCATGGAGTTACAGGCCAAAGTACCCGAATTTACCACGTGGCATGGCCCTGTTCTAAGGTAGAAATATTTATATTGGAGAAGAACAAAAGCAAATAACGCATTCCTATTCCTTAGAAGAGTTTACTAAAAAGGGGAGAGGTGTGCCAATTGTATCTTATTGTTGATAGTCTTGTTGAGACCTGAACAAGAGTAGCCATAACTTTTCTCTTACTCTTGCACTTTGGCCAGCGATAAGTTGGTCATCTTCAGTCTGAACGCTAGTCCTACTTCTGACATCAAAGTCTTCTGTCTCAAAGTCTGAATCATCCAGTTCTTCAGGAGTCTATAAAAGCAATTGAAACACAAATCAAGCACAAGAACAAATTTCTCAGAGTTATTCACTCTGTATTGCAGTGAACTTTGGAATGCAAACTAAACACAAAATTTCATATTTGTGAAGCTTGCTGATAAAACGTTGACTCAATTGTGCAAGCTTAATACCATTGTTACATTTCTGCAATGCACTGACAGTTGTTGTTCATTCGTTCAGTCGTCTCCGACTCTTCGTGACCTCATGGACCAGCCCACGCCAGAGCTCCCTGTCAGCTGTCACCACCCCCAGCTCCTTCAAGGCCAGTCCAGTCACTTCAAGGATGCCAGTAATGTTATGGAAAGGATGGTTACGAACAATTTTACACTGTTTAAAGAAACACAAACAAAAAGTGTGGGCTTTTAAAGATTTGGGATAAACACGGGACCAAACTGCACTCATTAAACAGAGCCTCTCAAGTTTCTTTTGGTATTCTAACAAGTTTAAGTATGTGGAGGGACCAGGGGGGGAAAAATGGATGCATTTCCACTAGTTTTGTAATATTTACCTGGTTATTTGGGGTAAAAAAGAGTATCTTGACAAAAAAGGAGTTGGGGGCAGGTATAAACTCTGGGACACTGTGGGATATATGCAACTAGCAGGGCACACTTCGCCTGTTTCTGGTTTATTTGTTCCTTCACTGAAGTCTAAATTTATGCTGCCGCATCTCCATCAAATGGAAATTAGTGGTTTTCTCTCCTAAAAATTGTTTCCTAGAGTACTAGATGCAATCTTAGCTTTGTTGTTGCTGTGTGTCTCCAAGTCATATGGCAACCCTATCATGGAGGTTTCTTAGCAAAATTTATTTAGAGGTAGTTTGTGCTGGTATTCCTCGAAAACAGAGTTAATCTTTTTTCTTCCACGGGCCCCTCTGCCACACAGGTGAAAACAATGAACCTGTTCTCAGAATGTAATAGCAGATAGTTTTGTGATGTGCAACATTAGTGTGATCTAACATTAGGTCTAACTACTATTGTATGGATGAACATAAGTGTTTTTTGAGATATGAACAAATGTGATATGAATGCTACTGTAATTTATTGCAGAGATGCGTAAATTAAGGAAATGCTAGATTTCAGTTAAAACGTCAGAGGAAATAAAGATAATAAATTGATTTTTTTTCCAATACAAGAACATGGACTTGCTGAAATCTTTCCACGGATCCCTGGTTAAGAACCTCTGATTTAAAAGGTGAGTCTGTGAATTGCGCCCATGATCACCCAGTGGATTTCCATGCCTGAGTAGGGATATGGACCCTGGTCTTCCAGTGTTCGAATCCAAGGCTCAAACCATTACACCACAACAGCTCTAAATATCAGCTTTACATGGTTTCAGTATTCCCCTTTAATGACCGATCAAGTAGTTGACTTTTTGCTTCCTGACACAAAAGCCTTGTAAAACATCTTGATAATTTCACTTAGAACTTCAGTTCCATTTTGTTTATTCAAAAAAAAAAAATTCATTCATAAAATCTGTAAATTTAAACTACCATGGATAAAATTAGATGAAAACTTTAATATATTCAACTGTATAATGAAAATTCAAGGAAAGTCACAGCATACTTTTGAAGAAAAAACACAAACAGATCCATTAAATTTCTCTGAGAAGGGAAACTACACCACAGAAGCCTTACTTTATACACCAAGCCATAGGTATGCCTAAAGAATGATATATTGATCAAGAGCCTGACGAGTTCTCAAGGACAGAGAGGATTCATACAGGAGAAAGATGCTCTTGATAATACTATGCCATTGTTCAGTCTTTGTAGGTTTAGACATCAGACAGAACAGAACAAGGAACAATGAAATTCACAACATCTTAGGCTTCCACTACCCAGCCACAAAAAGCAGGGGGAGGGGTATTTATCAGCAAGTATCTCAGAGGTGACAGGGAGCTCTGGCGTGAGCTGGTCCCATGAGGTCACGAAGAGTCGGAAGCGACTGAACGAATAAACAACAATAACATCCCTTGATATTTCACTTGCTCCACCACAAAACCACTGACTACAAACTATAGTGTGAGAAAGATCTTGACAAGTTTTAATTATCTTGTTCCAGAGCTTTGTTATATTTCATTGTTACTTTTAAGCTGTCCTGGAAAAATGCTTAAAGGGTAGACTATAAATGACAATAAAACAAAGAAATAGGTAATCATTTTATGTATCCGGTGAGACTTATGCACAACTTGTCAATGACAATTCACATAAATGAGACGGTGGCAGTCATTTATGGAGGCAATGATGAACTAAATCCATTGAGCCAACTAGTGGAAAAGCTTTAAACACAACTGACAGCATTATTACTTTCCAATATAATAAGCCTTTAGCGATTATCATAAAGCAATGGCACCTGATTTGTGGTTAAAAGTGTGGAAAATGACCAAAACAGTTAAATAGCATGTAGGGATTACTATTTAACTATTGCTATTTAATGAATAAAATATGGAGCCTAATTTTCTAACCACTATGAAGATTTAGTTTTATACAAATACTAGCTGTCCTCTGCCACGTGCTGCTGTGGCCCAGTCTGTGTATATGTGTTTTGTGTGTGTATATATATGTGTAAGTGTATATATATGTGGTTTTGTGCATGCGTTATAATGTATTTTTTTGGCCTTTTAAATGTCTTCTGCTGTGTTTTTCAGTGTTTTTGAGTGATAGTCACTCGCTGGCCTGATAAGTGTATTGTGTCCAAATTTGGTGTCAATTTGTCCAGTGGTTTTTGAGTTATGTTAATTCCACAAACAAACATTACATTTTTATTTATATAGATGGACAGGATTTACTGGAGCTATTATTACAACATATTATTGAGAAAAATCTGTTTTCACACAGAAAAATCTGTTATCTGATATGTTTGATATTTTTAAAAATCTTTAAAAAAAACAGAGAATGTTGTTTTCATCAAATATTAGTTTACTTACTCTGATCATCAGGACTGCTTTTCTGATGTCACGAATTCCATCATATACCAGTCGTGAGGCATCAATAAATTCATTTTCATCCATTGGCTGAGCAGGGTCAGAGCTCAGGGCTTCTACAGCAGCTTCTACTTGTTCACTAAAACGTGGCATGACTGAAGAACAGGAAAACCAACTTACAACCAAAATACAAAGCACAAGGATTCTGCAGTGACTATATACTGAAAAGTAGTGTTCATTTAGCAATGTTATTTGTATATTATTTCCCCTCATTTCAACATTATGACTAAATTTGTTTATTTCATTTCTCCAACCTGCATTTCCAGAGTCAATTATATACATATGCTCAATCTCTATGGTTGAAGAAGGCTGAGGGAGAGGCTCTCTGAATGAGGCACAGCTACCTTCAGAAAGGTCTTGGCATGATGTGGAGGGGGGATCAGGAGTCCCACCTGATCTGTGCTATAAAGGTTGCAAGCATAGTTGGATTAATGTTGGCTCCGTACACCCCTGTTTGGAATGCACATAAGAAAGGTTCTGCTAGGTAGATACTGTGGCTTATACCTGTGGTGTTAAAAGGAGTGCAACAAAGATAGAGCCATTCCAATGCAACAGATGAAGTATTAGTGTATGGAGCCCCTGGTGGTGCAATGGGTTGAACCCTTGTGCCGGCAGGACTGCTGGCTGACAAGCCAGCAGTTTGAATCTGGGGAGCGTGGGTTGAGCTCCCTCTATCAGCTCAACTCCCCATGTGGAGACATGAGAGAAGCCTCCCACAAGGATAGTAAAACATCCCTTGGTCAGTGTCCTTGCAGACGGCCAAGTCACTCTCACCAGAAATGACTTGTAGTTTCTCAAGTCACTCTTGATGTGGAAAAAATGAAGTATTCGTGTAACAGGGAATGGCATATGGACAGCAGGCGAAGATCTAATTCTTTTAAGATACAAGGAGGAGGAGGACAAATGAAATAGGTGGTTTGCAAATAAAGTTCAAATTTGGAATTATTATACTAACTCTTTGAAATCTGTGCATTTTTTAATTTTATGACTAAGGCTGTTTTAAAATGATTATTTGCCATGAAGCAAAGAAAAAATGTTGAGAATACATGTGAAGAACATTCCGAGAAAGAGTACAGCTAGTTTTTTTCTTCTGGAGCGAAATGAACTAACCACCGCACCAGGAAAATGTTTTATCTATCAGCAGGATCACCAGAGCTACCTGATAATGCGATCAATGCTATATTTAATTCAATAGCAAATGTATTCGATAAGCTCCACTAACCCAAGCTCAGTTCAATTTAGCAAATGGGGCAAAGATTTATGACTTTGTCCAAGAATCCTATACTGCTCCCTTTCACTGAAACACATTCTGAGTGGGGATCAAAGTACCACAAAGCTCTCGCCTATGTATATGCCTTTGCATGGTAAATACAGGCACACTGGAATCAGTATTAACTGTTGCACTGACAGGAGCACTGAGTGGAGGATGTAGGACAAATGTGTTGAGGTTAAATAATTCACTTGTAGAAATGAAAGTCCCTTTTGTTCCTTTATAAATGTTCAAACTAAGTACTGCATTGATTACAATACAATACAAATAGAAAGCCTGTATGAAAAAAAAGAGAAAAGATGCACCAATGTTTTGTGGTATTTCATGGACCACACCAGGCTCTATAGAAAAGATATAGCAAGAGGTTAATCTAAGCTTTATTAGCACAAAATAGCATATCATCATTAGCACAAAACAGTAAAGTGCTCTAGGAAAATAACTGGACAAACCAGACATTCTTTGGATTAAAGATAAGAGATTTTACAATTAACTCATCCTAATTCAATGAACCCACATTTAAAGCAAGTGCCCTAGCTAATTACTATAGATGTCAGGGCTAAGGGTTAACAATTAATACATTCTAAAATACCCATGCAACTTCATATAGTGCCTTCGATGCCAAGGCTACAGCCAACAATACAGGAGCAAGATCAGCTTGTGAAATGGATCTTTCTTCAGCCCTTTGCAACTTCCACATGCCTCAAGTTGACAGTTGCCCAATGCTTCAGAGCAGATTTTGGAGGGCTACACTTGGAAATGGAATCTGTTCCTCTGACAGATTCCATTCTTTCAATGGACCCATCTGGATTGCCCCTGTGCAAAGTAGTATAAAGCCTGTTAAGTATCCTAATAAAACCATGATGATGTAGTTTATCTTACCTGTGTTTGACAGCAGCTTTGTTGCTTCCAAAACCTTTTCTGTATATACTCCAGGTTCATAATTATCCATTTCTGAAGTGACAACATGAATTACTCTTGCCGCACGACCACGAATTGCACCAGCAGTGCGATCTAAACCATCAACATCCTTCTCTTGGAGAGCAATGACACATTTGTTTACATCTTCTAGAATGTGATTCTCTGTTGGCAAAAAACCCCAAAATTAAGAAAGTAAGATTTTGCCAGGTTCTGTGTAAATGAATACAAATATGCTATTAATTTATTGATTGAAAGTCCTACTAATAGATAAGAGCCAGCATGGGGTAGTGGTTTGAGAGTTGAACTATGATTTTGGAGATCATAGTTCAAATCCTCAGTCAGTCATTGAAACCCACTGGATGACTTTGGGACTGTTGCACTGTCTCAGCCTCAGAGGAAGATAAAGGCAAAGTCCTTCTAAATAAGAAAACATGGTAATAGGTTTTCTTTAGAGTAACCATAAGTAGGGATTGATCTGAAGGTACACTACTACTGCTTTCATACTACTAAAATAAAATCAGTTATGGTTATGAAGAAATAGGGTATGGCACTATCGCCAAGTAAAAACAAAACATAGCAGTGAAGTGTTTCTATTAAGAAAGAACTTTTTAAAATCTAAAAATATTGAAAACAGTAGTAACAATTCCATAATTGAAAATTAATTTTATTTACGATATGAATAAGGAATAAGATGTACACCAGTCAGTGTTCTAAAATTCTCTACAGACTGATCTGGCAGCAAATCAAGAACACCAGGGAAATTAAAGGTACTTATAAACATCCTTAAGAACAATTTAATTGTTACAGAATCCTTACTGGTGCTCATAT
Organism: Anolis sagrei ordinatus; assembly: GCF_025583915.1. Lineage (NCBI taxonomy): Eukaryota > Metazoa > Chordata > Lepidosauria > Squamata > Anolidae > Anolis > Anolis sagrei. The sequence goes on along the minus strand of NW_026844366.1, from coordinate 210,181,990 downwards.
TCATTCAGGAATCTGAAGAATATTTATGGTCCCAGAAAGATGAAAAGGCTGAAGCTTCTACTGGCAATATTTTGTTCATGCTACTCAGGCATCTCTGACAATTTCACGCTTTATGACACTCAGTTTTCCAGATACTTAGGTCTGGCATTTAAGGTACTAAGTATTGCCATTGAAGCATTATGCTGCTTTATGGGAAAGTGAGACTTGCCACTGCAAGAAATATTCTCTTCATGTTATCATTCATCCGTTCCAGGTTCCAAACATATGTTCTTATTCTTGACACTACCCAAGACATTTTGAAACAATCTAATGAAAATCAGAAGTATGTAAAATGGCATAGCAAGACTACAACAAAACAAGCTTCTTGTTTCAAGCTATCTCATCTTCTAAAATGCCATCATGGTGTAGTATTAGCAATATATGTTACTGGAGTTACTCAAAAGGATTAATTACTCTTCTAATATGGGAAAGCAAAAAGCAACTAGCAATATGGAAGAGTCGATAAGGTGGAAGGCAATAAGAAAATAGAAGACCACATAATAGATACATAGATTCAGTTAAGGAAGCCTCAGTCTTGAGTTTGCAAAACCAGCAGGGTGATTGAGGATAGAGTGACTTAAGCCACATCTAAACAGTGTAGACTCATGTAATGCAGTTTAACTACATTATAATACAGTTTTAAACTGCATTATATGCCAGTGTAGATGGGGTCTTAGTGATTTCAATTTCATCTCTTATCTAGATGTAGATGATACTCAACTTTATTAATTCTTTCCACCTAAAGCCAAAAAGCTGTTTTGACCCTGCACCAATGTCTGTCATTAGTAATGGACTGGATGAAGTCAAACGATTTTAAACTTAATCCAGTCAAGACAGAGGTACTCCTGGTCAGGTAGAAGGCAGAGCAGGGAATAGGGATCCAATCTGTGCTGGATTGGGTGTACTCCCCCTGAAGATACATGTCCACAGTTTGGGGGTCCTCCTGGACTCAGCACTGAACCTGGAAGCTCTGTGGCCAGGAGTGTGTTTACACATTTAAGACTTGTGTGCCAACTGCGCCTGTTCCTTGAGGTGGCAGATCTGGCAATGGTGGTACATGCCATAGTTACAATCCACTTGGATTATGTGGGGCTGCTTTTGAAAAGTGTTTGGAAACTTCAGTTGGTCCAAAGAGCTGCAGTCAAACTGCTAACAGGGATTGTCTACAGGGAGTGTACAACTACCCTGTTGCAATAGCTGCACTGGCTGCTAGTTTGGTTCAGAGCACAATTCAAAGTGCTGGTTATGACCTTTAAATCCCTATACGGCTCAGGTCCAGGCTATTTGGCTGATTGCATCTCCTTGTACAAACCTGGCCAGGCCCTGAGATCTTCAGGAGAGGTCCTTCTCTTGGCTCCACCTTCACTACAAGGTCCATTGTCACTGTGATTGTAATTTTATATTGCTAATGTATTTATATGTTTTTAAAATTATGTAATTATGATGTTGTTGCTTGTTGTTTGTGTTCTTGGTTTTACTTTGTTGTAATTTGTTGTTTGGGCTTGGCCTCATGTAAGCCGCCCCAAGTCCCCGTTGGGGGAGATGGTGGCGGGGTATAAATAAAGTTAATTAATTAATTAATTAATTAATGGGAACGAGAGAGTGGGCCTTCTCGGTCTATTTCAATGTTTGTATATTTTTAGGTTTTAAATTGTATTGTATTGGTTTTACTATAAGCTGCTTTGAGTATCTTTTTAAGAAAAAAGCAGGGTACAAATAATTGTATTAAATAAATTGTAATTTATATCATAATCATAATCATTATTCATGGGGTTACTTTAGGTTGAAGTTGATTTGATGAAAGTTAATAAGAAAGAAGGGGAATCCACTACCCTCTGAAACCGTTTAATCCACTGCCAAACAGATCTCACAGTGAAGTTCTTCCTTCCTCTTCCTAATGTTTAAATCTAATTTCTTTTCTTGTCATTTGAGTGCACTGGTTCACATTAAAAAAAAATCTCACACCATCTTTTACATGCCACCCTTTTTGATATGTAAAGATGAGTATGTTATCATTTCTCAATCCTCTTTTTTCCAAGTTCAACCTGATACTTAGCATGCTTGTTGCTATGAGCAAGTAACAGAAATGCATACAATAATGCTACTTATTGCAGTGATTACAACACATGCTTTTTTCCTACATGAAAAATAGCTAGAAGGAAATGTAGAAAAACTAGTGTGAAGTTGCCTTAAACAGCTGCCACTCTTTATTAGATCTGTTAATGCAAGGGTGTAATTAGTTCAGATCCTCTTGGCTATCCCTTAAAAACTACTTCACTTAGCCTGAAAAATGTTCAGCTTAGGGTGCTCAGGGCATTCATAATAACGTACAGGGTTTCCCATATCTTGTCATGTATCATTAACTTGGATCAAACTGAAGTCAATGTTGTTCAACTTCTACACAGAAGAGAAAAGTCTGAATTAAGTGCAGCTTTAAAATCTTCATGAACTATGATGTTTGACCTCATATGGAATGACTACAAGGCTAGGTGAACTTCAGAACAACACAGAAATGGGGAAAGAGATAAATCCAAAGGACAGGATTGCAAATCAGCCCCCTTCCTGGCTGCTGTTGAGAGCTCCCATCAGGCAATGTGTTCCATCTAGTTTATGGTACCTCATTTCAACTCTGTCTCATCCTCAGGAATGAGGTCCCAGCCTGCTATACATTTGTGATGGGCAGTGAAGAAGAATAGTCTTAAGGAATGCTTAACCCTTCTAAAAGTATGCTCTGGTTTCTCTTCAGATGGTATAACTCCCCTAACAGCATTCCTTCTCCATTTTGCCAAAGCCTGTGTAACTATAGAGGGAAGGAACCATTTATACTCATGTGCATGCCCCATTGATGGCATACAAGTCAAAAGGCCTCTAAGGTTTTTTTTTCAACTGGAAAAAACTGGTCCTCAAAGTCTTCAAACCAGTTCAAAAGTGCTGCAAACTGTCACTTTGTTTCAATTTTTGTCTTTTTTTTAGTTGGCTTCTATCCCCCACCCTCCCAATCGAATTTTGTAGACATAGGGAGAAAAACTGATGTGTTTTAGAGTATTTCTGAGCCATTTGGGAGTTATGTGGAAAACAGCACTCAAAAGCTGCATTGTTGGGATCACAAGGACTACACATGGCCCATGGGCTGTACTTTGCCCACCCTTGTTTTACTGTACCTCATTAACAAAAGCTTGATGGCCATCTCTCCAGTTATGTGCTCCTACATGCCCTCCCTTTCAACTCTGTGATTCTATGAAACCACGAAGGAAAGCAAGTTTCCTTTCCCTTTACAACTTAATTTCTCACTCGAGTGACATACAGGGAGCATACAACTCCCTTGTTACGTCAGTTCCATTGGCTGCCAGTCTATTACCAAGCACAATTCAAAGTGTTGACTTTAGCCTATAAAGCTTTAAATGGTTCCAGCCCAGCTTACCTATCCAAACATATCTCCTTCTGTGAACCATCTCAGAGATTAAGATCTTCTGGGGAGGCCCTGCTCTTGGTCCCACCTCCTTTGCAGGTGCGGTTGGTGAGGATGAGAGACAGGGCTTTCTCAGTGGTGGCCCCGCGGTTGTGGAATTCCCTCCCCAGTTATATCAGATCAGCCCCCTCCCTTCTGACCTTCAGGAAAAAACTGAAGATGTGGATGTGGGACAAAGCTTTCTGATAAATATCAGTGCAGTAAGTGAAAGTAGAAAGGTGCAATAACTGGAAAGGCATTGGATTATGATACTGGATCATGTGATTTTAATAATTTTAATGTTGAAATGTTTTTGCAGTTGTTTTAATGTATAAGTTTTATTTGCTGGATATGCATGGCATCAAATTGTGCCTTTGTGTGTGCCACTCTGAGTCCCTTTCATGGTAAGAAAGGTGGGACATAAATATGGCAAATAAATAAATAAAATTTTTAGATTGCCTTTTGTCTTGTTTCTAGAAATGCTTCCAAAAGTCCAGGTTTTCAAAATGCAGCCCATAATATTTTAGTTGAGAAATGACTGCTAGAATCTTGCACTGGTAGTGGACACTAGTAGTTGATAGGTGAAAAGCTTCCAGTCTTTCACATAGAGGCATATGCTTCAATCAAGAGACCTAGCAATACCTCCTTGAAAATTAAATTAACCCTACATTAAAAGAACTCTCCATATTGTGGAAGAACTCTCCATATTGTGGAAGAACTCTCCATATTGTGGAAGTATAGTGGAAGGTAAAAGGAAGAGGGGTCGACCAAGGGCAAGATGGACGGATGGCATCCTTGAAGTGACTGGACTGACCTTGAAGGAGCTGGGGATGGTGACGGCCTACAGGGAGCTCTGGCGTGGGCTGGTCCATGAGGTCACGAAGAGTCGGAGACGACTGAACGAATGAACAACAACAAGTAGCTTTATGATAGTTCTATCTGCCATGAGTGGATGAAGTGAAGAGAGATAAACAAAAATGAGTGAACTCCTGGCCTCCAGTCTACAGAGAAGCCTATGAGATCTAGGGGACAGATGTAAGCTATTAAAATTTTTAGCAATACCAGCGATTTAAACTATGGCATAAGCTATGTCTTCTATCTGTTTATCAAACATTTATGTCAGCAAATATATCTAACATTATAATTAGATTTGTTTGCTAACAATATACAGGAAACGCACTTGTATAAAACATGTATAAAACATTGTATATAATCAATATTCACAATACCAACCAACCACAATGATCAGCATCCTACTGTAGACAATTATAAATAGGAAAGGCCACCATGTTAGTTTGGAGTGTATTTTATTATGTTTTCTAACTGCGTTTCTAATTTATTCACTTGAAGTTATGGTAAAATCAATTTTTTTTTATCAGTATTTCATTATGGTTAGCCTCCCATGACTGCTGAAGGGGAATGTAATTAAAACAAAAGCAAAGTATCAGCTTGTATAAAGCAGGTGTCCATGCCGGATCAACTTTATATACTGTTATGAAGACAATGTGGGTAGATGCTATTCCCACAATGTTCTTGCGAGTCACTAGATAACATTCATAAGGCAACTTTGGGGAGAACTTACTACAGCTTTGATGGTAATAAAATTATCTGGATACATTATAAAGCAACATGAAACTAAAGGTTCTGTTACTTAACATGTAGAAGCTGTGATAGTGTATCTCTGACAAATTAAATGCAGCAACAAACAGAGCCATTCATAGAATCTTAGAAGACAACACCGGAATGTGAGGAAAAAATGAAGTTTGTTATGAAAGATGTTTTAGCAAAACTGATTCCATTACCTGATACCGCCAGGAAATCATCAATGGAAGTGATGTCATCCACAGCATCTGTCAGCACACGTACTTGCTTTTCCCACTGTTCTTTAAACATATCCATGTTTTCTTGAGCTAGCTTGCTTTGTGGCTTAGCAGCCAAAGCCAATGCTGCATTAATTACCTGTAACACAATGCAAAATCATACCCTATTTGTGAATATACCAATTTTCAAATATTGGGCACTTTAAATGATAAAGCATGCATTCTATTGGACTAAGTAGCTACTTCATTAGTAACACCTTTACGAGGTAGAGCGTTATGGTGCTTAGGTAGAGTTTAATTTGGTTAAAGCTCAATAAAGTTAGCTTATGGCAAGTTTAAAATTGCCATGGTAGAGGAAAATTATGCTTTATTACATTTATAGCCCATCTGTTACCCAATGGTGTGCAAGTTGGCCAAAAGGGAGGAAAGTAATTATAAAAGAAAATTTAAAAGCCCTAAAGAAAGAAGGATGGAACAAATAAAACCAATTAAAATAACTGGTTACAATCAATAGCAACAGATCAGCGTGAATGACACAGGACAAGCTTAGTTTGGCCTCTCCTGAAAGACTAATCACAACCACAGAGAAGGTCCTCTTCTCTTGAAGTCTGCCAAAAGTGCACTAGAGGTTGGCCAGGTATCTCCCAGGAATCTGAAAACTTAGTCATGCTCGTATTGAAATGAACATGTGAACAGCTAAAGTTTCTTAACATTTTCAAAGTCAGCCAGTACTGTGTACAACATATTTTAATAATTCAAACAAGAGGAAATGAGGGAATATATGTCACAGATGTCAGAGGCAACATTTCTAAGAATGGGCATGATTGATGCTCTATATAAAAGTGACCCTGAACACTGCCAGAATCTAAACATCTTTTCATGAAAAACGGAGCAAGTCCAGGGCTATGTGTACACTCAATATCCACCAGAAGTATTTGTAGGACTTCTATGGTATGCTTCTGGCCCAAGGGTACCATACAATTGTCCTGGAGGATCAGAGACACCCAATATTGGAAATGTCTATGGACCTCTCTAGGCCCTCCAGTGCAACTCTTTGGTATATTTCTGGCCCAAGTATAGTAAAAAAACCCAAACGCTCATTATTATTCCTGGTTTCAGATATCGGCGTGTTTTGAGTCGTACCGCAAACCCAAATAATCGACTAGAGTCTTCAAGAGGATAACAATCCCATCCAAAACAGATTGAAATTCAATTCCCTCTCCTGCCTTTCAAATGACCAGGAACTATATTGTCTTATTGAGTTCACTATCACTATCAGAAACCGACTGAGAATTTTAACAGCTTTTCTAGATTTTTGTGGAAAGAGAAGATAACAGAATATTATCAGCTTTATTGTTTAAACAGAACTTCAAACCCCCAGATGACCCTCCTGACACATACATGCTGGCTTTGCTGTCTAACAATACTTGGAAGGTCACACACTGACCACAACTGCGCTAAAGAATCGAGACAATTATATCCTATTATAACAATTATATTCTATTATAACATTATGACCTATATCAAGATGAATAAGGGCATTTACCACTGATAAAACTCTCCAGAGTTTTTTGAACTGCTAATACCTTTAAGCTTGTTATACTTTATTTTGTTAAAACAAAGTACATTTGCATGTGATTTTTACTTGGTCATATTGTGTTACTTTCTTATTAAGAAATGATTGACTAATGTGACATGGTACAGAAATCTGACAAGCCTAACTTCTTTACTTTCTTTAGAATTAATACAGATTAAGTGTTTCTCCACATCAAAATTACCACCATAAGTCATCTTGGTCTCAACAGGCTAAATACTACTATGCGGATTAAAAGATGTTGTACAGTAATCTTTACATTTCACTTAGAAATTGAAACATAAAATGGATGTATGAAGCTTGTGATTTACCTGAGGACAAAGTGCTTCAAGCTGGCTTGCCGACATGTGTACTAATTTCACACCTTCTTCATTATTTGAGATAGAACAGGCCAAATTGGCAACCTAGATATAGAAATGAAAGGCATTTTAGAAACCTAAACTTCTTCGTGCAAACTTGCTTCTGGAATCAAAAGCAGCCTTCTTCAGTTGCTGTGTCCAATCAGTTTTCACAAGGAAATAATTACAGTTCGCACACTTTTTATAATTAGTGATAACAACTGCCAAGGCAATTAATTACAAAGGAAGAACACTTATGAGTTAGAGGCATGTTTAAAGCTTACATTTATGGTAACCAATGGCAACTTCTAATAGTCAAGAGCTCACTTATTTTCTTCAATACGTATTAGTTTGGACTAATATGCTAAGTAAAATAACTGAAGAAAAATGATTTGCCTCTGATAAAGAGAAAGTTACTATTTTATTTAGCATCACCACAATACTAGTTGCATTATGAGCCTATGGAACTAACTAGTGAAAGCAGAATATACTTTTTAAACTGCATAGGTTACTGAAAGGTCATGGGCTGACGATATGATTTTATGTTATTTTTATGTTGTTTTAATAAATTTTTATTGTTCTATGTTTTAATTCTATGTTTGACCAGGCTTGTTCCCATGTAAGCCGGTCCGATTCAGGAGATGGTGCCGGGATACAAAAATAAAGTTGCTGCTGTTATTGTTGTTGTTATGTTATTATATTAAAGGTGCATTCAGTGTTCTGGACAGAAGTTGAGCATCATGTTGAGCATGAATTTCCTCTACTAATGTGCAAGCGGTTTATGTGCATTCAACTTTCCTACACAACAGAAAACACTGTTGCCAATTGGTGAAGAAGACATTGCCAGCTGCCTCTTCTCTAGAGACAAGCCCTTCTATTTGCTTTCTGGGAGGGTAATCAAAGGTCATACAAAACAATGTTATTTTTAAGTGAAAACAGTCTATATTTTGGAACTTGTTCTCTGAAGAAGGATTCTAAAACGGTTTATAGTTATTAGCTGACAGGTGAGTGACAGCTTGTTATTTAAAGACATTTGTGCAGAGAAATATGTAAAAGTAGTAGAAAAAACTGGAACACTGTGTTCCCTCCTACCTTTTAGCAGCAGTCTCTCAAAGGAAGTCAAAATTCTGGTCAGTATATACTCTTGTGTTTTCAGAAGCATAACATACTGAATGTTTTTTCCCAATGACAACCCAGTCAGCTAAGTTGCATATACATACATACTATGTATCAACGGAAAAATCTGTCATAAAGTATTATTAAGTGCCAACAGAAACAAGGCTATAGAACTAAAAATAAGACTTTTTGAGAAGACAAAACACCCAACCATAAGTTGACAGTAGTAAACCTAAGAGTACACGGAGTTCAGATATATAATCCAGGCATATGGTCTATTTTTCTTAATGTTATTTTTAGATGATAATGACAATAAATGGTTAAAGATCACAAACTGAATAAATATATTTCTTCACTGGTCTGTCAAACATACTTTGTCGAAAACAGTGATGTCTATATGAAACAGGGTTTAGAGGATCTTTATTACATTACATAAGTTTTCCATTTGCATAGTTTCTAAGAAAAGTAGGAAAATATGCAAGAAAATTAGAACTAAAAATATTCCATCATTTCTTATATCTGACCTTCAGTGCACATGGCTCAACTGAAAAGCAAGTAGTGAATGGCCACTCCAACCTACACTGGCTTGTGAGAAGTCTTTTTTAAACCTACTTGTCAAGTCTCTTTGCTCTCATTGAGGAAATGTAGGAATCATGAAAATTAAAACTTCCATGTGAGCATCACCAAAACAGAGAAATTAGGCTGAATCTGTATGTTTTGTGAACCTGCCACTTATCTGTGGTTTTCCAGAACGCATAATGCTTGTGTGAAAGTGGTTTGTGCTACCAAGCCCAAATGGAAATGCTGACTAGTCGAGAAGCAGTTGACAAGGCAATGCTTCTCACTGGGCTGCTGAGCCAGTCGCCTCTCAGAAAATGGGAAACATTCTCAAAGGATCCTGTGTTACAGGTAGTAACGTACTTCCAAACGGAAATAATAAGTAAGATAGTGTAATAAATTTGAAGTATATGTTTTGGATTTGTAGTACCAGATTTTTCAGCTCTGCTGAGGTGGAGAGGCAAGAGAGTTTTATCCTGATCTGCCAGTGGTTATAAACCTGTGTCCCTTCAGGTGTTTTGGATTTCAGCTTCCAGAATTCCTGGTCATTGAACACGTTGGCTAGGGCTTCTGGAAGTTGGAGGCCCAAACACCTGGACAGCCACAGGTTTACTACCTCTGGCCTAGTCTGCCAAAATCAAGTATCTGTGACCATGTGTATTAGCCCTTGGGTTTCTCAACACCTGACTAAGACTAGCTTATCGACTGGATTCTGACCACCCCCACTGTATATTGCTAAACTATGTAATAGCAAGGACACCACACTTCTAGTAAGGAACAAGAAGTAATAGATGCAAAATGTGGCAAATATGTAGGAATAAGAGGTATATTTTTAAAACTGAAATTCTCCATTTGGGAGTTTTGACTGGGAAGTTTCAAGTGGCATGTTTTCTGAATCTGACAGATATGGCCATAGATGATAACTTAAATTAATACAAAAGGAATGAGTACCTCAGACTTTGATAACAGTTCTTGTAGGACAGACAGAACAAATTAATTTTTAACGCATTTTCCCAAGAATGCACTTTTCGTCACATTGGTAACCTATCTCCAAGAATCCGCCCATGACATCTTAAGTGGCACAAATGACCTCAGGCTGACTAGGGGTGCTGCCAGCATTTGGATGAACAAGTTTCTATTTACCCTCAAGTGACAATCCTGCCAAATATAATAGTAACAAATGCAAGCATACAATTCTCCCCTTACAACACTCTGCCACAATTTGAGCTAATGTGCTGGTGACAGAAATGTAAGGGCTGGTTAACCTAGAAGGCTGCCCATTCCAAATGTAGACCAAGTCTTTAAAATTTGCTTTGAAATTAACTACAAATGACACTGGAGTAAGAAATTAGGTTGATGTCTCAAGTGAAGCATTCTTGACTCTGTAAAGAGTTTACTTGTGGAAAGCAAGTATAGATCTCAATTATCGGGCCAAACAAGTAATGATCTATGTCCCTTTTTGATTGAAATTCCTGTCTTCAGTGATTCCCAATTCCTGCTTAAGTTATATTTTTGGATTCAAAAAATCAACTACTGAAGTATGAAATAAGAGCACACAACTATCTCCAATTCATTGCATTGATATTTTCAATATGTAATCCTATATAAAATGGTTCAGAAATCAAATCACTTACTTGCAATTGAAAAGAGACAGTTAATACCAAATCTATAAAACATTTATAGTTATAACCTGGAGTTAACCGAAAACACAAGGTAACAATATTTGAAAAAAGCAAAACAAAATGTTGTTCCTGGTTTGAAAGTGTTATTTCCTGTTTAATTGTGTGGTACTTCCTTTGAAAGTAGTTGTTATACTCCAAAAATTGTTTTTGTGGCTGCCACAAACTTTGTTGAATTGGTTGGGACTCTTGAGATTTTCATTGAAAAACTATAGCAAAATGTGCTACATGTGTTCTATCCATGTTTTTATGATAGAACCAATTAGGAAATGAAATTTATAACCCAAGAACAAAAACTGAGTTACATATTGTAAGTGAAAAAAAATGCTACTATTTAGAATTCTCAGATTAGCTACAGGTTATAACTAATTACCTTGTAAATATCTTCAAAATACCTAAATAGCTGAAACAAAAATAAATAATACAGGCAGTCCCCAAGTTACGAACAAAATAGGTTCTGTAGGTTTGTTCTTCAGTAGAGTTCTTTATGCAAGTCAGAACAAGTACATTTTATAAATGTAACTCCAGCCAAAAGTATATATAGCTTTAGATAGCATAGGGAAGGGTTTACACTCCCGTGGTGTTTGTTTTGCTCTCTGTGCCCCTGTTCAGAAGATTTTACTTCACTTTCTGTCCCTATGATCATTGGATTTTGAAAAAGATGGCTTGTTGCGGAAACAAAGGTTGGTGATAAAGCTTCAGTGGAGACACCTTTCCTCCTTAACTCTCCCAGGAGTGATTTTCCCTTCCTAGGGGTAGATTTCTCTAACTTCCTATTGTCTCTTTCCTGTTCTTAACTATGAGTCATTTGCAAGTCTGATGTTTGTAACTCGGGACTGCCTGTATGTGTGCTCACACAGAAGGCTACATTCTAAAAACCCACCTGAGCCTTAAATTGTTTTGAACAGATTGGCAGCCATAACTGATGTCAATCAAAATTTATAAAGGTATTTGTTAATAGTGTAATTCCCTAAAAGTTTTTCTCAGCAATTACACAATGCATGAAAGTGTGTGCTAATCTCAAGACTGCTTTATTTATGACAGAATTTTATACCCTTGACATCTCAATCACATATATTAATGGTCTGTAGTGAAAAGCATTGTGAAAGTTAATGCCGGATGATAGAGTTTTGTCTGCGTTGATTGATTGCTGATGGTTCGTTTATAAATGCAAGGTATCACTTGATTCCTCAGAGCATGATAAATATGCATGTGATAAGCAATCTTTAGAGTGTGACAATTTTTTACCTTCAAAATTGCAGCTTCTGTCTGTAATAATTCTATATCAATATTTTTACACTTCTTTTAAGGAAGGACATGATATTAAATCTAGTAGATATCATCAAGTACAGAGAACAAAATGCAGGAATTAAATCAGTCAGATTCCATCTTCTACGTTTCATTCAATAACAAAAGCATTTCCCCCAAGCTATAAACAGATGGAAGCTCTAATGTAATCATTGTGGATCCAGAAAACCCTAAATGTGGAACGTTCTATTTTCTAGTCCTAGACAAATGGGTACATGTTTTTATCTTTAAAATGTATGTTGCCAGGATTTCCAACTTTTCCACACTTGCTCAAGAAGAAAAAAATCCCAGTTTCTATGAATATCAATTGGTAGGATGTGCAAATAGACAAGATACAATACTTGTTTTTCTTTCCTAAATCAAGGAAGGCTAGAAAACTATCAAGATGATGAAAAATATTAAACACTGAAGAACTGCACTTCTAAGTCTCTTAAGAGACAGCTGGCAAGAAACTGTGTTCCAGACAGTGGAGCAGACTGCCTAAGCAATATGCACTTCTAGATGAGGAAAACACTATAATCACTGCATAAAAATATATGTTGTTTGGAAGAGCCAATGGCGTGGCAAAATATGCAAAGTTTATTCATGTACACTAAACATTTACCACATAGCTTTCCCTGTCACCTGTGGCAAAATGGCTTCTTTGTTAGAACTCTTCTCTTTCTAGCAAATATTCAATCTGTTCAATAACAAAACCCTCTTTATGCAATGTATATCCACCTTGTCAAAAGGTAATACAATACTTAATTTCAAGCATATTACCTCAATCAGCTTGTTGGCATGTTCACGGAAAACCTGGGCATATTCTTTCACTTCTTTCTCGTTCCCATTCTTGGCAGCTTCAATCAAAACTAGAAGTGGTACATTTGTTTCCAGAAAGGAATCTGAAACATGGTCCATAACAGCTTTTCGGAGCTAAGAATAGAGGTCAAATCAGTGTTAGCCTTTTATCAATGTGCAGTAGATGGTTATTTTCAATCTTTACAACAACTTACTTGGCCAGTAATCCTTTTATTACATACAGAGCTTTTCACCCTCAATGCAAATTAGCACTACTGCTTAGAGTATACCTACAGCTATTTCTGTCAATTGACACTGTGCATGCTTCAAATTTCCCACTTCAAAATTACTGATATGAAATAATTGTTCCAAAGTAATTGGGAAATCATACTTCCATGATATCTGGAAATTGTACTTGTTTATATATCCAAATGAGACTCTGGACCAAACACTACATTCTTCTGGTTACTTATCAATACTTAAAAACATATTGTGCTAACCATATAGCGCAATTCTACAGATTTTGCTGGCACACTTATCTGAACATGTTATTGATTAACATTTCCTTGGTAATTAACAATGTCCCTTAAAGATAATGGATTTCACAATTGCTTATTCCTTTGCTGCATCTATCAATCATCAGGGATGACCACTGGAGGGCTCTCAAGTAGCTGGATCCAACCTGCAAAGATGTTTTGCCTGACCCTCAAAAATCCTATTACACATATTTTTAAAGCAAGGTAAACAGAAAGCTTTACAAAATTTCACGCAAAAGGAAAACAATTTCGTTTTTGAAACAATGATGCAGATTCCATATCACAGGAGTCTGGCTGGCAAGTTCTAGCCACCTCAGAACCTTTCTATACCATTACTGCTGCACAAGGTTGACTTAGATTGTGTCTCAGAAACAAACCTCTTGACCTTTTTAATAAGATCAGAATCTAATCTTATTTAATCTAGACTGATCTAAACTGATCTAGAGGCTGGTTTAATCTTTAAAATGACACAAAAGCAAATTTTATCTATGGATCTTGGACATACTGAATTTACATTATGACCAGGGGAGAGATATAAAATTGCCTTTGCCAATGGAGCTTTATATTCTATACCACAAACACCTATACTTTTAGGTAGCAGCTTGATCAGGCTGACGTTTTTCGGTGCTGAGGTAGATAAGGAAGGGGAGGAAGACAAGCCCCTTAAACCCTCACAAGACCCAGCCTTGAATACAACTGTATCTTAGGCCCCATCTACATAGCCCTAAAATGTGGTCTGGGAAATGGATTAGCCTAATCCATTTAAACCAGGAGTAAATCTGATTTTCCAGGTTTAATCAAGTTTTTAAAACTATCTCAAAATATACCTTCAGGGACGGTCCGGACCTTTGGAGTTATGAGGTCTGTGGAGACAGACACTTGGGTTCACCGTCTGTAATCCCAGCTGTCTGTCCCCACAGCCATCTCTCCTGCTTGGGTCCAAGAGGCCCCGGGGGGGGGGGGGGCAAGGTGGACACTGCCAGCCTCTCCTCCCTGTCCTCCATTCTGCCCTCATCAGGCCTCGAGGCTTCTCTTCTCTTCCTGATCCCTTGAATAGGAAATTCCCCCTCCCCTCTTCAAACCCCTCTGTTAGATGTGGAAGTAGCCAAAGCGGCTTTGGTGAAGATACTGCCAATTTGTATACTCTCTTTTTTAGAAGTTTATTTTGTACAATTCTGAAAAATAACAATGGGTTCTACCCTTAGTGGTTGTTCATGCGCTGTGTGGGCCAACTTGTACTCTCAAGGCCAACTTGTTAAAGTTCTACCAGAACTCTCACATCTACTTTTCTATTGCAATGAACATAGTTACAGGGACTGCTGCAATCAAAAGATATCATAAGAAATAGATTGTTATTTATGCAGAAACATTTTACGAATATTTCATATAATACCTGTCTACGCAAATCCCTTGTCTTTTTTGTCATTTTGTCTATTGCCAAGTTCAGAGCATCACTTCTTTCTTTGCGTCCAGCCTAAAAAAAAGAAGAAACAAAATTAGATTAATGTAATATAACCACATCAATGACTTTAACTCAAGCCTGCATACACTAGGATGTTTTCAATTTAAATGCCAGGTTCAAAATGTCAAATGTCTATAAATTCTGTATTCTTGCACAACCAAGAAGTCCTCATGTGGGAATGATGTAAATCTTATTTTAACCTTGTCGCACACACCTGGTATTTTTATGGTACATTGTGCCAAGCTTCATGTTGTGTGCATTCACATTGAGCAAGAAGTGAACTTCAGTACTTGCCTAGTCTGGGAATGTACACATAGACTGAGGATATCTACATCCAGGTTTGAGCACCACTGGGTTAAGTACCTTGCTCTCCTTTACCAGTGAGCTCTGGAGGATTTGTCTGGGATCAGTCCTCCTTTCAGGTCCTTCCAACGCAGATTAAGCTCTCACATTTTGCCATTTTACTCAGTAAAGGTTTTTTTTTTAATGAATTAAGGTACGATACCATTTTTATTGTTAACTACCCTGAGACCTTAGACTGGAAGAAAATCAGAATAAAAATAAAGAAAATAAATACTTAGACTGATCCATGGCTACACTGACCTTGGTTTTTTACAGTTGAGTTTATTTGGCTAAAATTTCTAGACTTATGCATGGGTATATACAGTAACTTAATAATGAAAATCCCCTGAGAGACACTAGCCCTGCCTGGATGTTGTGGGTTTCTGGTATATATCCCAGCTGAAATAAAGGGGGATCAAATGTAGTTATACACAACTGAGTAATACAAGCTGTTTATTCTAAAGCAAAAGACTTCAAATTAATTAAAAGTGGGAAAAGATTATGTCTTTTACAAATGACAAGAATGAAGCAGCAAAATTTAAGTAGATTTAGAGAATCAGGTGTAGATATGCACAGTATTTGCTTCTTTGGGACAGCTTTCCAAATTTAGGACTGTAGTCTTAATTCTTGTAATCCCTTAATTGCGATATTTCCATTCTCTTGCACCAATTAAGATGTAATTGGAGATGTCTAACAATATTACAAATATCACTTATTAGAATATTTGTCACTGCTTTGAAAACCGCCTTCATAAAACTTAGCAGGTGATTTAGTCACCAACAGATTCTTTCCCTTCCGCCTTTTAAGGAAGAGCCTGAAACCTAGATTCAATGCCAACTCAGTATCAGCAGCCCATTAAAATAGCAGCAAAAGTGATGTCAGCAGCACCACCCTTCATGTCAGGACATGTATAGTTAATCTTCACAATGATAATGCAAAACATTAGTAGTGCAATGAGTTGCCAAGGAAAAAGGACTGTGCCGAAGCTCTCAGTTCCAGATCAATAGAGGTGGGTTCTGCAATGCAACAGAATAATAAGACTGCTTATGTTGTTATCTTGGCATGAGAGGAGGTGATGTAGCGTCACTACATAAAAGCCCTGTGCCAGCCACATGTGGGTGTGAAATGCATGGGAAATAGATGGAATGGCAGCACTCAGGAAGCATCCTAGGTACTGGTAGCATGCCAAGGTGGCAATGTTGTACTAAAAAGACATCTGTTGAATAAGTAACAAAACAAGCAGAATACACGAATGCACAGAAATAAGGACTAGCGGGAATATGCTTTAATAGTAAGTGTGCAAGTATGCCTGCTTTCATTGTTTATTGTATCTGTCTGTAACATGAACATGTAGCAAACTGTTTTACTATACCATTCAGTAAAACACTCTTGATAAAACAAGTCTGCCTTTGGGAATTTGAACACTCTACCTATACCTCAAAGCCTTGCCTTAATGGCTATTTTACCCCTCCACTGTGTTTGAGAGCGTTCGAGGGATGAAGAGTACTAGGGCTCTACTCTCATCCAGAAATAGGATGTATGTGCACATAGGCATTAGCAAACAGACTCATGGCCCTGCTTGATTTATAACATTTCTGACTTGTCCACTATAAAACAATTTGTGAGATTACAATATTGGCAAAAAATTGAAGATGCTACAATAGAATCACAGATACTGCTGATTAAATGGTGTGTTGCACCAATATGCTTTATGGATTTGTATGTTGTTGTTCATTCGTTCAGTCGTCTCCGACTCTTCGTGACCTCATGGACCAGCCCACGCCAGAGCTCCCTGTCGGCCGTTACCACCCCCAGCTCCCTCAAGGTCAGTCCAGTCACTTCAAGGATGCCATCCATCCATCTTGCCCTTGGTCGGCCCTCTTCCTTTTGCCTTCCACTTTCCCCAGCATAATTGTCTTCTCTAGGCTTTGCTGTCTCCTCATGATGTGGCCAAAGTACTTCAACTTTGTCTCTAGTATCCTTCCCTCCAGTGAGCAGTCGGGCTTTATTTCCTGGAGGTTGGACTGGTTGGATCTTCTCGCAGTCCAAGGCACTCTCAGAACTTTCCTCCAACACCACAGCTTCAAAAGCATCGATCTTCCTTCGCTCAGCCTTCCCTAAGGTCCAGCTCTCACATCCGTAGGTGACTACAGGGAATACCATGGCTTTGACTAGGCGGATCTTTGTTGCCAGTCTGATGTCCCTACTCTTTACTATTTTATCGAGATTGGACATTGCTCTCCTCCCAAGAAGTAAGCGTCTTCTGATTTCCTGGCCACAGTCTGCATCTGCAGTAATCTTTGCACCTAGAAATACAAAGTCTGTCACGGCCTCCACGGTTTCTCCCTCTATTTTCCAGTTGTCAATCATTCTTGTTGCCATAATCTTGGTTTTTTGACGTTTAGCTGCAACCCGGCTTTTGCGCTTTCTTCTTTCACCTTGATTAGAAGGCTCCTCAGCTCCTCCTCGCTTTCGGCCATCAGAGTGGATTTGTATAGATCGTGGAAAAAAATGTATATCCCTATCCCAACTGAAACACAGAAATGACTGAGCCTACAGAGATATAAAATGGGCTCCTATTTCCATATTTATTTGACCCTTCTCTTTATGCAGGATCTAGGGCTAAATGTATAAAGGGCTGCTAAAATATGAAATAAAGAGGGATCAAGTAAAATACTGTACTATCATATGGGCTCAAAATCCCCAGCTCAAAATATTGCCACACAAATTCAAATGAAACAACGGAAGGTGTGGATGAAAGAGATAACATTACTTTGAGCAGTGATTTCTAAGACTTCTTTGTTGTCAAATAAGGGCAGTTCTACCAAATATTGGAAATACAAGGACAATTTTAGGTCATTTAATCTCATGTAGTGGTCTTGTGAAAAAGGCCCAGAAATGTTGAAATACCTTGTCAAGGTCAAATGTAAAACGTTGGGAATACAGGATACTCATTCAGAAAGAAAAATTAGGGGAATGTTACAATATATGACAACTGCTGTAAGAATGGTATATTCTCAGAAGTGGGAGGAAAAAAGCTTTACCAATGCAAGAATACCCAGATGAAAATCTGTGAAACAGAAATGAACAAATTGACTATGCTGATGAAGGATAAATCTTTGACTAACTTTAAGAAAGACTGTGACCTGCTGGCTAGCTTTTTACAACAATGGTAATTGAGGCATTTATTGACTTAGGGATTCATGAATGAGTAGTGTCATTTTAAGTAAAAGTATAATTAACATTGTTGTTTAAAGGGAGCAGACTATTAAGGGATAACAACCATCAGACAGAGAGTGGGTAATTTGCAGGGTTTTAAAAATAGTTGCTTAATTGTAAAGTATGTTGTTTTGTATATAGTGAGAAATGTTTTTTTCCAGGCAGTATAGACCTAAGCCATACAGGGCTTTAAAGGCCATAACGAACACTTTGAATTTTGTCCAGAAGCAAACAGATAACCAATGAAGCCATTACAATGGGGATGGGGCATTATATATTTCCTGTAATCAGCCGTAGTCAACCGCTAAGCTACAAAACTTTTGACCTGTTAATATTTTGAACAGTTTCTAAAGGCAGTCCCACACAGAATATGGTACAGTAATCCAACTGGGGTGTAAGATATGTATAACCATAACCATATCATTTGTTTCAAGGCTTTGTATACAACCACTCAGAAACAGACATTTATGGCTGTATTAAAATGCTCCTCCACATAGGAACTATTTCACTAGATTAAGACATTTTAGAGGAGGTAACAACTCAATTCCTCAAAAAAATAGAAACAGCTTTGAGCAAGAACAAAGAACAAGTTCCTACATTTCTCTACAGCAGTGGGTCTCAACCTGTGGGTCCCCATATGTTTTAGCCTTCAGCTCCCAGAAATCCTAACAGCTGGTAAACTGGCTGGGATTTCTGGGAGTTGTAGGCCAGAACACCTGGGGACCCATAGATTGAGAACCACTGCTCTACAGGAAGGAAATGTATCTACTTCCTTACTTGCTACCCATCAGTACAGAATAATAAAGTACACTCATTTAGCCAATACTTGTTTTGAGAAAGAATCTAGCCTATAAGCAATATTAGAACTGAATAAAGGCCTATTAACTATCCTAAACACATAAACTCTTTACATGCATGCCAACATGAGCATATTACTCCTCTAAACCTAAGTGAATATATAGTTTGATGAGTGCAGTAGCAGATGTACAATGCAGAAGAAAAAGTAGAGTAACCATTTTCTTTATTCATTTGTTATCTTAAATGGATACACAGGATCTGCTCATATGATATACCAGACACACACACACACAACCATGTTTATCCCAGTCTTTAAAAGTCTGGTGTCTTTTGTCTACTAGTCTACTGGCCAGTGGCAGCAGAGTAATGACTCCAGTAGCAGGCCACAACAACTCTACGAGGAGCACCGTCTGCTTGTATGTATCCTAGTTTTAGAGGGACAAAGCCTCCATCAACTCATTCATCTTCATATAATTCTTTATCACTTTCAGCTATCAGGAAAGTATTTAAACATGGAGTTGAATAAGGTCCCTCATCTGAAACCTTGAATATGTCAGGGAAGAAATGCACAGTACAGTACAACCTCTACATACGGGTGTCCCAACTTAAGAGTGTTTTGAGTTAAGGGTTATCATTCGGCCTGGGTTTTGCTTTGACATAAAGGCAGCATTTTGAGTTAAGAGCTAGTGCCAGAGGGAGTACTTTTTCATGTCAAGAGTGACTTGAGAAACTGCAAGTCACTTCTGGTGTGAGAGAATTGGCAGTCTGCAAGGATGTTGCCGAGGGGACACTCAGATGTTTTACCATACTATGGGAGGCTTCTCTCATGTCCCCACATGGGAAGCTGGAGCTGACAGACGGGATTCAAACCACTGACCTTTGAGTCAGCTGTCCTGTCGGCACAATCATTGCACCACCGGGGGCGCGAGTGTGAGAGTACAGGGCATTAGGGCTTTGAGAGAGTAGTCTCTGTGCCTTGTGCTCTCGTCAGCTTTGGGAGATTGCTGTTTGCTTTGCTCTTGTTCGCTTTGAGGAACTTTGGGTTAACTGATTTTGTGTGGTTTTTATTCCTGGTATGTTTGGCTTGATGAAGAGAAGGAGGAAGGCTGGAATGAGTACAGTATGAAGAAAATGATGCTTCTACCTCTTCACTTTGTGCTTCCTTGCGACATCTTTGTGTTTCTACCAATTTAAAGTTGATCTTTTTGTGTATGATTCCATGTGAATGTGCACGTTCTGCCTTTCTGTCACACTGGGCAACACACATTTTGTTGCCTCAAATGTGCTTCCTTGTCACAACTTTGTGCTTTTACCATTTTAAAGTTGATATTTCTTTTTTATTATTTCCTGTGAATGTGAATTTATTTATTATGTTATTTATAAAGTACATTTTCTTATTTTAAAACACATAACAAAAAGGGGTATATTAGAATGGATTAATACAATTTCAATGGGAAATTCGATTTGAGTTAAGAGCATCCTGAGTTAATAGCTCAGTCACGGAATAAATAAAACTCTTAAGTCAAGGTATCTGTATAAGAAACTGAGAAAACCCAACTCCTAGATGTCATGCAAAATGTATTTTATCTCTGATAGGCACTACAGACTTTTGCAGAGATACAGCTGGCATTCTACACCCACTGGCTCAACTGTCCATGGCTTGAAAATGTTTTTTTTTAAATTCTAAAACGCAAACTTTGATTTCGCCATTTTATATAAGGAGTGCCATTTCACTACACCACTCTAACCATTTAACAAGACTTGAACATTCATGGATTTTGGTAACCTAGAACCACATTCCTATGGATACCGAAGACGCACTGCATTATGTGGAAGAAAATAAACAATTGGTCTAGAACACTGTAATCATGAACAACTGGTCTTAGAAACCTTTCAGAAGAGGTACAACCATCTCACAGTTGTACTTTGATTGTAGTTTTAATTGAAAATGTAATTGAAGCAGATTACCTATGTTTATTAATATTCAACTGATTTCACTAGTGTTAATTACACCACAGACCTCAAAATATTTAAATAATATTAACTTATATTTTCCGAACATATATACTTTAACCAAAAATTGTTTCTGAATCCTGCTACAGCCCACTTTTATTTTAAACACTTTAGGATATCAAACTGAGTTGGCAAAGGGCCAAAACAAGTGCCAGGAATGGCGAGGAATGAAATGATTTCTACTACTCTATGCATCACTAAGAAATCTGACTTTGAATGAATCTACCAGTATTTAAACTGCAAGTACTCCAACAGCGAACATTATTTGCTATATAGCTCATATATGAATTCTTCTGATTTACTCCTTTTGTCTCTTTTATTAATATTTTCACAATGGAATATATATAACAAAGCCTTTTGAGTCATTTTTACGCCAGTTTTAAAAAATAGAGAGTAAAATATTTCCAGATGGAAATTTTAAGCTGTGTGTAGACCTGCAAGGCATCATTTGCATAAAAAAAGGGAGTATACAATCTGACAAATGAACAGAAAAAGTCACACAACTAACATTTGCTTTGGTGGTGAGGTACAGATTAGATTACTTAAAAAAAAAACCCTGAAATTGATCAGGAAGAGAAAATGTGTACCATCCCCATTCATTTACTTTCCCTATACATTTTTTTCATCCTGTCTTTCATTGAATTACCTTTATCTATTGTCTAATCTGATTTAAACTATCAGATGTGGAAACAATAGAGCCCTGGCAGCAGTTTTAAAAAAGAGTTATAAAGTGAAAAACTATTGGTTAAAGTGTTTGGATTTGATTTAATTTTTTTTCACAAGATGCTTAGCAAAACCATCTACCCAATGCCAGCAATCTCCCTCTTTTTAAACTAGAAATAAACTTTTATAGCAAGAAAGATCCCCTTTGAAGTTAAAATCCCACATGGCGCTGCCTGACAGGCTTTGTTAATTAGCAAACTAACCCCCCCCCCCCCAATATCAAGCAGAACATCGACAGGACATCTGTGACAGAAAAATCTGTAATGTGGCTAGTTTTCAGAAATTCAGTTATACAATTCTAAGTTGTAAGAATGCAATCTGCAAGACAGACTCTTGCAAAGTCACTTCTATCCCTTGGATACCAAATGAAGAATTCTTAGTTAGGTTTTTCCTCTTAGTGGTAGTCTAATCTCACAATTCGCAGTATGCACCACAGTGCCTTAAACTGCAAAGCTTCTGGAAAACCCAAACAAAAAGGAACGTCACAAGATGACGTCAGCCTATATACAGTTGTGTGGTCGCAGCACATAAGCAAATGCGTTCCTGTATCGTATCCCTGAAAGCTTTTCAGCAAATGCATTCAAGCGACTATAGAAGCTTCTCTCAGCAATAAGCCACCCATCTGCCATCAACAAGTTACGACAAAAAAGCCATAGCTGTGGAAAACGCTTGCAGTTAAACAGCTGTACAGAACAAAAACAGAGAACTCCAGTTCAGCACTGATTCGGGAATTTGCAGAGCTGTCACTGAAAATCAAGGAAATGAATTCAAAAGGAATATATGACAATGGGATGTGAAGTCATTTTTACTCTTAATAGCGGAAGACAGTAGATGTAAATTATTCAAAGGCTGTCAACGTTAGAGCTTTTTACAGACTCACTGTGTTGAGTCTAAAACTACGACTGAATGAAACCTCCAACGTACTCAAAAGAATGGGTAAGTTTATACATTTTGATTTGCTGTATTATGTGCAGTCAATTTTACTTTAGAAAGAGGTAAAAATAGCATTTTAATGTTTTTTTAAAAATGCAACTAGGTAGTATTTGTCAATAATTGCAATAATTTAGACAAATTTCATATCAGATTTATTTAAAGCGTAAAGACCTCAGCACATTAATGCATGTCATTACCTGCTGCAATCTTTTTTCTTTTTTATTGTGAGCATTTATCTGATAAGAATATCCTATTTTGTTGTTTCCTTGAACTATATTCTGCAGGCTTACATTTCAAGTGGCCATTAGGGACTCCTGTGCTGGCAGCAGTATATGCAATGAGTATTGTTTTTAAAATGCTGCCTGCCTTGGGCACGGCTTGTCCACCAAAATGCCGTTGTGAGAAGCTGCTCTTTTACTGTGACTCTCAGGGGTTTCACTCAGTGCCAAACACCACTGACAAGGGCTGTCTAGGTTTGTCATTGAGGCACAATTTTATTACGGAACTTGAAGGGGATCAGTTTGCAAGCTTCAGTCAACTTACATGGCTTCATTTAGACCATAATCAAATTGATACAATAAGAGAAGATGGTTTTCAAGGACTGTATAAACTAAAGGAATTAATTTTAAGTTCAAACAAAATCTCTTATTTGCCAAACACAACTTTTAGCCAACTGCTTAACCTGCAACATTTGGACCTCTCTTCCAACCAATTATCTGCTTTGCATCCTGAATTGTTCTATGGCCTTCGCAAACTGCAAACCTTGAGTTTACGTTCCAATTCCCTGAGGACTATACCAGTCCGTCTATTTTCAGACTGTCGTAGTTTGGATTTTTTGGATCTGAGCACAAATCGTTTGCGAAGTTTGGCACGCAATGGATTTGCTGGATTAATCAAACTGAGGGAGCTTCACCTAGAGCACAACCAGCTGACAAAGATTAACTTTGCTCATTTCCTACGGCTAAGCAATCTGCACATGCTCTTCTTGCAGGGGAATAAAATTAGCAACTTGACTTGCGGGATGGAATGGACCTGGGTCACTCTAGAAAAGATAGATTTGTCTGGAAATGATCTCAAAGCCATTGATATGACAGTTTTTGAAATAATGCCTAATCTTAAAGTACTCCTAATGGATAACAACAAACTAATCACTCTGGAATCCAAGGTTTTATATTCACTTAAAACCCTCACTACGGTGGGCCTCTCCAGCAACCCTTGGGAATGCAGCCCCAAAATATGTTCATTAGCCACATGGCTGAGTGGCTTCCAAGGTCGGTGGGAGCACTCTATACTTTGTCATAGCCCAAACCACACCCAGGGAGAGGATATTCTAGATGCAGTGTATGGTTTTCAGCTTTGCTGGAATTTATCAACTGTTCTTACATCCATTGCTACAAGCTACAGAGCTCCAACGACTGAATATACAAAAAGGATAAGCTCCTCAAATTTCCATGTGGGAGACAAAGAAATTTCAACTACTACAGGCATACCTATTACGACAGAAGATCAGTTGCCTGAACCAAACAATGTCATCTTCACTCAGCAGGTAATTACAGGAACAATGGCTTTATTATTTTCTTTCTTTTTTATCATTTTTGTAGTGTTCATCTCCAGGAAGTGCTGCCCTCCCACATTAAGAAAAATTAGGCAGTGCTCAATGATTCAAAGCCACAGGCAACTGCGATCTCAAACACGGCTACATATGTCAAATATGTCAGACCAAGGACCATATAATGAATATGAACCCACCCATGAAGGACCTTTCATCATCATTAATGGTTATGGACAGTGCAAGTGTCAGCAACTACCCTATAAAGAATGTGAAGTGTAATATCTACAGGTAATCAAAAAACAAAAGCAGATAAAACTTATTTTAAATTGCAGGGATCCAAAACTATTAATTTTTTTAAAAAAAGAAATGTTGAAAAAGCCTAGATTTTTCTAGGCTACTTGTTTTGAGTGATGCAGTATTTAAAAGTGTTTTTCTTCTTAAATAACCCATAATATTTTCAATGTGAAATCAGCAATGTTTGCATTAAATTTGCACTCCTGATGTTTGGAAGTCTAAATATGCTCAACCCAAAATATGTAAACTGCTTCATGTTATGTAATTCTATGTGTAAGATTTTTACTCTGAAGCCTCCAGATTTGAGGTAGATGAATAGTCTGGATGAAATGGCGCTGTCAGGTATATTTACAGGTCTCCGTGAAGGAAGGACATTTGCCAAGTGATGCACTGTAGTTATGATCCCCAATATTTCAGTTGACTCAATTTTCTCTTAAGTGGAGATTTAACAGAAAAGGTTAAATTACATTTTTCCCCCTTTCAAAAGCTGATTCTCAAATTTACGATATACAATAGTAAAGTTCAGCAGAGGGATTTTGCTATGTACTGAAGCATGAGGGGAAAAAACCATATTGTTTTCTAAAATTCCACAGTGAGAATTCAGCTTATTGAAATTTGTTCTAGATCTAGAATATAGCTGTTGACACTTCTGAATAAACCAAGATTATATATACTACTTTAAAATAACATCCTTCTACAGGCATTTGGTACCATGTAGTACTATACTTCAGAGTATCTCACAGACACCTTAACTTCTATTGAATATGCCTTGAATTTAAAGCGATTAAGATTTCAGATTACGAGCCAATATATGTTTCAAAGAAAGGAACACTGAATTCTTTATTTTTAAAGCCAGAACAGAAGACCTATTTCTTTTGCTCTCAATCCCAATGGTTACTCTTGATCAGAAATCTAATTTATGAACTAGTGATCTCTCAGGAGGCAAAATTAGACACTGCAGGACAAAGTCACAGTTATCACTGAACAATGTATATACCAATTATAACCCTAATTATTCATAAATGAATTCCACAGGATTTATTTCCAAGCCGTTGTTTGATAGTTTACCCTCGGAAGAGCAAGAACATAAACTTGAACTATCATATTTAGAACAATGTTCCTTGGCTGAGATATCATTCAAACGTAGTACAAAGGTACCCTGAAAAACAAATAGTTTCTAGATAAAAATATTATATCTAAATTGTTTTATGAGGCTAAATTTATCATGCATCTATGTAGTTTAAGAATAAGACTTTTGGGAAGAAGAGAGTATTTAATTCAACAGCTCAAAAACCATGAAAAATAACCAAAGCTATAAATCTAGGAAAAAAGTGTACATATGTATATCTAAAATATCATGCCAAGTTCAACAGCAAACCTTTTTTTACAAGTACTTGCAGAGGGGAAAAAGCATTGGTGCTTGAATTCTTTAGATCGGTTTATAGTATTGTGTATTGTACTTTGCTGAAGTTTTCAAGCTAAACCACTGGCTCAAAAATCCATTTTATATGCATATTTTCTCTTACTGGAATACCTGGATGGATTACTGTAGTGCTTTAACATAAAGTGAGTAATTTGAAGATCTGAGATTTTAAAACCAAGGAATCAAGGCTCTGTACTCATTAACTCCAGCTTTTCATATTGGATACTACATTACATTGAGGCTTCCTACACAATTATTTTTCTAGTTCTTATGAAGTCACTACCTGTTTACTACTAGAATGAAAACAGATGGACGGATAGCCACAACTCTCTCATGTAGTAAGCCTTTATTTTCAGCCATATGCCATATAGTCTATGCATCTGGATAAAGGGAAATTCCCTCTGCATTTAAACACTGCACCGACCAAGAATGGATTAAGTTTCATTGAAATTAATGTTTCTCACACTTCTCTTGTGAATTGTGTATGTTCCAGTGTCTCTCCTCCACTTCCAGCAACACTCCCACACACATTATGAAGGTGCAGATCACTTCAAGTGTTGCCAAGATTCAGCTGTGTATAACTGTGCAAGTGTGTATGAGCGTAGACAAATATGTATATATAGAAAAGAATTACAAGGAAAATTTGACACTTAAAAAGAGAAGTCCTTCCAAATCTTTAACAGGGAGCAAACAGGTTTTGCCACTCATTAGGCCTATATATCCCCACTATATTATATTAAGCCATATACAAATTCTGGAGATTTTAGTAAAAAATAGAAACTGGTTCCAGTATAATGCCTTCCTGAACAGAGGGAGGAGAAAGGAGGGATAATAAAAATAAACACATCCATGAAATTTATAAGTCCTACTTGCACCCTGAAGGATACTCTCAAATGCTATTTCATTGGTTGTTTACCTAAATGCTAACTGGAAGCTATGACAGCTGGCTGGAGCAACTACCTGGCCATATATTTCTTTTTCAGTTGCTGATGCTTGAGATAGCTTCTTTGAGCTTTTACAAATGAAGCTAGTAGTATTTTGCTGCTGCCATTTTCTCTTCCAAAAGAGCAGAGGAAAGCGATCATAAGGATTAGGAAGTAAACAAGTGAATTTCTGGATACAGGCTGTTTATCACCCCTTCAGCTGCTCTTAGCACAGAAGCATAACTTGCTCGCCCCTTTCTATGATAAACTGTTTTCACTTTCCTTGCTTTGAGCTGTAATACCTGCAGATAGTAGGCAAGTAGGCAACTAATATTATCACCAATGCTTATTTAATCTTGGAATTCATGAAAATTAGTTTTTACCATATATACCAGTATTGCTACAAGGCAGTAATGCCTACTTGATTACATTTGGCTGTTGTAAGCAAAATTCATGGGAGATACTTAGTACAATCTCTTGCTTATGTAAATCATAGGCAGAGTGAGTACCAACGAAGAGAAGTTGTATGGCCTGCATTATAAAATCACAGTCAATCAGCAAAACATATCAAATTAACAATTAAATATACAGAGAAAGCTCACTCACTAGTGATGGTCAGCATTCTATATTTTTTTTGCTCTTTATAGATGATGGTATTTTACGTGGTAAACTATTAAAGTTACATTCAATCCAGTATCAATAGAGATGCTAAATATTATTTTAACCAGAAGGAGTACCATGTAAATCAGTTCAAATATGTATGTTCATGGTAGCAATAGTGTCAACTAGGGATGTGCATCTAAGAAGTGCCATCATAAACAGGATGTTGTTTATATCACCTGATAGCAATTAAAAAGGCAATTGTGAACGCTCATATACATTTGACTAAGACACATGAATAAATAAATAATGGGAAATCAAGTGATGCATGTTTGAACCAATCCCAAGGCTAGCCTAATGTAATGTCTCATACAAATATAGTCTCCCCAAAGCACTGTATTTTCATTGGCTTATCATTTCCACCTGTAATTCTTGTGGCATTTACACAGTAATTCCTAACAGCAGAACACCATTTGTAACCATTCCCATTACTCACAGTTTAAGGTTACGGTTACAAAATTCTCAGTGGAAACAAAAATCAAGTGGACCCACTTTTTAGTCACAATGGAAATCTCTAAGGAAAAAATATTGCCATCACTACAGAAAGTTACTATTCCTTACAAACAGATTTCAGAATTAGGACTTGTTGATATAGAGAAAACAAGACCATGAGATTAATTATGTTCAGTATCAATTATTTGCCATGGAATCAAACATTTTATACTGCAACAAGTTTCTGGTTGGAAAGGGAATAACTCAAGAGGGGTATAAAAGTTTAAATGAGGCTTTGGTAGTTAAAATGATTTAAATTGTGTCACACAACAAAAACAAGATTGTGGCCACATCCATGATGTAAAGTTCAAGTCTCTGCTATACTTCCGATATAACATATTCTGGTGTTACCACATTTTAAAATCCTGGAATGTTTCAACAAATGGTGAGATTTATCAACAGACATTACAAATTATGTATGTTAGTAATGTTCCAAGATACATTATTCTGGTGGAGGAGAAAGATTCATAATGCAGAAAGTGCAGTGTACAAAAAACATTAAAAGTGTGTATACTGTAAAAATAGAAGTTGCCTCTTTTTTTGAAATACTTTGAAAATAGGAATGCACTGTTGATCAGAATTGTCTTGGGTGCAAAAATTTATTGTACCAGTTCCTGCAATACAATAGAAAAAATCCCTATAGCCATGCCATTTTTCACAGCCATATTGGTACGGTACTTTGCATTACCTTTCAGTGAAATGATTTTCTAGCCAGTTAAAAATATATTTTAGAAGCAAAAGTACATATGTTTGATTATCAAAGCAATCTTATTCCTTGATGTTTGTGGAAATGGAGTATTTTCACCAGCCTTTAAAGTTTTCCTAATGATTTCACAAGTAAGAATTGTAATAGATTCTCCAATACAGATACTGAGCTCATAAATACTAATAGGTCTGACCAAAAGTATTCAAGAGAATACACTTATGATTTTCTATGAAATATGTTCTTGTGTGGCATATTCCCTTTTAGATGGGAGGTATTTCTCAGTATGAATAGCCAAAGTGAAAAACAATTTGCTGAGAATACCGTTGCTGAGAACAGTATGAAAGCAGATATTTTACTGAAGTATTCTAGTTACAAAAAGTCACATCTGGACAATATTGTCCCGTGCGATGATGACAGGCATAAGGGAGCCCAAAAACATTAGTTTACAAATGTAGCCTTCAGCCAACTCTTCATTTTCTCCCTGTTCCCATTCATGAAATGATGTCGACTTCCTAGAAAATTTTTAATATTTAATGTTGAAATTTGGTTTTGACAACCCAAACAAACTAATTGGATCAATTTATTCACAGGTCAATACTGGAAACGTTCTGTGGTCCCTTGGAGCAGGGCAGAAGCAGCCATTTTTAATAAGGGCTTCCTGTGTAAGTCTAGTGAGGCTTGGCAGCCTTGCAAGATTTGAAGACCACAGGAAGCCTGTATTTAAAAATGGCCACCACCCTTCAAGCACCCAAAATGGATACTGTTAAATGCCACCTGGGCTAAAAATGAAGGGGAAAAAAGGGCTGCTTTTCTTTCACTGGTTTTGGCAAAGAGATAACAGGGGTAACAGAGAGGGACCGCTTCTTTCCTATGCCTGTTGCCACTGCCTCCACACTGGGTCCCTTACTTTTCTTGCTCTTCTCCTCCCATTTTATTTATTTATACTGCTTTATTCATATTGTATTTGTATAGCCATTTTAAAATCAGGAATTCTTGTCCACCCCCATTTCTTTCGTGTCAGGAGTGACTTGAGAAACTGCAAATTGCTTCTGGTGTGATAGAATTGGCCATCTGCAAGGACAATGCCCAGGAAACGCCTTGATGTTTTAATGTTTTATCATTCTTGTGGGAAGCTTCTCTCATGTCCCTTCATGGGGAGCTGGAGCTGACAGAGGGAGCTCATCCACGCTCTCTCCGGATTCGAACCTCAGACATGTTGATCTTCAGACCTGCCAGCACAAGGGTTTAACCCCTTGCGCCATTGGAGGCTCCATGTCCACCCCCACAAACAGACACAATTCTCTTTAACTCTTCCAAAGTATATTACCTCTATGCATTCTTATAAGGAGAGGAAAACATTTTTTTGGCATATGTCCATAGGTTTTAACCTCATCTCATTCATGGATATAGGCCCCAAAGTATAGGTCTAGGCATATTGTGCTCATGAAGGCAAGGGCCCAATCTGCTCTAAAGCCATTAAAATACTGCTTAAGTTAATTTACCTCTAACTGAAATACATCAGTAAAGGAGGTGAACGTATTTCTGAGAATTTCAGTTTTATTTGTAACTGTACTAATGACAAAGCCAGATTTACTGAGGCTTTTGTTGAGATATTAGAATTGTACCCAGTAATGAAGACTCAAAACCCATCTCCCAAAAACATGTTTTGCATTAAGTAACTTCTTCTCACTTCAGTGAGTTGGATAATAAAAGCATGTTACATATGTAATACTTAAGCCCATTTCTTACCAAATGCCTCTATTCCTGAGAGAAATAATGAACAATTGAACAAAGCACCACAGCGAGGAAGCACTTAAGTGATAAGGAGTAATTATTGCATTTGGATGGATTAGAAAAAGGAAACAATTTTGTTAATATTTTAAAATAGAAGACCTGAAGTTATTAACATGTTGAAAACTGTGCTTATCCAGAATTGTAAGCCTAAACGCCTTTATTTCCAAATCAAAACTCTAATGGACAAACTTTTGAATGCAATTAGAATGATGACATCTGAGCATGTACCACAAATCCCAGCAGTTTAATCCATATATCAAATATGCTAGTTACAGTTCCTCACATTTCTGTGATTAGATACTTGGTATTTCCAAGGAGAATGTTTGGGAATAGGTGGTATTTTAAATCTGTTGGTTTTAATACATAGACTCTTGCCTTCACTATTGCTAGAATTCAGCCAGGTTGACATCATTGGCATTTATTTTTAAAATACAAAACTAAGTTTGGAAGTTAACCCACCAAAATAGATAACCCCAAAGGTCAAGTGCTTTTATCACCAGAAGAAAAATCTTTAGTCTAATCAGACCTTCAAGAATACTGGTGTGTATCTGTACATTCATGTTGCAGTACTACTCCAGTTGTGACTATTATTGTGACACTGCATCACCACTGAGTCCCAATCTACCAAGTGAAAACAAATACTTTGAAGCAGGGTCAGGCAACTGTGGAAAGCTAAGTATCTTGTCTTCCTGCACACCTCAAAGTGGCATAGTAGTCACCTTTTTGGGGTGAGGGGGGGTGGGGGTGTTTTCCCTTGAACATCATTTAGGAAACATGTTCACCAGATTTTGAGGGCCATCCTGGGCCTTTTAAACAACAGGGATACAGTAAAATCCACTTGCTGTTTCAAAAATGTTTTTCTAGGGATTAGACCAGTGCTAGAAAGCAGTGGGGAGGACATGGAGAAAATGTTCCTCATGCCGCCTAGAGGACACTGTGGAGCAAAATGTTTTTGGGGGAGAAATGTCCTTGTTGGTCCTTAGTCAAGGGGTCTCCAAACCATGCTGAAATGCTCTCGAAGAGCATTCAGGGTTTATGACCTTTGTGAGCCTACATGGTCATTACTTTAAAGAACGGATGGGCCACAATGGCTGTATCTCCTGCTGAGTTTCCTTGTACATGGAAGGCTTGTGAATCTCTTAACTATAATATGCAATTAGGTCACTTTTATTTTTGTGCTAATTATTAATGTTGATTTAATGAACTTCCAGACTTCTGAAGGGGCACTGTTCAAAGAGTTTTGCCTTGGCTGAAGAGTTAACCACTGGCTGTGATCACCATCAGGCCCTCCTTTTCTCAATTTTGTGTTAGCAGAGGAAGAAATAAATGAAGGCTACAGTCACCCTTGCCTTATTATTTTTTGATGAATTCACAGAAGACTGCATTTGACTAAAACTAGTCCAGATCCATCAGAATTTTTCTGCAATGAGACAAGGGGAACTTGTCTTGGCAAAGCTATAGAGGGATCTGAGTACACCTCAAAAGAGCTGGTAAAGGGGAAATACTTGGAAAAAAGTCAACAGTGTGATAATTTCTGAAATGGCATTCCAATGTGTTCTTCTACTTTAGCAACTGTTTAGCACCTACAACCATAATGCTGTTTCAATTCATTCAAATTTTGGTTATACAACTTGACATGTGCATCAAGTATGCAACTGAAAATACTCAAATATCAAGGTACTAACTGTGATACATAATTCCGATTTGTTTCCAAAGTCCTATGAAAATATTGTAAGAAAAAACTTTGAAGGAAGAAATGATGCGGTCTCCTCAGTCATCAATTCTATATTTCATCTTCCCTTAAAATATAGCACAGCATGCATGTATAAATTGTGGATCACATGTGCTCCTCAAGGAAATTCAAGGTCTCTACTCCTCCACTCAGTTCTCAATTTTTCAATGTTTGTGACTAAGTATGCTCCCACACCAGGGATAGGAAGCGATTCACCATATTTTTAATTCCTGGAGTGTTTTAGACCTAGAAGGCATAATAAAATTGGCACTTCTTGTTGCTCTCTAAGGAAATCAATGTTGTAGTAAAACAAATGTCTTATCAGATATCTAATATACAATCATATATTTAATATTTGGCTATTTGACATGACATTTTGCAATGTCTTGATTGACATTAAATTTCCAGATTTCCATTAATCCAAGTCACTTCATCTTATTACCAATGTTTTCATGCCTATTTCTTGAACTGGATATTACCTACCACTGAAGAGTTAATGACCTGCAAATCGGGGTGCGGTGGGGGGTACAAAGAAGTAAACTATTCCCACATCAATCAAACTAATTCATACCGAATGGGATGTAGAGACAGTGAATTGGGGTACATAAATGTTAACTATTTGAATACCTAGGAAGACTCTGCTCAGAATATGAGTTTAAAAACTATTACCTTTTATACTGTGCTAAGTATGAAGACTATAACAGAAATCCATTTCAGAATGGCTGGATCAAATATAATTTATACTGTGGATCTGATTCTGGATTTGAGCTCTTGTTTCCAACTAGTTACACTGCATTTAAACCCTTCTAAATATTACAGGAGGGCTGTGATATGCTTAAAACGTTTTATCTCTGTGTGGGACAGTAGTAAGCCAAATACAACCATATATTTAGTCATTTGGAAAGTATGATAGTGTCAGTCTTTTCATTCATTCAAAAGCATTGAACTTGCTAGGCAAACAAATAGATTAAGCTCCATTAATCCATCTCTTCCTCCTTTCATGTGAGTCGCCATGCATTTGGCATGCTGTTTCTGAACTTTTTCATACCTGCCAACATTTTACTTTTAACCTTGACTCTCATTTGGAGAAAGTTGATCTCAGTGCCTCAGGTGTACCACTCTACTACTGAGCATCTGGCTGGATGTGAATAGCTGATTTTAAAATATTAGTCTGTGGCCAATTCTATCTACAATTTACTTATTTGGGGGCAAGTTGTTTTGCATTACATGTTGTCCATAAATTTCATCTTTAATTTTGTTTAGACTGGAAAGTGCCTTCAGTCAGACAAAATCGATTATGAAACTAAATAATAATAAATACCTTACTGTTATTCAACCATAGATTCTGATCTATAAAAGAGGTTTGATTAACAACCTGAATGTTTCTGTTTTCTGAGAATTCCTCCTGCATATACCATAGTTTAGCAATAGCTTTCACCCTATTTCAGCTATCAAGACCAGACCTTAAAGCAAATTATTTTTGAGTAAATCTACCTAGCTATTGATAATCATCTAAGCAACTGTTTGTCAGTTCTCACCCACACCCTATTTTGTAATGAAGATCAAAAGCAATATTAAGCAGCCAGACACACAGAATTACATTTACATTTATTCTTCAATGGAGTAGGCACCTGAGCACCTCAAACCTTTCCCTCATAGTTAGTAAGAAAGTCTGGAACCCAAAGGCCACAACTTTCAAATGTTATTTCAACATCACACACTCTGTGTCACTGTACAACTTACAGAACAGCACATTAAACAATAAACTTGACAGTATTTCAGATACTCAAATTCCTGATGAATTAAGATAGAAATCAGGTAACTCAATCCTCCTCTGACTGCAAGGCACATCCTACCCATCTGCCTAACACATTTCCTTTCAAGCCACAAATTGCTAACATCACAACACACCTGTTGTTGATGGGGAACTGAATCTTTTGTCTTCAGATAGAATTTTCGCAGTTAAAATTTAAAATATCTTCATTCAATCAAACAAACATATGAATTCTGACTTTTGATGTCAAAATTCTGTACTAAGTTAAAATGCTGAAATCACAGATCTGGTTCTGACATAAAAATTACATTGTTCTCTTACAGTCCAATGGGCTCTTTCTCTGTATGTTAAATGGAACATACAGAAATACCATATTTCATTCAGTCATATATATGGTGAAATATTGGGAGGTGTGCACAGGCAAACAAGAGCTTAGAAGGCTACTCTCATCTGATGGCAGCTCACAGGGTGTGCCTCTTGGAGCCCATCGGGTCTGCTCCAAGGGACAGGAGCGCAGGCAGGGGTGTGACTATTATGCAAGGCATACAAAAATACAAAAAATGGGACCCCCAAAAGAGGTGTGCGATGAAATACTGTAGTCTATTTCCATTTATGCTATTCCAAGTAATTATTTTAATATTTCAATAAAGTTAAAAAGAGTACCTGTACTGACTTCAGTGAAGTAATTTGTAAACAATAGATAGTGTGATTTTGTTCAGCTATTTTTTATCTTCATCATGCACTCATATGCATGTATCATTTAGTGCTTACTGCATAGTATTAATCAATAAACCTTGATGAAATGCCTGACTTGATTCTCCAGAGCATCCCTCTACATCCAATACTGTTGTACTTGTCTAAAGAGCTGATGGAACATTGCCATTTGCCCACAATGCAAGTTGTGTGGTCATTGGGAGGAGGCTGTCACTGAAATGTCCCACTCTCAATAATGAACATTCATCCTGTACTAAAAAGGCTATGATATTGGCAGAACTCTCTGTTTCAGAGCAGCAGCTGTGTTGTCTTAAATAAATAAGTGAGGCATGAGCTTTCTACAGGCAAGAGACAACTTCTCGTCACAAGTACTTAGTACTATGGAAACTGACATTCTACTGCTCGATTACTAGCCAGGTTTAAGAGCTATTTCACTGTTTCCATACAAAATAGTGATTACACAATTCTAGCTCATGAAACACATGTGTAGGACTAGAAATTTATATATGTATGTAAAAAGGCAATATGAAGCACATGCTCTGGTTACTTACATTTCCCATGTACTCTGACAGCAGATCTTGCAAGGCCTGTCGCACTGCATTACACTCTGCCACTATGCGTTCCCGTCGGTCATCACGTGTGCAGGATGAGTCAGCCATGAGGGCTGCTCCACTAATGATGCTCTCCAGGCGCTCTTCCAGGGAAGGCCTGAAACGCTCCTCACTGAAGTTCAAAGGATCCACAATAATTTGTTTCTGTTTAAAAGAAAAGTTGTTGCACTCTTAGCTGTTATGGACTACATGATTACACTAGGACTACAACTCTCACTTGGACATGGAGGAATATTTATACCTAACATTTTCCACAAGATTTAGCATAGTTCATATTTTCAATCTTTATATCCAAAATATCAACAGAAATCTTATCAACATAGCTCTCTCATCTTCCTCAATTAGACTAAGAACAAAATACTACATCTCACGTTCAATTTTCCATACTTTATAGCCTGCTAAATTTAGTATGTAGCAGTATAGTTTATACCAAGCCAAAGTTGTACCAGTGATATTATTTCAAAATTTTCAGTTATATTACCTTGTTAGAAACTCACTACACATGATGTATTGGGGTTTGTGATACCAGATCGTGTTAAATATGACACTTCATGCTAATAAATCAATGAATGTTCATCATCTTCATATAATGATTTGTCCTGATTCTTTTATTTTATGTACTTATATGACACTCCCTAAATGCCCCTTCTTCCTTTGAACATCTTCAGTATATTGGCATTATCAAACAAATATACCAATTCCACCTCTCCTTTCATAGGTACATAGCATTGACAAATTTCCTAATTTTGCCAAATCACAGACAACACTTGCATGGACAAAAAGGAGTAGCACATCAAGCAAGGCAGCACTGTTAGCTTCTAATTCATCAGGGAGCAAGCATAAGCTCTCTTTCTGTCATGAAGTATGGAATGCAATATACAGCGAAGCCAGGTGGTTAATGCAAAGAGAAGAACAAAAATCTAAGGAGGAGATGTCATCATTTTTCAGTATAGGTGTTTTATTTTGAGCCTCAGTGATGTAGCCTGATGGACATTCTTAGGGATACTGTTTCAGAGAAGCAATGATTCCAACCCTGGATCATCACCAGGTCTTAGGTCTCCGAAAACAGTAATAATACACTTACAATTTAAAGACTTGTCCATTTGTTAGTCTTTAAGGAGCGACATTTGTCAAATAATTAAGCTTTTTAAGGTGTCATATTGTTATTGCTGTAACAGACTAACATAGCTAATAATCCTAAAAAGTGTTACTCTTACAAAATAAGGGAGCAGAATGAAGGATTTCATGACATTTCGAAAATATAATGATGTTTCACACAGGCGATTTGCCAAGACCAGAATATTTAGGGCTTTAAAAATCTGCCACACAGACGATCTGCAAATATAGTGACAGTCTTTTCTCTCTCTTTCATATATGCACACTTAATGGTTAAATATGCTATCCAAGAATTTTCCAGAGGCACATTCCTTTTCTAATCAACAAGCACTTGAGGGAGCTGAGTGACGTATGTGCAAAGTGAAAGAAAGGCAGAGCTGGAAAAAAATCTGCTTGGAAGAGACCTGGATATGTAACAATTGTTTCAAGGGAAGAACAGTAATTATGAATCACCATGGGCACAAAGACAAGTAAATGCCCTCACTAAAGCTATTGTATGGACTTGCATCAAAATGACAAATAGGTTGGACTAAGAGGAAATTACCTGAGGGAGTTCATTAGCAGGAAGAAAACGCAGACACTTAAAGAACAATCTGAGAATTGTGTAAGAATTTATGAGGCAGAGTTAGTTCTGAAAGATGGTATTGATATTTAGCCATGCATGATCTATTGGTATCTACAGAATAACATACATTCCAAATGTTCAATGTCTCTTGCCAGTACAAGCAGAAGTAAAAAACAACAACCCCCCCCCCCCCCCCCCCCCAAATCCCTAAAACTCCAAAACATTTCATTGATCATCTGGAAAGTTCTATCGCCTCTAGAACTGGTATAATAACAAAGCATTTAGGTCCACAACAGCTTTGAATGGTGTCCTTTGAATGGTGTTTTTCAGTTAGCAAGAGAGCCAGAAACCAGGTGGATGAAGTGTAAAAGTTGTCAAGGAGTTAGTTCAGTCCCTATCAGTCACAGCAGGATTAAGGGAGAAGTAAGAGTAGTCACCAGTCACTACAGAAGTTGTTCAGCAAGTCAGGAAGTCCACGTTCAGAAAAACATGGACATCCAAAAAATACTGCTAGTTGTCAAGCAGGAGGGATGAAAGCAACAAAGCCACTAAGGAATGTATTTTCTCTTTGTCCCTTCACAACTCAATGAATGATGGAGATGGGTTTTCAGCTTTCTGCTGGGGAGCAAGGCAGCTCTCCTCTGCCTAGTTTCTCAAACTAAAAAAAGGCCACTGTTATCAGGAGCTGCCTATTCCTGACGATCTGTCTTTTCTTTCTCTTTATCTGACTCTAGAGGGTGAGTTATGACAAGTGGCCAGATGGAAAACACAACAGGGATTCTGTATCCATAATGGCTCATAAGTGAAGAGATTTCAATATCATGTTGCTCAAACAACATCTATGGAGAATTCCTCTTCTACATAACAATTAGAAGTACAGAAGCCCTAGTTTCTGTACTTCTAATTAAAAAAAAACTGGATGGTCAACTTAGGTAGGAAAATGGCTGTTGTTGGGTTCAACTTAGTTAACTCTGTCTGTAGTTTCTTCAATTACTGCAGAATGGTGCTTAACAAGAAGCAGGTGAAAAGAAAACAAACCCTGATGTTTACTCCTAGGTATTGGAGCATTTCATTATCTAGGATTGCACATGATGTGCATTAGATTGCACATGATTAGGACACCATATTTTTTAAAACGTCAGTAGAAGAATGAATACCCAAAACATGTTACTTTTTAATTATATTTATAAGGACACTTCTGTCACAACTTTTTAATTTCAAAACATGTTTCCTCATTTTATGTTTCAATATGCAGATTTATGTCCTGACAGCATCCAATGTCTCTGCTCACAGAAGGGGCTGTTCTGTCAACAGAGCAACAATGAATGCTGCCTGCTGCTTCTAAGCAAAAACAACACATTGTTCCTTATGTTTACTACACTGTTGTTAGTGACACAGATAGTTCTTATTCTAAGGATCTTACAAGTTAAATTCTTTGTACCTCAATCTGATGTCTAGTTTCACTGCTCCTATCATGTCAGTCATATCTACTGTTTGATATACATATACAAGGGATATAGATTTAAAAAATGTAAAATAAGGAATCTTAGAATGCACATTTTATATCAAACCCAAACCAACTTTACTATTTAACTTTATGTATACATTTAATTTGCAAAATTGTGCTGAGTAATGTGCAAATTAGAAAACCTTTACTTTAAACGATTGCAAATCTATTTACTATTAGAGACAGAGTTCCAACATCTGCATCTTGTGTATTTTCCATTTCCGAAGTGGGAGAAATTTAAAGTTGAAAAACTGTTCTTTTCCTTATCTTTTTATGTTAAATTATTGTATTTGCTTGCAAGGCTGGACAAATATCAGTTTTACAAAGGTGTAAATCAATGTGGCAAATGTCTCAAAAGAAGCAGGAGGAAAGAAGAAGATTACCAAGGAAGAATGTATAGAGATGAAAGTTTACATAGAAAGTTTACATAGTTTACATAGAAATACCCAGATTGGAGAGGCTGTGCTATCAGGAGAAATGTATAGGAAAAGATTTCCAAACTTGGAAGGGTTATAACAGACAGTGGACAGCTATGTATAAATTTTGTAAACCTCAGTAACGTTTTTAAAAGGGTCCATGATTGTCTTGAAGTATGCCTGCCTCCCAGACAGACAGGAATTATTTGATATAATTCAATTCAAAGATAGGAATTTCAGTCTTGGGACATCTCTCTGTGGTGGTGGTGGTGGTTGTTGGGGACTAGACTAAGTCATTGAATGATTCTGAAAGGAACAAAAT
The DNA here is from genome assembly GCF_025583915.1 of Anolis sagrei ordinatus. Taxonomy (NCBI): domain Eukaryota; kingdom Metazoa; phylum Chordata; class Lepidosauria; order Squamata; family Anolidae; genus Anolis; species Anolis sagrei. The sequence goes on along the minus strand of NW_026844366.1, from coordinate 210,142,683 downwards.
GTTTTAGCATTGTCCACACATTCCTAAGATTTTGAACTGCATCTGATAGTCTCAGCACAATTCTGAGTGTAGGACTCTGGCCCCGTGTGCTTTCTGGAGAGAAGGACACACAGTTCCTTGGTTCTAAAGAAAGACTGGATGTTTGAAATGGTTCAGGGCAGGGAAATCAAGGAAGAAAAAAAACTTGAGGAACTGAAGAGATGTTTCCGCTTTAATCAGGAAGTAGATTAAAGCAGGACAGGCTTGAGAAGACAAGGAAACAAAAATAAAGAAAACAAAAGTCTTAGAAATTATATTTACACAGGACTGGGGTACAAGATGATGCATTCAGCAAAAAGAGGATATCGACTAAAAGTAGGGAATTGCTGGTTGTGTGTGTTCGGTTTTGTATAAAGGCTACTGTGGTATTGATCAAAAATGTCAAGTTATGGTCCATGTTAAGGTCCTTCTGTATGCAGCTACTTGCTACATCTTACACCAAGTCAAAAAGAGACTCTCTATTGTATAATAGTGGTATAAGGAATGGGGCATGTCTAGAGCAAAAAGCATCCTGGCCATTGAGGCATCTCCAGATATTTAGTCAATCATGTTATAATTTCTGTTCACATAAAGCATGAAGTTTATTAATAGAGCGGTATATTTTTGTGATTAGAAACAAACAAATACATACGTTGGACGATATATAGGTCTACTATGACTGAAAGTCTATGACATATAAAAATTGCTTTAGATGTTTTCAAAGTTGAAAATGTCTGACTCATTCACACCGACACAAAATACTTTATCACCCTTTCAGAGGTTTATGTAGTTCTACATAATCTTACTATCAACAGGATGCAAAATTCATTACTTACATCAAAGTTGTTAAGTGCATAAGCCAACTCTCCACCACCACCTTGATGGTGTCCTGAGTCCTCAGAAGCTGTTGCTTGAGCTGCATTAGAGATCCCTGTGACTGCCTGCTGCAATTGCTTGTAGATCAAATCCCTATTGGCTTTGTAAGCAGCTACATCTGGATGCTGAAGGCATGCTTGAGAAGCAGTATAAAGTATAGGAATGTTTTTCTGAAGAATTCCTCTGGCTGCAGCCATCTGATCACGGTGCCCAATATCTTTTAATTCCTAAAACAGAATATTTAGAACAGCAATATGCTTTTGTTAGAATTAAAAAAAACTTGATGCAGTTAACTTAAAAAAGGATTATGTGTTGTTATCTTTGAATAAAAATAACATAGTATTGATTAGATAGTACAAAATACTATATGGCTTCTGCAGTGAAATTGCAAATATGTTTCTATTAACAGTGGTTATTAGAAATTTTCTTATGAAGCTTTTTTTAAAAGGGCAAAAGCCTGTAAGGTTTCTACAGAAGATATTAGAAGCCAGGCTCTTAAGGCTCCACCTGATTTCTCATTCACATCTTACCATTTCAAAACTTGAAACCTTTACCTGTTTCTCATCGGTTGGCACATAGGATACAACTCATAACTGAGTAGACTGGTCTTCCATGTCATTTCCAGAATTATATAGGGTTAAGAAACTCTACTCTACATTCATTTAATATTCCAGTAGATCTTAAATATAAGGAACTGGATGAAATTTATAAAACTAAGCTCAATTTCCATTCCCTATCACACCTTCCTGTTCTGGCTGAGCTCCACCCCCAAACCTAGAGTTCAGGAAATCCTATAAGCATGGTGGTTGGCAGAAGGTAATCTGCATAGGTAAGGATTTCTAACTCCTATTTTTTTTTTTAAAAAAAAGCAAGTTCCTTAATTACATTGCTGAAATGACAAACACTGAGATAATGAGGAGTGTGTTTTTGTTGACTTTTTTTTAGTATAGGAAGAATATGAGCTCAATTCACAATTCTGGTATTCAAAACAAACTCCTCTATTATACAATCCATTTATTTTCCACCATATTTGAGTTGCTGAATCTTGGAGCAGTTAAAAAATTCTGCAAGGCTTATGTCTACTGACTGTGCCTTCAGAAGGATATAAAATGTATTTCTTCCCCCATATGAGAACAAATTCATACTATAAAGGAAGCTCATTTGGTCTGAGTAGCTTACACAGGTTCACATATTTAAGTGATTTACTTACATGAATGTAATAGTATAAAATAGAATACTTATGGCAGATAAGCAATTTCTAAAAGCAGGGCACAGTGAAAAGTGCAGCAATTTCTGTTTACAGTAGTTGCAAATGCATATTACATGACTACTTTTCTATGTTAAATTGTTCACATGAATAGATTATTTTCAAGAGCTGGTGTCAAGGCAAACCAGGTAGGATTCATATGTTATGAGTCATCCAAGTTTATTCTTCAGTCTATCCTCCTGCAAAATGGGAGATTCTCTCCCCCTCCCCCAAACTTCATGTTAAAAGATACCCTTTATCAACCAAAATTGCTTTCATCTTCTAGAACTCCCGTGTTAGATTCTCTCTCACTTTCCATTTTCTGCTATTATCCAGTCAAGGGGAAAGCTGTTTCATTCATTAATGTCCATCTTACTGAATATTTAAAGAAACTGACTACTAAAATGCCATCATATTTTGCCCATCTCATTACAAGGCAGTCAAATATAACCATTTTAACATTCCTATGGTAATTGTTTATGGCTAATGATATTGCCAAATATTATACTAACATATAGTCAAGTGACCACATCTTTGAAAACATGGAAATTGTTACTATACCTGTTGTCTCTTGCCTGCCATTATATTAAGCTTATCCACCTCTGGTTTAAGAGCTTTGTACTGTATCCCGAGATCTTGTTCAGTACCAGCATTTCTCAGTTTTAGGATGCCTTCCTCTACCTAGAATATTAAATCAGGTTTGAAACCGTAAACATATACAACAGTTCAAAATTTAGCAAAAAGCCAGAAGTAATTCCAAGAACACTTCCCTCAAACAATGAAAATGTGCTGCTATACCCCTTCCCCTCAAATTCAAACTTAAATATTCTGATGGTCCACTAACCAAGGGTTAATTTTGCTCAGAACTTTTGTTTTCAATACTGATGAACCAGATAATTCTAAGGAACATACAAGCTGGACAGGAAGCCAGTAGTTACTGCCACAGCCCACTTTGCTTCCAAAATGTTATTCTGAATGGCTTTCATAATATATCAGTGGTGGGCAACAAACAGCCCATGAACTACATTCAACTCCCAGCTGTTTATGTGTCCCAGTGAGTGTCTCCACTGCCACTCTTATACCTCGATTTCTGCATGTATGCATTAGGTCAGAGTGCACAGATGACTGATGACTTGTTTCAATGGGAAAAATAGGACTTCCATATTTAAGATATGTGGACCCAGTGGTTTATGAGTAACAGTACAGCTTTCTCACAACCGCCTATATGCGATAGCTAATGATGAATGGTTACTTACAACTTTAAGTTGAACAAGCAGCTTGTATACATCTGCCATATCAGCCAAAATAAGCAGGCGAGTAACAGCTGACAGGAGGGCACGTGCTGCTCTAACCATGTTCCCTCGTTTCACAGAAGAACATGGGTCATCAGCAAATTCTCCAGATGCACTCTTCATCAAGTCTCCTATGTACACAAAGTTGCAAGAGAGTAGTTATATTGTTCCAGTTATCACTTATCATTGCAAAAATACACTTTATACATCCAGTGGATATAGCGGTGGCAAAGAAGCTTTGCTAACCAAATCAAGTTTGGTAGTTACATCTTAAGGAATAAACACAGTAAAATGAAGGATTTGATTATTACTTTTGAACAGTAAGAGCCTGTTAAAAGATGGAAATAGACAGCATTCTTATGTTATAAAACGGAAAGTTAACTCATTTCACCTCAGTGGTCACCAACGTAATTAGAATTATACCAATGTTTGGTCAGAAGACTCAAGCCTCCTCTTTACAATGAACCCAACATTATGAAAAACTAGAATATGTAATACATCAGATTTTGAGCGATTGAAGATACAAAGGAATTTCACCTGGATTAGCAAATTCTGTACCATATTTAGAAAGTACAGGTATCAAGCATCACAGGAACATAATACAGTTAAAATTTCAGTTTATAAAATGCTATTAGCTCAATTACAGATAATAAAACACAATATTCACTATGTGACCATATCTGTCACCTTCTCCTATCCTAACCTACCTCATGATGGTATAAAGTAAAATAATAAAAGCAAGATTAAAATCTGTGAATTAACTTAAAAACGATCATTTTCATTATCAATCTAGAGTAGTTGTGTCAACCTTGTGGCCCTCCAGGTATTTTGGGCTTCCATCGTCCGGGGTTCTGGGAATTGGGAGACCCAAACATTTGGAGGACCACAACTTTGAAATCTCAGTTCTAAAGCACATGTATTAAAAGCAAGGCCTGTGAGCCAAATCTGGCCCACCACATCATTTTATGTGACCCACAAGGCTTTCAATGTCAGAGAAACACAGTATTTATACAGCCTGATGTGGCTCTAGGTAAAAATGAGTTTGTCACCCCTGATCTACAGGAAGCATGTTACAAAACATAACCAGCTGAGCTCAGGAAACTTTTTTCTGTGGCTTGAGTCTCCTTTACAAAAGTGAAAAAAATCCAAATATTTCAGGGGCAGAAGATTGGGCAGAATTGTTGCCATGGTTTCTGTGGGTCAACTGTGGGGGAGGGGAGCAAACAAACACACATGGCACGAAGCAGCAGTAGGAGTCAGGGATGGGCAGGGCAGGTGAGGTGTAGCACTGTGTAGGACCTGCTTCTCCTCCTCTTTCTGCATGCCACATTTGTTGGTTTCATTTGAGCAAAGGAAAATAGAAACTGGACACACCTCTTCCATTGCTCCCTCCTCCCAGAACTTAATTGTTCTGTCCCCTCCCCACCCTCATCCACTATTTCTACTGCTACCATATACCACATTTCATAGGGATTTACAAGCCTCATCATGCATATGTGGTCTTCCTCAGCCTCATGAAGCTAATCAAAAATGGTGTAGGACAGCAGCAAATAAGTAAATTTGTGAAAGTGAAGGGTCAGTTCTGTATGCACCAGTAGACTACTATATCTTGTAGGTTGGGTAACTTTTGTGAACAAACTCACAAGGATGAGGCAAAAAACAGACAAAGCAAATGAGGTTTATCATAAAGCTGAACCACATACCTTGTTTACGAACATCTTCCACAGCTGCCACCAATTCTTCCTTAAGAAACTGGCTCTCCTTTGCAATTTTATCTCCCTTCTCCAAGAAATTCTCTGTTGCTTGTTCAACTGAGGCAGCTAGAACATGTGCTTTTTTAGACCGGCCTCTCTTTTTATTGGAAGGACCCTTGTTACTGGTGTTGACAAGTGTAGTAACCTGGAAGCAAGGATCACATGATATACATCTTTTCAGCGGCTGAACTCATGAAAACCTTACATGGTGAAAGTTCCATACTAATATGAGATTTAATCCAACTGTTAGTCCCAACTAAAATAGATTCATTGCAGCAATGAATTGATATGTGTTGCATTACCAAGTTCTCATTGATTCAATGAATTTACTCAAGTTGTAACTACAGAAAATAAGCAATGGTTTCAAATCATTTAACGGTTTGGACAAAGATAAATTTGAATAATATTTCTAGTTTTTAGGTGATTAACTTCAGTAAAATTCATGAGAGCTTTTTAGAAGTCAATGTGAAAAACCTCATAACATACAATGTATCCTGGTTTAATTTATGCACCCTAATCTCCTCTTGATTTGAATTTCAAATTTCATAATGTTGCTAGACTTTCATTCACCAATAATGAACTCATAAAAGTTTGAAACAGTTTAATATAATGAAATCTTTATGTCAATGATCAGCACAGCTGAAATTGTAACTGTATATGAGTAATGTTGTCTTCCCAATAGGAACTGAGGTCGTGCCAAGCATATTCTTCCAGTTACAGGCAATTCTCGTCTTTATTTCGTCACTCTTAGCTCTGTACTCTGATTCTGATTCCCTGTCCAAGCTTAAACTTGCTTGTTAAAACCATATTTCTTTGATCATTTCTCATTTTTAGCACTTCTGTAGCAAACCTCCCCTCACAACTTGTTTTCTTTCATGTTTTTCCAAGCTAATTTCTTCTTCTCCCACTGAATGCCTGTGAATTCTCGAGATTACTTTCCATACTACATAAAGTGGTCACTGTTTTGTATAGACACAGCATCATGTTTAGTCGTACATGAGATTTCCTCTGATGTTTGCATACCTGTCCTTTCTCTAAGGTCATGTTATTCCAATAACTTGATGATATATTTTTAAAATTACTTACTCAAGTTCGCCAATCCTATAGAACAATGTAAAATTTGCCACCTGTGTAAAGTATTTCCCCATCAAAAATACAAACAAATGTCAGAGCGTAAAGAACAAATTCTGGGGAAAGTGATGAATTTGCATTTCCAGTTGGTTTTCGGTGGCCAGTTTTCAGGTAAAAATTGAGACAATAATTTTACAGAATGGGTATGGGGGCTATGGGGAGCTGCAAGGGCTGCACTTAAGTGTTCCAGAGCCCTTTGCCCATGCCTAGGTAAGAGTTTATACAAATGCACCCTCTCCACACACAGGATTTCACCCCAAATGTGCAAGCTCAAGCAACTCCATCCTCACCTGTCCTAACTACAGAACCTGAAACTATAGTTAAAAGCAGTTTTAATCACTAATCTAAGTTTAGCTAGGTTAGCTTCTGAAATCTACTAACTATGTGCATGTTCAGTTTTATGCAGAAATTACAATCACAGGTCATGCTAAAAGCAGATTATGTTAAAAAAATTAGGGGGGAGATGTCTATTATGTGATCCATACAAGACTTTTTGGTATTCAGCCATATTCTTATGAAACAAAACTTCTCAGATCATTTAGAGGTTATATCAATCATTTTGATTAATTACAAGTAATTTCCATTCACTTCATTGGGACTTCAGCTCAACTAACTTGATTTGGATCAAGGATCTCTCTTTGACTCTTGTTTACGTATTTGGTAGAAAGTCACTGATTTGGTTTTTAAAAGGAAGCAAGCTTTGCTAAATTCAAATGCATTTCTTTTAAGATCAGACTTCATTTTAAATTTGGATATTTAAAAAACCCTGATGAATTATAAAACTTTTATTTCTCAATATTCATTCTTGGAAAAAGTTATGAATGTTTATTTACTGTTGCATCAAATTAAATGATCTGGTGACCAAAAAATCTGATCTCAGAACAGAAGACAACACTCTCAATTTGCATCACTGTCCTTGCCCTTGAAAAACCCGACACGTTATAAATGATTAGTGATCCAATACAACTTAACTATCACCTTCAACACAGCACTGCAGAGCCAGAACATAATTAAAACGCATAGGACTACCATACAGAGCGTGTATTACCTGTGTGACAAGAGGTTCAAGTAACCTTTCAACTGCCAGAGTTCTTATCTCCAGGCTCTTTGGATCCCATTTGAAGTTAACATTTCCTGCATTAATCGCAGTCATTTCTGGGGGAAAGAAAAACATTGTGTAATTTCATCCTTACTACAATTTTCTATGCAGCCTAGCCTAGTCCCATTTACCCAGATGATGCAATGCCATCAAAGGGACTCATTCCAAAATAAGAGCTTATTTCAGTATAAGTGAGCATATATAAGATTCCTCAGACACAGGCTAGATGAAAAATAGGTTATGACTCCTGTACCTTTTAACAGTTGTATACAGAATGGAGTTTCAGCAGTTGTAATTTTAATGCCAAGCTGTACCTGCTAATATTACCTTTTATTTGAGGCCATGGAATGTTCCTTTGAAATTACTATTCTTATGTGCTGCTATAAAAGCAACACTGCAGTAGTATGCTAACCATACTTTCATGTACAGCTGGCATGATATTGTAATGTCAAACGGCTTTTTACTCATTTATTGTTCGATAAACCTTTAGAAAAAGAAATATATAATGGAGATTTATGCAAAAGGGAACATGACCGGACAATAATAACAAAAAGTATAAATATGTTTAGTATACCCCTACCCATATTGGAATAGAGCTTGGATCTAATTCTGATATGGGAGGTCCTTGAATGAGAACAATGCAAATACTTCTGAATTCAATGTGCTTTCAAATAGCAAGGATGCCCTTTCCTTAATCAGGAACAGGAAAAAAATTCAGGTATGTCGAATGCTTTTTTTTTTTGTCTCTCTCAGCCCATTTCCCACACCCATCTAGCTCTACAGCACATGAAATTTCATGAAGTTATGTGGGTGTGATTTAAAAAACACATTAATATTACACCAAAATTTGAAACTATTCCAAAATATGTAATCCCAAACCAAGTGATGAAATTGTGGTCAAAAAATTGACCCAAAAATCTTGGTCAACTTATCTACAGGCCAACTTAACCCTGATTAAAAAAGAAACCATTTTCTTATCTGAATAGTCAATTCCAGAAGAACATCAAAAATAAAATAAAAGCACCAATACCTTCTACTCTATCTGCTGCAGTTCCAATTCTGAACTTTTTCAATGCCTAGGCAGCAGCAGTTTTTGGTGCTTTCCTTCGAAGGAAAACTTAAGAGTAGAAGGGATCTGTACTACTTTTTGGTTGTCCCAGGACAGACTAAGCTCCCACTTTTTACCACTCAAAGAAAGGAATGGCTCCTTCTTTGATAAAACCTAAGGTACAGTATTATAACATAAAAAAGGAACCAAACCCTTTCTGAGTAGACAAAAGGCTCTTTTGAATGCCAGAGGTGTTGCTCATGATTTCTCTTCCCTGCAGAATGATCCTCAATTTATCCACAGGTCATATAAAAATCCATAATTTTGGCCCCAAAACCCCTCAACTTATACGTGATGTCAATGTATATATGAGCATATATGATATACAAGAAGCACACAGCAGTCCTGTTCCTTCAACTTCGTAATCTGACCATGAGTATACAGTAGACCAGGGATCCCCAAACTAAGGCCCGGGGGCTGGATACGGCCCTCCAAGGTAATTTACCCGGCCCTCGCTCAGAGTCAACCTAAGTCTGAAACGACTTGAAAGCACACAATAACAGTAACAGCAACAATCCTATCTCATCAGCCAAAAGTAGGCTCACACTTCCCACTGAAATACTAATAAGTTTATATTTCTTAAAATCGTTCTTCATTATAATTATTGTATTGTTTTAAAGTGGTTTTTTTTTTTGCACTACAAATAAGATAGGTGCAGAGTGCATAGGAATTCATTCCCGATTTTTTTCCAAATTATAATCCGGCCTTCCAACAGTTTGAGGGACTGTGACCTGGCCCTATGTTTAAAAAGTTTGAGGACCCTTGCAGTAGACTCTTAATTAAATGGAACTTCATAGCAACTGGAAGTTTCCTTTTAACTAGAATCACATACTGAATTCACAAAGCTGTTTTATTATACAGTAAAACTGTTATATTAAGTTCAGTTTGTTTTTGTTTTAATTACTGTATTTTAATAAGTTTAGTAAGTTAATACAAGGTTTATGATTGTCAGGTCTATTTTTAATAGTAACTCTCAAATAAACAGACACCCTATTTTTCCGACACCTATCAATCAATGGGGGCCAGTTAACTGAGATTCTACTGTACATCACAAAGGCCTTGGGAAACTGGACAGGGAACAGTCTCTTAACAAAAATTTCCTAACTGTAGCTACTGTGAAGAATTAAGGTGAGACATGGGATACTATCACATAGCTGTGTCAGGTAAGTTCCATTCTAAAAAGAGTTTACACATTTAAGATACTTCTGTTACCTACAAAGTCTAAAATGCAGCAATAAAAACAGATTTCAATAATGAGAAATATCATTAGCATTCTGCTACATATTCCTTAACTAGATATTAAAAATAAATCCCTTATCTAGAATTCTGAAATCCAAAACTGTTTACATTGGCCACTGAAATAGTGACACCTTTGCTTTCTGGTGGTTCGATATACACAAACTTTGTTTCATGCATAACATTATTAAACATATTGTTTAAAATTACCTTCAGCCTATTAGTATAAGGTACATATGAAACATAAGACTTTTGTGTTTAACCTTGGATCCCATTTCCATGATATCTCATTATGTACGTACAGTATATGCAAATGCAGGTATTCCAAAATCTGAAACAATCTGAAATTCATAACACTTCTAGTCCCAAGGATTTCAAAGAAGGCATATTTAGCCCGTGCAATATTTTCAGAAACATGATGTAGTTCATGTAAATGTAATTAGAAGTTAATTACAATTTTGAATCACAAATTATAATCAGTAAATCAAAATTAAGAACCTTTTGATCACTTAATCCCAATTCTATATTCATCCTGGGCACAAAGGTAGAACTATCTATTCATCATCTTTTACAGACCAACCCATATAACCTACCAGTAGATTATAACATTCCATAAGCAGACAGCTCTGCTTGGAAAAAAGCAGTTCTAGAGGATACATGCAAGTTACCCATACCACACAGGAAGGATATACGTGCAACCAGACACATAAATTTGACATAAACTATCCTGCAGGGAAAAACATACTCAATTTTGTACTGGAAGAACAGGATGCAACATTTCATTAGGAAAGATGAACATATGGGAAGGAATTACTCTCACTCATGTATGAATTGTGTTGTCAAAGTATCCCAGAGCCCTTCTACACAGTCATGTAACCCAGAATATCAAGGCAGAAAATCCCACAATATCTGCTTTGAACTGGATTATTTCAGACCACACTGCCATATATTCCAGTTCAAAAGAGATAATTTGGGATTTTATTCAGCTATGTGGAAGAGGCCTTCAAAGCTCTTGCACCACCTTTTTATTTTATTTTTTTGCACTGCAGGACCAACACTACCAAGGAAGTTATTTTCCCACTACCACATCATGTTTACTTTTGTTCTGCACTGAAGAGCAGTTGCTACTGCAGCACTCCCCAGATTATGCTGGGTATTTGCAACTAAACATATTGCTTTTTAATTAAAATACAGTTTCTCAGGTGTCTACCTACCCTTCAAAACGCCCTGGCCTCTTTACTTCCTCACTTTTGGGTCAATGGGGCAACCTCTCAATCCTGTTCTTTAAAGCCTTTCACAACTTATCCATATCACTTCTTTTGCTTCAGCCTTTTTCCCCCTCAACTACCTGCTCTGCCCTTCTTTAATCCTTCCTTTGCATCTTGCAAGCACACAGGCCACAGCCATCTTGTCTATAGTTTCCTTATGTTGTTCCCAATAGTGACCAAATAGCATTTTTTTAAAAAAAGATGCATTTGTATAGGGTGAACTGCACTGTCAACCCAGAACATGCTTCAGAGATTTCTCAATATAAGGCTAGTGTATCAACCCATGAATAGTTATTCAGTGATGTCATCACTCCACTCAACAGCTTCAAACTTTTGTTCTTCTGTGCCACATTCACTTCAGTCACGGGGAGTACAGCAATACAAACTCAGATTTGAACACAGCTACGCATCAGTTTGGCAGCAGGCCTAGATGACAATTAAACGACTGCATTAATGGAAGCACTGTACTTGTCTAGCAGACTGCATACCAGACATTAATCATCCTATCTACAGAACTTTGATTACACAATAACACACACACACAGCAGAACCCACAACAAATAATAAAAGAATTACAACATCCTCTTTTTTTTAACACTGTTTATTAAGTTTTCCATATTAAGCCAAGAGCACTGCATGGAAAAAATGGTCAAGGATTTCACAGTGAAACAACTGGGTGGGAATGGAGTGAAGAGAGATGGGTTATTCCTACAAAAATCACAAGGACTAGTACCTCCTAATGCTAGTGTAGGAAAACCTATCTGTGTCATCTCTTTAGTTACCCATTCCTCCTGCTTGGTCGGAAATCAAAGTGGAGATTTCAAGTGGGTCAACTACACTAACAATAATGTTAGCTATACTGATCTTTACAGATGCAGCTGTAAACATGCATATCAGATAAATGTAAGACAAGTTCAGTGGGATTTATATGCAAGCTTATGTTGTGTTTAGGATTACAATGAGATAATGGCTGGATTCCCATGACACAGACTGAAAATCCACAGAATGCCAACCCATTTAGGATGAACTAAGGTCCCAGCTCTTAACTGTCAAGTTGCTTTGCTTACAATGGGAAAAGCTAAATAAAGAAAATCCTTTGTTTTACCTGTGGCAAACATATGGAGGAAATTCAGAATTTGTTCCATGAATAGTTATCTGCTTTGTTAGGGGAGAGACAAGTCCTCTGTGCTAGACCTGCAAGCCATGAACCAAAGGATAGTAAAAGACAGCCATGTAGGGCTGGAAAAATCCTCAGAACTGGGTTTTCCGAGATATTTAAAATTCTGCAAACTCTAGGAGTGAAGTCATACAACAAATAAAGCTAATGAGAAGTTGGCACAATACATATCATTCTCTCACAAACCTTATCTCACAATGCAAAGAATCAGAGGATCATTTACCAAAGGTGAGGCATCCCTCAGCATTACAAAATATCTAGGTTTCTGAAAATTTGATATTGATGCTTTAGAAGTTAAATATTATAAAGATTGTAAGATTTAATGTTTTCAACACACATGAAACTGGCACACAGGAGAGGGAAACCATTACAGTTCTCTCAGACTACTTCTTAACTAATATTCGGTGGTTTATGAAATACAAACAGCTCTCCACTTTTTTGGGGGGAGGTGAGGAGTTTGGATCACATGCCTGGCACCTGATTTCTCTATGAATGTTTTTTGCCTTCGCACCTCCACCTGTCACCTTTGCTGTTGCCCTATGCTATTTTTTGAAGGGATTTACAATCTTCATTGCACATTTGCTGTCTCTCTCAGTCTTGCAAGGTATGCATTCCCTATTTAAAAATCAGAGGGAACCTGCACATGTGGCAGCAAATAATCAAATTTGCAAAAGTGAAACTGGCAAAAATGGGGACTGACTGTACAGCCAACTATCAGCGAGGAATTTCCCTCTGCCCCAATCTTTCATTCTCAGTCCAAATTCTTTCACTTTATACTGGCTAGTTCTCATCACATAATTCAGAAATCTGAGATTTTTAAAAAAAATCATCATGCCATTGTCATTTGAAATTCAACTATGGCATAAAGTGGACATTCCTTATCTGGAAATCCAACATACTCCAAAATCCAAAATTTTCCTCATGGGTGGTTGGGATAATGACATCATTGCTATCTGATCATTCAAAGTACACACCTTTTGATGCACAAAATTATTTTAAATGTGTATAAATTACCTTTTAGCTATGTGTACAAGGTGTATATGAAACATAAATAAGGTTCATGTTTAGCCTTGGGTTCCATCTCCAAGATTATGAATATGAATGCAAATACATATATTTTAAAAAATCAAATTCCAAAACATTTTTGGTCCCAAGCACTTTGGATAAGGAATGCTCATTCTGTAATTATTAATTGTGGAGATTTTCAATATCCCAGTGTAAATTTCACACTTAGACAAGCAAATGGATCAAAGAACTGTAGCATATTTCTATATTTGAAACCTCCATTTTGTAGTTTGTTGCTAAAATATGACAAAAATCCACTTTAACTTAAAGCACCTTACCCTGTAAATTCACAGTGGATATATCCTGTAACTTGTTTATCCAAATCTCATTAATCAGGTCAAAGTCAGAAAATACCCAATTGCGTCATCAGCATATTTAGAAAATATGTTTTTTTTAAACGGTGTGCATTTCTTAAGAGTTATAGTACATCTCATTGATCTCCAAGAAAAGTGACCAAATCAGTTAATATGAGACTTTCTGTATCTTGAACAAAACATGACTAGATTGTGTCGACTAATCAATTTTTGAATGAATCAAGTCACCACTTAACCATCAAGTGTATTAGATGACTTTTAACCTAATTTATATTAATTTATTGTTATATACAAACAAATATTCAACAAACTATTTTGTACTTAGGATTGGGACCAGGGTACACCTTCCCACATGAACAGATGAGTCTGTACATGCTTTCCATAACACCAAAATACTATTTGTTTCATACTACAGAAAGTGAACGCAACACATACTACTTTCAACACACGATGTGATCTTGGCCATTGAAAAAGAACAGACTGGAATTAGACAATTATGGGATTTTTTGGAAGCAAATCCATTAACCCAACACATATTAATCAACCAAGATTATTAAATTTTATAGCAGATTGATGGCCCATATAAGATTTTTTAACGTCAAAAACTATGTACCCACATGCATGTAATAAAGTTTATAATAATCGCAGATACTGGTCCTGAGGATACAGAGAATGTAGTGTTGGCTGGTAAGCTGTCAGTTAACCAGCACCTTTGGGGATTAGTTGCTGCCAGATAAATATAATTTCTGGTTGTTGAGGGTTACTATTAAAAAACAGGTCTAAAACTACATCTCATACTATGCCACACCATAAACCTAAGTTGAAATTAGTACTTAAATGCAGTAATTAAATGCAAATACAACACAATTAATGCAATGCAGCTTTATTGTATAGGCAGGTTTCAAATTATAAACAAGATGGATTCTATTGGTTTGTTCTTAAGTTGAATTTATATGCAAGTCAAAAGAGATACATTTTAAATCTAATTCGAGCTGGCTAGATAGATAAATATAGGTATATATAGATATATTAGCATAGGGAAGAGTTAACACCACTGTGGTGTTTGTTTTGTTATCTCTGCCCCTGTTCAGAAGATTTCACCTCACTTTCTGTCCCTGTTGTCTCACTCCTGTTCTTTACTAGGCTTTGCTTGTAAGTAGGATATTTGTGAAGTGGGGAATATCTATTTAAACCATACTTTTAAATTATCATTCTGTTTATTGTATTTAATTTTTTGTTCCATATATTTTAATATGTGTATTTTATAGAAATATGTAATAACTCTTTCAGGAGTGAATTTCCCTTCTAAGGGGTATATTTATTTCACTTCCTGTAGTCTCACTTCCATTCTTAACTAGGAGCCGCTTGCAAGTCTGAGACTGCCTGTATTAAAAAAACAGATTTTCATTGTCTAATAAAATTGATTTCAATGTTCATTAATAGAAGTTGATTTATCTAAAGAATTGCATATTTTCAATGTTTAATGGGATGCTTGAGAGTTATGGCAGCTTGAGTATTTGTGACGGTCTTGGGATCGAGAGAAGGGCCTTGCCTGTTGATCTCAGGGCTCGTGCAGATTCATAGAGGGAGATCCGGTCTTTTAAGTATACTGGGCCCGAGTTGTCTAGGGATTTATACGTTAAGACCAGCACTGTCTGGTTTCAGCACTGACTGAATAACCTGTTATCTCTGATCTGTTAGGAAAACAAATATTTGCCAGTGCATAAAAATAGCAGAGCTTTAGAAGTGTTTTTCAGTTGCCCAAAAATATACTCTCCCATAAAACAACTTGTTTAAATCATGCACACAAGAGTCGAAAATGAAATACTTTGATATCCTTCATGTGTTCAGCATACACAGGTACAAAACATATCAGTCCAGTTTCTAATGTGTTTGAGATAATTTTCTGTGCCAGGGCATCTCTCTTATAACAAAACAGCCACCAACAGGTCACATAGTCAAAAGGAGAGAGAGACAGCAGATGGTCTGCAGCTCCTTTCATAAGGTCTCAGTAACCCGAGGATTTGTACCTTGAGAAGGTAGTCTTGGCCGCAGTGATACATGCTCTTGTTACATCTTGAATAGATTACTGCAACATGATCTATGTGGGGTTGCAGTAGTCTATTCGAGATGTAACAAGAGCATGGATCACCTTTGAAGATTGTTCGGAAGCCCCAAGTAGTATAATGGGTGGCAGCCAGATTGCTCACCGGAGCGGCATACAGGCAGAACAAAACGCCGGTGCTGCGTCAGCTCCACTGGCTGCCAATTTGCTACCAAGCATAATTCAAAGTGTTGGCTTCGGACTATAAAGCCCTAAATGGTTCTGACCTATCTTACCTGTCAGAACGTATCTCCCCTATGAACCAGCTTGGACATTCAGATCTTCTGGGGAGGCCCTGCTCTCAGTTCCACCCGCTTCACAGGTGCAGCTAGTGGGAACGTGGGACAGGGCCTACTCAGTGGTGGCCCCTCGGATGTGGAACTCCCCTCCCAGTGAAATTAAATCGGCTCCCTCCCTACTGTCCTTTAGAAAGAATGTTAAAATCTGACTATGGAATTTAGCATTTGTAGAGTAGTACAGTGCAAGACAGCTGGATTATGATTTTGGGTCTTCGTGTTGTGTTTTTTAACAGATTATTTAATGTATCGATATGTTATTATTTTTATGATTTTTTATTAATCTTAATGTATAATGTATATTGTATTTGTATGTTTATGTTCACTGTGGCATTGAATCATTGCCAATTTAGAAGCTGCTCTGAGTCCCCTTCGGGGTCGAGGTAGAGCAGGGGAAATACAGTAAATAAATAGAGTAAAAGAAGCTGCATACCAGAATAGACATACAGGAAACAGTAAGCAACAGGATAATTACTAGAGAAGGCCTGAAGAAAGTTGTCATTTCCAACACTTTTATCCCAATATATCTTGTATGTTTTATACCTTGTTGTTGGCCTCTTTGAATCCCCGATGGGGGAGAAAAGCGGGATATAAATTAATCTATGCACATAATAAAAGTGAAAAATGTATGTGTGCATGTGGCTGGGGTGCCCATCTACACAGACAAGCTTCTGCCTCCACAAACAGCTCTCACTATGCAGGAGACACCAATGGTCCTCCCTCCAATGACATTGCAGGTTATAGTGAGTGCCACAAACATGTACAAGAGCCCTGCCAATGACTTCCATAAACACACTACTGCCCATCACCTGAGTGAAGGATTTAATTCAGGAACAATTTCATCCTAGATATTATGTGTTTCTTCCACCACAGACATTCCAGTGTTTCTGACTCTCCATTGTTGTGGAATTTGCATGATCCCGCGCAATGCCTCTCACATAACCTTTTCCTATTTTTTTTCCTATGGCACACAGCAAACAGAGCAATTGATCAACAACTGAACATACTAGAGAGGTTTGGGAAGAAGTCAACATGATTTATAGGAGTTGTGGGCACTGGGATGTATAGTTCACCTGCAATCTAAGCGCACTCTGAATTCCACCAACAATGAACCTGGAACTAACTTGGCATACAGAAGCCCCATGACCAACAAAAAATACTGGAGGTCTTCGGATGGATTTATAGGACTTGTAGTTCACCTATATCCAGAGTGCACTATGAACCCAAACAATGGGTTCTGGACCAAACTTGGCATACATACCTGATATGACCAAATTTGAATACTGGTGGGTTTTGAGGTGAATTGGCTTGGCCATTATGGAGTTGCGGGTACTGAGACATATAGTTCACCTGCAATCAATGAGCACTCTGAAGCCCAAGATGGAATTGGACCAAACTTGGCACCCAAAGCCCCCATGATCAGCAAAAATGACCGGAGATCTTTGGGGAGAAATCACCTTGATTTGGGGGAGTTGTAGTTCACCGGCATCCAGAGAGCACTGTGAACCTAAACACTGATGGATCTGGACCAAATTTGGCACACAGACCTGAAATGCCGAAATGTGATTACTGGAGGGGTTTGGAGGGAACTGACTTTCCTTTCTGTGAGTTGTAGTTCACCCCCAACCAGAGAAACTGTGACCTCCGCCAATGATGGAGCTGGACCAAACTTGGTACACAGAACCCAATTCAACCTATTGGAAGGATTTGAAGGGTCTGACTAACCATAGTGGGAGTTGTAGTTTATCCTGTAGCCAGAAAGCACACTGAACCCCACCCATGATGCATCTAGAGCAGGCATTGGCAAACTTCGGCCCTCCAGGTGTTTTGGACTTCAACTCCCACAATTCCTAATAGCCGGTAGGCTGTTAGGAATTGTGGGAGTTGAAGTCTAAAACACCTGGAGGGCCGATGTTTGCCAATATTTGCCCATGCCTGTTCTACAGCAAACTTGCCCAACATAACAAACTTTAAGTACTGATGGGATTTTTTTCGGGGTCAACCTGGCACGATGTGAGTTGTAGTTCACCCACAACCTAGAATCATAAGAGTTGGAAGAGACCTCATGAACCATCCAGTCCAACCACCTGCCAAGAAGCAGGAAAATCGCATTCAAAACACCCCAACAGATGGCCATCAAGCCTCTGTTTTAAAGCTTCCAAAGAAGGAACCTCCACCACACTCCGGGGCAGAGAATTCCACTGCTGAATGGTTCTCACAGTCAGGAAGTTCTTCCAAATGTTCAGATAGAATCTCCTTTCTTGTAGTTTGTACAATTTTTTTAAAAAACTGACTTTTTCAGATAACCCAAATAAATAAAAATGTAATGTTCGTTTGTGGGATTAACATAACTCAAAAACCACTGGAAAATTGACACCAAATTTGGACACAATACACCTATCAGGCCAACGAGTGACCATCACTCATAAAAACACAGTGGAAGCGACTTAAAAGGCCAAAAAAATGCATTACAACGCATGCACAAAACCACATATATACACACACAAAACACATATACACAGACTGGACCACAGCAATGCATGGCATTGGACGGCTAGTAAATCTATATAAATAAAAATGTAATGTTCGTTTGTGGGATTAACAGAACTCAAAAACCACTGGGCGAATTGACACCAAATTTGGACATAAGACACCTAACAACCCAATGTATGTCCTTCACTAAAAAAAAATAAAATGATTTTGTCATTTGGGAGTTGTAGTTGCTGGGATTTATAGTTCACTTACAATCAAAGAGCATTCTGAACCTCACCAATGATGGAATTGAACCAAACTTGGCACACAGTTCTCCCATGACCAACAGAAAATACTGGAAGGGTTTGGTGGGCAGTGTCCTTTGGTTTTGGAGTTGTAGTTCACCTACATCCAGAGATCACTGTGGACTCAAACAATGATGGATCTGGACCAAACTCTACACGAATACTCAATATGCCCAAATGTGAACACTGGTGGAGTTTGGGGAAAATAGAATCTTGACATTTGGGAGTTTTTGTTGCTGGGATTTATAGTTCCGTATTGTTCAGAATGCGGCAGCCAGGTTATTCACAAGAACGCCCATGAAATGCCATATAACACCAATGCTGCATCATTTACATTGGCTTCCAATTGAGTACCGTGGCCTGTATAAGATGTTAGTTCTGACCTTTAACATTCTTTACGGCCAGGGTCCATCGTACCTTAGGGACCGTCTCTCATTCTCCCATCATCGGAGGTTGCAACGGCCATCCCAACGTGACTTACTTTATATACCGGGTCCTAGAGAAGTGCACTTGGAAAGGGCCAGACACAGAGCTTTTCCTATTTCTGCCCCTGCCTTGTGGAATTCCTTGCCGCCCTATATGAGAGCCATTCGTGAGTTAGGGCCTTTTACACAATTAGACTTAAGACTTGGCTTTTTACTAGAGCTTTGGATCTATGTTAATTTTATCAATATCTGTATGTATGTATTTTTATCCTTTACAATTTTAGCTTGTAAATCGCCTAGAGCATCTTGGCTGGAGGGCGATTAATAAGTAATTAAATGATGATGATGATGATGATAGTTCACCTACAATCACATAGCATTCTGAACCTCACCAATGATAGAATTGGGCCAAACCTCCCACACAGAACCCCCATGTAGGCCACAGCAACGCGTGGCAGGGGACAGCTAGTAATAATAATCTATATATATAAAAATTCTCTGTGCATGAGTTCCTTTAAAACAAAAGAACCAATGAACGAAATCACACCAAATTTGGCAACAAAATGTCTCACAACACAAGGAGTGACCATCACTCAAAAAATTATGATTTTGTCATTTGGGAGTTGTAGTTGCTGGAATTTATAGTTTACTTACATTCAAAGAGCATTCTGCACTTCACCAATGATGGAATTGAATCAAACGTGGCACACAGGACTCCCATGACCAGCACAAAACACCAGAAGGATTTGGTGGCCATTGACATTTCATTCATTGGTTCTTTTGGTTTTTTTTTTAGTTTGGGAGTTGTAGTTCACCTACATCCAGAGAGCACTGTGGACTCAAACAATGATGGATCTGGACCAAACTTGGCACGAATATTCCATATGCCCAAATATGAACTCAGATGGAGTTTGAGGGAAATAGGCCTTGACATTTGGGCGATGTAGTTACTGGGATTTATAGTTCCCTTACAATCAAAGAGCATTCTGAACCCCACCAACGACAAAATTGGAGGAAACTTCCCACACAGAACCCTCATGACCAATAGTAAATACTTAAGGCCATCCAATCCAACTCCCTTCATCAGGGCAAGAAAACGTAATCAAAGTCCTCCTGACAAAGAGCCACCCAGCCATAGATATAGATAGATAGATAGATAGATAGATAGATAGATAGATAGATAGATATGATTCTCACACACAGTATCATAGATTTGAAAGGGACCCTTAAAGAAGGACAGTGATATGTTGCATGGTCCAGAGTAGGAAAATCAGACAATCTCCACATCAACACTGACAAAGAAACAGCAAGAAATACTGATTATAAAGCAGAAATAAATTACATATATTAGAAACCAACACTTTCTCATTACTTTATTTTCCAGATCAACAGACTGGGCCACAGCAATGCGTGGCAGGGGGCAGCTAGTAATAATAATAGCCTTTCCCCTTTTCCATTGAAGTTTACACACTCTTGGGCCAACTTGGTGCGCCAGCGCACACAATGAAGGCCCACGCCCAGCTGAAAGTTTGTTTTCAATGTGGGGAGGAGTCAGCATTGTTCCCCCTTTGGAGAGGGAGGCCTTCCCAAAGAAAGAGAAGTTGGAGTGAGAGTTCTGTCAAGGAGGAAAGAATGGAGGGAGGCTATGGAGAAGCTTCAGCAACCAGAACTAACTCTTGGCGGAAGTGAGGCTGGGCCCTTCCTCCCTCTTCCCCTCCCCCCCCCCTTGCGCTCTTTCTCTCACAAATCCCTGGAATGAGGCCTCCGCCCAGAGGACAGCGGAGAGGCCTCAAACGTCGCGCCCCTTTGGCCTCCTTCCCTTTGAGGGGGATGATAATACTAAGCAGGCAAGAGGCCTCTCCTCTCTCCTTCTCTCCCTCCGAGTCCCAGCAGCGACGCTCCCAAAGTTTGACGGTGGAGGAAACCAGGCCCGAAATGGGAAAAGTTCGCCTCCTGAAGGGGAAAGTTACCTGCTGTTCCTGTTGCTCGTCCTCCCCCCTCTGCTCTCTCTCCCGTCTCGCGCCTGGCTCCTGCGGCTGTTCCGTCTTCCGCCCCGCCGCGCCCTGTCCGGCCAAAGAAGCCGAGGAAGCCGCGCTCTTCCGGGCACCTCCCCCCGCTCTCTTTCCCAACCCCCCGCTCTTCCCGGCACCGCCCTCCGCCCGCTCCAGCTGCTCTTCCCYAGCGCCGCCCTCCCGGAGGCTCTTCCCAGCAGCGCACGCCCCACCCCGCTGTCGAAGTTTAGTGCCAGCCCRCCCCGTGCTTTACTTTCCCCGCTGACTTCTCTGAGATGGTTCTTTACCCTTCCCTCCTCCACTCCCAAACGTCTGCTTTTTTCTTTTTTTTTCCCCGAAGGGGGTCGGTGTTGGAATTCAGGGCGGGGAGGGAAACCGAGTGGGGAGGAGCGGCGGCTGCTGTAACAGCCAAAGGATGGGAGGGGGGAATGGAGGGAGTGAATCAGGGAGAKAGTTTCAGGTGAAGGAGTTGACTGCGCATGCGTGGCTCAAGGGCCGAAAGCGCCTCAGGTGGCTTTTCTGAGAGGAAGAAACTTCCTCAGAGGCGGAGGAAATGTTTGCCATATAAGGCTGGACTCTCCTCGATATGTAGGACAACATATCCCTCCCATTTCCTCATGGAACGGCCTCCATTTCAGGAAAGAAACGAGAACCTCTCAACAAAAGTTTGCTCCAGGCACAGTCAGCCCATTGTATGCTAATCAAGGTGGTCAGTTGAAACATTCACACCTATCTCCAGCAGACAAGAGTCCTTTGTCCCACCCTGGTCATTCCACAGATATATAAACCCCTTTTCCTAGTTCCAACAGACCTCACTAACTCTGAGGATGCTTACCAATGTTCTGCAAGCGCAGCATTTTTCCGAATGAAGCAGAGAGTGTTTGAGGACCGGGACATCCGTAGGGATACCAAGGTGCTTGTTTATAAAGCTATTGTCCTCCCAACCCTGCTCTATGCCTGTGAGACGTGGACTGTCTACAGACGTCACATGCAGCTCCTGGAACGATTCCATCAGTGCTGCCTCCGGAAAATCCTGCAAATCTCTTGGGACGACAAGCGGACAGACGTCTGTGTGCTGGAAGAAGCAAAGACCACCAGCATTGAAGCGATGGCCCTCCACCACCAACTCCGCTGGACCGGCCATGTTGTCCGGATGCCCGACCACCGTCTCCCAAAGCAGTTGCTCTACTCCGAACTCAAGAACGGAAAATGGAATGTTGGTGGGCAGGAAAAGAGATTTAAAGATGGGCTCAAAGCCAACCTTTAAAACTCTGGCATAGACACTGAGAACTGGGAAGCTCTGGCCCTTGACCGCTCCAGCTGGAGGCCAGCTGTGACCAGCAGTGCTGCAGAATTTGAGAAGGCATGAGTGGAGGGTGAAAAAGAGAAATGTGCCAAGAGGAAGGCTCGTCAAGCCAACCCTGGCCGAGACCGCCTTCCACCTGGAAACCAATGCCCTCACTGCGGAAGAAGATGCAGAGCAAGAATAGGGTTCCACAGCCACATACGGACCCACAGGAATATTGGAAGACAATCATCCTCGGAAAGCGAGGGATCGCCTAAGTAATGCTAATCAAGGTGGTCAGTTGAAACATTCACACCTAGCTCCAGCAGACAAGAGTCCTTTGTCCCATCCTGGTCATGCCACAGATATATAAACCCTTTTTCCTAGTTCCAACAGACCTCACTACCTCTGAGGATGCTTGTCATAGATGCAGGCAAAACGTCAGGAGAGAATGCCTCTAGACCATGGCCATACAGCCCGAAAAAACCTACAACGACCCAGAAACGAGAAACATGGGCCTCCCTCACTGGCCTCTCAGTCAAAGCCTCTCATGGCTGTTGGTGTTATTGATCTAATATTCACCACTACTTTCTGAAGAAAGGATTCAAGGCAACCAACCAACAGCCAGGCTAAAACTTGACATTCATATACAATCGAGCACAACGCAATCACCGGCAGAGCCAGAAGAAAATATTGCATTACCAGAACAGCACATTTAGAACTTGCCAGGCAGGCTGCGTCTGCACTGTACAATTAATGCGGATTGGTTCCACTCTAGCTGCCAAGGCTCAGTGCTATGGAATCCTGGGATTGGTCATTTGCAGAAGCATCGACTCTCATGGCAGAGGAGCCTTGGAATCATAGAGTTGGAAGAGACCTTGTGGGCCATCCAGTCTAACCCCCCGCCAAGAAGCAAGAAAATTGCATTCAAAGCACCCCCAACAAATGGCCATCCAGCCTCTGTTTAAAAGCTTCCAAAGGAGGAGCTTCCACCACACTCCCGAGGCAGAGAGTTCCACTGCTGAACAGCTCTCACAGTCAGGAAGTTCTTCCTAATGTTCAAATGGGATCTCCTTTCCTGTAGTTTGAAGCCATTGTTCCACGTCCGAGTCTCCAGGGCAGCAGAAAACAAGCTTGCTCCCTCCTCCCTATGACTTCCTTTCACATACTTACACATGGCTATCATGTCTCCTCTCGGCCTTCTATTCTGCAGCTCTTTAAGCTGCTCCTCATAGGGCTTGTTTTCCAGACTCTTGATCATTTTAGTTGCCCTCCTCTGGACACATTCCAGCTTGTCAACATCTCCCTTCAATTGTGGTGCCCAGAACTGGAGACTATATTCCAGGTGTGGTCTAACCAAGGCAGAATAGAGGAGTAGAAGGACTTCCCTGGATCTAGACCAGGTGTCCTCAAACTTTTTAAACAGAGGGCCAGGTCATAGTCCCTCAAACTGCTGGAGGGCCGGAATATAATTTGGAAAAAAAAATTAATTCCTATGCACACTGCACATATCTTATTTGTAGTGCAAAAAAAAACACTTTAAAACAATACAATAATTAAAACAATTTTAACAAATATAAACTTATTAGTATTTCAATGGGAAGTGTGGGCCTGCTTTTGGCTGATGAAATAGGGTTGTTGTTGTTGCTGTTGTGTGCTTTTAAGTCATTTCAGACTTAGGTTGACCCTGAGCGAGGGCTGAGTAAATTACATTAGTTTGAGGACCTCTGATCTAGACAGTAGACTCCAAAATCCCATTGGCTTTTTTTGCCACCTTGCAAAACTGCAATTCCCACATTCTTTTAGCATTGAGCCATGGCACTTCAAGCGGTGTCAAACTGCGTTAGTTCAAAAGTGCAGACACAGCCTATAATGATTTTGTTCCAAGTATAATCCATATGTTTTTATTATATATTTCTTTGTGTTGCTTACATAGTAAACTACTTTTATTCAATGTACAGTCAGCCCTCCGTATACACAGATTCTGTAACTGCGGATTCATCCATCTTCTGCTTGAAAATATTTTGTTACAAATCCAAAAAGCAAATGTTGATTTTGCTATTTTATATATGCTATGCCATTGTATGTTATGGAACTTGAGCCCTTACAGATTTTTGTATCCACAGGGATGTGAGGATGCAGGGAGGCCGTTTTTCCTCATGTAACAAATGTATATAACTCTCATCATCCTCAGAGCAACCTTGTGAGGGATCTTGAACTAAGAGAGCCAAATTCAGGGTTATCTGGTATGATGGCACTATATACATTGATGATGATGCTAAATTTTATATCTCAATAATAATAATAATAATAATAATAATAATAATAATAATAATAATAATATGTATGGGCCCCCTGGTGGTGCAGCGGATTAAACCACTGAGCTGCTGAACTTGCTGACCAAAAAGTAGGTGGTTTGAATCTGGGGAGCAGGGTGAGCTCCCACTGTTAGCCCCAGCTTCTACCAACCTAGCAGTTCAAAAACATGCAAGTGTGAGTAGATGAATAGATACCATTTCTATGGGAAGGTAACAGCGCTCCATGCAGGCCACATGACCTTGGAGGCCTCTATGGACAACGCTGGCTCTGGCTTAGAAATGGAGATGAGTACCAATCCCCAGTGTTGGACACAATTAGACTTAATGTCCCTTTCCCTTTTATGCTATTGTATGTTATGGGATTTGAACCTTCACAGATTTTTGGCATCCACGAGGGATTTCTGGTTGTGTATAACTCTTGTCATCCTCAGAGCCACCTTGTGAGGGATCTTGAACTGAGAGAGTGTGATAAATTCGGGGTTATCCGGTATGATGGCACTATATATATTGATGATGATGACAAATTTTATATCTCAATAATATTTATGTATGTATGTATAGATGTATGTCCCATCTCTTGTTATGTCTAGAGGTAGGACACAGCATATGAAATACACAATAATACTAAAATGCATTCCATAAAAAGCATGCATTATAACATATTTCTATAAATTACACATATTAAAATATATGGAACAGAAATTAAAACACAATAAACAGAATGTGAATTTAAAAGTAAGGCTTACATAGACACTCCCCGAGTTACAAACATCCAACTAATAAGCAACTCCTAGTTAAAAACGGGAGTGAGACAACAGGAAATGAGAGAAATCCACTCCTTGGAAGGGAAATTCACTCTTTAAAAGAGTTATGTGAAAAAGGTGCCTGCACTGAAGCCATGTCACCAATCCTTGTTTCCATGACAAGCCATATTTTTCAACATCCAGTTGTCACACAGGGGCAGAAAATGAGGTGAAGTCTTCTGAATGGGCACAGACAGGGTTAACATAAGGAAGTTAACCCTTCCCTATGCTATCCAAAGCTAAAATATAAATATTTGTGTCTGGAGTTATACTTAAAAATGTACCAGTTCCGACTTACAAATGAATTCAGCTTGAAAACAAAACTACCGAACCTATTTTGTTCGTAAGTTGGGAACTGCCTGAATCTTGATCTCTCAACACTCCTTACTCCTCCCAATGTTTTGTAAAATACTGTTTTGTCTGTTTGGTGTAAATATTGGGGCCAGGTGAGCCTAATGTGGGACAGCATTTTATAATGGTGACGTCAGACCTCGAAAGACCCACTCGCCGTATCTCTACATCAGGAGGACATAGGTAAGTGCTTCCAACATGGATTTAGGACCTTATCACACAAAGGCCCCTCTTTAGTACAGCTGACCCTTTGTATTTATGGATTCTGCATCCACGGATTCCACGATTCATATCTTGAAAATATTTCAATAAAAAATTAAAAAAAGCAAACCTTTACTTTGCCATTTTATATGAGGGACACCATTTTACCATATCATTGTATGTCATAGAATCATAAAGAGTTGGAAAATATCACAAACTGTTCAGATATGTCCCTGTCATATCTGAACAGTTGGCATGTAGTCTAATCTTATTTCAGCATAGGAGATGTGACATTATCCTCTACTGAGTGCAACAGGGCTAGCTTAGAGGGTGCATAGCAGGCCACATGGCGAATAGAGCTCCAACTCACAGTTCCATCTGTCACCTTTTCTGCTGACCACTCCGATTAACGTGTCAATGCAACAGCAAGTGGAGGAATTTGTCAGCCTGGCTTGTCTTTCTCTCTGCTTGTGCACTCAGACAGGGGTCTTTTTGAACACTGCTACCCAAGAGAGTTAAGCAGCAAAGACAAGAAATGAGTGAGCATCACATCCATGTCCAGTGGGGTTTGTTATTACCAACTTTAGTCAAATAGATCTGGGAAACCTCCAAATCTGATGGTCATCCAGGTCTTGCAGACTGGATGCCATGGCTTTCTTGAATGGAATGCTATCTTTCACTTTTTTTTCTCACTACCTGTTGCATTCCCAAACATTTCACATCCCAACAAAAAACAACAACTGGTGTCTTGGGTTTTAGGCCTGTCCTAAACTGCATCAACTCCTGGAATCAAAGGCCGCTTCTACACTGCTCTGTATCCCAGGATCTGATCCCAGATTATCCGTTTATCCCAGATTATATGGCAGTGGGGACTCACATAAACTGCATCAACTCAAGTTTCTTACAACCTCATCAGACGGATTGATTTGCCTTTCGTTGGCGGCTTAACCTTCCTTTATGGCACAGAGCCTTTCACCTGATGTAAAGGGACTTCCGGCTGGGCTCCATGCCAAAAAGGTAGAGGAAGCAACATTGGCTACCGCTGCGGCAACAAGGAAGTCCCGTGTTGCCTTTCCTTCAATGGGGGGAAGTCGGACAGTGATGCTCCCCCCTCCAACAATGGGATGAGGGAGAAGGTAAGGCAAGCAATGCAGGGTGTGGAGTGGTGGCTTCTCCAGGCCCCCCAACGAGCCAGCCCATGGATTCCCCCTGATGGAGGGTGAATCTATGGGCTTGTATGATAAGGTCGTCGCATATGGTTATGATTTCCTGTCTGGTATATGGCATATATTCTGTGTCTC
This sequence comes from Anolis sagrei ordinatus, assembly GCF_025583915.1. Lineage (NCBI taxonomy): Eukaryota > Metazoa > Chordata > Lepidosauria > Squamata > Anolidae > Anolis > Anolis sagrei. The sequence goes on along the minus strand of NW_026844366.1, from coordinate 210,115,226 downwards.
AAAAACTAGAGTTGATAAGGGGAAATCGGTGCCATTTTTTGAATCATCTGGTCAAATATACCCAGAAACAGATCTAACATTTGACACCGAAATATGTGTTAGCCATTGTTTAGGCCTTTTCTAGAGAGTCGTATGTTATGATAAATCCAAAGTACAACAATCACAAATTAGTCATCTGGCTCTCACTTTCATAATTTGAGTAACCCATATTCCCCAGTATTTTTAAAATATTCCCGCCACCCCACATAATGGCCACCACTTCAATACAGAATGTTGTGTTGATCCATATCACTAAAACAATTTCTTGTTGTATGCCCTTAAGTCGTTTCTGATTTTTGGTGGCACTAAAGCAATCTATCTTGACAAAATTTGTTCAGAAGAGCTTTACCATTGCCACAGGGGATGTGGCTGAATATGATTTGCCTAAGCCCACCCAATGGGTTTCCATGATCAAGCAGGGATTTTAACTATAATCTCCTGGAATCAAAGGCCGCTTCTACACTGCTCTGTATCCCAGGATCTGATCCCAGATTATCCGTTTATCCCAGATTATATGGCAGTGGGGACTCACATAATCCAGTTCAAAGCAGATAACCTGGGATAAGATCCTGGGATATAAGGACAGTGTAGAAGGGACCATAGTCGAACACTCAAACTACTACACCACACTGGCTCTCAAAACATTTCAAACAGTTATAATTCCCATAAGTTTTTGTGTGTGTGTAAATCTTATACCTCTGAATCGCCTATTTCATGCCAAGCCTCGCCTCTCAAATATTGGTTCTGGGAAGATTCTTCCCCCCCACCCACTCCCAGCTTGACTGTGATTGTGGTCAAGCTCAAAAGAACAGGAAAGCCTGAGGGAAGTGGCAGATGATGTCATTGTCCCAGCCCTTGCCTCAAACCCTGTGACCTTTAGCTCCATTACATCAGTCTGTGAAGCACTGTTCTCTGATGTGCATGGCTGAGGAAAGCCCTGGAGTCATAATACTGAAGCCTGTGCAGAGAATAGAGCAGTGTCATAACTCTAATCTCACTATATCTACGATGAATATAGATATCTGCAAACAGGGTGTTTGCTGTTAACTACTGTCAAGTCAACTTTGGATTATGGCAACTTCATGAAGGAGAGCCCTTCTCATCACCAGCCATACTTGGGTCTTGCAAACTCAGAAAAAATATATCGTGGCTTTCTTGATTTGAGCCCATCCATCCAGAATGCAGTCTTCTTTTCCTACTCCCTTAGATCTCACCTTTTCGTGATAAGACCGAAGCATGTCTGTCAGTTGGCCATCTTGGCTTCTGGGAAGAATTCAGCCTTGATTTGCTCTGGGACCTATCTATTTACCTTTCCCACAGTATCTCTAGCACCACATTTTAAATTACTTGATCTTCTTCTTATCAGCTTTTTTCACCATTTAGTTTTTAGAACCATACATATAATGGCAAATACTATGGAACGGACAATTCTAGTGGTATAGTGTTCCACATCCAGAGCATTCTCCTTTTCTGGCCACTTCACATTAGCCCTGAGCGTGTGAATGGGGTGCATGGTGGAGAGACATTTGGAATATATCTCTAAAACAGACGAGCAAGAGATACATTTCTGAATGCATAAGTGACTTACAGGCCATAGTTTAATTTTTTTTTGCCCCCGGTGACACAATGGGTTAAACCCTTGTGCCAGCAGGACTACTGACCAATAGAATCCAGGGAGAGCAGGTTGAGCTTCCTCTGTCAGCGCCAGCCCCCTATGCAGAGACATGGGAGAAGCCTCCCACAAGGATGGTCAAACATCAAAACATCCGGGCATCCCCAGGGCAACATCCTTGCAGACAGCAAATTCTCTCACACCAGAAGCAACCTGCAGTTTCTCAAGTTCCTCCTGACATGAAAAAAAGTTTTTAAATACTTTGGAATTATATATTCTAGTAGCCATGAGCAATGGCAATGGAATTCTAGGGCCCCTTCCACACAGCAGTACAAAATCCACATTGAACTGGGTTCTATGGCAGTGTGGACTCAGATAACCCAGTTCAAAGCAGATATCGTGGATTGGTATTCTGGGTTATATGGCTGTGTGGAAGGGTCCTTAGAGTCATTTTTCCAGGCTTTCTCCTGGACCTTACTTCAAGCTGAGATTTGGCTTGTACAAATCTGAAGACAACTGCTGAGAAGCCGACATTTTTAGCACCCAGACATTGTGATGAAGGACAGCCATTGTGATGAAGGACAGCCACTGAGTCTAAAGTGTAGAAAACAGCATTGGATTATGACAATACTGTTGTCTCCTCCTTTCAATCAGCATTTAATTTGGGACAAAGGCAGTGAAAAATATATGTGTATTGAAAGAAAACAAGAGTAATTCACTGGTATTTATACGTGTGGTTCTTTTTGTATTGCAAGCTGTACTAAGCACTCAATGTACCCTGTGTGAACGTTATATATTCTCTCCGGGTAAGATAATATCTGTTAAGAAATGGGAATAGTGCTGCCCACACACTCCAAATACAAATTGATTCAAGGCATCAAATGCTTATATGTTATTATGTTTACCATCTGCAAGGTTTCTTAGGCCTCCACAATCCATTTCCTTTGAGATTTATAGCATAACCACATGCATGTTTACATGTAATTAAGCCTGACTCTATGCTAAGGCTTATCCCCTAGTAATTTGTATTTAGGAATTCTACCTTAGCAGCAAAATCCTTGAGATTCCTTAGACATTATGCAGTGGATCTTACTCCCAGAGAAGATGTAAACAGGGCCATGTGCCACCATTTTTGTTCTCTAAGAACATATTTGTCCATAAATCCTCAGGAAGGCAGGTATGAGGGATATCCAATTTGGTGATTGTTAAGGGAAATTTTGGTTTCAACTAATTTTGAAACAATTCAATAACACTGGTAAATTTCTTTCTGTAGAATGAATGCAGTTTGACATCACTTTAACTGCCCTGACTCAATGCTATGGAATCCTGCAGTTTGTAGTCTGATGAGGCACCAGCATTCTTTGACAAAGAAGACTAGAGACCTCCAAAAATTACAGTTCCCATGATTCCACTGTACTGAGCCGTGAGAATTAAAGTTGTGTCAAACTGCATGATCTCCACAGTATAGATCAGAGGGTCTTTTAAGAAAAAGAACAAGCAAGAACTGTACTCAAAATGCATAAAAATATTTCCAGAGAGGAGTGGAAAAGGAATTAATTGCATTTTCAGATAAATATATCAGATCTGTGTGACACAATTTTTAAAAAGTGTTCTTATCTTTTAAATTTCTCATCATTGGGAATAAACAGCAAGTGGCTAATTCTATTTCTTTCACATTTTGAATCATGTAGAAACAATGTTCATGACT